>CM062814.1:147846606-149046606 GCA_031772625.1 Pinus tabuliformis
CCTGAACACATATCCGAAACTGTCCCCATCCCCACCATTCAACCTTATTGTGTTAAACTGACCCTCCCCTTTTGTTTCCCCCTGGGATCTCTGAAACAATTCTTTACTTGTCTGCGAGGGTCGAAAAAGGCTGCCACCCATACCTGACAAGCCATACAAAAAAAGGTGCTCATGCAAAACACTGTGGTTTGGACTTAGCTGCTAAGTCCCTGTCCTCTTTCGCTTGTTCACAACACCAAGTTTTCATTTTGCATTGAGGGCACCCCTGCCAATTCATTGTAACCCTACTATCAGGACAATTTACTCCTTGGTTGGCCAGTAGATCTGCCATCTTCTTGGTCGTATTGCGAACATGGTTGAAACTAATAGTACGAAGACCTTGGAGATGACCCTGAATTCTCTGGAAAACCCAGATAAGCTTCCAGTGATTTGAAACTTTCTCTGGCTCTGTTCCACAGCTAATTCTTTTTACTAAGTTAATAATTAACTCTGAGTCTGCTTCTATGATCACATTCAAGCGATTGTCCTACTTCAGACACTCTAAGCAATGCTCCATATTCAATAGTTCCACCACCATATTGGTAGCTTTACCTAAATGACCATGAAAAATGGAGATAATACAACCTCTTTTATCCCTTAAAACCCAACATAGCCAGTTGTTCTTGGGTTTCCTTTAGAAGCTCCATCAATGTTGTATTTCAAATACCCTGTCAGAGGGGTATACCAATAATTTTTTCTCCGTATTTGAAGAAATCGCTTGCCTTTCCAGGTTTAGAGAAATGATTCCCTGAATACCTAATTGCTTGAGAATTTTCAAATCTGCCTCTAAAGGAGGATTATTAGGATAATCCTTCACTGTGGATCCTACTATTTCCTTCAGCTGTTTTAAAATCAACTCAACCAGGAGATGAGAGGGGTTTCTTTTCTTCTTTAAATATTCTCTTGTTCCTTTCTTTCCAAACATTCCATATAATAAAGCTTGGTGTAAGGGCCCAGGTCAGTTGCGCCAAACATTATCAGAAAAGTTCCTTCTCCAATTATTGAGGGTGTTGATTATACACCCTTTGTCTCTATCTGATTGCCGAAAAATGATGGCAAAAGAATCCCATAGCCAGGAGGTAAAGCTGCAGCTATTTAATAAATGTTCCATTGATTCCTCTTGAGCCTCACAGAGCTAGCATCATAACCCCCAAACCCCCCTCCTCATATTATCCCAAGTCAAGATTTTTTTGTGATGAACTAACCACATTAAGAGTTTGATCTTCATCCACCCCTGGTGCCTCCATAGGTTTGGCCAGTCTTGTTTGGTATAAGATAATTCAGCTGAAGTATAATTCCTTTTGCTTCCTTAAGATTGAAGGTGCCCTCATTATTATTGCCCCATCTTAGTTGATCTTTCCCTCATGTTACTAAGATTTTCCTTTGCTCCAGTGTTTTCCTTAGTATCTCTGCTTTTCTATTCAAGGGGCTCCCCTCTTTGCCAACTAAGTTCTTCCAGTTCTCCACTTTTCTGTATGTTGTGTGTGCTCCCAAAAGTCCTTTACCTTAATTAGTCCTTGTATATTTGTCTCGTGCTTAAGGTATAAAAATTCCTCATTAAGTAGTATTGGTTCTTGCTGCCACTTATCCTTCCAGAAAAGGGCTAAGTTTCCCTCTTTGATATCCCAAAAACTATTTTCTTGTACGAGGCTCCTGTTCTCCTAGGCTTTGTTCCAGATGTGTGAGCCTTTTATGTTTCCAGACATTCTTATGAGATCACTAGTGTGCCATGAGCTGGCATATTTTTCCTTCCATATATTTGCCCATTGGGCCTTTGGGTTTTGTACCCAACGCCACCAGAGTTTGGCTCCTAGAACATTGTTAGGAATTTCTTGGTCATCCAAGCCTAGGCTACCATAGTTTTTGGGCCTGTAGATTTTATCCCAAGAAACTAAGGCCCACTTTTTCCTTGTTTCCTCCTTACCCCACAGGAAATCTCTTTGAATGTTTCTAAACTGCTGCAGGACCCCTTTGGGAGTCAGGGGGGCTGAAAGCATGAAAACCGAAATAGCTTGCAGAACTGCCTTAGTGAGAACCAGCCTACCAGCTAGGTTCAGAGATCTGATAGTCCATTTTTTAACTTTATCATGTAGCTTATTGATTAATGGTTCCCAGATGCTTTTGAGCAATGGTTTAGCAGTAAGAGGGATTCCTAAATATTTTGAGGGGAGGGAGTCCCTTTGAAAGCCTAGGATTAGGAAATATTTCTCTGAATCGCAATATTGGTATTAAAGAAAAATATTTTTGATTTGGATAGATTGACTTCCATACCATTGGCCTTGGCAAAGATGTTCAGTAACTGTTTATAGGCTGAAGCTTCTTTTACTGTAGGGAATCCCTGTAGCATGGTATCATAAACAAATTGTTGATGAGTTAGAGCCTGCCCATTCTCAGTTAGTTGAAGACCTTTAATCTTACCTGTAACTTTAGCATGTTTGATAGATCTACCAAGTCCTTCCATCATGAGAATGAAAAGGAAAGGAGATAGTGGGTCTCCTTGTCTAAGACCTTTGGAAGGACAAAAGATCTCTGAGGGAGAGCCATTCACCAAAATTGAAAAGCTGGAGGAGGTCACTAAGGCCATAACCCACCTGACCCAATTATGATCAAATCCAAAAGTAATAAGGACTCTCTTTATATAGGTACAGTTGACCTTATCATAAGATTTGGCTATATCTAGTTGCATGATCATTCCAGCCTGCCTTTTGCTAACTTAACGAGTGCACCACCTCTTGGGCTTGAATGATGTTATCTAAAATTTGTCTTCCTTCCACATAACCTGATTGATCCCCTGAGACTAGGGTAGGAATTAGAGGTTTAAGTCTATTAGCCACTACTTTGGATATTATCTTGTAGACCACATTGCAAAGAGCTATGTGTCTGAATTTATCCGGAGTTTACGCTATGTCCTGCTTAGGGATAAGGGAGATGAAGGAGGTATTGAGCACTTTCAAAATGGTTCTGTTCAGCTTGGAATCCTCCACTACATTCAAAACACCCTGTTTGACAATATTCTAGCATGTTTTAAAAAAGTCCACATTGAAACCATCCAGGCCTGGTGCTTTTCCATTCTGCATTTCTTTGAGGACATTTCCTACCTCCTCTTCAGAAACTGGCCTGTTTAGAGTAAATTGTCCTTTTTGGTTACCAGCTTTGGTATGTTTTAATTACCTCACTGATAGACTGCTCCCTATCTACAATATTTTCCTGAGTGTTTCTTCGGAAATGTTGAACAAACTCAGCTTCAATATTCTCATGGGCGGTGAGAAGAATCCCATCTTCATTTTTGATTGAAGAAATTATGTTGTGAGTTCTGTTTTCCATGGTGGATCTGTGAAAAAATTTTGTGTTTCTCTCTTCCTCTTTTAGCCATTGAACTTGAGACTTTTGTCTCCAAAAAATTTCCTCTTGTTTGCACAGATTATCCCATTCTAGATGATATTTATCCACTTGATTACTTTTCTCTCTATCAAATCCATCCATGATCAAAGCTTGGTTAAGAATCTTCATTTTGTTTTCAACAGATTTTTTTCCTCAAAAATATTGCCAAACTTGTTTCTGTTCCAATCCTTTAGCCTGAGTTTGATATGCTTTAATATTTTGTGGAGAAGAAGCATTCTTGTTCCCTAAATCTGCAGATCTTCTGACCACCATTTCTTAATATTGTTGACAAAATCTGGGTGGGAAAGCCGGATATTTTCAAATCTGAAAGGTTTGTTTTTGAAAGTACAAATTCCTTTGATCTCCAGTTGAGTCGGCCAGTGATCTGAGCCACCCAAGGGGAGCACTCTCGCTGTTACTTCCTTATTTGTTAGCATAAGATCCTCTGAGATAATGAATCTATCTAGCTTTGAGGCTACCTGAAACTCGCCTCCTCTTTTTTATTCCAAGTAAAGAGACCAGAATTCGTTTCAGTATCTATAAGGTTCATATCATCTATGAAAGATTGAAATTATAAAGAGTCTTTACTAGCACTTTTGATTCCTCCTTTTTTCTCTGAAAGGGATTTAATCATGTTAAAGTCCCCACCCAAGATCCAAGGTATTCCTTCCTGTCTGTTTCTAAGCTCCACCAGGGAATCTAGAAACCTATGTTTGTCATCTATTCTTTGAGGGCCATATACATTTGTGACTAGATAGGTGAACCTGTCTCCTACAGTTTGGACCACTACTGATAAATAGTTCCTGGTTTCCTCAGCATCTATTATGCTAATTATTTGAGGGTTCCAAAGAGTAAGAATACCCCCTGTTGTGTTCTCTGCTTTGACTTCTAGAAATTCAAATCTACTGAGCCATTTGCTATGAATTTGTCTTAATTTTTGAATGGAACATTTCATTTCTTGAATAAATATTATATCCAACATTTCTTGTTTCATCCTATTACTGAGCATTCTTTGCTTTCTCCTACTCCCTATACCTCTGATATTCCAAGATATAAACTTCATATTTAAAGATGTGTGAAGGAGTAGCTGGCTAGATCTTTCATCTTACTTGAATCTATCATTAGCTTTCCACACTCCATCAAGAGTTCATTCTGCTTTTTCCGGCCTCTTTTCTTGCATGGGTTTCCTATGGCTAGTCCCAAAGATTTTTTCATTGTCTTCACCCCTTTGATGTCCTGCTTATTTATGTTTTTTCCTTTCTCCAACTTATTTGCCTGTGTTTTCCATAAGAACAATTGCTATATTCTGTTGAGCTCTTCTTGAGGCACAGAATCTACTCCTTCTGTATTTCCCTGAATTAAGAACCCTTCCAGATCCAGGTTTTCTTTGTCCAGAATCTCCTGTAGCTCATATTCCTCAAGGTCCATTTCACTTTGGCTCATTTCCTGATCCATTTCAAGCTCTGTGTCACTCATATTAGTTTCTTTCTCATAATCAGTTTTCTGTGTTTGTTCACTGTCTTTTTCTTTTCTTTTTTTCCTCAGAATTTTCCTCCATGGCTTGATCTTCTTTAGGCCCATCGTTTTCCTCTAGAACTCGGAATCTATTTTGGCTAACTTGTAGCTCTTCATCTTGATAATTCTTTGATCCTACTTTGCCGCCTTTTCCCTGCTTTCCCACTTTCTAAACGCTGTCTGTTTCCTTCATTGTGTTTATTTTGCTGTTATTTACCACTTTGCCAAGTGGACAGTCTCTAAATAGATGTCCATGTTCATGACATCTACGATATCCAAATGGAATATGCTTGTTGTCTACTTTTTGCACCCATTCCTCATCAAAAACTTCTAAGATCACTTCTTCTGGGAGAGCTCCTAATAGATCCATTTCCACACATATCCTAGCAAAGGAAGTGTATTTCCCTCTTCTGGTGGCTTCAAAAGCTTTGAAAAAAACCTAATTTATTGCCTATGGCTGTTAATGATTCATTTTGCCAGTAGTCCAGAGGTAAAGGATAGAGTCTTACCCAAACCAGTACCGAAGTGAAAGTCTCCCATGCTGGGACAAAATTCATCATCCATGGTCTCATGTAGAGCCCAGCTGCTGCATAGAAGTAGGGTCCTCCTTCAAAAACTCTGTCCTTGTCTTCAATGTTCGTGAACACCATAGTGAAAAATTCCTTTGACCCAAGATGTAGGTCAATGCTCCCTCTAGGTTTCTAGTGATATTTGATCCAAGTCTGTAATGCTTTTTCAGTGGGCCATAGTCCATGAACTTACAGATAATAGCATATGTCCGCATGTGATACCTGTGTGCTTGCAGGGCAGGATCATTTAAAATAACTCTGGGTGTGATCTCAGCTTTGGGTTTGCAGGGTCCCTTTTGCTTTTTGTCTTTAGTCCCCTGCTTTTTGTCTTCTTCCTCCTTATTCTCTGTGCCATTGTTTTCCTGTCTTTTGGCTCCAGCTGTCTCCTCTTCCCTATTTCATTTCTCTTCCTCCGAAGTTTCTTTAGCATTTTCTAGAGGTTTCTTCCCTCTCCTAGCAACTGCCTCCTTGTAGGAGGGAGTGGCACTCCCTCCTCTACAACCCTCCATGTGAACCACCTCTTACAAATCGCTGAAACCCTTGTTCATCTTCGCGCCTCCCATTTTCGCCTCTGTCCAAATTCCTTAGACTAAGATTTTAAAATAGCTATACTTTTCAATACCATGGGTGGATTTCACATTACAATACCATGGGTAAATTCCATGAGTGGATAAATACCATGGGAGGATGAATACCAAGGGTTGATGCCACTTAAAATACCATGGGAAAATACTATGGGTGGATATCACTTACAATATCATGGGTAAATTTCATGAGTGGATAAATACCATGGATGGATGTCACTTTCAATACCATGGGTTAATGAATACTATGGGTGGATGAATACCGTGGGTGGATGTCATTTTCCTTTCGGATCATTCCTCCATCCTTAAGAAGAAATGGTACCCATTGCATGAAGTTCCCTCCTTGGAATTCTTTATTGAATATGAAGAGCCACTAAAGGGAAGGGTTTTGTGTGGTTAGCCCATAATCGTGATGACCGAAGATATGAGGATAGAGATACCCTATAATGATTGTGATTAACCGTGGTACTGATAGTGTGCAGCCTAGAAAATGGACTTTGACAAACTGTGGCTTTGTGGATGACCCATAACAATGAAAAATGAAGATCTGAGGATAGAGATACCTTGTAATTCTTGTGATCAACTGTGATATTAACAATGTGCGGCTTAGCAAATGGGCTTCGATGACGAGGATTTTATGTGGTTGACCTACAACTGTGATGTTGACTATTGATGAAGTAGCAGGTGCCTACATAGCCTGGGGTGGGAGAGAATGTCTTCAAATAACCCAAGCCAGATGTTGATATGCTGAAACTGATGAATGTGAAACAGGTGCCTACTAAAGCAGGGTGGGAGGAGACATCTCCAAAGGGAACCTGCTCTGAATGCTTCTCTAGATTTAAAATGGGCATAATTCGGTCAATATAACTTATAATTTTCATTATAACCTATTCTTCGAAATAGAATGACCATTATGCATCTTCCCATGTGTTTTAAAACCCTACCTGGACACTCTGGAAACTCAAATCCGCGCTACAATTGTCCCGCTGTCACAAACGTTATCAAAAAAATAGATGATTTTAAATCAACGATATCTCCCTCATCTGAACTCCAATTCGACCAATTGTTTTTTTGAAACTGGGAGGAGATCATATCTACAATCAATTTTTTGAAATTCTGCACAAAAACTGCAAAAAAATGGTAGGAGAGGCGCCACCCACAAATTCTCATCAGAAAAATGCCTACGAAATAGGTGATTTATAGGTGATTTTAAATCAATGATATCTCCCTCATCCGAACTTTGATTCAGTCGATTGTTTTTTGAATTTTGGTATTATTTTGCAAGGAATATAGATATGGTATTTATTTTGTAAGGTTTTCATTAAAAGTTTCATATATGATCTGAAAAATTTCCGCCCAAAAAATTGTTGCAAAAAAAAACAATTCTTCCTACTTTGCCCAAGAAAGTGCTCTATGGAGGTTGTAGCACATGCATGAAGTTTGTTGAATATTGATGCAAAAATTTCAAACTAAAATATGCATTAAAACCTCATTTCCATGGAGCCCTAACCTGATTTTGATACCACTGATCTGGATCTTTAGGGGAGACCCCCAAGATCTAAAAAATTGAAATACCAGAAGAAAAAGAGGAGAAAAAACAATAAACAAAACCATAAAGAAACTTTTTTTTATTAAAACAGATAATAATTGTAAATGCTACTTTGTGGTGGACCATATGTCATTTTACAAAAGCGAATTGTTACTTATAGACTTTTTCTGTCACAATACCATAGGTAAATTCCATGGGTGGGTAAATACCATGGGTAAATTCCATGAGTGGATAAATACCATGGGAGGATGAATACCAAGGGTTGATGCCACTTACAATACCATGGGTGAATTAATACCATGGTTGGATAAATACCATGGTTGGATTCCATTTACAATACCATGGGTGGATTCCATTTACAATACCATGAGTAAATTCCATGGGTGAATGAATACTATGGGTGGATCAATACCATGGGTGGATGTCATTTTCCATTTGGATCATTCACCCATGGTAAATTCCATGGGTGGTTAAATACCATGGGTGAATGAATACCATGGGTGAATGTCACTTACAATACCATGTGTAAATTCCATGAGTTGATAAATACCATGGGAGGATGAATACCAGGGGTTGATTCCACTTACAATACCATGGGTGAATGATTACCATGGGTGGATGTCACTTACAATATCATGGGTAAATTCCATGGGTGGATAAATACCATGGGTGGATGAATACCATGGGTGAATGCCACTTACAATACCATGGGTAAGTTCCAGGGGTGAATGAATACTATGGGTGTATGAATACCGTGGGTGGATGTCATTTTTGATTCGGATCACAAAGAAGGGCATGAGAAAATGGTGTGAGTTCCACAAGAGCCCCACTCACAACACAAGTAAGTGTCGGGTCAAACAGTCACTAGTTGCAGAGCTGAAGGCTTCAAAATCAGATGCATGTTTGAAATTTGAGTCAAAAACCAACAAGGGGGATGACAAAGGGAAGTAGATTATTAATGTAGAGCCCAACACCACTGTTGCCACCACCAAGATCTAAAGATTGAGCCCAAAGATCTATAGGAGGTGTTACGGAATAATAATACACCCCACGGTATGGGTTGAGAACCCCAACAGAGTAGAGGGCATACACCAACAAGAAGCAGACAAACAAGCAACCTTAATACTTAAACTACTGAAGTAGGAAGAAGAATTATTACCTGAAGGTCCTACGCTTGAGTTAATTCCCGTAGAGTCCAAACCCTCTGCTTCCTCCAATGATTTAAAACCTGAAACTCATTCAAGAAAATCATAAACAACAACAGTGATTGAAAGCATGTTCATCATATAAGTGTTAGATCATATAAGAATATAAGCATAAGACATGAAATCATACATTAGTTAGATTAAAACATGAATAAAAGCATTAAGATCTTAACATCAGGAACAATACATGGCTTCTTTATTGATGATAACAAAAGAACCTGATCCTTCTCCGACTCCAAGCGAAACCTTCCTTCGGATCTGTCCAGCTCAAGCCTCAATAATACTCTTTCAAACACATACACATGGATGCCATAGGAAGGAGATGGACATCACAATGAGGAAACAGGGTTTCCTATCACTGAGAGTGCAAAAGGCACATGGATAAATCAGACTTGGTCAAGGACATTTTGGATATAATATTAATATCCTATGTTTCTCTCCCCTTAGGCCTTCCCCAGGAGGTGTTTTTATATGACCTCAAAACAAATTTTTCAGTTGGGAAACAGTTAGGCCACGGGATCCTGTAGGTAGGCTTCTGGTGTAAACTATAAACCCTACCCAAAAAATATGGATTTTATATTTTTGTTCATATTTTAAATCATATATGTGGGTTGGGTATAGCTAAACCCACGTGTGCATGCGCGTTTTATAGGGAAGAGTCACGTATGGAATTTAAAATAATATTTTTTAATATTTGGACCAAGTCTGAAGGGAAATGGCTGCCCAAGGCCATGACTCAAAGAATTAAGTATGCAAAGGTGGTAAATGATGTTATAACAGATTCCCCCTGATATATAAAGTCAGAAGGGGTACATGATGGATGAAATGTATTAAGTGTAGAGAAATAATCATGTGAGGATTTGGGAGGAGATCACTAGATTCTAGCCTGCCAAACCAGTGGAAGAGATCAGAAGGAAAGCTCATGTCTAAGGCGAGTATACCCATGCTCAGAGATCGTAAAGCATGTCTACATATTAAGTGTAGAGCGGATCCAATATGTATAAAAGTAAAAAGGACACTGAGAAATACATAGTGGATCATCTGATCATAGCACACAAGTACATATCAGGGCCATGTCACAATATCACATATAGAAGAACTGACCAATGATACTAAAGAAGATATCTGATCACTGAAGTCACATAAGTGATCCTCAAAAGTACCAATTCAAAAAGTGGAATACTGGTATGACATGCAACGCAGGTGCCAACATATAGGATGTTGTTGTGATGAACAAAAACATATAAGGTGGATGGTGTCAAAGGATGTAAACTAGAGGGACTGACATGTGAACCATGAAATGTTGATGCAACCCAAGGTCTTCACCGACCGCCATGGTACATTTCTACACTATGGGAATAAATGAGCTGAAGTCGATCATGTGAGAATTCATTTAATTACTGGTCATTGATGTATATTGTTAACAAACGTGAGACAACTAACCGATAATGATGATGAGAGTCGTGGTACCCCAGTATAATTTGACAAGTGCGAATAATTGAGTTGAAGTTGAACACTTGAGAGAATACACCAATCAGGAGATATTGATGTATTCTCACTATCAATAGTGAAGGAGTCTGCCACTATGACTACAAACCCTAAGGTATTGAAAAAGGAACTCTAGATCTTATTCCCAGAGAAATAAGTCGGATTCGATGGGAAACGATCTGCTGGAAGGCAAGCATTAGGGCATCCTACATCAATCTAGGGCAAATGTAACCTGTAGGCCAATAATGTGGAAGGAATCAAACAAAGAATGATAAAGTAACCAAACCGAAGCACCTTTCTAGCATACACAAGATGTGGCTAGTGCACGACAAAAATCCTTTGAACCAACCAATAATGTAAGCTGACATAGAGGAGAGGAATCCACGAATATGGTCAATTGGAAACCAAGCTACTGCACGAATCCCAGTGTGTGATAATGTAAGCTCACATCAAAAAAAAGGGAAACCACTCAGTCAAAGACCCATAATAATGATCGATGTTGAGTAGAATGTCACCTATCAATGATGGAAATAGGGCCAGGGTGTGGCTTTAGGTCTAATCTCAGAGAAATGTGTCGAAGTCAATAAGAGTAGACCCACCAGCAAGAAGTCAATGGAGGCCTTCTCGAACCACCATGAGAAAAGGACCAAATAGCTAATGTGATACTGAACATAACCCTAACAGACCAAGTATGTCTGACTGAACATGAGCCAAGAGACACCGCAAAAAGGTTGACTCAAGTTTACCTCCCTTGAACAAAATCACGACTCAACTGTGACTATATGACAACATATGATAATATTGTATAAGTTTGTCATGCAGGAGGCATAAACAAACTCTCCATATGATTGGAAGAGATAACCAAATAGAGGAGTACTAACTCAATAACAAGGTTATGGCTCTCCTAAGTCAAACTAAAGCCCATACCAATGGAGGAAAGTCTTCTTTTAAGTGCTTTGTTCAAGGGAAACAAAACTGAATCTTGCTGCCAAAAATGATGGAAGTAAAGTCATGTTCTTTCTCTTTTTTGGAATATATATATTTTTTGTCTTTTTCGTATTTGGAACGCCCAAAAAAAGAATAAAAGAATGCCTATGATACAATGGAAGGAAAGAGTGTACAAATACAAATGTGTTAGTTCCTAGGAGGGGAACATCCCTATGCTTAATTCAAGGTGATGAAACTGGTCAATGACACTCAAAGGAATGCTCTTTCCATGGGAAAAAGGTGTCAAGCTACAGAGGCATAGTGATTGCAAGGTTGATTTTGCAAAAAGACATGGTCAAAAAATGGCTTATACACGAGTCCAAGTGAACCTGGCTTAAGGCCAAAAGGTATAAATAGTCAACATGCAATGTAACAATACAACTCAACATGTGGGAGCCTCTAGGCTATAAAGCTAAAAAGACAATGAAGAAGAAGGAGAATGAAGCTTCATCGCAAAAATTCATCGCAATACTAAAGAGGACTCCCGAGCCTACTCAATGTTTGCAGCATGGGAAACATATGTCAGCAAGGATCGAACTAGGAAGCCCATGTAAAGGAAGGTTCTACCATCATTTCATGAATTTATAAGTTAGCGAGTGAAAATGGTTTTAAGAATAGTAACACAATGAGGTCAAACCTAAGGCAACATATCACACTATGGAGGCTAGAATGCATAATGCAATGGAAAAGTGGTCTTCCCTAACCTATATGCCAATGACAAGAAATGATACCTTCCATGATGGGTCAGCAATCATGGAATTAAAGCGGTAGAAAAAATCTCAAAGTCTTCAATTTAACCTGAAAGACAACCTATCCCAACACTTAAATCCAAAAGGTCACAAAGTTTATAAAATTATTAAAAATAAAAGATAAACTTTGTAAAAGTGGGTTTTAAAAGTTTTTCAAATTAAAAGTTATAAATAAAGCTTTTGGCCCAACAAACCTCATTTGTGTTTTGAACAATTGAGAGAAAGAGCTTTGGAGAAAAGACCAACAACCACAATCCACCCTATTTCTCAGCACGCACAGTTACCGAACGTACAAGTATTCCTCAAATTTGATCTTTTAATGAATATATGTGCATTTCAGATTTTTTAAAGATTTTTACCATAAATATCTCGTTTTTAGATTTTTTCTCTGTGCGTACGCAGGTTGGGTATATAAAAGTTGTGTATGAGTAAGCCCTATACGCGACTGTGTATGAAGTGAACCTGTGTGTGCGCAGTGAAAATTTTCAAATTATTATTTTAATGGATGAAAAGGTTTGAATTGCAAGATGACTATCACATGGAAAGAAAGAGAGCATACTGCAGTAGACAATGAAGTAATGAATGACCCACTATCACTGTATGCATTGAGAGGTTGTGGATTATTAAAATTTTTCAAAATGCCTAATAAGAAAACCAACACAAGGTTGTTGGAGATGCTTGTGAATTATTGGGATCCAAAAGAGGATGTTTTTATGATAAATCAAATTCCCTTGCGAATTGAAGTAGAAGATATCTACTTCATGACTTGACTTTCCCAAAGAGGGGAGCCAGTTAAATTGAAAGGGAAGGCCCAAGGTAGCCTCAATGTAGATGATTATATTCGCATATATTACCCTGGAAATAATGAGAAGGTAGGGACACAGATCCCAATAAATAATGTGGAGAGGCTATCCCTCACAATTCTCCTTTTTACTATTATGAGGGTAGTAGGTTCATCTTCATTGCGCCAAGCATCGCGTGTTACAATAAGCCTAGCAATCGATTGTCTCACCACAATCTTTGATTGGTGTACAAACCTCCTGATCAATCTAGAAAAGAAGCTCACTTCTATCAAAAAGAGTAATACCAAACATTTTGGGTATGGTACCATCCTTTGCACTTTCTTCTTTGAGAGGATACTAGGGCTTCGACCCAAAGTTCTCTCTACCATCAGCAGCCTGAGGGATCCATGTATAGGTAGATGGGCGGATTTGATGAAGAGACTAAGGGGTGGTGAGGTCCCTAAAACAATTTTTGATGATGATTTTTTCCTTTGGTGGGAACAACAAGTCATTTCCATCCAGGACTACCCCTATGCAAGTATGGACTTCAGAGGGGATCCAAATCTAGTGCTTCCACTAGATGTTGCATGGGGTGCCATAGGTTAAAAAGATTCTTAGAAAATTATTTGATCAGGATAAATATGTGGGACGAGTAAGACTTAAGGGTCTACCCAAGCATAGGCATTGTGGAAGAGACGTGGAAAGTGCCTCAGCCGAGACTGAGAGACTCATCCATACCGTATAGAGGAACTTGGAGAGGTTAACTCACCAGGTACCTATGGCAGCGATAAAGGATCTACCAGAGGCTATGCAAAGACAAGTGGTAGGAGTACCACGAGATTGGGTGCGGCTCTTCTTACGAGTGGCTAATGCCATTGTCTTCTTTCAAGATGCACATCTAGGGCTGGACCCATAGATATAGATTATAGATGTCCAGATTTTGATAAGCATGATTGGGATTAAGCCCTAATTTTGTAGGACATTTTTGTCCTGATTTTGTATAACTCTTTGAACAAAAACTTCTATCTATATACAGACGGTTTCGTAATGTGATGATCATATATACAGATGATGTTTGATTATTTTTTATTTTTAATGTGATGAATGATTAATATGCCAATCTAATGATTGATTAGCTATGGAATCAACAAATTAATTTTCTCATCGTGGAATATGAATAAATGTGATAAAATTAAATGATCTTTGTAATAAACGCACTCTTAGAAATTAGCGATATAAATAAGAATCTCTCATGTGATAGATGTTGTTTAACTGAGAAACAACTAGTTGTGAATCCAATTATACTACTAACGAATCAATACCAAGAGATATTGCTTCAGATAGTAATTTAACCACAACAGTATATTCAACAACATTATTTGAAGCATGGCCAATACATATGCCTCTTGAAACCAACCACCGACTAGATGGATAGTAAATTACCCAAGCCACGGAAGCCAAATTCCAGGTATGTCGACTAGCACCATCAATGAACCCTAGATATACCAAATCGTCCATCGATAACTCCCAAAGCAAATAAAAAATATTGATATCACTATGAAACCTATAGATATATATGCACAAATATATAAAATATCTACAACCAAGCAAATGCTAGGCAGAAACCTAGGCATAATAATTTTTAAGATAGAGCCCATTTCTAGGCTTCGACAACCCGTTTCTGTCAAAGTCAACCAATTTGTAAGCTCCCTTCTTTAAGGCCTTTTAACGCTAAAAGGACAGTACCACATGGGTTTAAACTTACCCGCCCCCAAGGTGAATTTGTCTTGGTCATAGACCAGGACAAGGTCACCTTCAGAGAAAACCCTAGGATGCACAACCTTATCATATTGGACTTTCACTCTTTTTTTATGAGCTTCGTTAATTGTGGCAGCATCTCGATGCTGCTCATCAAGATGTTCCAAATGAACGAGGCATTCTTCAAGACTAGAAGTGTCTAGAAGAAGTTCTACAACTAATTTAAGAGAAGGAATTTCACATTCCACAGGGAATATCGATTCCAAACCATAAACTAATTGAAAGGGAGTGAAATCTGTAGCGGTCTTGACTGACATCCGATATGCCCAAAGTGCATGATATAACATGATATGCCAATTGGCTTGGGCCTTATTAATTTTCCTTTGCAGGATAGATTTCAAGGATTTATTCACGGCTTCCACCTGACCATTGGCCTCAGGATATTAGTGAGACGAATGCTCATGTTGGAAACCTAACTTGAGATCCAATCCATCCATCATCCTGTTCTCGAAATGACTACCATGGTCAGCAAAAATCTCCTTTGGAATACTGAAACGAGAAATTACTTGGATGAAAAGAAACATGGCTATTCTTTCACCATCATTCACTAAAGTAGGCATAACTTCGGCCCACTTGGTAAAGTAGTACACTGTTACAACAATATACTTATGACCCTTTTCCCAAGGCAGGTTACAAGTTGTAAAATCAATGCCCCACTTTGTGAATGGACAGACAGTAATAACAGGAAAAAGAGAAGGTGGATGAGCACACATTTTTCGAGTATAAACCTGAAAAGTATGACATATTTTTATCGCTTCAACACAATATTTGAAAATCGAAGGCCAAAAATACCTTACACACAAGATTTTTTGGGTTGTAGCAAGCCCAGATAGATGAATCCCAGAAGCTCCACTATGGCAAGAATTCAACACTGACTCAAGTTCTTATAAGGTTAAGCAACTTCTAAGGATTGAATTAACCACATGATGATATAAAGTGTCACTGATAATAACATAACCTTTTGCTAAGTGACACCATTTTATTCGCTCATCCTTTGAAAAAGAGAGGGGAAACTTCGAAGTCTGAAGATATATAATAATATCTCCATACCAAGGATCTTGTGAAGAAACAAGAAAAATATGCTCATCAGGGAATGATTCCTCATAAGCTATTTCTTCTTCACAAGGAAACTCTGAAATTAATTCTACAAAGACTAACAATTTCTTAGATTATTCTGACAAGAACTCGAGATCAAACTCTTGAAAAATAACAATCTTCTATTACATTTTCTCCCAACCACTCGCCTACTGAGAAAAAACTAAAATGGATTGACAACTAGCAAGACAAACGTTTTCCTAAGCAGAATATAGTGTCTAAGTCGTTGGACAGCATGAACAGATGCCAAAGCTAATTTCTCTACAGGAGAATAGTGTAGTTCAGGGCCTATCAAGCCTTGACTTAGATAATAAATCACGTGCTCACAGAGAGCATCGTCTTCCTAAACTAGAACCATACCAATGGTTGATTCTGCTGCAGCGAGATATAAGAGAAAATCCCTGCTATAATCGGGTGGACTCAATAATGGAGCAGAGGTCAATGCTTTTTTCAAAGAATCGAACGAGTGCTGAGTGAAATCATCCCACATAAACGAAACTCCTTTCTTCAACATCACATAAATCCCTTTGTAATTTCAGCGTAATTGACGATAAATCTCCTCAAGAAATTGGTTTTTCCTTGGAGACTTTGAAGTTGACGGATGGTAGACAGGGGAGGAAACTAAAGTATTGCCTCAACCTTGAAAGGATCTACACAAATCCCTTCAGTAGATACGATGAATCCCAATAATCGACCAGATGTGACAGTGAAAACACATTTATTTGGATTCAACCGGATTTTGTAAAAATGACATCGCTCAAAAACCAATTGAAGATGATGAGGATGATCAATTCTCTTTCAAGAATGAGCAGCTAGGTCATCCAAATAAGCTTTGATGATATGTTTGATATCATGGAAAGCGTAGGACATGGCCCGCTGAAAAGTAGCTCCAACATTTTTAAGGCCAAAAGGCATCTTTTTGTATGCAAAAGTACCCCAGGGGTAGATAAAAGTTATCTTATGCTGATCTTCAGGATGGATAGTAATCTGATTATATCCCAAAAAACCACCCATAAAGGAGAAAATCTCATTTCCCACACATTCATCGATAATCTGATCAATAAATGGTGTGGGGAAATTATCTTTAGGACAAGCCTTATTTAAATCCCTAAAGTCTATGCATACGCAGATTGTTCCTTGTTTCTTATCAACTGGGACTAGACTTGAGACCCACTCAGTCAATGGAACGAGGTATATAAAGCCCACCTTGAGCAGTGTCTCAACCTTGGCTTTAATAGCTGCCACTTTCCTAGGGTTTACTGGCCGAAGCTTTTTCTGTATGGGCTTTGCATTGACTTAAGTCTTGATCTCATGTTGGACTATTGATGGATCAATTTCAGGAACTTTCACATAAGACCAAGCAAACACATCACAGAATTCTTTAAAAAGATCAGTATAGATTTGAATTTCTTTAAGGTAGCATTTGGATCCAGTGAAAACATTCTCGATTATATTGGGATTCCTGGAGATGTTCATCGGAATAGTTTCTGAAATAATAGACATGTTGCCTTCAGCAAAAACCTGTGCTGGAGCCAAAGGGTTTAAAACTATGTGAGCATCACCAGTCAATGAAGGACTAGACAAAATTTATTCTACTTCATGGAATTCTAGGAGAAAATATGACCGATGATGCAAATCATCCCACAATCTATCTATACCTGTCATTGATTCTGGGACTTCTTCCTCAGATGGTATAACAATATCGAGGTAGTCCATATAAGAAGTAGAGTCAAGAGTCTAAGCCATAGCCACATCTCCATCCAATTCCTTCGGTGAAAAAGGAGTAGGATCAGAATCTGCAGTGTTGACAATAAATTGATAAGCAAATTTAACTGCAGACATAGTATATGCCATTCCACCCATTTTCCCTGCCTAATGTGGTGGTAGAAGAGGGTAAGGGCCAAGGATCTGAAAAATAATGAGTTCTAAGAAACTCTCTTTAATAATAGGTCTTGGATGATGAAATGACATTTATTTTAGCAACAAGAGAAGGAAGATCAAAAGTATCCATCAATGAGGAATACATTCCAACTCTTAAATTCTCAACAGGTTTCTTGAGATTATTCACCAAGGGAATGGAGGAATCAAAGGATGCATTGGATTCTTTCAGAGAATACTCCATCTCATCAACATTAACAATTCTCCATTCACGGGCAAAGAATAGGATGCAGAATAACGATGATCTAATGGCATCCATTTCATAAATCCAATTTCGTCCCAAATGAAGATGACAATCAAAATTTTCATCGACTATTTCCACCTCTATATTGACCACCTTTCCCCCAACACAGATCTGATAGCTTTCCAACATGAAATAGACATGACACATGTGGAAACTCCCTCATCAACTATAGTTCGAAATATATTAATCTTTCGATATGTAGATTAAATTTGGAAAGCCATAAGATGAGGTAGTTTGTTCTTAATATTTTTCATGTCAAATGTAACAATAAGAGAGTTTTTCATATCTAGAGGCCTGATCACTATGAGTAGTGCACTCCTTTGTGCCGGATATGACTGGAGTACCTCTAACGCTGACATTGCACAAGGGCTTTGGGCCAGATCTTCAATAATGGAGTAGTTCTGGGCAACCTTGGCATTGCGGTTAATTGTCAAACATTTTCCAAAGCCTTTCAGCATCCGAGGTATAGACTCAATTGTGGGCCTCTCAATATGGAGCGGCTCTAAAACATCAAGAGCGGCCTTAGCCTTAAAGGATTCTGGTTCACCATAATCATGTGATCTTGTAGCAACATTGACATGAGTACTCATCATATATACATTTGATGGATTTTCCCCTTCTTGGTTGCCCCCTGTGGGGTTTCCAGTACTAGCATTTGTGCCAACAAACATTTGTTGCCCTTGGGGAAAAGGGTTAGTTAGAACTGCCTAGGAGCTAGAAGAACCCTGTTGCACTAACAAGCACTGAGTGTCCTGAATATTAGGGAAAATATGAGTTAAATGGTCTCCATTGCACAATTTGCAAGGGAACTTAACTTTCTTTTTAGACTCCTTTTTACCCTCCCCAGTATTATTACTGGGTTTGTTCACATTACCCTTCCCATCCTTATATTTCTTCTTACCTCGTCCCTTCTTCTTCCCATCAGATTGTTGATTTCCTTTGGGGTTGGAAGATTGGACATCGTTAATAGTTGAAGGTTGAGAAGGCATAGACACTAACGACGATGCTTGAATTGAAGAAGCAGTTTGTAAAGACAACTGTTGCAATTGACTTAGCAGGTTAGCCATACTACTATTGATCGATCCGACAATCCCATCGGCATGGGGACCTGGCTTTGGTTTAGCTAAATCGATCTTGGATCGAGGAGCATTAGGCAAAATATTCTCAAGAATCCTAGAATGAGAATATATAAGTTCTAATTGCTAGGCTCTAAAGATAGCCCACTCTTTGGTGAACACTCTGGAAAGAGATACATCCTTATAAATTTCTAGTTGTAGTGATTTTAAAATCCATTCAAGAAGGAATTCATTAGGAATATATATTTTTATGAGCCTCTTTCTTCTTCGCCATTCTTTAATATGGTCAGAAATGTGAGTTGTTGTATCTTGTTGGAAGCTAGCCAATCGCTCAGTTCCATCATCATACCGAACGAGCAACTGAAAATGGTTCAAAACATAGTAGCCAACTCACCAAACAAAGAAAATGTAGCCCCATTAAGCTCTATATACCATTTAGCAGCATTTCTACTTAAGGTGCATTGAAACAATCTCAACCTGATTGAATCGTCAATTAGGGAGTTAGATGAACATCATAAATGAAATGTTGTTATATGGTTGGTCGGATCCTCCCCAGACTTTCCTTCGAATTTTTGAATCTTTGATGGAAGTTTGGTAGGAACTAGAAGCCACACCAGATTATATCGAATGGGATCATTCATCAATTTTGAGAGATCTGAAAAATTTAGTGTTGCCAGGAATGGCAAGTGCAAAGGAGCTTGAGAATTCCACCCACTATGAGACAGATTCCCAATAGTCTGAAAATAATATCCTGTATTTGTAAAGGCACCAAGTTGCCAAGGATTTCTCATAGAAGAAATAAAACCATAAGGAAAACCTTGTGGTCTAGAGAAATTTTGAGTTTGACCAACTCCTGCTGAAAATTTACCATAACTAAGAATATTTCCCCCAAGCGAAGTATTAAAAGGAGAGGAGAGCCCTTAGTAAGGGTTCCATCCATTAGCGAAGGGAGAAAAATCCTGAAAAGAACTTATGGAGGAGTAAGGCATGTTCCCTGTTGACCAAAAGAAAACTAATTTCCAGCTCCTAAGCCACTAAAAGAAAGGTTAGTCCACCCTTGAAAAGGATTATAACTTTGACCTTGAGCATAAAAAGGAAGAGATCCTAAAGAAGGATTAGAATGAGGTATGTGACCACTTCCAAAAGGAAAACCCTGAAAAGAGGCTGAACCACTAGCCATAGAAGTCATGGCTGTGGAAATAGTAGATGGGATGGATAGAGGAACCGAGGGAATTTCACTAGAAGGCATCCTAAGGGGAAGGAACCAGTGTGGGAAACAAAGTCTTGGCTTCCCCCAATCAAAGATGGAATGGAAGTAGAGCTAAATATTGTAGTACTAGGAGTGGTTGTAGATATAGCAATAGTACCTCCTCCTTGAGCTGAAAGAGGAGTATGCTCACTAGTAGTACTCATAGACATATTTGTGCTCCCAGTAGTAGCCATCAAGGAAAAGGACTATAAAAACCAGGGCTTGTCAGCCTATGAGTCGGGGTCCTAACATACAAAATAACGTCTGGATAATTAGGAGGAAGAGGTGAAGAAGGAGTCACAGGTGACTCTAGAATCTCTTCAACTTCAACTTCATCTTCTAAATAGAATAAGACCCTTGAAAAGACAGGGGTATCCTTATCCAAATCATGACTTGCACTAGGTCTACCCTGTGAAACTATAGCCTGATGCGGAGGATCAATCTTCGATGCGTTTGTTGCTACTAATTGAAAATCACTAGCATAATTGCTCCTACGCCTTCTAGAAGAAGGCTTGACACTTGTAGGTGAGAGCCCATGAAGCCTCCTAGACTGACGAACTAGTCGATCAACCACTTTTAATTATTATGAGAACTTGTAAAGACTCAAAAAATTATAAAGCTATGGAAATCTAGGAGCAAAGAGCACTCACTGAAATGTCCCTAAAGATACAATCAATCAAGCTACTTTCAGGTATTTCCACTCCGGGTGATTAGGACCAGACACCAAAATACAAGAAAGTGATATAAAGGACCTTCTGAAGATAGTTTGGGATAATGACGGCCCAAGCCTACCAGCGAAGGTAACAGAAACAGTTACACTGACCTCCAATCAAAAGCCTTTTTCGGTGCAAGTACCCAAGCTTCGCAAGGGCACCCTCCAGAAGTACTAATGAGAGTGATACAACATTTGCCTCAGGTACGATGGATATTGCCCCCCATAGTCACCTATGTGGTCCCTAGGAAAGGAAACTATCGTCACTAGTTCATATCGACAGTAGGGCAGAACAGTCTTTGGTTGGGATCCAACAAGTCAAAGAGAGGGTATCTCTCTTTCCTACCTTCACTCGCCCTCGTGCTTAACTACCAAAAGAGAAGAGATTTCTCGGTCAACTTCATGACACTGTATTTCACTCTTTTAATCAACTTCTACATTTTAAATTTAGAGTGGCCTTGGAGAATTAACTCTCCTCTCACCTATTCCAAGGCCCTAATATGACCTAGACTAGTTGATGTTACTATAATAAATAAAAAAATCTAGTTCATTTTAGATTAAGTGCTTAATTTTAATGGCTTTTCTTAGGTCAATGGTAAGATGAAAGTGCAACTTTATGATGTTATGGACACAAAAGAAATAAATAGATAAATTGGCTACATGAACATACAACTTTTTTTCTTTCGATGAAAAGAGATTTCTACAAGGTTCTATGAATAAACTATGAAAGAAAAAAATTATTTTCTTTTTTCAAAACACACACTCACACATTCGAAATCTACAAAAAGGACTAAAAATTCCTATAGTGAAACTATCCTAATACAAACTAAATTCTTAATGAAAGATTATAAATACTACTCTAAGAACAAGCAAATGTGTTTCTCAAAACGATCAAGAGGCCAAACTTGACAAAAGGAAGAACAAATTCACTCACAAGCTATTCCCGAAATCAAGGGAATTCAACCTGATGAAAAGACTTCAAAATTGCTCAAAATGATAAAGAGACCAAAAATAAAACCAAAAAGAAAAAAGAAATGCAACAAAACAATGTTTTTATCTTTTTCTTTTTAAGGACACAAAGAGTTTTCAAGAAAGCAAAAGCTACTAAAGGCCTCAAAATCAAATTCAAGCATAAATAACCTCAAACTTCACAAGCCACAAATATCACAAGCATGATAAGACTTAGAGTGATAAGAGGCTAAAATATCAAATGAAATGATCTGAAGAGTAGCACACATACTCCAACAAACAAGAAAGCATTCAAGAAGACCAAGAAAACTTTGCAATATTGCAAGAAAAGCTTTCCAAAAAACCAAGAACACCAACTTTCAGGAAATCAAGGAAAAGTAATGCAAGGGTTGGGTTATAAATGAATTGACACCAATTCTATGTTTCAAAGACTCAAAACAACCAAGAACTTCAATGAGAAGCCTTGAACACAAACACAGAAACCAACACCTTACCAAAAATAAAACCCTAGGTTGACTAGATCTTTTCGCCAAGAGAGACAGGACCTGATAATCTACCAATAGGAATTTCAAAGATAATCAATGGCTAAACAGAAGTAAGAAACATCAGGAAAAACCCTAAATAATAGACTCAACATTTCGAAAATTAAAATAAAACTAGGCATACACAATTGTGCAGTGATAGACCCGCGTGTATATGTGACTGTTCTCAAGGAAACATGCATATACATGTGTTTCTTTGGACAAAAACACGTGTATACACGACTGTGTGAAGTAAAACTCGCGTATAGAAAATTCAATAAGGAAAAATAAAAAAAATAGGTCTTATCCAGAAGATCATACTTGTTTCCTAGGTTGCAGACAAGTCAAAGACATTGGAAAGTCAGGAAACCAAACAAGAAAGCCCAGATCAAGAAAGAAACAACCCAAACTACTAAATATTAGAAGTATTCCCCAGTGGAGTCGCCAATTCTGTTACAGGAATAATACACCCTAGGGTATGGGTTGGGCACCCCAATAGAGCAGAGGGAATACACCAACAACAAGCAAACAAACAAGCAACCTTAATACTTAAACTACTTAAGTAGGAAGAAGAAGTATTACTCAAAGGTCCTACGTTTGAGGTCATTCCTGTAGGGTCCAAACCCTCTACTCCCTCCAATGCTTTTAAAACCTGCAACTCATTGAAGAAAAGAATATACAACAACAGTGATTGAAAGCATGTTCATGATATAAGTGTTAGATCATATAAGCATTGTTGGGTGTGGAGCCTAATTATCTTCTGTATTCATAGGTATCGCCGCATTGGACCCCAGTTCATAATGGGGCAGCAGCACCACCTGTAAAATATTCACTGCAGGGGGGGTCTAGGGGGGGGGGGGGCTGCGACCTTTGGGAGCCCCCTCTTGGCGAGGGGGTCGGGGGCAGCGCCCCCGAAGCTAAGAATAGATGTAAAATTGCCTTGTAAAATGTTGTAATTTCATAGTCAATCTGGGCCATTCATTAGGCGGATATCTGACGGTAGAAGTTATGTTTAATTTAGGGTTTTTTACCCTAGCAGGCAACCACTCGCTATATATGAGGGAATTCTATTGTGTCTATGCATATATGTATTCTAGGTGAGGAAGAGAGAGGAGATTGAGAGCGAAGAGGGAATTACAATAGATATACTGTAGGTTGTATCTCTTCAGTTTGCTAGATAATATAAAAAGAAGGACTGACTATTTCTCCGTGGATGTAGCCCAAACTGGGTGAACTACGCATATCTGTGTCTCTCTTGTTTTATGTGTTTTCTGTGTTTATATTTCTGCAATATTTTATGTGTTCCATTGCTCTATAATATATAATTCTCTAACGACTGGTATCAGAGCCGAAGGTCTTTTTGGCTGATAAACTCGCAGGAGAGAAGGGTTCTTGGTTCGAGTGGGAGCAATGGTGGAAGACGGTAGGTTTAGGGTCGAAAAATTCAACAGCCAAAACTACCATCTGTGGAAGATTCAGATGGAAGATTATTTGTACCAGAGAAATCTGTACCAACCATTGAGGGGAAAGACAAAGAAGCCGATGAGTATGACAGACACAGAATGGGATATTCTCGACAGAAAAGCACTTGAAACAATACGACTATGCCTAGCAGCATCAGTAGCATTTAATATTTCAAAGGAAACAACAACAGGGGGTTTAATGTCGAAATTGGCCAAACTATAGGAAAAACCCTTAGCCTCAAATACGGTATTTCTTACGAAGCATTTATTTAATATGAAGATGTCAGAAGGTGGATTTGTTGCTGATCATCTAAATGAGTTTAATAGAGTTTCTAGTCAGTTAAGTTCTATAGGGGTAAATTTTGATGATGAAGTTGGGGCTTTGTTATTTCTGTGCTCATTGCCAGAAAGTTGGATTGGTTTATTTATGGCCATTAGTAACTCTATCTCTAGATCTAGTACTTTAAATTTTGATGATGTTGTCAGCGCAATCCTGAGCGAGGAAATGCGACGGAAAAGCTATGGTGAGACATCAGGGAATGCTTTGACTGTAGAGACTAGGGGAAGAAAATTTGAAAGAGGAAAGAGCCCTGGATATCGCAGTAAGTCAAGAAAAGGCAGATCCAAGTCCAGATCGGGGATAGTGTGCTAGAAATGCGGGAAGAAAGGACACCTGAAGAAAGACTACAAGTCTCGAAAGGGAAAAGAAGGAGATGCACGACAAGGAAAATTTTAAGGATGGAAAATTTTATTGAAGTTTAAAACATTGGCGAATCTCACTAACCCTAATATACAAATTATAAAATGTTTCTTGATATATTTGTCAAATTATTCAAATTTTTAATGATTTATATATAGTCTCTATATAATGTTGGCGATTTTTTAGGTAAAATAATTTTATATTCTAAAATTTGGGCGAATCGTCTTTTATAAAAATTGGAAATTGGCGAATATTTTTTTGGAAAAATCATGGAAAATTAGCCCACTGGGCGAATATTAGCCCCTAAAATTTTCCATGATGCACGATAAGAAAATAATCATGGAGCGAATGTAACAGGTGATGTGTTGCAAGATGCTTTGGTTCTTTCATTAGAAAATATTATTGATACCTGGGTGGTAGATTCAGGGGCCTCATTCCATGCCACACCTGATAGGAAACATTTTTATCATTATGTTCAAGGAGATTTTGGACAGGTTCTATTAGGTGATGATAAACCCTGCAAAATCATTGGAATGGGTACAATTTTCATAAAACAACAAAATGGAAATCAGTGGCTATTGAAAGAGGTAAGGCATGTCCTAGATCTGAAGAAAAATCTGATTTCAACAGGGTAGTTGGGAGGTGAAGGTTGTGTAACTACTTTAACAGATAAAACCTGGAAGGTCACTAAAGGATCCCTGGAAATAGAGAAAGGAGGAAAGGTTGGTACATTGTATTTATGCAATGGTATTTCTAATTCTGTTAATGATTTAACCTCTACAGGAGAAAATATGGCATTGTGGCATCATAATCTCAGGCACATGAGTGAGAAGGGGATGCAGATTCTTCACTCAAGAAATTTGTTGCCAAGTTTGAAGCATGTTGATTTAAAATTATGTGAGAATTGTGTTTATGGAAAACAGAAGAGAGTCATATTCCTTAGAGTTGGGAAAGAAAAGAAGAGCGAAAAATTAGAGCTTGTGCATACAAATGTATGGAGACCTGATCAGGTATCATCTCTTGGTGGCTTTCATTATTATGTTACTTTAATTGATGATGCAACCAAAAAAACTTGGATTTATTGTATTCGAAATAAATCTGATGTATTTGATACTTTCAAGAAATGTAAATCTTTGGTTGAAAATGAGACAGGAAAAAAGTTGAATTGTCTCAGATCAAACAATGGAGGTGAATATTGCAGCAAAGCGCTTGATAGGTACTGTTCAAAGAATGGAATTTGTAGAGAGAAGACAGTTCGAGGAACACCACAAGAAAATGATGTGTCAAAAAGGATGAACAGGACAATCATGGAGCGTGCAAGGTGCATGAGATTGCATGCAGGATTGCCTTTACAATTTTGGGTAGATGTTGTAGATACTTCTGTTTATCTAATAAACAGAGGGCCTTCAAGTTCCTTGGATGGTGGTATTCCAAAGGAGGCATGGACAAGTAAAAAGGTAAACTACTCTTTTTTAAAGACTTTTGGTTGTGAAGCCTTTGTTGACATTAATAAAGAAAATAGAACAAAGCTTGAGGAAAAATCAAAGAAATGCACCTTTATTGGATATGGTGTTAATGATTTTGGTTATCACTTTTATGATTATGAAAAACACAAAACATTAGGAGCAAAGATGTCATATTCAATGAAAAGGTTTTGTATAAGGATTAGCTCCAGGAAAAGAAACAGGAAAAAGAAAACAGAGAATACATAGTGCTTCACGAGATGACAAGAAAAGTGATGGTGCCTGAAAATCATAATGATCAACAGCCAGAACAACAACCACAATAGCAACAAGCACCACAAACACCTGAAAGTGGTGTTAGAAGATCTACCAGGATAAGTATACCCCCTGAACGATACTCTCCTTCATTATATTATGTATTGTTGACTAATTCTCGTGAACGAGAATGTTACGAAGAAGCGGTGTAGGTAGAAACCAGGAAGAAGTGGGAGCAAGCCATGAAAGAAGAAATGGACTCCTTAGCACATAACTAGACTTGGGACTTAGTCAGGTTGCCTGCAGGTAAAACAACATTGCAGAATAAATGGGTTTACAAGTTGAAGGAAGAAGATGGAGGTAGAAAAAGGTATAAAGCTAGACTTGTGGTGAAAGGGTTTGCACAGAAAAAGGGTATAGATTTTGATGAGATATTTTCTCCTATTGTTAAAATGACTTCAATCAGAACTATTTTAAGTCTAGTAGCAGCTGAAGATTTGCATCTTGAGCAGTTATATGTAAAGACAACCTTTCTCCATGGGGATTTGGAGGAAGAGATATATATGTAGCAGCCACAAGGATATGAGGTAAAAGGGAAGGAGAAACTAGTGTTCAGGTTGAATAAAAGCTTGTATGGCTTAAAATAGGCTCCAAGGTAGTGGTATCTAAAATTTGACAAGTTTATGTCTGAACAAGGTTATACTAGATGTCACTCTGATCATTGTGTTTATCTCAAAAGGAAAAATGATGGCAGCTATATTATATGGTTATTGTATGTAGATGACATGCTTGTTGCAGGTTCTAACATGCAGGAAATAAATGTGCTCAAAAGAAAATTGGAAAACTCATTTGTAATGAAGGATTTGGGTGTTGCAAAACAAATCCTTGGTATGAGAATAACTAGAGACAGGAAGAATAACAAATTAACATTGTCTCAAAGTGAGTACATAGAAAAGGTGTTGAAAAGGTTTAATAAGCAGAATGAAAAACCAGTTAGTATACCTTTGGCTAGCCATTCAAATTAAGTAAGGAGGAGTGTCCCAAGACTTAGGAAGAAATAACTCATATGTCTAAAGTTCCATATGCATTAGCAGTTGGAAGCTTAATGTATGCAATGGTCTGCACAAGGCTTGATATTGCACATGAAGTGGGAGTTGTAAGCAGGTGCATGAAAAATACAGGAAAAGAACATTGGATGGCGGTGAAGTGGATTCTCAGGTATTTGAGAAGTACCACAAATCAAGCATTATGCTTTGGTGGTTCAAACATTTCTCTACAAGGATATGTTGATGCAGATATGGCAGGTGATAGAGATAACAGGAGGAGCACAATAGGGTATGTGTTTATTGTAGGTGGAACAACTATCAGTTGGGTCTCAAAACTGCAAAGTGTTTTTGCAGTCTCAACAATAGAAGTAGAGTATGTTGCTACTACAGAGGCTAGTAAAGAAATGATTTGGTTATAAAGGTTTCTGGATGAATTGGGTAAGAAGCAGGAGTTGGGCAAGTTATACAGTGACAGCTAGAGTGCCATACACCTTCCAAAGAACTCTGCATTTCATTCCAAGACTAAACATATATAGCTCAAGTACCATTTCATATAGTCAGCGTTGGAAGATGGACAATTGAAGTTGGAAAAGATACACACTAGCCAGAATCCTGCAAATATGTTAACAAAAGTTGTAACCAGGGAGAAACTGAGAATTTGCTTAGTTTCAATTAGTGTTCAAGTATGATGAAGAAGATGAGAAATAGCCAGGTCCAAAGTGGAGTCATTGTCCAGCAAATGAAGCAGCGATGGAGTTGCTATAATCAGTCTCCAAGTGGGAGATTGTTAGGTGTGGAACATGATTATCTTCTGTATTCATAGGTATCGCCGCATTGGACCCCAGTTCATAATGGGGTGGCAACACCGCCTATAAAATATTTGTTCCAGGGGGGTCCAGGGCGGGGGGGGCTGGGCTGGGACCTTTGGGATCCCCCCCCCTAGCAAGGGGATCGAGGGAAACACCCCCAAAGCTAAGAATAGATGTAAAATTGCATTGTAAAATGTTGTAATTTCGTAGTTAATCTAGGTTGTTCATTAGGTGGAGATCTAATGGTAAAAGCTATGTTTAATTTAGGGTTTTTCTTCCCTAGAAGGCAACCCCTCACTATATATGAGGGAATTGTATTGCATCTATGCATATATGTATTCTCAGTGAGGATGAGAGAGGAGATTAAGAGCGAAGAGGGAATTATAGTGAATCTGCTATAGGTTGTATCTCTTCAGTTTTCTAGATAATATAAAAAGAAGGACTGGTTGTTTCTTTGTGGATGTAGCCCAAACTGGGTGAACCACGTATATTTGTGTCTCTCTTGTTTTATGCGTTTTCTATGTTTATATTTCTGCAATATTTTATGTGTTCCATTGCTCTGTAATATATAATTCTCTAACAAGCATAAGACATGAAATCATACATTAGTTAGATTAAAACATGAATTAAAGCATTAAGATCTTAACATCATGAACAAGACATGGCTTCTTTATTGATGATATC
Source organism: Pinus tabuliformis (assembly GCA_031772625.1). Lineage (NCBI taxonomy): Eukaryota > Viridiplantae > Streptophyta > Pinopsida > Pinales > Pinaceae > Pinus > Pinus tabuliformis. The sequence continues at coordinate 147,875,497 of CM062814.1, forward strand.
AAAGTAATGTGGAAGAATACAGCCTGATCCTTCTCTGGCTCCAAGTGAAACCTTCCTCCGGATATGTCCAACCCAAGCCTCAACAATCCTCTTTCAAACACATACACATGGATGCCACATGAAGGAGATGGAAATCACAATGAGGAAACAAGGGTTTCCTATAGCTGGGAGTGCAGGAGGCACATGGATAAATCAGACTTGATCAGGGACAAGTCGGATATAATATCAATATCCTACCTTTCTCTCCCCTTAGGCCTTCCCGATGAGGTGTATTTATATGACCTCAAAACAAATTTTTTAGTTGGGAAATAGTTAGACCACAAGAACTTGTAGGTAGGCTTCTGGTGTAACCTGTAAACCCCGCCCAAAAAATAGGGATTTTATATTTTTTTCATATTTTAAATAATATACATGGGTTGGGTATAGTTGAATCCATGTGTGCAAGCGCTTTTTACAGGGCAAAGTCGTGTATGAAATTTAAAATAATATTTTTTACTATTTGGACCAAGTATGAAGGGAAAGGGATGCCTAAGGCCATGACTCAGAGCATCAAGTATACAAAGGTGGTAAATGATGCTATAATAGGAGGGAGAGTGTCTCTTCCACTCACAAATGTGGGTGAAGGGTTCTCTGTTGCAGTTCATTGTCAACAACATAAGCCAAAAGAACCTCATTTCAGTAGAGGTGGTGAAGCGGCTGGGCCTACGGAACACATCAAACCCACATTCGTACACCATCAGGTGGCTTCACCAAGATGAGATGTTCACATTAGCCAACAGTGTTGCCTTCCCTAGATCATCAAGTGCTTCATAGATGAGGTATTGCGTGATGTTGCTCCTCTTGAAGTTTGTGATGTATTATTAGGCCAATCATACTTATGGAAGTGTCATGTTGTGTATGAGTCTAGGCCTCACATTATTATTATTTCTTTGGGAAACAAGTTATATAGGGTACTCGAGGTAGCATCGCCTATTTCCATCTCTTTGATCTCCGCGAAGAGATGTAGTAACATCATTTCCCAGGCGAGGAAATTTGTCTTCTTTATGATTTTCCCTCAGGGAAAGAATAATATTGTGGCCACATCCACAACCTCTAGACAGGGCTCCTCCGCACAAAAATAATAGATGGACAAGGATGTGGAGGAGTACAAGGATATCTTCACCTCACACATAAGGTTCCTTTGCACTATCAGGTCAAGCTCCATCGATCTGACCCTTGGCGCACCACTACCTAGCCGACCAATCTACTGATGCTCTTTTATGCATAATGATAAAATCAAGAGTCAAATTTAGGAGTTGTTGTATAAATGGCACATCATGCAAAGTTCATCACCCAATGGGAGCCCCATCATGTTGGTACAAAAGAAAGATGATACCTGGAGACTTTGTATTGACTATTGAGTGGTAAATAAGGTCACTGTTCGAAATAGGTATCCTATCCCAGAGATTAATGACCTTTTGGACCAGCTCAAGGGGGTCAAATATTTTAGCAAGTTTGATTTGAAGTTTGGTTATCACCAAGTGCCAATCAAACCCTCCAATGTGTGGAATGTTTACTTCAAATCCAAGGAGGGAATTTACGAATGGTTGGTCATGCCTTTCGAGTTGACGAATTCCCCCACAACCTTCATGAGGCTGATGGACAACATCTTTCGACCCTTCACTAACTCATTCATGGTAGTGTATTTGGATGATATCCTGATCTTCAACCAGAGTTGGGAAGAGCACCTACACCATATTCGACTGGTCCTCCAAACCATAGGACAACACAAGTTGTGTTCCAATTTGGAGAAATTCACTTTTGGTATGACCTAGGTTCAATATATGGGGTACATCATTGATGAGCTGGTTGTTCATGTGGAGCCAACTAAGTAATAATTTATTCGAGATTGACCAACCCCAACCACTCTAATAGAGCAACACAACTTTCTAGGTCTTGTGAAGTTTTATCGCAGGTTAGTGTTGGGTTTCTCTCATATCACTTGGCCTTTGAGTCAAGTCACCAAGGGAGGAGCGAAAGCAAAGTTCTTTTAGTCTGAATCCCAACAGAAGGAATTTTTCAAGTTGAAGCACAACCTCTACTCTACACCAGTGCTGACATTAGTATACCTGTAACAACCATTTGAGATTGAGACAGATTCCTCCAACTATGCTTTTAGGGTAGTTCTTACTCAAAAGGGGCATTCGGTGGCATATAAAAGTGACACACTTTGAGACACAGTTCGAAAATATCCCACCTATGAAAAATATATTTATTCCATTGTGAAGCTCTGCCAAAAATAGAAGCACTACATTATGGGGAAGGAAACAGCCATCCATGCAGACCACTAACCCCTGTAGTTCATACAAAAAAAAGGAAAGTTGTAGAATGATCACCATCAGAAATGGTCCACATACCTGCAACAGTTCCATTTGAACATCAAGTACAAGAAGGGTAGCTCTTTTCATGTTTCAGACTACCTCAGCGGACCGTCGGTCATAGCGCTAACCACTATGCTCAACTCTTGTGGACATGAAACTTTGGAATGGACACATCTTTACACGAGTGATATAGAATTTGACACCACATACCATATGCTCTTGAAAGGTGAGCAAGTCCCAGACTTTCACCTCTAAGACACATTGTTATGCCACCTAAGATACCAGTGTTTTCCTTCAAGTGCGCATGCCAAGATGATTTTGGAGGCACACTACAACTGGGTTGCTAGACATTTAGGGTTAGGGAAGACAATGACAGTGTTGCATAAGTATTTTTATTGGTCGAACCTTCGACAAGATGTTTGAAAGTACATCAGATCCTGCATTTCCTTCGCCATTTCCAAAACTACAATCAAGAAGCAACGCCTGTATACTCCCCTACCAACTCCTAGATGGCCCTGGGAATCCATCTCCATGGATTACATGTCGTGCCTTGCTTCTACCAAGCATGTAAACAACTATGTTTTCGTGCTCATCGACAAATTATTTAAGATGGACATTCTAGTGTCCTACAATAAGAGTATCACAACATAAGTCCATTATCTCAGATCAGGATAGTTGGTTCCTAAGTGCATTCAGGTCAAGCCTCTGGTCATTGTTGGATACCAAGCTCACTAATTCCACGACCTTCCACCCCCAAACTGATGGCCAAACATAGGTCGTCAACAAAATGATCGTGTACATCCTACAGAGGTACAACTAAAAACACCCTCACACATGGGATGAGATCCTTCCCAATGACCAACACAATTACAACATAGTTGTCCACAACTCAAATGGCCACAACCCCTTTTAGGTGGGATTGGGATTCCAGCCATTAGTTCCCATTGATGTTGCCATACCATTTGTAGCTACTTAGGAAGATTCAGCTCATGCCCAGTCCGAAGTTGACAGGGCTAACAACTTCATTGAGTGCATTTAGCACATCTGCCAGTAGGTCCATGACATATTGGGCAATGCAAATGCTAAGTGTAAAAAGCATAATGATCAACATAGGGTACCACATAAGTTCTAGATGGGCGACAAAGTTTGGTTACATTTGTAGAAGGAGCGCCTCGTTGGGCCCCACCGCAAGATTCTACCACTCCGATATGCGTCTAACGCCATCACTAAGGTTGTAGGGTAAAATTATTTTGAGCTCAACATTCCACTGTTCATTGGCCTACACCCAATATTCAATGTGGATCGGCTGCAGCCATACTTTCCCCCATTGCTTGATACATCAAACATTGTCAAGCATATGACAACAGCAGATCGTAACCCAAGCTATAATAAATAGTCCACAAATGATATGATCATATACACATAGATCAATAACACTCAAAAGCAAAGGATCCACCTATATTGAGTTGTCAAATCAGGCCAAATCCTTCACCAGGGCAAGTGGCTCGCCAGGGACCACGTTCAACAGAAATTTCCTCACCTCATGGAAGCTCTACATGCAATGGGGATGATCTAGGAGGATTCTGTTGATTCAGTCACAGATTGATCAGTTTTTGTTCCAGCATGATCTTCAGTGTCCAATATGGTCAGTAAAATCATGGGTAAATGTTCAGTTATGGTTATGAATGGTTGGATTTGTAAAGTACATTAAAAAAAATGGACTTTAGCTTAAACATGCTAAAAACCTAATCTAAAATGAAAACAAAACCTAATGCATTACCTAAGAACTATGTTATAAACCTACCAAAACCCTAAAACCTAAGTCTCGGCCTTACACATTGAAAACACATTAAAAAAACATTATATGTATTAAACCATAGGCCTAACTACGGGGTTTAGACCGCGTCAGAATCCACGGACATGTGAGCAGGACTAGCTAAAGGTTAGCATGGCGGTCACCACGATTGAGCAGTTGGGAAAAGTAGAATTAACCGTGTCAGGTTATGGCATGTGAACAACAAGGTCGATTAACCACAGAGTTAGTGTAGCCCCAACAATAAATTACGCACAGAACGGAACCATGAGTGGATGTGAAGATCGTGCTGGTACCCGGAACTGTCAGCAACTAACCTGCAAGGTGGTGGCTTACGGTTAGATTGCCCAGTCACATGTTTCAGTTCCTTTTTTCCACACAGTTAGCATGACCACCAATGGGTTGTTATAACCAAAAGTGAGAAAATAGGTTTTTTGGTTACAGATTTTAAATAAATGGTGAATTTCAATAAGTGACATTAAAAAATCCATCAATAAACCCTAATTTAACACTTCAAGTTAGCTTATGCATGCCAAACTGAGAAACAATGGTTATGATGCATCTAACCACTCTATAAATGAGCATTTGCAGACTTGTGAAGAGTTAGTGAGGATTTTTTAGTGTTTTAGGTACTTGTCATTTAGAGGCTGAGACAGAGAGGCGGGCGGTGTTTTGATCATATCTTGGGCATCCGAAGGCAGATTTGGAAACCATAAGCGGTGTTGGAAAGCTGGTTCAGAGAGATTTCGGGTTACAGAGGTCAGAATTACCTATGTGTAAGTTCAGTCACTGTGTAAACCACTCCTTCTTTTCTTTCCTAATAAAAATGGTCGCCCATCTTGAAAGCAAACCCGATGATGTAGTCCATTAGGGACAAACTCTGTCATCAAACTCGTTGTCTGGTATAACTGTGTTTTTACAATCTAATGCTTCATTTCTTATGCATCTAATGGTTTATGTTCCATCACATACCCTTCTTCATTGCTTATGTCTTCTCGCCTAACGCACCTTTGGTTTCATTCAATTCACTAATCGGCACTAATAACTTATGCTTAAGTTTTAATATATGATCAATCAGATCATATAATTTTGGTATCGAAGTAGGTTACAATAGCAGAGTTAGCCAGTGAATCTTAACCAGGTCGAGGTCGCGATGTGGAGAGGTAATAGTTGAAGAAGGCGATCCCAAAGTAGGAAAGCAAAGGACCGTTCATAAATCAACCATGTCAGGACCTGATGAGGGTGAAAACACTGAAACCAAGATGAGTGAAGAACAGTTTCAATACGCATTCTTGACTATGTTGTAGATGTTGGGAGAATTGTACGAAGACAAGAAGGCGAGAGATGCAGCTTCTTCTTCAAAGACATTGAAGAAGGACAAAGGTAAAGGCAAGGTTGATAAACCTCCTTCACCTCCATCATCTCCATCATCATCTTCTTCATCTTCTTCTTCCAGTTCAGAATCAAGTGAAGAAAAGAAGCCTCATAAAACTTCTCTTTTAAAACTTGACATAATTTTTGAGTTGCCTGTTTATAATGGAGAAATGAGTCCTGAGAAATTGGATAATTGGATAAAGCAAATAGAAGTTTATTGTCGAATTTAAAATATTGTCTAGAGATCTTGGGCAAAATCACATAATCAGTCTTTTGTCGACGCGTTTCGAACCAACCAGTGTGGTTCATCGTCAGGACAAGTTGAAGAACTAATCTGGCTTAGCTTGATTAAATAGAGTGTGCAGAGACTCCAACGGCTATATTGCAACAGCTAATTTTGACCTGAGGATCAAAGTCAAACCACTGATTTTATTATTAATAGAAGTTAATTGAATAATATAATAAATTTATTGTTTTAAATATAATGGTCATTATATCTTCATATTTATTAAATAACCTATATTTATTATTATCCCCAAATTATTTAAATACAAATAAATAGTATTAAATTACTATTATTCTTAGAATTTAGTTACAATAGGTAACTGTGTATTTATTTAATAATAATTGTTTAAATTAAAGGGTCCAATGGTAAACTAGATATAATGGTCATTAATAAATTATGGTAAACTAAATAATGGTAAACTAAATAAAATGGTCATTAATAAATTATATCCTCATATAACCTATATTTATTATTATTCCCAAATAATTTAAATACAATAAATAGTATTAAATTACTATTATTCTTATAATATAGTTACAATAGGTAACTGTGTATTTATTTATTTAAAATTAGATTAGATTCTTTGCATTGATTTTTAATTCTTCTTCACCTTGTTATTTCCTTTAATTGATTTCCTATATATTGAATTAATAAAGACCCCCTTTTTTAAACCTTATAAGTAATAACATGGTTAGTTTTAATAAAATTTTAGTAATAAATATTGATTGTTTAATGGATATAAATTACTAAATTAATTATAAGAGGTTTAAATGATAAACAAGAAATTATTAGAAATATATGATATAATATTGAGTTAATGGATATACTATTTTTAATAAACATGTACTTTAATTTACATAATAATGATTTAACTAGAATACTATTTATAATATTAGAATTATAAATTATTAAGTAAATATAGATTATTTAATATACTAAATTATTGTATGAACTTATTATTTGAGTTTCGAAGGGCCATTACATCTAGATAATTAATAAAAATGATTTATTTTGGAGAAGATCTAGTTTACCATTAGACCCTTAATTTTAATAATTATTATTAAATAAATACACAGTTACCTATTGTAACTATATTATAAGAATAATAGTAATTTAATACTATTTATTGTATTTAAATTATTTGGGAATAATAATAAATATAGGTTATATGAAGATATAATTTTATTAATGACCATTTTATTTAGTTTACCATTATTTAGTTTACCATAATTTATTAATGACCATTATATCTAGTTTACCATTGGACCCTTTAATTTAAACAATTATTATTAAATAAATACACAGTTACCTATTGTAACTAAATTCTAAGAATAATAGTAATTTAATACTATTTATTTGCATTTAAATAATTTGGGGATAATAATAAATATAGGTTATTTAATAAATATGAAGATATAATGACCATTATATTTAAAACAATAAATTTATTATATTATTCAATTAACTTCTATTAATAATAAAATCAGTGGTTTGACTTTGATCCTCAGGTCAAAATTAGCTGTTGCAATATAGCCGTTGGAGTCTCTGCACACTCTATTTAATCAAGCTAAGCCAGATTAGTTCTTCAACTTGTCCTGACGATGAACCACACTGGTTGGTTCGAAACGCGTCGACAAAAGACTGATTATGTGATTTTGCCCAAGATCTCTAGACAATGTTATGGATCACAGAAGTCTAAATTCCTTAAGAATTTAAAATATCATTAATGATAAAACTAAGATCCAATTAGATACCCTTAGGATGGGAGGTACAACCCTAATTTGGTGGGAAAGTCAAACCCAATCAGATTTAAAGCATAAGGGTAAAGTAATTTCTTCATGGACCAAGTTTCTAAAAGCCCTTAGAAACCAATTTTATCCTTTAGGGTATATGCAACAAACTGTAATTGATTGGTAGCACTTGCGACAAGGGAAAGGACAAAGTGTTCAGGATTTCACTAAGGAATTCCAAAAGAAAGCACTTACACTAGGAATCTCATTGAATTCAAAAGAATCTTTGTTAAAGTATATTGGTAGTCTACATTCTTATTTAAAACATATATTGTTAATGTTTAATCTCGATGACTTTGATCAAGTTTGTGTATAGGCTATTCATGTTGAATCAGGAGGTATAGATTTCAAGTTTACACCAAAAACTTCCAAGCAGTTGGAAAACAAAGACTTAATGGATAGCAAGAGGAATGTTTTTAACAAGGGAAAGAAATCGACAATAGTTCAGAAAGATAGTGATCGACCTACATGCACACATTGTCAAAGAGTTGGCTATGACCAAGCTAGATGTTGGAAGCTTCATCCGGAACTCAGACCTCAGAAGTTTTAGAAGAAGAAGGGTGATAAGAAAGCTATTACAGTTGTCCAACATGATCTTGGTTTAGATTCAGGAGATGAATCAAAGGTAACTTCCATGGTGTCAATAGGTAAAATTTCTTATGTATCCTCTAGTTCTAATGCTACTAATACCTCTTCAAACATAAGTCCTCCAAATTAGGATAAAAGAGTTGAACTCTTCCATATAAGGATTATCTCTAAGAATTAAAAAATAGACACATTATTTGATAACAAGTCACAAGCTAATCTAATATCTGTAGATCTAGTAAAGAAAATGGGTTTGGAAACTTAATCATCCAACACCATACCCATTAGGATGGCTTACTAAGGATACATAGCTGAAAGTAACTAAGCAGTGCCACTTAAAGTTTGCCATTGCAAATCATTTTATTGACGAAGTAGATCTAGATGTGATTCTAGCTGATATATGTGGGGTTGTGCTAGGGAGTCCTTACCTTTATGACTGTGATGCAGTATTTTACCAAAAGGAACATAAGTATATATTAAAGAAGGATGGAATTGAATTTATTATTAGAGAACATAAAACTAAAACTCATATGGATTTAGTTACTACAAATCAAATGAAGCGGTTGATTAGTTCCAGTAAGAAATATGTTATCTTAATCATCAAAGAACAACCTAAGGATTTTAAAGATGCTTTTTCAAGTTGCGAAATTCCATTTAAATATAGTTTGGTTTAAATAGTAAAATCTTTTTCAAGTCTTTTTGAAGATCCCAAACATCTTCCTCCTAAGAGAGAAATACAATATGAGATTCAGTTATTGTCTGGTGCTACTCTTCCGAATGTGGGAATGTATCATATGTCGGTCATAGAGAATGAGCAAATCAAGAACAAAATCCAAGATTTGTTAGAGAAAGGTTTTATATAGCCAAGTTCTTCTCCATGTGGTTGACCCATAATCTTAGTGCCAAAGAAGGATGGAACATGGAGAATGTGTGTCAATTTTAGAGCATGTTGGGCATGGAATCCCCCCACATCATGTTTTGTGGCTCAAAGCCCAAGTTTTGGTCAAAGGTTTTGTAAGACTCCGCGAATTACGGGTGCAGAGCGCGAAGTATAGCTTGAGTCATAGGGCTGTCCACCTTGAAGTATTGTAACGTAATGTGAAGTCATGTCAGCCTACCCATGGTCCGCAGACCATGGGATTGTATAAATAGAGCGAGGCTCTAAGTTGTAAAGGGAGCGAAGAGGAATTATAGAGAAGAATACAAATGGTTCGAGCCTAGAGTAGGAGTCTAAGTGCATTGGGTCGTAGTAGTAGGACGAGGCTCTGCAGTTGAGTGTGCAGAGGCCTAGTAGAGTCCACAGCTGAGTGTGTGAACCCCTGCCGCTGAGTGCACAAGGCGGTATTGAGTCTGTAATCTTGATTGAAGAATAATAAAGAGAAGTTGATTCCTATTTCTATGTATCTGCTTGTGCATTGCATTCTTTACATTGATACTGTTTTATTTATCGCACGCATTGATATGATTGTTGAATATGTTGTAATAATCATTATTTTTACAAAAACAAGTTAAGTAATCAAGTAATAATAGATTAAATAGCAAGGAACTTGGGTATTATATGGGTCATGACCTGAGTAGGGCTGTGTGGAAGCAACATCACAGGTTACGAAGGAATAACAAGTGCACATAGCGACGTGCACGCAGGGTCAAACCACAGACCTCTAGAAGCTTATCGGACATCCCCAGGGTGCGGAAACCTGGTTCTAGCACCCTCCCATACTACTTCAGGTGAGACCTCATTCAACGCTCCGCAGACTGTTGCCGAAAGGGCCAGTAGTGCTAGGATTTTCTTGGCTAAATCACCTTTGAACCTAGGTCAGGCCCATACAAGCGAACAAATGGTTTCATTGCCGGGACTGGGATCTGCATAAAGGATGTCTGATGTCGTGCCACTGGAATCCAACAAAGAAAGAAATTGAAGAGTGGTTGGATAAGAAGATTCACGAGTTCACGACACAGGAAAATAGAAATCCACAAGTATCTAAGGAACAGTGGTTGGATCACTACTTGTATACGGAAATCCATGAAATTTTCTTTGCATCCTTTCCTTCTAAGTTGTATGAGTGGATTGCGAAGTTAGCAGACAGCCAGGGAAGGTGTAGGCTCGACAAACCAATAATGTGGACTCCGGAATTAGGATGCAGACTAGAAGCGTCAGGAGATAAGATCCCGTGAGCTGTGGACCATTGGTTCGACTGAATAATAGGAGGATTTATCACTGAATTTGCTAGACATGACCATCAGTTACAGTGAGGCAGAGCGACGTTTCCTCAAGGGACCGCGAGGTAAGTATATTAAATCTTTGAACACTTGGATTAAGATGCTATTGTGTGAAAAGTGGGTTCTGCGAATAAATTAATGTTTGGGACTATGCGAAGAGGGAAGATCTACAGAAGTGGAAGTAGTGAAGAGTTGGAAACCAGTCCCTTAATTTCACCCTCACGGGAAAGCAAGGAAGAGCTCGCGAAAGTTTCTCCGAGAAGTGCGATCAGACTGATAAGGCATCGTATTCCACGTTTACCACCTCCACCCACACCACCACCCATCTCACCCTCCTCATCTCCATCTCCACCCACCCCACCTCCACCACCACCACAATTCAGTATGACAAATGCGATCAAACTACCGGTATTTAGAGGAGTGGGGAATGAAGGTCCGGACCAATTCTGGTTCGTGGTAGGACCAGTATGGCTTGCACAAGGCATCGTGGATGACAATATTAAAAAGGTTACGCAGGTGAGCGCACTGCAGGATCGCGCATTAACATGGTATATCAAACATTCTAATGACCACCCAAACACAGGAATCGCAGAGATCCAGGCCATGCTAAATAGGAAATTTAGCAGGCCAAAATCAGAAACACAATCAATCATCGGGTTTAAGGAAATAGCGACGCTCCCGGGAAAGACCCCCTGGGATCTAGACCAAAGGCTGAAAGGTACGATTCGTGAAGCCAATATGACCTTGACAGATGGAGAGAATTGCACATGGTTTGTAGCATCACTTACACCACACTTAAGGATGGTGTTGTCACATCAAAAAATTTCCACCCAGACCGAAGCGTTGGAGATGACAATCAGATTACATGAAACCCCTATACAAGACCTTGGGTTGGGATTCCAACAAATCCATGCGCAACTGCAGAATCTGTGTTTGGAAATGCAAAGTTTGAAACAGGATAGGACATCTCGGTCGGAGGCGCGCGAGGAAGTATAGTGCATAAAATGCAAAGGCCAAGGGCACGACAAGGACCATTGTCCAGTGCTCGCGAACTACTTGGAAGGAGGAGGGTCGATTCCTTTAAGGCTGGAGGCACAGCTAGGGCTGAGCCTAACGTCTGCACTATGGCGCACGACCTGTCGGATAGGAGGAAAACACACTATGAATAATTGTCATCTATTGTAAAAGTATACGCAGACGTCCCAATGTTGGAAATAATACTGAGAGGGGGGGTGAATCAGTATTATCAAGCAATTTACCAAATCTTCCTTATTTGATCTTTTGAATTATTCTTGCATATCAGTACCATAAAATAATGAGCATGAATAAAGAAAATAGACAGTCACACCAAAGAACACAAGATGTAAGGTGGAAACCCAATGCGGGAGAAAACCACCTGCTGCAATATGTCTCTATCTTCTTTCAAGAAATTCTTTTTACAATGATTTTGTACTGGTGCAGTCCTTTACCAGCACGCAGGCTGCAACCTGCAGAGAGCTACAACTCTCTCTCGTTTTCCAGTTTCTCCTGGAAGGGAGCTACAACCCCCTACTTCTTTTCATGAAGAATCAAATGATCAACAAGTATACAACAGATACAGTCCACTACAGATATCAGATCAGTAATTACAGAAATAACCCAGAACACCTTATGAACAGAAATATACAGTCAACAGATCATCTTAAGACAGGGACGCATATTTTCTTTCTGTGACCTGCGACTGGACGCAGTCTACCTTCCACTGTTCTGCGTGCCGACGCACCGTTCCTCTATGCTTTGCTGCGACCGGCGCACACAGAAACACTATCGCGCCGCGTCTTTTGCTTCAGAGACGCACCCAATAACACAGTCGTGCCGCGTCCTTTGCCTCCGAGACGCACCTGAGCCTTTACTGTACTGCGTCCCGGCGCACTTTCCCTTCACTGAACCTGCGTCCCTTCAGATATAAAAGATATGAGGACTTCAGAACCAACCCAAACACTCAGATCCACAGATCTGATCATGCGCCATAGAGATTACAGTCCATTAGAAGATTCGCCTTCATAGATCTGGACTAGATCTCACCAAAAGATATTCAACCAAGATGATGCCTAATCCAAATGAACTCCTTTGCTTTATATAGGCAAGCTTATCCCCAAAACATGGAACAAAACCACGAGCCGACACCATAGAAACACAAAACCGTCGGCTAGATACCACACAAGAAACCCCCACGTGCTTTTTTCTGCCTTGAAATGTGTGCACTGGGCGGACGCACCTCCTGAACGGCTGGCATGCGTCCCTGGACGCGGTTTCTGTATGGTATACCTGCGGGGACGCACTTGCTGAACATATTTCCTGCGTCCTTCTTGATTTATCACCTGAATGGGTTTGCCATCAAGGACAACACCTGAATCATAATGCCAACAATCTCCCCCTTTGGACTTGATGGCAACCACATAATCTTCAGCTTCATTCTCCCCCTTTGACATCAAGGGCAAAGGGTATGCTCCCCCTATGCTCATGCATCTCCAGATCTGTAACCAGAAATCCATCATGAAGGAGATAGAGACATATTGCAGCTATTTCCAAGATCTCCTTCTCCATAATGCCAACAATGCATTATGTGCTCCCCCTGAGCCTATACCACCAATAGGAAGATGATCAACAGTAAGATGATGCATCAACAACCCCCAGCTTTTGCCTGAGGTATTCAAAAGTGTCCCTGGGCAACGGTTTGGTGAAAATATCAGCAACTTGTTCCTTAGAAGGAACATACTCCAACTTGACCTTCTGTTCAAGTACTTGTTCCCGAAGAAAATGGTACTTGATTGGTATGTGCTTGGTTTTTGAATGCATAACCGGATTCTTTGAGATGCTGATTGCACTTGTGTTGTCACATAAGATAGGGATTGGAGGAGTACAAGTGATTTGATAATCCTGCAAATTCTGCATCATCCAAAGGAGTTGGGTGCAACAAGATGCAGCAGCAACATATTCTGCTTCAGCTGTAGACAAGGCAATTGAACTCTGTTTCTTGCTGAACCAAGAGACCAGTCTGGGACCCATAAAGAACGCACCACCACTTGTGCTTTTCCTGTCATCCACGCTTCCGGCCCAATCTGCATCTGTATAGGCATGAAGAGTAAGATCTGTATCTCTAGGATACCATAAGCCATAATTTTGAGTCCCTTGAAGATATTTGAAAATTCTCTTCACTGCTTGAAGATGAGTCTCCTTCGGATTTGCCTGAAATCTTCCAACTATTCCAACTGCATGCATGATGTCTGGTCGGGTACCTGTCAAATATAGTAAACTTCCAATCATAGATCTGTAGGTTGGTTGATGTACTGCTGCAGATTCATCATTTGCACTGAGACTACATCCTGTGACCATGGGTGTACATACTGGTTTTGCATCTTCCATGCCATATTTCTTCAAAATCTGCTTGAGATACTTGGTTTGAGATAAAAAGATTCCTCCTTCCTTCTGTTGGATTTGCAAACCAAGGAAATATGTCAGTTCTCCTAGCAAGGACATTTCAAATTCTTTCTGCATGACTGAGGCAAAGCTTTGACTCATAGCTTCTTCATTGCTGCCAAAAATAATGTCATCTACATACACAACAAGTATTAGCAATTTGTCATTTTCAACTTTTATATACAGATTGCTATCTGCTGAACCTTTTAAGAAACCTTGTTGATGAAGATATTTGTCCAACCGGTAGTACCAAGCCCTTGGAGCTTGTTTGAGACCATAGAGAGCCTTTTTCAATCGGCATACAAGATTTGGATCATTTCCAAGAATGAACCCATCTGGCTGTTCAATGTACACTTCTTCTTCCAAGTCTCCATTCAAAAAGGCTGATTTCACATCCATTTGAAATACTTTGAAGTTCTGAAAACTTGAGAGAGCAAGGAACATTCGGATGGCCTCAAGTCTTGCAACAGGAGCAAAAGTTTCTTCAAAGTCTATTCCTTCTTGCTGCGCATACCCTTTACAGACGAGTCTGGCTTTGTTTCTAATTACTTCTCCATTTTCATTCAATTTATTTTTGAAGACCCATTTTGTTCCAATAACATTCTTATCTTTTGGTCTAGGAACCAGCTCCCAAGTGTTGTTCTTTTCGATTTGCTCAAGTTCTTCATCCATTGCTTTCACCCAACATTCATCTTTGCATGCCTCTTTCACATTTTGTGGTTCGGTGGAGGAAAGTAATGCCAAATAGCTTGAAGCTTCTGCAACTGTTCTTCTAGTTTGTATACCTGCTTCTTTTTGTCCCATGATCTGAGATTTTGGATGGTTCTTCTGAACATATCTGGATGGAGTCTTTTCTTCTATTCTTGTCCGTTCTTCTGCTTCTTCGTGAGGTTCTTCTTGAGATTCTTCTTGAGGTTCTTCTTCTTCATCATTCTGTCTTTGAGGGTAGCTCTCATCTTCTTCGATGTCTTCACGATGTATTTGCCTAGGAATATATCCCTTTTCATCAACCACTACATCAATGCTGTCAACAATTCTGCCAAGTCTTTTATTGTAGCATTTGTATGCTTTGCTATGTGGAGAATAGCCAAGAAGAATGCCTTCATCTGCTCTAGGATCAAGTTTGCCAAGCTGCTCCTCAGTATTCTTGATATAGCATTTGCTCCCAAATATTTTGAAGTGCTTTACCGAAGGAGTTTTACCACTCCAGAGCTCATGAGGGGTTTGAGTGCTGTTCACCCGGACATTTGTCTTGTTGAGAATAATAACCGCAGTATGTGCAGCCTCACCCCAGAAGGTTGCGGGGGTTCCTGATTCATCAAGCATAGCACGAGCCATTTGTTGGATTGTTCTGTTCATTCTTTCAACAACTCCATTTTGCTGAGGCGTTCTAGCTGTAGAGAATTCTCTCCTTATCCCATGTTCATCACAGAAATCGAAAAATTCATTTGAAGTAAATTCCCCACCTCTGTCAGATCTGAGGCACTTAATTTTGTGACCTGATTCATTTTCAGCCAAGGCTTTGAAGGTTTTGAATTTTTCGAATGCTTCATCTTTGTGCTTCATAAGACCTAACCAAACAAACCTGGAGAAATCGTCAATAAATAATATCAAGTATTCCTCTCCTCTAGGTGTTCTTTTTCTGAATGGTCCACATACATCTGTATGTACTAGCTCAAGAGGCATGCTGGCTGATCCTTCTTTCTCTGGAAAGTTAGTTCTGGTTTGTTTTCCAAACTAACATGATCCGCATATAGTGTTGTCAGGAATTTTGATATCTGGAAGATCGCGAACTGCCTGATATTTGCAAGCTTTCCTTATTTGTGAGAAGCTTAGATGTCCCAACCTTCGATGCCATAACCAGTGCTCTTCATTCTTGCTTAGATAGCATTGTTGTTGTCCTTCATCAAATATGTATAGATTATTTGGAGTTCTCTTTCCTTTGAGAACTGTTTTACCTGTATCAAGATCACGAACAAGGCATCCATTTGATCTGAATATAACCTCGGTTCTTTGATCACACATCTGGCTGACACTTAGTAGATTATGCTTCAATCCATCAACAAACAAAACATTTCCAGCCTTAACATCTTCTTTTAAAGGACCAATACCTTTTCCTTTTATAGTTGCAGGAGTATCATTTCCAAAAGAGACTTTCTTTCCCTTTTCTAAATTAGAATAAGACTCAAGTTTTTCTTTATCACCTGTCATATGCTTCGAACATCCACTGTCAATGTACCATAGATTTTCTTGTCCTTCTGCATAAAATGCTATCCCACATCTTTCTGTTTGAGGTTCCTTTATTCTCCATGTTTTGGCGCTTGAGGCTTGTTCCTTTTTCTGCTCTTGTACCTTTCTTTCCGGAAACCTGCTTCTGCATTCAAAGTCTTTATGTCCAAAATTATTGCAAATAGAACATTCAACTTCATTTTCAAGAGCTGAAAAGTTGTTATAGGTCCTTTTTGTAATCCCTGTCATACTTCTTTGTTTTTGAGCTTCCCTAGTCATGATTGTTTTATACGCAACACATTGAGCTGCTTTGTGACCAAAGTTATGGCAAGAAAAGCATTGTCCATTGAAGAAGCTTCTGCGATTATTGGATCTACCAGCCAACTGATTGTAATTTCTATTTTCATCTATTCTTGAACCAAATTGAGAAGATTTTACCTGTGGCTGGTTGTGGCTTTTGTTCACCCTTAAGCTGGATTGCCCCTGATAGTTTCTGCTTGACATTTGTCCCTGCTTTACCTGATGATCTTCCTTGTGCTCTTGCTCATTTCTTCTTGCTGCATCAAGATAACTTTTTGAAGTGGATGCTTGAGAAGTTTCTCCATTATAACCCAAACCTGTCTTATTTAGTGGAGACCGCTGCACACTGATAATCTCATCCAAAGTTTCAGATCCTTTGACAAACTTGAGATTAATAGTTTTTGTTTTCTCAATTTCTTTTCTAAGACCAACAATTTCACCTTCTAATTTTTCAAGATGTTTTTCCTTTTCATCAATTTGGAATTGTAGAGTATCAATAATCATGTTCTTTTCTTCTATGCATCTCTTGAGTCTAGTAATTTCATCATAAAGGTTATCCACATCTACAGCATCCTCATAATCATCATCTTCAAATGCCATTAACAACCTATATTTATTACCTTGTTCATCTTCATCACTGTTTGATAAGCCATCACTATCTTCATGGGTGTAGTAGCTTTTCTTATTTGCGCTTTGTTTCTTGTTCCATCTAACTGGTTCCTTTCCTTTATCCTTATAAGAGCATTTTGCAGCATAATGACCTACTCTTCCACAAGCAAAGCATTTGAAAGGTAGCTTACCTCTGAACCTTCCAGAACCTCTTTGAAGATTTCTGACAAAATTTGATTCTTCTTCCTCTTCTTCTGGATCATGGCTTGCTTCATAGTAATCTTCTTTGCCTGATGCTTTAAAAGCAGCCTCCCTTCTGTCTGATGGTCCTCCCTTTCTCATTTCATAAGCAGTTAGAATTCCATGTAGCTGAGACATAGTAAGAACACGGAGATTTTCTTTTTCTTCTATTGCAGATACTTTGGATTCAAACTTGGGGGATAATGATCTTAGAATCTTTTGAACTACTAGAGACTCCTTTACTTCTTCACCCAAATTTTTCATACAATTTACAATCTCATCTACCCGAAGAAAATAATTAGCCACACTTTCATCATTATACATCTTGAGAGTCTCATATTGAATTCTGAGAGTTTGAAGTTTGGCTTGTTTTACCTGTTCATCTCCTTCATAGCTTGTGATCATTTTGTCCCATATTTCTTTTGCTGATTTGAAGTGCATTACCTTCATGAATTCTGTTTGGGATATACTTCCTAATAGAGTACTGACTGCTTTTGCATTTGTTTCATACTTCTTTTTCTCAGCTGGATCTGTAGGAGTAGCTGAAGGAAAAGCATAGCCTGTTTCTACAATGTCCCAAACTTCAGTACCAAGAGATTGAAGATATGCAGTAACTCTTACCTTCCAATAATTGAAGTTTGTCCCATCAAAAACTGGTGGCCTGATTGATGCTTCTCTCTCGTAGTTGCTCATGATGAACGATCTACCTTCAAGCGATCAAGCTTTTCTGAAGGACCTGCTCTGATACCAATTGTTGGAAATAATACTGAGAGGGGGGGTGAATCAGTATTATCAAGCAATTTACCAAATCTTCCTTATTTGATCTTTTGAATTATTCTTGCATATCAGTACCATAAAATAATGAGCATGAATAAAGAAAATAGACAGTCACACCAAAGAACACAAGATGTAAGGTGGAAACCCAATGCGGGAGAAAACCACCTGCTGCAATATGTCTCTATCTTCTTTCAAGAAATTCTTTTTACAATGATTTTGTACTGGTGCAGTCCTTTACCAGCACGCAGGCTGCAACCTGCAGAGAGCTACAACTCTCTCTCGTTTTCCAGTTTCTCCTGGAAGGGAGCTACAACCCCCTACTTCTTTTCATGAAGAATCAAATGATCAACAAGTATACAACAGATACAGTCCACTACAGATATCAGATCAGTAATTACAGAAATAACCCAGAACACCTTATGAACAGAAATATACAGTCAACAGATCATCTTAAGACAGGGACGCATATTTTCTTTCTGTGACCTGCGACTGGACGCAGTCTACCTTCCACTGTTCTGCGTGCCGACGCACCGTTCCTCTATGCTTTGCTGCGACCGGCGCACACAGAAACACTATCGCGCCGCGTCTTTTGCTTCAGAGACGCACCCAATAACACAGTCGCGCCGCGTCCTTTGCCTCCGAGACGCACCTGAGCCTTTACTGTACTGCGTCCCGGCGCACTTTCCCTTCACTGAACCTACGTCCCTTCAGATATAAAAGATATGAGGACTTCAGAACCAACCCAAACACTCAGATCCACAGATCTGATCATGCGCCATAGAGATTACAGTCCATTAGAAGATTCGCCTTCATAGATCTGGACTAGATCTCACCAAAAGATATTCAACCAAGATGATGCCTAATCCAAATGAACTCCTTTGCTTTATATAGGCAAGCTTCTCCCCAAAACATGGAACAAAACCACGAGCCGACACCATAGAAACACAAAACCGTCGGCTAGATACCACACAAGAAACCCCCACGTGCTTTTTTCTGCCTTGAAATGTGTGCACTGGGCGGACGCACCTCCTGAACGGCTGGCATGCGTCCCTGGACGTGGGTTCTGTATGGTATACCTGCGGGGACGCACTTGCTGAACATATTTCCTGCGTCCTTCTTGATTTATCACCTGAATGGGTTTGCCATCAAGGACAACACCTGAATCATAATGCCAACACCCAACAATTGTTTTGTAATTTCTGAAGGTCGGTAGGCAATGATGAACATAGTTGTCGAAGCCACGAACTAATGATGGATCAAACTCCTGCCTACAGGGTGCAGACCAAAATGCAAGCCCTCAACCCAAATGCAGGGATGGCGCACATTGGATTTCAGGGGCGCGATTGAGGTCGAGGCGGAATGGGACCAGGAAGGGGTCGTAGACAGCTAATTTGCTACAATTGCGAAGGGCCAGGGCACTATGCCTGCGATTGTACAAACTTGAATAAGAAAATCATGTTGGTATTGTACTCAGTTTGATCATGAGGCAGAAGACTACCCTTCACTGATAGCGAGGATGCGCGAAAAGGGGGTACTCCAGCCCCCTCTGACTCAGAATTTGCAGATGATGAGGTCTGAGCAACGTGAAGAAGACTTGAATGTAAACATGATGCTCAGGAGCAGTATGACCACAAGAGATGATAAAGGGAAGCAACCAAAAGAAAGTGCGTGGGTTTGCAAGGCTCCTACAAAGGAACCCGAATTTGATTTAGAACGCGCAAAGGAGACATTCATGGAAGCTAAGAAGAGCTTCACGGAGTCCTCAACTTCAGGTAGTAAGGATCAACTAGAACCAAGAATGGATCCTTCAATGCTTACTACCTTTCTGGAGACATGCATCAAAACTGTTGTGCGACAACAAGGCAGTCAAAGGACTAAAGGAACTTATTACTAGGTGCATGAGGTCAGGAGAACCGCGTGTGGTCTGGAAACTTGGAAAGCATGCATTGCGCACAGGAAGGGAAATGAGGTTAACTGTGCAAATCGATGAGTATGAAATGGATCAAGTAATCCTGGATTTGGGTTCAAACGTGAATGTGCTAGCAAATAAAACATGGGAATGCATGGGCAGACCTGCGCTACAATGGTCCCCTATTCAGTTATGAATGGCGAACCAACAAAAGATTTTTCCCATGGGAAGATTGCAAGGGGTAACGGTAGATATTGAAGGCACGAGTGCACAAATGGATTTTAAGTGATAGAGATTGTCGATGAAAGTAATCCATATCCCGTGCTACTAGGAATAGACTGGGCCACTGATATGAACAGAGTCATAAATTTGAAGAAGCGCAAAATTATCTTTGAGAAAAAGTCACTATGCATAGTAGTACTACTAGATCTAGCTGAAGGAGCGCGATACACTGAACTGGTGCGTGACGATGATAGTGATGATGATCTCGATCGTATTTACAAGATAACTGCGTGAGAACAGGATTGGGTGAATCTGACTGCAGATGGATGGATTTCATGGGAGCACAAAAGCTCCTGCACTTCGGATTCAAACGAAGAAGTAGAATGATGGCAGAATCCGTTGCACGAAGTAACAAAGTTGAATTGCAACATGATGATTAGATCATTGCATTGTGTGACAACAGAGGCAAGGGAGCTACCGACATATGATGGATGAATAGCGGTAGATGAATTTCTAAACAAATTTGAAAGCACAGTACCAGAACAACAGTGGTTCGATGCGCTGAAGTGGGCACTACATGCAACACCCGCACGATGTTGGGGTACGCATCAAGGAAAGTTTGAGAACTGGCGTGGATGCAGAAGGATGATGCACCTACATTTTGGAAAACCACAGGTCTGAACGAAAGCCAATCAACAGGGGTGGAACAACTTGCGCGCCCACCTTTCCCAATGGGTACAAACATATGTTGTACAACCCGCAAAAGCGCACACCACCCCCAGAATAGAGAATAGGAACAAACCATAGTAGTATGAAAGGTGACACGTTCTACC
The DNA here is from genome assembly GCA_031772625.1 of Pinus tabuliformis. Taxonomy (NCBI): domain Eukaryota; kingdom Viridiplantae; phylum Streptophyta; class Pinopsida; order Pinales; family Pinaceae; genus Pinus; species Pinus tabuliformis. The sequence continues at coordinate 147,896,503 of CM062814.1, forward strand.
AAGTCTCCACGATGAAGCATTCGATAGGGTGTGTGGAGTACTGAACAAGGTTCACCAGGTGAGACGAACTGGTTGGGACTTGCGTGTGCCAGCGGTTCGATGGGCCTATAGGACCATGTGAAAAACCCTAAATGCAGAGATGATTCCAAAGGTGTGAAACAGAGTGGAGACCATAATTGCTTAAGAGAATACAAAAAAATCCACACTTACTGGCTCTCGCAGTGGTGACAGTGTGCAATGACATGGAGGGAAAAATCACACATCTACATGACGTTAAACATATAAGGATTCAGGAAGCCATCTGGCAAGGGAACCTTAGACTTCACAAACTTGAAAAGGACCGAGTACGATTAAGGAAGAAAATCATTTGGATGGACGTCGAGATCAAGAGGCTGGAAAACAAGATCACGCAAGCATGTCTCGTCGATAACCCAAGGATGACAAGGCAAGATACGGATGATTGTACTACTGCATTAGAAGATTGTCGCCGATAATTTATGACTCTGCTGCCATGGCTATGAGCATACCTCACCAAATGCAGTAACCAGGGGGACGCACTACATATAGTAGACCGGGCGGTGCGGGCTGTCGCGAAGACAATTGAGGAGTTTTCGCAAACTACACTGAAAGACAAGTTGAAGTCTTGCACAGGTGGTACGACCACCTAACTAGCCATAGGAAGCATAGTCTCAGTGCTCCAGGCAGTTGAAAGAGAGCGTGGGACTATAAAAAAGTCTGTTTGGGAGGTGCGCGATGAGGGAGGTGCGTGTAGAATCAGCATGTTAGAATGGTTGTGACCGCGCACGAGAGGCTGCGCTGCCACACTGATAGGCTGGGAAGTGACCATTGATGTCATTGTTCATGACGAGATGTTCGATTTAAGGCAAAAGGGAGCGAGTGGCGGGCATTTAAGACATGAATTAAGGGCAAGATTTGGGCCAATCTGCTGCCAAGAAAGCTTTGGTGGCCCAGAATTGGGGGGAACGGTTGAATTTGAATTCAAAAGGTGCTATAAAACTCCAGGGGCTAACCACAAGACAACACTTGTTCATTTGAGACTTAAGTAGTTGATTAGAGAACAGAGTGTTGAACGCCGAGCAAGATTTGAGCCCTAAAGTTCATGAATGACCACATACATCTCAAACAGGATGACGACTACCAGGAGAGGGTTGGGCTAGGCAGAAGGAACCACCGACGAGGCTGCGCAGAACCCCACGGTACATGATGTTCTCGGAGACACTGGGGTCACACCGAAATCCCGAAATCGCCTCGAATGCTGAGGCCCAAGAAGGATAAGCAGGCAGCAAGACCAGTTCGCATGTCCCCGAGGAATCTGCAGTTCAGTAAACTCTCAATGGAAGAAAAGGGCAAGGTTGTCACCATTGAGACAGACGACGAGGAGGAGGACCTACAGGCTCTCGTCGATGAGATAGAGGAAGTAGAAGACATGGAAGAGGACATCCAGCTGGTGCGCTCTGTAGTGAAATTTCTCGAGTACGTCCCTCTGCGGAAAGGGAAAACCAAGATACCAAAGGACCTGGATGCCACTAAGAGCGCACTCCAGACCCCGCTCCTCCCCGATGGAATTGTGTTTGAGGGCTCGCACCTGGGTCGCATACCCATAATGAAGTTTGAAGATTGGGACCTCGCAGACAGCGAGAAGTTCCCACACTTAGAGATGGAGAACCTCATGAAGCAGAGCATGGAGGGGCCATTCACAACACTAGAGCCACGGAAATGAATGTGTGGTGTGGAGAAGGCCGGAATACTTCATTTGCTATGGATTCCACACTTTCACCGCGCGCCTATCACTATTTTTGTCATCGGGGAGCTGCCTTTCCTAGTGCACAATGGGTACTTATGGATGGAGGAGCCTATTCCCATCATGAGCGATAGCAGGAAAAAGTAGAGATTTGGTGCTCACAAAGGCCATGAAGAAAAAATACAAACTTGAGAAGAAAATGAGGGGTTACGCAATCAACAACATCAAATATAAAGGGGTGCGCGTAGCCACCCAACTCCTGGTCAAGAAGGTAATGAGAAAATGTCGTGGCAATGAGGTACCAGTGCCAGTAGTTGCGCTCGCTGAACAATTCGCAGAGGGGGTCCAATTCAACTAGGCCGAGTTATTCTATGAAGAGTTCTTGACCAACTGCAAGGAAGCCCAGGAGTAGTGCAAGACCTTCCACTACGCGTGGTTGCTCTTGTCCATTCTATTGATAACAAGGGAACTGCCCGAGGATAGTCAGTTACCCAGCATTGAATAGGACTTACCAAAGGCAGCAAAGTATGCGTCGCTCTAGGCCACCAAGGACACAAAGTAGATTTGCAAGACAAAGATATTTTGGGTGCTCATGGAGGCAAGCATCTGGATGTGGATCAATAAATGGTTGTGCCTGTCCCCTACAATGCACAACAGTCTACGGAGCTTCGCAGACTTCAAGGAAAACATGTATAATGTTTACATCAAGGCGCGTAAGGATTCGGTGCAGCAATGGACAAAGCTCCCCTTCATTGCCATTGATGATGCAATCTTCTCCGTGTTAGAATCATGGCCCCTCGAGTGGCGCGGCCCAGATCGGGCAGAGTTGGATAGAATAACAGCATAAAAGCAAAAGGATGAAGTTAAGTTGCATGTCATGAAGTTGACCGAGAAAAGGCACAATGAAAAAGCCGTCGAAGAAGCAACAACAGTGTAGACAACAGGGGCCACCACAACGCAGGACGAGGAAGCCCAGGACTTGTCTACGGTATAGGAAGTATAGGACACAGAAGAAGGCACGGACCTAGGCACAACTTCCACCCAGCTGAAAAGGCCACGCGTCATAGAGAGATCAGGTCCACGAAAAAAGGTCAAGGCATCCAAATTGGCCATCAACCCGATCACATTAACAGAAGGTGACCTCTATGACATCGGCGGCACAGTTCGCGAGGTCACCAAGGAAGTGCTCTAGGAAGCCATGTCAAAGCAGCAGATTGTGTTGGGGGCCCTAAGGTTGTAGCTACAGGAACTACAAGTGTGGCCCCCACAGGAAGGAACCGCAGCCACCTACGGCACACCAAGCACATCAGCAACAGAGCAGCTGCTACGCACAAAGATGACCAACACCATAGTGCTATCGGAAGGAGTGCTAACAGTAGAGAACGAGGACGACAGAGCCGCAGTGAGCAGGATCAAGCGAATTTGCCTTAATTTGGCTTCCCTTCTACGAGACACATTGTACCAACTGCAGGATGGCATAAAAGCAGAGCTCCATGCCAGGGAGGGCCATGCGATTCAAGTGATGAGTGAGAAAAATATCAACATTGAACAACTCAGCCTGCAGCATGATGAACTTGTGTCACAGAACCAACAAATCGTGAAGACAGTTGATGAAGCATGTCGGCGAGTCCCAGAGTTTTCCATCGCCGCAGACCTACCAACAAAGATGTGGATACACTATCTAGAAAGTGGAGTCCGAAGCACACACGAGGAAACAACACGAGTGTAGCTGGAGCTGAACCTCTAGATTGTTGAGTTGCGGCTGAAGGCGCAACCTTCCACTCCTTTGGAAGTTAGAGAGCAGTGTGTTAGCGCGATTCAAACAGGACTAGAAGAAATTGGACGGGCAGTGCAGGACTATACCGGTATGTTGGACCAAGCCTTTGACGTCCTCACATCCTTGCAGGAGGACCCCAACATACAGTGCCTGGAAGCAGAGGTGCGCGAGCTTCATGAGCAGTACGATAATGTAAGGGGAAGTGCACAGACAGTCGTCCTCACCCAACGGCTAGAAAAGATGCAGCATGCAAGGGCACTGAAAGAGCAGGTGGATGCCACAAGACAGAAAGAGGCACTTCTCAAGGCGTGCGTCTAGCCATGGATTTATGAGGCCTTCACCATTACAGCAAATATTGAGGGCAAGCTCGCACAGATGCAGGGACTCTATGCGCTAAGGCAGGTAGCTAATCCTCACAAAGAAGCATCAAAAGAGTGCATGCAGCAGGTCCAGCAAACCGCAGAACAGTGCACTGCAGACCTCCGAGCAGTACAGGACCAGTTGGAGGGGCTCCGCACCAAGGTCACCGCACTAGCAGAGTGACTCAGGATGATTCACGATGATTGTGTTGGCAGCCTGTTGGGCATGGAATCCCCCCACATCATGTTTTGGGGTTCAAAGCCCAAGTTTTGGTCAAAGGTTTTGTAAGACTCCGCGAATTGCGGGTGCGGAGCACAAAGTATAGGTTATGTCAAAGGGCTATCTGCCCTAAAGTATTGTAATGTCATGTGAAGTCATGTCGGCCTACCCATGGTCCGTGGACCATGGGATTGTATAAATAGAGCGAGGCTTTAAGTTGTAAAGGGAGCGAAGAGGAATAAGAGACAAGAATAGGAATGGTTTGAGCCTAGAGTAGGAGTCTAAGTGTATTGGGTCATAGTAGTAGTAAGAGGCTCTGTAGCTGAGTGCACAGAGGCCTAGTAGAGTCCGTAGTTGAGCATGTGGACCCCTATAGATGAGTGCGCATGGCGGTGTCGAGTTTGTAATCTTGATCGAAGAATAATAAAGAAGTTGATTCCTATTTTTGTGTATCTGCTTGTGCATTGCATTCTTTACATTTATACTATTTTATTTATCACGCGCACTGATATGATTACTAAATATGCTATAATAATAATTAGTTTTACACAAACAAGTCAAGTAATCAGGTAATAATATATTAAATAGCAAGGAACTTGGTTATTATATGGGTCATGCCCCAAGTAGGGCTGCGCGGAAGCAGCATCACAGGTTGCGAAGGAATAACAAATGCGCGTAGCGATGTGCGCGCAGGGTCAAACTGTGGACCTCCAGAAGCTCATCAGACATCCACAAGGTGCAGAAACCTGGTTCTAGAACCCTCCCATACTACTTCGGGTGAGATCTTAGTCCGGACTCCATGGACTGTTGTGGAAAGGGCTAGTAGTGCTGGGATTTTCTTGGCTAAATCACCTCTGAACCTGGGTAAGGCCCATACAAGCCAATAGAGCCTTAAATAAAATTACCATCAAGAACAGGTATCCTCTTATGAGAATAAATGATTTTCTTGATCAACTAAAACATGTTGTTTATTTCACTAAGTTAGATCTAAGAAGTGGATATCATCAGATTCGTATTGTAGAGAATGATATCTTGAAGACTGCATTTAAAACTAGACAAGGATTATTTGAATGGTTGGTAATTCCTTTTGGTTTGACTAATGCACAAATTTGCTATAATATACTTAGATGACAATTTCATATTCAGTAAAACCAAAGAAGAACATGTTAGACATGTGAAGCGGGTATTAGAAGTGTTACAGAAGGAACAGTTGTATCTAAAACTTGACAAATGTGAGTTTGGAAGAACTTCACTAAATTATCTTGGTTACATAGTTGGAGGAGGCAATCTAAAGGTAGATCCAACTAAAATTGAAGCAATTGTTAAGTGGCCAAGACCACAAAATGTAAATGAAGTTCAAAGTTTCTTAGGTGCAGTTCAGTATTGGAGAAAAATTATTTCTAAATTTTCTTTAATTGAAGCACCATTACATGCCTTAACAAGGTCTAAAGTTACTTTTCAGTGGGGAGTGTTAGCCTTGGAAGCATTTGGCCCAAAAATGGATCCAAGTATGCTTTTGAAAGTCTCCATAAGCCATCAAAATCATGCTTAAGGATCCAAATTTGCTCTTGAGGGCTTCAAAATTTGCATAAGGATCATTCAAAAATCCCAATAGTCGTAGGAGGAAAGCCTTAAAACGGCAGAAAAACACTATCGAGAGGCTAAAATACATTAAAACAGTCAAAAGACCAAGTATCGCAGGCTTGAGCATGGAAATGCACATCAGCCTTTAGATCTCACTGATCACAGCCCAAATCTAAGCGGCTAATCACAATCGGTGTTGCAGAGATGATGACTTAAAGGAGGGGTGCAAGACACCGTCGATCAGCGATCGTCGATGATCGGATCGGCGGGTTGCATTAGCGGATCGCTGTCGGGGATTACTATGAGTGCTAACCATGGACCTCTAGCTCAGGTGATATGCAATTGCAATTAGATCGCATCGCTATATCGTTATCGGTGCTGACCATGGGGCGGGGCCTTTGCATATACATATGGGCGACCCGATAGCCAGACCTGATGATCATATTTATGATATTTTATAATATATCAGGTCCGCTGAAGCCCATTTTAATGTATTTCAATGTTTTTCGCTTATTTCAAAAATACAAAGGGAAGACTATGGATAGGCCTTTTTGCGACTTGTGATAGCGATAAAGCTCGAACCCGATGGGTTTCAGAACAAAAATATATAAAATTTGAAGTCCGCAAAAGCCATTTTTCAATGTATTTCATATATTTTCATGTTTAACGAAATATAAAGCGAACGAGCCAAATGGGACCTGCAATGGAGACAAGGGTGGACCCGATGGGTTTCGAAATAGAAATACATATATTTTCAAGTCCGTCAAAGCCCATTTTCATGCATTTTTCAGTGTTTTTCGCGTATTTCATAAAACAAGGAAAATACACAAGAGCATACTTTTTTGCAACTTGCGATGGCGACAAGGGCAGACCCGATGGATGAATAGGCCATTTTTGAGGCCTTTTGAAGTCCAAAATACATAGAGAAGGTGGGAATTTACAGTATTGCATCATTTCTTTGTTTATAACAGAAAGTAGTCACTGTCTACATTTTAAAGGGATTTCATATGCCCGAAGAGCCATTCCACCATAGAGCAGAGGCCGAATCAACCCAAAGCGATTGTGGAGCCACAACAGGACTCAGCCAGAACAAAAAGAATGATTGTGGGGCATCTCTAGCATGAGAGAGCTCCCAGACAGCGCAACAACTACCCAAAATATATTAATGTGGTTATTCTTCTGTCAAGAGAAGAAACCTCCGAGCCATGCTTGCCTAGTCAGAGATCAAATAGTTAAATAAGACAGAGGGATAGATTAAGACCTATCAAGCCTTAGAAGGCTCAACATCATTATAAAAGGCCTATGAAAGGCTGAGAGTTAAATGTAACAAGGGTTCAACTTCTGGAGATTGTTCCTCCTCTGTTCCTTCAAGCTTCTCATCTTCATTCCAATAATAAAAGCTTCTTTTGCCATTATATGTTCAATGTCCATTTTCTTTGCTTTTCTATGCTTGCACATGAATAGGTTATTCATGTTTTTTGTTGCGTCTAATTCCAGATAAATATCATCTTATCTCTACATCGATAAATTAGATTTGCAAGTCTCATTTACTCCCTGTAGCTGGCCATGCATATGTGTTTACGTATGCAATCTGCTAGTACTGTCAGTATTCTCCATCTATCCATTGAATCTATAAATTATTGAGAATTAGTGGTCTAAAGCCTTGTCTTTTTGAGGGTGTTCATGCATGTCTTGAGTGAGAATAGAGCTGAAATGATTATCTGACTTGATCCAAACCATCATCCATTCCAATAGTTCTGAGAACAATATTGAAGATTATATGTTACCAGGCACCTCTGAGCTGCAACCTAGGAGAGTTTCCTAGATTGATAACATAATTGGCGTTGCTGCCGGGGAGAGGAAACTAAAGCTCAGCTTCCCTGGGAAACGACATAGATCCAACGTTGATGATAAACAAAGTCTGGGGAAATTTTTTGGTTGTAATAATTTATCTGGCGAATCTACTGGAGGTCGAACCTCTTGGCGACTCCACTTCATAGTTCTGGCTCATTTTGTGAGGCATACTTGTCCTTAGAAGCTACAAGCTAACCCCATACCTGACCTTGAAAAAATCATTAAATAAAGAAAAGTATTGCAAAAAGGAGCATCAGGTTCAAGTAAACCTAAACAATCTTCTATATCTCTTCAAGAAAGGCTTGTAATAGAACAAATACATGTTGAGAGTATAGCATCTAATACTAGCAGTGAAGAAAAACTTTCAGAGATTCATAAAGATCCTTATTCTTCAGCTTCTCCTTTTGTTGTAAGCCCAAAGGAAACCTCACCTCCTACCCATGATACTCCTTTAGTCTTATCAGTCACTCCTCAGCCCTCTATCATTTAGACTGCCAGTACTCTTTTAGTCACCACAGTTATGGTAGGTCCACAAGCACCTACCAAAATGGAAAGAATCATAACTGCTAGGTATGGGCCTCTAATACTGCCCACTCCTTTGAATGCCATGCCTACTAGAGAATATCAAAAATATAGGCCTAAGTTCACTGGGACCGAAGGTGTTACTGTTGAAGAACATCTTGAGTCGTTTTATAGCTATGCTAATAACCTGGATATTAGTGAAGATGATGTGTGGATGAGAGTATTTTTCCAAAGCCTAGATGGAGAGGCTAGAAAATGGTTCAGAGATCTAACCCCAAGATCTATAGCAGATATTGAAGATTTAGATGCATTCCTAAAGCATTAGGGGGATAAGAAGGATCTCCTCTACTACCACACTGAGTTTGGAAACTTAAAGAGGGAAAATAGTGAGTTGCTGTCTGATTTTAATAAGAGGTTTAACCATATGTACAGCAAGATACCAGCTGAAGTAAAACCCACTACTACCTCTGCTAAACTCACCTATGTCAGTGCTTTTGATTCTGACTTCTGCCTACTATTGAGAGAGAGGCGATGTGCTACTTTGGCTGAAATGCAAGATGCAGCCTTGGAAGTGGAATCAAACATCATGGCTACAGAGAAGCTCAAGGGAAATGTTGATAGAAGAAGACAGAGGGGCGAGTCTTCATCATCCTATGATCTTAAGATAGATAAAATTACCAAAATGATCGAGTCATTAGCCTCTGAAATCTCCAAATTAAAGGTTGAGCAGCACCCTGGGAAAGGGAGAGTTCCTAATACCTTTGCTCCTAGAAATCCGAATCCAAATCCATATAGAAGAACTAAAGAGCAGTTGCAAATTTTGCAAAGAAGCAAAGATGCCAATGAAGACCAAAGGGTGAAGGCCCCTTTTCAAAATGCAGTCATAGTAGAAGAGAAGTTTGAAGAAGATGATGAGATCCATTGCCTGGAAGACAAAGGCAATGCTTCCTTTTTTACCTCAGCTGCCTATGAAAAGTCATTATTCAATGAGCAAATCATCTGAGAATGGGATAGTGAAGTTCTTCTACTAATTGAAGATCACCAAAGATATAATCTGAGTTCAAAGATGAATAATGCCAAGGAAGCTCCTATTGAAAGAGTTGTTGTCCCTGTAGTACAACAAGCTAATAAGCAAAAGCAACTAGCAGTTGATCCCATCATCCTCAAAGCTCCAGCTCACGAGGTAAGAGGCCTTGACAAGTCTCCTTCTCCTTTCAGTTTTCAATCATAAATTCAGAAGCTAAGAATACCTATGCCTCTGATTGAACTAGTGAAGAATGAGTCCTTCAAAAGATCCATCCTTGATGCCCTTGAGCCTAAAGCCATCCAAGCCTCCACTAACTATGTAAATCTGCAAGATGACAAGCCAGTTGTTATTCTCAGCCAAATGATTGAAAATTGTGAAGACAGCTCCCCATCATTCTATGTCTCTCTGAATATTCATGATAAAATGCTTCACAATTGCCTTTTGGACACTACAGCCAACCATAATCTAATGCCCAAGGCTATCATGGATGAGCTGGGTCTTGACTCTAGAAAAGTGAAATGTTTGGGATTAATCAAGGACCTATCCATCACTTTGTCTCAGCTACAAATGAAGAGCATGATGATGGATATTGTGGTAGCAGATGTACCCCCCAAGTTTTGCATGTTACTTTCTAGAGGTTGGTTCAATAGATTAGGTGGATCATTACAAAATGATCTGTCCTATGCTACTGTCCCAGTCTTTGGAGGTGAGAGCAAGAGATTATATAGAGAGGCGCAGTTGGCTTATATCATCAGCGATGAGAAGAAACCTACTAATCATCCCATCTATGCCGTTGAAACTGATTTTGGAGCATGTATTCTTCATATTGAAGAAACTCAGTTGGCCTCGACGCAACTTAAAAAACTAGTTTTCCAAATCGCTGAGGAAGAAGGCCCACAAATTTGGGACATGTTCTTTGATGGAGCTTGATATAAGGAAGCTGCAGGGGCAGGTGTAGTCCTTGTGTCCCCCACACAGGAATACATTCATTTATCTTTCAAATTAACCTTTCAGGTCACAAACAACATAGTAGAGTACGAAGCTTTGATTCTAGGCTTAAGCGTTGCTAAAGAAATGGGCATCAAAGGCCTGAAAATGTTTGGATATGTAGACCTCATTATTCAGCAGGTAAATAAAACTTTCCAAGCAAAGCATCCAAGGTTGAAAGCATACAGAGATGAGGTATGGAGGCTCAAGGATTCTTTTAATAATTTAAGCATTTCTTATATTCCTAGAATGAAGAACCAGCTTGCCGACTCCCTTGCTGCGTCTGCTAGCACATTTATTCCTCCTTTGCGTCCTAAATTGACATATGAAGTTCAGGTAAAATATAGACCATCTCTGTCTCACAATGTCAAGTATTGGAGGTTTTTTGAAGACGATGAGGAAATTAACAGGTTTTTACAAGTTGTTGAGGAATTTGTTGAAATGCACATCAACCAATAAAATGAAACCATGGAAGCATGTGGCCAGTCCAAGTTAAAAAATGAGATCGGCCAAAGAAGCATTGTACAGCTGCCCAGTAATCATATACCAAAAGGATTGGTGCCTCTAGAGAAATTGTTCGATGATAATGATGTGCCTTATAAGCCTGCCAAAACAGAAAATGAGTCTGTTGTTTGTCAATACAATATAGGGAACCTAGCCCATCTGAAATACATCAATCTTTCCACTCATTTGTCTTCTTCCCAAAATTTCGAGTATTGCGCCCTCATGAAGCAATTTGATGATAGTTTTTCCTTGGAATACAATGATCTTAAAACTTATGATACCAACATCATACAACATAAGATTCCACTGGAAAAGAATACCACCCCTTTTAAGCAGAAGTTAAGACCTATCAACCCTCTCATATTGCCTTTGATTAAGAAAGAGAACATGAAGCTATTGGATGCCAAAATCATAGTTCCCCTGAGGTATTCAAATTGGATAGCTAACGTTGTGGTAGTAGGAAAGAAAAATGGAGAAATCAGGCTTTGTGTTGACTTCAGAAATCTGAACAAGTGCTCTAAAAAGGATAACTACCCCCTGCCTAAGATGGAACACTTGCTGCAAAGAGTTTCAAGGGCCAGAGTCATGTGTTTGTTAGATGGATTTTCAGGTTACAATCAGGTTGCTGTACATCCAGAAGATCAGGAAAAGACCTCCTTCACTACTCTTTGGGGCACTTTCATGTACTCTAATATGCTTTTCGGACTGATGAATGATGGGGCTACTTTTCAGAGGGCCATGGACATAGCTTTTGTGGGAGAGAAGGACAAGTTTATCCTTATTTACCTTGATGACATAACAGTCTTCTCCAGCAGCCACAAAGACCATTTACAACATTTGAAGAAGGTTTTCCTAAAGTGCAGATAGTTTGGAATTTCAGTGAACCCAAAGAAGTCACAGTTTGCTCTAGAAGAAGGTAAACTTCTGGGACATATTGTTTCTGCTGAAGGTGTGAAGATCAATCCAGCAAGGGTTCAAGCCATTCAGACATTGTCCATCCCAAGGTCAAAAATGGACATTCAATCCTTCTTGGGTAAGATTAACTTTGTAAGGAGGTTCATTCCAAACTTTGCAGAGCTAGTAAAGCACATCACTTCCATGTTGAAGAAAGGATCAGAAATAAAATGGACAGATGCTTCAAGAAGCTCTTTTGAAGCAATCAAGCAAGCTATCATGGAAGCTCCCACTCTAATCAGCCCAGATTACACTAATGAGTTTTTTATCTTCTCTTTTTCCTCTTATGATACACTTGCAGAAGTTCTTTTGCAGAAAAATGATGAAGGCATAGAGCACCCCGTGGCCTTTTTCAGCAAAACTCTAAGGGTTTCTGAGCTAAGGTATGACATCATTAAAAAACAAGCTTATGCTCTCATAAAAATTTTAAAGGCATTCAGAATTTATATTCTGCATTCCAAAGTAGTTGCATATGTACCTTCAGCATCAGTAAAAGATGTCTTAACTCAGCCAAATGTTGATGGAAAGAGAGCTAAATGGGTTGCAAAATTCATAGAGTTTAACATAGAGGTGAAGCCGACTAAGCTTGTCAAAGGCCAGGGCTTGGCTAAACTTATGGATGAAGAAAATTGCATCTTGTTATACATAAATTGCATGGGTCTAAATTCAGATGATGAGCAGATAGAGGGAGCAGCAGAAGAACAAAAGCAGAATCAGTCTTTGGCTGAAAGTCTAGCCACCTGTGAATGGTATTCTAGCATAGTTCATTTTTTACAAAAGCTAGAAGTCCCTCCAGGGCTTAGCTCAAGTCAAGCCCGGGCCATTAAACTCAGATCAACCAAATTCTACATAAATAAAAATCTGCTTTATTGGAAAGACCCATTAGGAATCCTCTTGAGATGTCTAGATAAATAACAATCTGTGGAAGTCATACACCAGTTCCATTATAGCATCTATGGAGGGCATCATTATTGGAAAACCACTGCCCACAAAATCCCGAGGGTTGGGTATTATTGGCCTACTATGTTCTCTGATGTGTTTTATTTTGTGAAATCTTGTGACAAGTGTCAGAGGTTTGCAGTAAGACAGCTGCTAAAATCTCTGCCCTTGATGCCAGTACATGTCAATGGTCCCTTCCAACAGTCAAGCTTGGATTTTATAGGTGAGATCAACCCACATTCTAGTGGCCAACACAAATGGATCTTAGTAGCCACTGAATATTTCACCAAATGTATTGAGGCAATACCCACTAAGAATGCCAATCACCAAGTTGTCATAAAGTTCTTGAATGAGAATATTTTCACTAGATCTGGTTGCCCAACCAAACTAGTCACTAATAATGTAGCAACTTTTAAAGCAAAAGAATTGGTGGATAGGACTGAATCCATGGGCATTCAAGTAGTTCATTCTACCTCATATTATCCTCAAGGCAATGGCTTGGAAAAATAATCTAACAAGAGTCTAGTAAGGGTAATCAAAAAACTATTAGAGGACAACAAAAAGAGCTGGGATTCCAAGTTGAAGTTTGCACTATAGGCTGGCAGAATTACCATCAAAAAGTCCATAGGGAATTCTCCATTTAAACTAGTTTATGGCGATGATTTTGTTTTCCCTATCTAGCTGATTCTCCCTGTGGCTAAATTCTTGCAAGAAGAACAAGATGAAGAGAATGACATGGTAAGAAGAATGAATAACCTAGTTGAACTACAACAGATTAGAGAGTAGCTGGTTAAGAAGTCAAAGGCTCATCAGAATAAAATGAAAGAAACCTTTGACAGGAAGACAAAAGTGGACAATTTCCAAGTTGGTGATTGGGTACTTAAATGGGATGCATTTAAGGAAAAGAAAGGTAGTCATGGCAAGTTTGACTCCTTACGGACAGGTTCGTTTGTCATCACTCAAATTCAGCAGAACAATACATTCATTCTGCACAGTCTGGAAGGAGGAGATACCTTTGGTAGCCCAGTGAATGGGCGGCTCTTGAAACTTTATTTCGTTTAAAGGCTTTAAAGCCTTGTTATTGTAAATATGTTTTTCTAGTTTTTATTTCATTACAAAATAGACTCCATGCCCAATGGAACACTAGAAGGAAGATTTGATTTTTTTTTACAGGAAAGGCATTAATCTGTGATCCTTGAAACCTCACAGGGAGGATTTCATCCCCAGAAGGAGCCAGTGTTAGCCTTGGAAGCATTTGGCCCAAAAATGGATCCAAGTATGCTTTTTAAAGTCTCCATAAGCCAACATAATCATGCCAAAGGATCCAAATATGCTCTTGAAGGCTTCAAAATTTGCATAAGGATCATTCAAAAATCCCAACAGTCGCAGGAGGAAAGCCCTTAAAAAGGCAGAAAAACACTATCGGGAGGCTAAAATACATTAAAACAGTCAAAAGACCAAGTATCGCAGGCTTGAGCATGGCAATGCACAACAACTGTTAGATCTGGCTGATCAATGGCCCAGATCTAAGTGGCTAATCACAATCGGCGTTGCAGAGAGGACGACTTAAAGGATGGGCACAAGACACCGCCGATCAGCGATCACTGATGATCGAATCGATGGGTTGCATCGGTGGATTGCTATCGGGGATTACTATGAGCGCTCACCATGGACCTCTGGCTCGAGCGATATGCGATTTCAATCAGATTGAATTGCTATATCGCTATCAGCACTGACCATGGGGCAGGGCCTTTGCATATACATATGGGCAACCCGATAATCAAAACCCGACGATCAATATATGATATTTCATAATATCTTAGGTCTGTTGAAGCCCATTTTTAATGTATTTCAATGTTTTTTTCTTATTTCAAAAATACAAAGGGAAGACTGTGGATAGGCCTTTTTGCGACTTGCGATAGCAATAAAGCCTGGACCCGATGGGTTTCGAAATAGAAATACATATATTTTCAAGTCCACCAAAGCCCATTTTCATGCATTTTCAGTGTTTTTTCCGTATTTCATAAAACAAGGAAAATACACAGGAGCAAGCTTTTTTGTGACTTGCGATGGTGACAAGGGCGGACCCGATGGATGAATAGGCCATTTTTTAGGACTTTTGAAGTCCAAAATACACAAAGAAGGTGAGAATTTACAGTATTGCATGATTTCTATGTTTATAACAGAAAGTAGTCATTGTCCGCATTTTAAAGGGATTTCATAGGCCTAAAGAGCCATTCCACCACAGAGCAGAGGCCGAATCAACCCAAAGCGACTGCGGAGCCACAGCATGACACAGCTAGAACAAACAGAATGATTGTGGGGCATCTCTGGCATGAGAGAGCTCCAAGACAGCTCAACAACTACCCAAAATATTTGAATGTGGTTATTCTTCTGTTAGGAGAAGAAACCTCCGAGCCATGCTTGCCTAGTCAGAGATCAGACAGTGAAACAAGACAGAGGGATAGATTAATACCTCTCAAGATTTAGAAGGCTCAACATCATTGTAAAAGGCCTATAAAAGGCTAAAATTTAAATGTAACAATGGTTCAACTTCTGGAGATTGTTCCTCCTCTATTCCTCCAAGCTTCTCATCTTCATTCTAGCAATAAAAGCTTATTTTTCCATTATATGTTCAATGTCCATTTTCTCTGCTATTCTATGCTTGCACATGAATAGGTTATTCATGTTTTTTGCTGTGTCTAATTCCAGATAACTGTCATCTTATCTCTACATTGATAAATTAGATTTTCAAGTCTCATTTACTTCTTGTAGCTGGCCATTCATATGTGTTTACGTATGCAATCTACTGGTACAGTCAGTGTTCTCCATATATCCATTGAATCTATAAATTATTGAGCATTAGTGGTCTAAAGACTTGTATTGTTGAGGGTGTTCATGATTGCCTTGAGTGAGAATAGAGTTGAAATGATTATCTGACTTGATCCAAACCATCATCCATTCCAATAGTTCTGAGAACAATATTGAAGAGTATGTGTTACCAGGCATCTCCGAGCTACAACCAAGGAGAGTTTCCTAGAGTGATAACAGGGAGGAAAGCAACAAAAATCTTTCGATAATCTTAAGAAAAAGCTAGTCACAACTCCAATCTTAGCTTTGCCTGACTTACAATAGCGATTTGAGATAGAGACCGATGCTAGTGGTTATGCCATGGGTGCAGTTTTATTACAGAAAGGAAAACCTATTTGTTTTCATTTAGAAACTTTTTCCAAAGCAGTGATAAATTATGCAACTTATAACAAATAATTATTTGCATTGGTAGAAAGTGTTAAAAAATGGAAACATTACTTAATAGGAAAAGAAATTGTGATTCATACAGACCATCAACCACTTCAGTACCTTCAGTCACAGACTAAATTGCAACAATCTCGCCATTATAGGTGGATGGGATTTCTTCAGCAATTTCATTCAGTCATCAAGTATAAGAAGGGAACAATGAATAATGTAGCTGATATGTTGTCAAGACCATCTTGGAATCTTTTAGTAGTACTACAAAATAGTTCTTTAAAGCATGAAAGTTATTTAGAACAATATGCTACAGATGCTGATTTCAAAGATGTTTATGAATCACTGACTCAGGGTACTCAGATTGAAGAAATCAATTATCATGTTCATGACAGGTTGTTATATCATCTAGGTAAGTTGTGCATACCACAAATAGAAAGGGTACATGTCATACAGGAAGCTCATTCTTCTCGTATATCAGGAAATTTTTGCGTAAGTAAGATAATGACACAAATACAGAAGTATTGTTACTGGCCTCGAATGTATGAAACAATTTTTAAATACATCAAAGGATGTATAATGTGTTCCACAAGCAAGCCAAGCAATCGAAAGATTGGATTGTATATGCCACTTCTGGTTCCTTTACGACCATGGGACAATATTTCCATGGATTTCATAGGAGGATTACCAATGTCCAGGAAAGGACATGATTATATGTATGTTGTGGTGGATCGATTCAGAAAAATTTGCATTCTCATATCATGCAAAAAGTGAGTTACTGCTGAGCAGACTGCACATATGTTCTTTGAACATGTATGGGTTCATTTTGGGTTACCTACTTCTATTATTTCTGACCGAGATACTTGTTTTGTAGGAGAATTTTGGTCTACTTTGTGGGGACTCATGGACACAAAACTGAAGAAGAGCACAACTTTTCATCCACAAATAGATGGAAAAACAGAAGTGGTTAACAGAACCATGATACAGATCCTTCGAGGTTATTGTAGCAAACATCCCAAGCTATGGGATGAATCATTGTCTTATGTGCAACATGCTTATAATAGAGCCTTGCATTCTTCGACTAATAAGTCATGTTTTGGGTATCTACCTAAATCACCGATGGATTTCATGTTCAGTGAAGATGAGGAAGTAGATGGACATAGAGAAGCCAACAGGGCACTCAAGTTCATTGAACGGATACAAAAAATACATGAAGCAGTTTGAGAACAATTAGAGAAGAGTTAGGCCAAGTACAAACGTCGCCATGACAAGCATCGAGTCGATCATCATTTTCAGATCAGAGATCAGGTATGGTTGTATATCAGCAAGGAAAGATTGAAAGGAGAAGGTAAAAAACTGAAACCCATCAGGTATGGACCTTTCAAGATTATTGAGAAGATTAGTAATAATGCTTTTCGACTAGATTTACCTTCTTATATGCGTATTTACTCAGTGGTTAATGTGGAAAATATGAAGTTGTATGAACCTCTGATGATCATGGATCCAGAGGAGGATACTCAGATTCCGACTATTGATGATCTAGCACCTGAGTATATGACAAAATTGCAGGAAGATACTATCTTGGATAGAAGAACTTGCTCTTCAAAGAGAGGCGATGTTGAATACCTTCGAGTGGGACTCAAAGGTACAAATCTAAGAAAGGAAAAGTGGATAGAGATCGGGAGAGTGAGGGAGCTCTACCCTCACCTAGTCTCTGCTTAGAATCCAACTTTTGCGGTCCAAAAGCTTTCAAGTGGAGAGGAATGATCCAGGAGGATTACATTGATTCAGTTACACATTGATCAATTTTGGTTCCAGCATCATCTTCAGTGTCCAATATGGTCAGTAAAATAATGGGTAAAGGTTCAATTATGGTTATGAATGGTTGGATTTGTAAAGTACATTTAAAAAAATGGACTTTAGCTTAAACATGCTAAAAACCTAAGCTAAAAAGAAAACAAAACCTAATACCAAACCTAATGCATTACCTAAGAACTATGTTCTAAACCTACCAAAATCCTAAAACCTAAGTCTCGGCCTTACACATTAAAAAACATGATATGTATTAAACCACAAGCCTGACCACAGGGTTTAGACCGCATCGGAATCTGCGGCCATGTGAGCAGGACTAGCTAAAGGTTATCATGGCGGTCACCGTGGTTGAGTAGTTGGGCGGAGTAGCATTAACCGTGTCGGGTTATGGCATGTGAACAGCAAGGTTGGTTAACCATAGAGTTAGTGTAACCCTAGCAGCAAACTGCGCACAGAACGAAACCATCAAGCAGAGTTGTCACATGCAAGCTAGAAGACTGCGCTAGTAGCCTGAACTGCTAGAAACTAACCTACAAGGTGGCGGCTTACGATTAGACCTCTCGGTCACATGTTTCAGTTCCTTTTTTCCACACAGTTAGAATGACTACCAGTGAGTTGTTATAACCCAAAGTCCGAAAATGGGTTTTCTAGGTACAGATTTTTAAATAAATGGTGAATGTCATTAAGTGACATTAAAAAACTCATTAATAAACCCTAATTTAACCCTTCAAGTCAGCTGATGCATGCCAAACTGAGAAACAGTGGTTATGATGTGTCTAAGCATTGTCTAAATGAGCATTTGTAGACTTGTGAAGAGTTAGTGAGGATTTTTTAGTGTTTTAGGTACTTGTCATTCAGAGGCTGAGACAGAGAGGCAGTCGATGTTTTGATCATATATTGGGCATCTGGAGGCGGATTTGGAAACCATAAGCGGCATTGGAAAGCTGGTCCAGAGAGAGTTCTGGTTACAGAGGTCAGAATTACCTATGTGTAAGTTCAGTTTGACAAAATCACTGTGTAAACCACTCCTTCATTTCTTTCCTCATAAAAACGATCGCCCATCTTGAAATCGGACCTGGAGATGTAGTCCATCAAGGACGAACTCCGTCATCAATCTCGTTGTCTGGTATAATTGTGTTTTTATGGTCTAATGGTTCATTTCTTATGCGTCTAATGATTTAAGTTTCGTCGCATATCCTTCTTCATTGCTTATGTATTCTCGCCTAACGCACCTTTGGTTTCATTCAATTCACTAATTGGCGCTAATAACCTCTTCTTAAGTTTTAATATATGATAGATCAGATCATATAATTTTGGTATCGGAGCAGGTTGCACTAGCAGAGTTATCCAGTGAATGTTAACCAGGTCGAGTTCACGTTGTGGAGAAGGAACAGTTGAAGAAGGCGATCTCGAAGTGGGAAAGCGAAGGACCGTTCATAAATCAACCATGTCAGGACCTGATGAAGGTGAAAGCACTAAAACCAAGATGAGTGAAGAACAGTTTCAGTAGGCATTCTTGACTATGTAGTAGATGTTGGGAGAATTGTATGAAGACAATAAGGTGAGAAATGCAGCTTCTTCTTCAAAGACATCAAAGAAGGAAAAAGGTAAAGGCAAGGCTAATAAACCTCCTTCACCTCCATCATCTCCATCATCATCTTCTTCATCTTCTTCTTCTAGTTTATAATTAGGTGAAGAAAAGAAGCCTCATAAAACTTCTCTTTTAAAACTTGACATAAAGTTTGAGTTGCTTGTTTATAATGGAGAAATGAGTCCTGAGAAATTGGATAATTGGATAAAGAAAATAGAAGTTTATTGTCAAATTTAAAATATCATTGATGATAAAACTAAGATCCAATTAGCTACCCTTAGGATGGGAGGCACAACCCTAATTTGGTGGGAAAGTCAAACCCAGTTAGATTTAAAGAATAAGGGTAAAGTAATTTCTTCATGGACCAAGTTTCTAAAAGCCCTTAGAAAGCAATTTTATCCTTTAGGGTATATGCAGAAAACTGTAATTGATTGGCAGCACTTGCGACAAGGGAAAGGACAAAGTGTTCAGGATTTCACTCAGGAATTCTGAAAGAAAGCACTTACACTTGGAATCTCAATGAAGTCAAAAGAAACTTTGTTAAAGTATATCGATAGTCTACATTCTTATTTACAACATACGTTGTTAATGTTTAATCCCGATGACTTTGATCAAGTTTGTGTACAGGCTATTCATGTTGAATCAGGAGGTAGACCTTTCAAGTTTACACCAAAAACTTCCAAGTAGTTGGAAAACAAAGACTCAAAGGATAGCAAGAGGAAGGGTTTTAACAAGGGAAAGAAATCATGCACACATTGTCAGAGAGTTGGCCATGACCAAGCTAGATGTTGGAAGCTTCATCCAGAACTCAGACCTCAAAAGTTTCAAAAGAAGAAGGGTGAGAAGAAAGCTATTACAGTTGTCCAACATGATCTTGGTTTGGATTCAGGAGATGAATCAAAGGTAACTGCCATGGTGTCAACAGGTAAAATTTCTGATGTAGCCTCTAGTTCTAATGCTACTACTACCTCTTCAAACATAAGTCCTCCAAATGAGGATAAAAGAGTTGAACTCTTCCATATAAGGATTATCTCTAAGCATAAAAAAATAGACACATTATTTGATAGCGGGTCACAAGCTAATCTAATATCTGCAAATCTAGTAAAGAAAATGGGTTTGGAAACTTATGATCATCCAACACCATACCCATTAGGATGGCTTACTAAGGATACACAGTTGAAAGTAACTAAGCAGTGTCACTTAAAGTTTTCCATTGCAAATCATTTTATTGATGAAGTAGATCTAGATGTGATTCCAGCTGATATATGTGGGGTTGTGCTAGGGAGTCCTTACCTTTATGACCGTGATGTAGTATTTTACCAAAAGGAGCATAAGTATATCTTAAAGAAGGATGGAATTGAATTTATTATTAGAGAACATAAAACTAAAACTCATCTGGATTTAGTTACTGCAAATCAAATGAAGCAGTTGATTAGTTCCAGTAAGAAATATGTTCTCTTAATGATCAAAGAACAACCTAAGGATTTTAAAGATGCTTTTTCAAGTTGTGAAATTCCATTTAAAGATGGTTTGGTTGAAATAGTAGAATATTTTTCAAGTATTTTTGAACATCCCAAACATCTTCCTCCTAAGAGAGAAATACAACATGAGATTCAGTTATTGTCAGATGCTACTCTTCTGAATGTGGGAATGTATCGTATGTCGGTCATAGAGAATGAGGAAATCAAGAAGAAAATCCAAGACTTGTTAGAGAAAGTTTTTATTTGGCCAAGTTCTTCTCCATGTGGTTCACCCATAATCTTAGTGCCAAAGAAAGATGGATCTAGGCTGGTTTCAGTCATACATGATCATGCAAAATTTGTGGAACATATAATTATTTTTATAATTTAAAATATGTTGAATATATCTAAGATTAATTTGGTCAATTTAATTTTAAATTTGCTTATTTACCTCAATTTTTTTGAGATGGGAGAGATTATTAGTAATTTGAATGATGAAAAATGATGAAATAAAAGTTTTGAATGCAAAGAGATGATGTAACAATGTTGAATGATAGAAAATGTGAATAATAACAATGTAGTCAATTACAAACAATCTTCATTGTGTTCAATCGCAAACTATTTTCTTCTACTATTCTTATTGTCACACCTATTAATTTTGCCATATTGTCATACCAACCATATGAAAGGGGAAATTGGAATCATAAAACATTCAAATATTTAACTCAAGCTACCATAGTAAACATCATACCTTGTGTCTCTTTCTCCCCAATTTTAATAGAAGTTTCTCCAAAGTCAATCATTGTGACTTATGTAGTGTTAAACCTCAAATAATTTTCAATGGTAGCTGTTTTCTATTACCTTGTTTGAATGTAGCGTGATTAACAATGTTGAATGATGGAAAATGGGAATAATGAAAATGTATCCAATTAAAAATAATTTGGAATTTCAGGAAGGAAACATTTCCGGTATGTGAACATTTTATTTAGGATGAAATTCAATTATTGTATTTATGGTTGAATTACTATAACACTGAATTCAATGCTTGTCATAAAAAAATTGTATTTGCTTACACTAAAATCAATGCACACTATTAATCTAATTACTTTGAGATTAATGTACATCATACATCTAGTTACATCAAATTAGAAATTAATATCTACACTAAAATCAATGCATCTAGTGCAAAAAATAAAATATGATTAGAAATCAACATCTATACTTAAATTAATTCATATAGTGCAAGAAATCAAATAGGATTAGAAATCAATATACATTGAAACCAATGCATCTAGTGCAAGAAATCAAACAAGAGTAGAAATCAACATCTACCCTGAAATCAATGCATCTAGTGCAAGTTATCAAATAGGATTAGAAATCTATGGGTACACTAAAATCAATGCATCTATAGCAAACAATTAAATAAGATTAGAAATCAATAAGTAAACTAAAATCATTACATTTATTTTAGTGAAAAATGAAAATATTCCTTACTTTCTAGATCTAACTTCTATGTTTGTATTTGTCTCAGTGTGTCTCTTTCTTCTTCCATATATGTGTCTATCTCCCTCCCTCTCTCCTTCTCTCTCTCCCTCCCTCTCTCCCCAATCTCTCTCTCTCTCCATCTCTCCCTCCCTCGCTTTATCTCTCTCTTATTCCCTCTCTCCCCCTGCCATCTATACCTACACCTTCCTCCATATCTCCTTATTTTTCTCTATATCTCAACCCTTAAACACATGTCATGCTCTCACTCTCTCTCTCCATATCTATCTCTCTTCCTTCCTCCCTCTCTCTGTCTCTCTCTTCTTCCCTCTCACCCTCTCCATCTATATCTTTGTTTTTCTCTTGCTCTACTTCTTTATCTATATATATTAGCCCAAAAAAATACACACTTTCTCTCCATATATATCTATATATATCTCTCTCTTCCTCCATCCATCTCTTTGTCTATCTCTTCTTCCCTCTCTGCCCCCTCCATCTATATATCTATCTCCCATTGTCTCTCTATCTCACCGCCCAAACATACACACTATCTCTCCATATATATATATATATATATATATATATATATATCCCTCCATACCTCTTCCTCTCCCTCTCTCTTTCTTCCCCTTATCTGATATGAAACTGGAGGAGAACTCCTCCTCACAAAAATTGAATATCCTCTTACACTTTACAAGTAAACCAAATGGGTCTTTAAAAGGTAACAAGTATCATAATCTCTTCAAGGTGGTGAGTTAGTTTTCACATGAAATTTAAAAATTATCACATTCACATGCAACTCAAAATGGAAAACATGAAGAGAAGAACACAAAATTTGATGACGGATTTCACCCCTCATGAGCTACGTCTCTAGGCCTGCTCCAACAGCTAGACCGCTTTATTGTTTTCAATGGAAAATGATTACATACAAGTTGTTGACAATTGAGTGGCTTGTTTTCCTTACAAGGAAACATTCTCATACAAAGAATTATCACTCCAAAAATATGACTCCCTACAGAAAGTCATGAAAATGTCAACATAAAAAGGATCCACACATTAGGTCCTTGTACTCGACCTGAAAACCAAGCATAAAAATGTGCAACAAATCCACATTGAAGTATTGAAAGGAGATTCTATCATGAACACATAATGAGAAAAGACTAAAACGAGTTGCACTACAGAATTCATAGTTGTTACAGATGAAAAAAGCAGGCTAGAAAACCCGTAGAAGTTTCTTTCCATGCTCAAAATGCCTTCAAAACTGTTTCATAACTCTCATTGTCTCTCGCACTAAAATACTCAATCCTGCAAAAATTCATTTCAAAAGTGCTCGAATAAGAAAAACGAGGTTTCCAATGAGTTGAGGACGTTGAAAAATCCCCATATAGGCACTTCTTGAGCTCAAAAAGGTTCAAATTTGAACAAGTTATGCTTCTCCAAGGCAAGCTCTGCTATATGTCCTACAATTTGACCAAACTTGCTCACTGTGTGATATTTTCGCCCTTTTCATAGTTCGAGAAGCTACAATTTCTCCTGCAAAAGTTGCATTTTGGCATCTCATTAATTTTCCCAATAACTCCTATGCGCAAAATCTAGGCCACGTGGAGTCCCCATAAAGCTGGGGGTTAGGGCCAATGGTCTGCCCCCATTGGCACTAGATCCAGGTTTTGTTCATGTGGAGCGATGTGTCCGAGGGTCAGGGCCAACTTCACACACTCTTAGTTAGTGCTCCTGGTAATACTCGTATGGGAGGTCCCAGTAACCAAGGGCCAGGGCCCAATGGCCCACCTTCTCCACTTGTGTCTTTAGTGGTCGTGTGGGTGCCATGAAACCTCGAGTTGGGGCTACCATCCCCCCCCTTCGTTGCCAAGCGCTCAATTGTATCTGCCAAAGGTTATATCATTGATGTTGTGACCAAGGGTTGGGGTTGGTACCTTCGCCCTTCGAATTTCCTCTGCAACCCGTACTGTGGATGGTGTTGTAACCAGGGGCCAGGGCTAATGCCCAACCCCTCTCCCCCAATGTGAAAATTACACAAGTTCAAATATATGCAAGACCCATGGTCTATTAATAACCAAATCATTTACGTTTTGGTAAGTCACAGAGTTTGTATGCGGCAAGTCCAGTGGTCGAACCTTGCCAAGGACTTTGGGCTCATACAAAACATTTGACCAATAGTGAGTCGCTGCATGGCAGCCTCTGGTTGGGCCACATGGCAGCCTTCTACTGGGCCACCAAATCTGTATGACCCAATAAAAAAAATTCAAAATCACGTTGTACAAACTTGAAACTTAGTGAGCTATGATTGGCCTTATGTATGCCCAGTTGGCATGTTGAAATCATCATGACATCAAAAGTACGAACTACCCAGTTAATAGCCCAGTTATCCCACTTACAAATGTTTTTGTTGTTGGTCAAAAACTTCAAAACATCATAACTTTGTCATATGACATTAGATTGAGGAGATTCAAGAATTGTTAGAATCAGGATGACAAACACTATGACTTGATGTCAATTTGGGGATATTTTGAGCACTTTCATTTTTGAGCCTAATTTTGATCTTTGGATCATTCTCTCTCTCTTCCACTTCTCTCGCCATATATATCTCTCTTCCTCCCTCCCTCTCTCTACCTCTATCCTCTTCCCTCTCTCCCCCTCCATATATATCTATGTCTTCCCTTGTCTCTCCTCCTTCATCTCTCCTTCTCACACCCAAAAACATACACTCTCTCTCCATATCTCTCTATCTCTCCCTCCCTCCCTCTTCGCCTTCTATCTCTCTCTCTTCTCCTTCTCTCCCTCTCTCTCTCCTCTCTCTCTCTCTCCCTCTATTCGCTTGGATACTTATATTATATAAATTTCACATATGTATATATAAAAGTATTCTCATTTTTTTGTAAGCTTGGTGGTTCCTTTCTATTAATTTTTGTAAATAAGGTAGGTGACATCCATATATCCATGATTTAGGTGGCCTCAACCTGCCTAGTGGGAAACTAGGTCTCTTGGCCACCTATCTGCAAAATAATACATCCATAAACACTAAAATATAAGTTTGTCTAGCCATGCCATATACGCCTAAGAGTATTTGTACTTCCTATGCACTAGATAACTGTAAACACAACTCCAAAAAGGTTTATAACTATATAAAAGCATTCAAAAAAGAGAATTGGAGTATCATGTCACCAATCATCATCATCCGAGTCAACTGGGGCAGGATCTTTCACATTGGAACCAGGAAGCTCCAAGTGAGGGACGCAAGGGATGTTTTGTTCAATCCATCTTAGTCTTCCGCTCTGCTGCTGTAGCTAAAACTAAATTTTTTCCAATACCCTCATGAGATCCTGTTGACAAGGTTAATCCTCTTTGGAGACAGAGACGATCCCTCTAGCCCAATGAGTGGGTCTAGAAACCAAAGTGACAATCAACTAGACATCTTCTTAGATTATAATTGAAAAGTAGAACAAGAGAGATGACCTACCTTGTTCTGATGCTATTTTGATTTCCTTTGTTGAAATCCTCGAATCGCTTGTGTCACAGACTTGTTCTTGCTTCTCTCAGTGCTTATGTGCCTGCACAAGTGATCAAGAGACAACAAAGCATGCCAAAACCAATAGAAAATCAAATAATAACCTACTTAGCTGATCAAGGAATGCCAAGCTAATACATACATGAACATATATATTTTGGCAAGATGAACCAGTAGTTGTATATTATTTAAAGAATAAAGGGAAGCTTACAATCATAGCCATGCTTTTAAAAGGCTCTCCTTGAGTGGTAATCCAAGTCCAAGCCAAGAAACTCTCCAAACACTCCTTCTCCAAGTCTAATGAATAACCTCTAAGCACAAGCTCATCATAGGGGTGAAAATGGACATAGACCAACCATTTGGGAATC
This sequence comes from Pinus tabuliformis, assembly GCA_031772625.1. Lineage (NCBI taxonomy): Eukaryota > Viridiplantae > Streptophyta > Pinopsida > Pinales > Pinaceae > Pinus > Pinus tabuliformis. The sequence goes on from CM062814.1 coordinate 147,922,477, forward strand.
GGAGAGGAGGAATTTATAGGCAGGGAGAGGGAGTTAGGACTTCTCCAAAGATAGGATTAGGCCCAAATCTCAAGGAGGTAGCTCATAGGTATAAGACAAATAGGTCAAGTTAGGAGGAATCGACCTCATCTATGCGAAACCACCTCCAGCTTGCTGCTCTGGAAACTTCTAGATCACAAAGTTTCTCATCCTCTTTGGGAAAATTACCTTTTTGGGATCATTGAGGGTATGATAGGGAATAGAGCGATGCTATCACGAATGAAACATAGTGCAATAGGCGACCATCATGGTTTTGAGCTTCATAAGAGAGATGACCCTCATTTTAGGGTTTTAAGAGCTATTTCTTCAGGCAAATCTCAAGAAAATTTCCAAGAAAAGTTAAAGGAGGGATCTGAGTTGTATACATGGATGAGTATACTATATCATGATCATGTTTCAGGCACTTCAGGGTATATCACAGGGAAGTGCAGGAGGCGTGACAAAATACTGTGTAACAGATGCCCCCTAAAGCATGAAGGGAAAACAAGGAGTGATGGTTGAGATGCTTTACAAGCTCTTGAAAGGATGAGGACATGACCATCCTGATGATGAAGACTATATGAAAAGATACATGGTATGGGCGCAACCATCCAGATAACAAGGATCATCATAAATATAAAGTCTCATGGTATGGTCACAACCATCTGTATAGTAGAAACATGTGTACAATAATGAATGACATAGAACTCCAAGCAGCCTGAGTCATAACAGAGAAGACTCAGGGTCTTGCTCTCCATCCTGACCCGATCAATGTATGAATTCTAACATGCGAATAAACGTGTTGAGGTCGAACATGCTAGAAAACCACCTAATTACTAGCCAATGATGTGGACTATTAACAGGTACAAGAGAAACCACCAATAATGACAATGGATCTCAAGGTACAATAGTGCAATCCGTGAATGTGATAATGAAGCTAAGGTCGAACACTTGTGGAATCACCCGATCAAAAGCCAATAATGAATACCTATTGTCGAATGTGAAGAAATAGCCATTAGAGCATGCCAACTCTAAGGTACTGAAAGGGTGTTTCTAAGTCATCTTCCTGGATAATGAGCTGAAGTCGATAGGAAGTGACCCGTAGAAGGAGGGCAATGATGAATCCCCTGTCATCAACATGAAACAAGGAATAAAGTGGAATAATATTCAGGACTCAAACAATGTATAGGTAAATAACTGTAGATTGGAATTCTCTTGAACATCGGCGACACGACTGCGGAGTGTGGAAACATTTAACTCGACATAGGACTAAAGGTCATGACAACAGAATGGAATAGTCAAATGAGAGGAAAAATGGATCACCCAAACCTAGGAAGACAAGTGACTGAGTGAGGATATCCCAAACCCGACATGAGAGCAGAAGAGTGTCATATTCAAGAGCAACATGCTGCCTATGCAAAGGATGTCTCATCTTCATTTTGCCCTGCTATTTCTAGAGAGTACCCTAATTATTTTTTATCACAAGATTGAAGCGGATGGAATATGCTTTCCATGTAAGTTCATTCTTCGAATGAATCCATCCTAGTAATTTTTACGAGCCCTAGGAAGGAGAAGCTTGGTCTCATCATGGTGATGAGTCTTTCGTTGTAAAGTTTTAACGAGCTCGACATAAGAATAACTCGGTATCTTTTTCATATTTAGAGAGTTTGAAAAAGAAATGAAAAAGAAAACTCAATCATGTCCCTTTTCGTAATCTATCCCTCGAATCTAAAAATGTAGAAAACAATATCCGAGGGAACCTCTTGACCATGTCAGCCAAGATGTACCTTTTTTGTAAATAGTCAATCTAAGACCGAAAAGGGGTAACGGATACTAAGGTGACGTCAATTCATTTACTTTAACGAGTTCAAAATGACAAGTACTCAACAATATTTTCAAATTTTGAGAGCCAGAAAAGAGCTGAAAGATGACTCCAGGGGGTTCCTTTTTCATTTATTTAATGAGTCTGAAAAAGAGATAAAACAAAACTCGCAAGAATCGGTCAATAATGATCACTATTCACTTTGAAGGTACCTGTAACTGCACAAGGAACACACCCATCACTGATATTGAGAGAAAATATTAAAATATTACAAAAATATCGACAAAAATGACTTGCAAAACTTATAAATAGGAAAAGTATTTTTATTTTTTACCATTTTACCAAAGCGAGCTTTGAAAGTGCATTTTGTGCCCTAATTCTCTTGAATTTCCAGTGGCTGATGTGGGAGATCTAGGGTACCATTTCACGAACCGTCTGCGACGGGTAAGAGGCCCATCCCCGCTTTTGCAATTTATCACCTTTTTATGCTCTTTTAACAATGATTTTGATGCTAGAAAGGAGGATTTCAAAAATTTAGGGCGTTGGTGACCATCATGGGTATGGTCATCAAACCCGCGATGGTCGTGCTTGAGCCTAAAGGCTCACGCGATGCCATTGCACTGTTTTTAAAAATAGGCGTGATGGCACCAAGGGCGGATTTTTAAGAAATAAAACTCTCTTTTAAGCAAAATTTGATGTTTTTGATCCATGAAAAAGGCATTAATAAGTGTTAAATGTTGTTTTACAGGAGAATATGGCCTTGGAGTGGAAAGAAAGAGGCCATGAGGCCGAATATCATCAAGCAACTCAAGATCGTGAATGCATAAACGCTCTGAGGAATTGCGGGCTGCTAAAATTCTTCAGGACCATAGGGTTAAGGGCTCACATAGAATTGTTTCCCTATCTAATCAGTCTCTGGGATGTAGATTGAGAGATCTTCATCATAAAAGGCTAGGAACTAGAACTGGAGGAGATGGACATCTACTTCATCATGAGATTGTCCCGACAAGGGCAAGCAGTTCAACTCTTTGGATCTCACCAAGGAGGTGAGAGTACAAGTGGTTTAGTCCAGAGGTATTATCCTGGTGCTAAAATAACAAATGGTGGTAAGGTGAAGATAGCGAGAATCACCAACAACCTCATCTTTAGAATGATTTTTTTCACAATGGCATGTGTATCCAACATGCAAGCCTTGCATGAGGCTTCAAAATCCCAGTGCCAATACGTTATCGCATGTTTGACCCCCACCATCTTCAACTGGTGTGGAGGCCTTTTGGGAAACATGAAACAACAACTAAATAAGGGGAAGCATCAACACCTGAAGCAATTTTGGTTCGGTTCTATACTAGTGACCTTCTTTTTGGAGCGAGTGCCCTTATTTTGGTATCAGTGGGCAGAGGTACCAGATCCTTCCCGTTGAGATCCGAGACTAGTACGATGGAGTCAACTAATGCCTTGAGGAGGAACAGGTCATCACATGCATTACCTGCCACAATTTTTGGTTTGGCTAGAATTCCAACTACTCGTGGTGGACGACTATGCTTATGCTAGCACAAATTTCAGGTGGGACCCATATCTTCCTTTACCACCAGGAGAACAATGGACTGATGCAGGTAAAACTTGTTTTTTTTGTATTTTTTCAAGTTTTATGACTTTTTGTACAAGTGTAAACTGAGACTGAAATTGTGATAAATTTTAAAATGTGGTTCCAGAGAGACCACAAGGCATGTCGCCAATAGCACGATGAGATGCTCATCTGATAATGGGTGTCGACTATGAAGAAGGGGCTGACCCCTTAGCTGAAATGGAGCGCAATCTGGAGGCAATAACTCGAGGAGTCCCAGATTATGCCACTATTGATGATGTTCCAATGTGTTGGCAAAGACACACTATGGGAGTTTCTGCGAGACTGCGTTCGCTGCTAGGCTGAGTGATCAGGGCAGTCTCGTGCTATCATTAGCACTGTGCAATCTGATAGTTTATCTATTCTTTTACACATTTTGTGGGCTTCGAAAGCCAAGTGTCCTAGAACACTCTATTTTTTGATATTTTAATGTAAACACTCCGATAGACAGGATATATATGTATACTATACGTATCTATATATATATATATATATATATATATATATATATATATATATATATATATATATATATATATATATATATATATATAGATATATATATATATATATATATATATATATATATATATATATATATGCATGTTTTATTTCTACTTATGTGTCTATAACATGGCTAGTTTTATAAATGATGCAAATGTCTATCAAGAACAAAATTTGCTAATGCATCTGTTAATGTATTTAAATTGCATGGAATATGTTGATATGTAATGAAATCAAAATTCCTTTCCAACAATCTAAGATGTAGATAAATATGCAATATTTGTGGATTTCTCACCAAGTAATGATTGTTTAATTCTAACACAACGAGCTACGAATCCAACTTGACAACTAAATCCCTAATGCCAAGAGAAACTGCTTCTGACAAGAGTTCAATAACTGCACTATATTTAGCAATATTGTAGGTTGTTCAACCAAGGCAGATACCTTGTAAGTTAATCATCTCACCATTAAGGTCATAGAGTACCCATGCTGCGGAAGACAGATTCTGTGTGCTACGACAAGAACCATCAACAAAACCAACGTAATGGCTTGACGACATCTACAAACTAAGTGGAATACATGGTAAGAAGACAAACACATGTCTGCAAAGCAAACAAACACACCAAAAATAAAAAAAACTCACACTAATGAATTAACACACTAATGTACAAAAGTTATTACACGAATTTCACACATAATACTTCTTGAGATACAACCCATTACGGCGTTGTGACAATGCATTTCCCTCATAATCACATAGCTCATAAGCACCTTTTTGTAAAACATGCTTAACTATATAGGGCCCATGCCACATGGGTTCGAACTTTCCTGCTCCCAAATTATCACTGGCTTGATCATAAAGAAGGACCAAGTCACCTTTAGCAAAAGTACGAGGAGAAACGGTTTAGTCAAAATAAGCTTTGAATCGTTTCTTTTGAGATTCGATGACCATCAAAGCAATGCGATGAGTCTCGTCAAGCCTTTCAAGATACAGTAGTCGTTTCTCTTCAAGCGAGGTATTCGGAAGAATTTCGATAGTGAGTTTAATCGAAGGGATTTCGCATTCGATTGGAAGAGTTGCCTCTAAACCATACACCAGCTGGAATGGAGTGAATCTAGTGGCCATCTTAGTAGAAGTTCTGTGAGCCCAGAGAGCTGAGAAGATAATTAAATACCAATCCTTTCTGTGCTTCCCAACAGTACGTTGAAGCATAGTAATAAAAAATTTATTAACTGCTTCAACCTAGCCATTGGCCTATGGATAATAAGGAGTTGAGATATCATGTCAAAGGTCCAACTGAGCAGTCAGCTCTGCCATCATGTGCTGATGAAAATGTGATCCATGGTGAGTCACAATATCTTGAGGAATGCCAGAACATGATATGGCGTGGTTAAAAAGGAACTAAGCAGCAGTAATACCGTCATAATTGTATGTATTCATCGCTTCGACCCATTTAGTAAAATAGTCGACCGTGACGAAATATAGCTATGCCCCCCGGCCAATCGAGGGTTACATGTCATGAAATCAATGCCCCATTTGGAAAATGGGCCAACGGTAATTACTGGGTGTAGAGGAGAGGGTGGGGCGCGCTGCTTATGATGGAAAATATGGCATTCATTGCATTTTTGGATAGCTAGAATGCAATCTTTGAAGATAGAAGGCCAAAAATAACTGACATGAAGGATTTTATGAGTAGTGGCATATCTAGACATATGACCACCACAGGCACTAGAGTGGCAATCATTTAAGACCTGTTCAACCTCTTCTAGGATTAGACTCCTGTGAATAATAGAGTCCACACCAACCCGATACAATGTGTCACCAAGGATCTGATAGGGTTGCAATTGATGCCGAATGCGGCGTCAATCAGATCAAGACAACTCAGATCGAAAATTTTGGGTTTGGAGATAAAAAATAATATCTCCATACCATGGGTCAAGAGTGTTGATCAAAAACAGATTTTCATCAAGTATTTGCTTCATAAATTCTGTTGAAGTGCTTGCAAATGGAAGAGCACAGATCAACTCAGCAAAGACGAGCGATTTCTTTGATTTGGAAGCAGTAAATTCCAAATCAAACTCCTACAGGATAACGATCCATTTGGAGTATTTTCCCCCCAGTAACTAGCGAGTTAGTGTATATGTCATGTGGCTGTAATAAGAAATCACTGTGGTTTTTCGTAAAAGGATATAGTGTCGAAATCTTTGGATGGCATGAACTGTTGCCAAGGCAAGCTTCTCGACATGAGCATTGCAAGACTCAGTATCTTGAAGATTTCGGCTCAAATAATAAACCATGTGCTTGTTTTCATCGTCATCGTCCTGAACTAACACCATAGCAATAGTGGTATCAATTGCATCCAAGTACAGGATGTAATCACGACGATAATTGGGGGGATGCAGTAGAGGAACACTGGTCAGTGTGTCCTTTAAATCATCAAAGGATTTCTAGGCAACTTCATCCCAAATAAAAGCGATCCCCTTCTTAAGTAAGGGAGTAAATCCCTTAGAAAGTTTGGTGTAATTAGGGACAAATCAATGGATAAAATTAGCCTTTCCCTGTAGGCTATATAGTTGTAGTAATGATGTAGGGGTGGGTAAATTGACAATGTCCTCAACTTTCAAAGGATCAATCCAGATACCTTCGTGAGACACCACAAAACCCAAGAGCAGGCCAGAATCAATGCAAAACACACACTTATGTGGATTGAGACGGATATTGTAATGCTGACATCGTAAGAAGATGGATCTTAAGTGATCCTGATGCTCACGATGCTTAGTAGAATGAGATGGTAAGTTGTCGAGGTATGGCTGAACAATATGTTGAATGTCGTGAAATGCATAAGACATTTCCCGTTGGAAGGTAGTGTGAGCATTATTCAAGCCAAAAGAAAGCTTCTTGTAAGCGAAAGTACCCTAGGCACAGATAAAGGCCATTTTATGTTGATCGACAAGTGAAATGTTAATCTAGTTATATCCAGAAAAACTGTCCATGAACGAAAAAGTCTCACTCCCAACGCATTTAACGATGATTTGGTTGATAGATGGAGTGGGATAATTGTCCTTAGGACATGCTCGATTGATATCATGGTAATCAACACAAACATGTATCGTGCCTTGCATTATGGCAACAGGGATGATATTGGATACCCAAGCCGTCAATGGAATAAGATAAATGAAACCTACTTCTAAAAGCTTCTCTACTTCTGCTTTGATAGCAGTAGCCTTTCGAGGGTGCACAGGACAAAGACATTGTCGAACAGGCTTAGCACCAGGATAATTTGGAATGTCATGCACCACTATTGTATGACCAAGCGAAGACGTCTCAGAATTTTTTTAAAAGTTGAGTATAAATCTTGACTGCATCTGGAGAATAGGAACCCCAATATGAATGTTATTGACAATTAGAGCTTTAATGGAAATTTCAACAGTCATACTAGCAGTGATGTTCCCCATATTACCCTTCAACAAGACTTCATGCACCAGGACAGGTGTCTAAAGTAGAGGCATCGGATAATGAGAAATAGACGCTTCAAGACAGGAAGGCATCTCATCGAGGCTAGGATGAAAAGAACAATGATGTAGATCGTTCCATGGAGTTTCATCCAAAGACATGACCTCAACGATACTCTCGTCGGTGGGGAATGTCTCGTTCAAAGGATCTATAGAATTCCAAGAACCAAGCCAGGGGGATGGCACGTAAGTGTCTAGATTCATACTGAAAACAATATGACTCTCTGAAGTGGCCATAGAAGCCAATACAATTTCTTGATAATTCAACTCCAATGGACTTAAAGGCATAGCAACACCAAATTAATCAATTCGATCTGCGGTAGGGATAATCCAAGGATCTATAGATGCCAAGATCATATTGATTGAATGAACATTTAGAGGTAGGAGAGTAAAAGTACCCATTAAAGTAGAGTCTTTGAAGAGACCTTCCCCATTCTCTCATAAGGAATCTCAGTATTTCCCACGTAAGGAATGTTACCGTTGGATGAACCAGAGAAGAAGGATAGTTGATCAATGTGACATTTTTTCCTTCATGAGGAAAATGAAGTACATAGAAAGAGAAGATACCACACAAAACATGGCGTGGGTCCAACTTTTCTCGAGAAGAAGGTTGTAGTTGAGATTTGCATATACAACTTCTACTTCTAATTCAACATTTTTTCCTTCTAATGTAATTGGTAGGTTCGTGAGAATATCGTATTGACATGAACATCTGCCATCAAAGGCTTCCAATGTGTTTGGGGATTGGTTAAGAGAAGGAGAGCCAATGGCTTTCCAACACAAAACTAACATGATGTAGGTAGAGGCACCTTCATCAATAACCTTTCGATGAATCAACTTTCCTTTGATAAAAACATGTATTAGAAATGCAATTTGATGTGGAAGACGAGGCACATGGTTCTCTAGATCGAAAGTAATAAGACTCGAATCAGAAGGATCAATAGTAATTAGACTCAAATCAGAAGGATCGAAAGAACCTATAATAGACAATAGTGACTTCTGCTGCATTAGACAGGATTGGAGATCCTCCGAGGCAGACATCACTGAAGGTGCTTGAGATAAATCCTCAGCGATATTGTAATGTTGTGTAGCTCTAGCATTTGAATTAAAAGATGACTTCCGAAGAACACGTTTGGGAGGTTGTCAGATGACAGACTCACTATTAGGGCACTCGATATGGAGCAGACCAGAACTAGACGGAGTAGAAGTAGAAGGAACATCGGTAGCTTCTTTCTCCATTGTATGCTTAGACGTAGTTTAATAGTCCTTAGTTCGAGTAGTGATCGAGATAGGTGATGAACCTTGCATCATGAATGCTTAAGAACCTGAGTAAGTAGAGGACTGTGGTTGGTCTACAAACTGCATCTGCCATGATGGAAAGGGTTCCTTTAAGACAGTCAAACTCCCTTTCAGCAAGCGACTAACTTCAAATCATCAGGGAAAATTCTTAGTGTAATGATTCTCCTCACAGATGAGGCAAGGATACTTTGGCTTTCTTCTAGAAGCATCATCAACAGATGATTTAGGAGGATCCTATTTAGGGGCCTTAGCTTTGGCCTTACCTTTTCCCTTCTTTTTACCTTTAGAGGCTTTATCAGTTGTGGTAGATTGGACAACATGTGCCTCATAGGTTTTACTAGGACTGGATGAAATTTTGAAGGGATTATTGGAACCAGCGTTCGAGACATATTTATGCTTCAAAGAAGCTTTCGCAGAAGTCTGAGACACGGAACCAATCACACCATTGACAGGTGGCGTATCTGGAGACTTTGATGTTGTCGGATTCGATGATGGTCTCGAAGCGTCAGGTAAAATCTCATACAATGTGCCAGATTATGAATAGACCAAGTTTCAATATTGGGCATGGGTGATATCTTGCTCTTCAGTAACACATCCACCCATAGCTATGTCCTTATAAATCTTGCTAACGAATGATTTTGTGAGCCATTCTATCAACAACTCATCAATAATATCAAACTTTATGAGGCAATGCTGACGTCTCCATTCATGGATATGATCAGAAATGTGGGTCACCGTGTCTTGCTTAAGGGACGTAAGCAAATCAATGTCAATTTCATATTGAACCGAAAATCGGAAATGAGTGAGGAAAGACACAACAAGAGAGATGAAGTCACTGTAGGTACCTCGAGGCAATTCGATGTACCATTTAACGGCAACCCCTATGAGGGTTCTCTGAAAGAGTTGAAGACGAATAGAATCATCAACATACAAATTGGAGGAGCACCAGAGGTGATATGTCATCACTTGGGCTTGCAGAGCCTCCTTAGCATTTCCCTCAAATTTGGGGCAATCGCTTAGAATTTTCGTTGGAATTGGAGGCCAGTAAGGCGAATGAAGAATGGGATCATTCATGAGCCTCGAGACATCGGGAAACTCCAATGTAGCCAAGAAAGGAAATTGTGTGTTAAATGACATATATGGCCTTTTAGGAGACCCAAACTTCAGAGGCCACCCTTGCTGGTAAGGATTTTGCCCCCATAGTGGAGGATTTTGTCCATATGGAACTTGATTTTGTCCCCACTGAGGGTTCCCTTGACCGTAAGGTGGATTTGGTCTAGGGTAGGCTTGATATTTTCCTACCATAGGCTGCTGATAAGCATTGTAAGTGGCATACGGGTTATAAGGTTGTTGAACCTGTTGACCCTGTACATAAGGAGATTGACCCTGCTGCTGCAAGGGTTGACCTTGGCCTTGCAAAGGCTGACCTTGCTGATATGCATATAAAGCTTGTTGCTACCAAGGCTTACCTTGTTGTTGCAAAGGTTGACTTTTCTGCTATAAAGGTTGACCTTGCTGCTGCAACAGTTGGCCTTGCAAGGACAAAGGTCTGGAAGAATGTCAAACAAACTGAGTCTGCGACTGTGGCAAAGGTTACCCTTACTGTTGCAAATGCTGTCCTTGTTGTTGCAAGGGTAGTTGGACAGTTCCTTGGTTCATACCCTAAGGGTATTGATAGTTGCCAAATTGGATCTGGCCATACCCACCAGGAATAGTGGATTGACCAGGTTGGACATAAGGTCCAGCTTGAGGAATGCAATATAGATTAACCAAGGCTTGGACATAAGTTGGTTGGAGTGGGACCTGGGGCATATAAGGTTGTTGATATTGGACGTTACCTAACTCGGATGAACCAGCGGGGCTAGGAATTGCACCATAATAAGTTTGATTAACTCCAACCATGTGAGTTTGTAATCCACTCACATTGGTTTTGCCTGACACAAGAGGAGTATTCATATCTTCCCCCCCAGGCGGCGACACATTCTATCCACTTGATGGAGGGGTAAAATAACTTACCAAGACGTGACCTAAGACAGTTGGTGAACCAGAGGAGTCAGTTGAAATGACGAGATAGGCTGTGACAGAATGGTAGGTTGGACAAGAACTGAGGTGACTACAGTTTGTACGGAAGTTCGAGAGGTCGTATTCAGAATGAACAGACCTGATGTAGGCATAACATCGGAAGACCAAATGGGGTTCTGATATAATGATGAGGCACTAGGAGTACCTGAAACTAACTGAGCTAAAGTGGTATAACCATGTGGCAACATGGGCCCACTAGTTTCAGGAAGCTGAGAGATGGGACTCTTCCTGTATAAGGAAAGCCTTCTAGAGGAAATTCATATCCTTGCTCATCATCAACGTGAGGAGTATGGGTAGCGGAAAATTTTGAATGACCCGGAGAGGAGACTGGAATTTCACCTTCTGACTCCATAGATGGAAATAATTGGTGATGAGGAACCTGGGATGTATGAGGAGATAACTCCAAAGGAATACCAGGTCGATCGTAGGACTATAAGGGCGCTGAGGAGATACATAATAGGATTGAATAATGGATTCTACGAATAAACAACAAGCCTTTACAGACTCTCAAGAGTTTGCGAACTCTTACAGGTCTGAATAGGATTATCAAAGGAATCTGGATCAGATTCTTGAGGTGACCAAGAATCTGATGGAGGTGGAAGAGAAGACAAAGGTTGGATGCTTGGAATGATACCAAGTTTAAAACCTTGATCCTCAAGTGACAGAGGAAGTTCTGGATAAACTCCTTAGGAGGACCCTTCAATATTAGACAATGAAGGGGAACTATGAGATGAACTCAATGGTTCAACCATGATGACTTCCTCTCAAATGCAAAAAAGGAAAGGATATTCGATTAGGATTTTTAAAAAGTCTTGAAATTAATAGGGAATTACTCAATTTTGGTCCAAGAAGAAACTGCTTAGGTTCTACATGTTTATCATGGGTAGTTATTTTTAGCAACAAAAAAATTTCCTTTTCATTTTTTAAGGGTCGAGAAAAGGCGAAAAGGTGACTCTAGTCACTTTTGATGATTTAGCGAGATTTAAAGGATAAGTTGCTTATTTATCTTTTCAAAATTAAAGAGTCAGAAAAGATCAAAATGTCTGCTCAGGGAAATCTAGGTAAAAGGAGTACCAAGTAATCGTGAACTACAATATACACCTTAAAAAATAAATTTACCAAGGACTTGATGTATGTGTAGGAAATCTCCCCGAATGTTGTGTTCGGTGTATCATGTTTACAGGGCGGAAGACTCGGCTTCCTATGGATAAAGTTTTGCAACTTATGGGGGTCTTCCTTTATATATGCAACAATACAGGGAGAAAAAGTCTGTGCTAGAATTGTCTAATTCCGAAGCGAACAAAATCGGCTAGGTTTTAAAGACGCTAGAACACGTCTCTAGCCTAGACCACTAAATGTGAACGTTAATGTTTCAAATGATTCTTAGATTAATTGATATATTTTAAAGTTGATCTTGGAATTATGTTTCAATTTCAAGGCCTTAACGATGTTACCTGTTCCTAAAATGCAAACTAGATGATGAAATGAAATCATTCAATTCGATGAAATCTATTTATGTAGGGAAGAAGATCACTCAAATCATGCATCAAACCAAATGAAAAAGTTCATCCACGACAATATTCAAATGTTAAATGAAAATTATGAAATCTAATCTTTCATATGATGAGAAAATGCAATTCCAAAACAAACCTTAAAGCAAAATTTCCTTAAGATATAATGATGATTTTTTCTCTTTTTCAAAATGCAACTTACGTAATCTAGTGCAAAAATAAAAGAGAATACAAGCAAGCCAACCAATATGAAAATATCTTTCACATCAATGATTTGAATGCAACTCAAAATGCTTCGAAAACTATGAAAAGAATAACACTTTCACTTCACTTTTTGAAACACAAAATTCAAATCAAACACTTCATTTTGATTCCAATGAGGCAATCGATTTGTAATCTATCGTTCATCAAAGAGAATTTAAGAAATTTCCACAGTATCTACTAATTAAAACAACATAAGTCATAAGAACCAAAAGTGATTTTAAAAGGACGTCTAAACACACAAATACTCTTTAACGCAGGTGATTGATCTCTGATAACTTATGAAAATACCAACGAGTGGATGAAGATTGACCTAGAAGACCTAGAAACCCTAAAAGACTAATCAAACCTCAAGGACACTCAAACCAAGTTAAAAGGTGATTGCAATCAAACAATAACAGAGTCAATGAAAATCACACTAGTAAATCACTAGGAGAAGGCAATAAGAACTGAAAATAAGAAGAGAAACCCTAAATTTCTTAATTTTTTGCAATCATCACACCTATCAGGAGGAAAGTAGCGATCATCGCTAATATAATCAACGAACTCGCGATATCATCACGAGTGTCAGGTTCAAACATACGATGGTCAAAGAAAACAAAAAATAAACTCAAAATATTCAAGAACAACTCAAATTAAAAACCTTCAGACATTTACTAGAAAGTGACACTGACTAAAAACAAGCAATGAAGTCTAAAAATGAATGGTTGATCAAACTCATAAAGGGTCATATGCTCCCCAATGAAGTCACCATTTTTTTGACAAGTTTAATCCTCTCTGCAGATAGAGACAATCCCTCTATCCCAATGAGTGGGTCTAGCAACTGAAGTGACAATCAACTAGACATCTTCCTAGATTATAATTGAAAAGTAGAACAAGGGAGATGACCTACCACATTCTGATGTTATTCTGATTTCCTTTGTTGAGAGCCTCAAACCGCTTATGTCACAGACTTGTTCCTTCTTCTCTCAGTGCTTATGTTCCTGCACAAGTGATCAAGAGACAATAAAGCATGCCAAAACCAATAGAAAATCCAATAATAACCTACTTAGTTGATCAAGGAATGCCAAGCTAATACATACATGAACATATATATTTTGGGAAGATGAACCAATAGTTGTACATTATTTAAAGAATAATGGAAGCTTACAACCATAGCCTTTATGTTGAAATGCTCTCCTTGAGTGGTAATCCAATTCCAAGCCAAGAAAATCTCCAAACACTCCTTCTCCAAGTCTAATGAATAGCCTCTAAGCACAAGCTCAACATAGGGGTGCAAATGGACACAGACAAACCATTTGGGAATGGGAGAGGAGGAATTTCTAGGTAGGGAGAGGGAGTTAGGACTTCTCCAAAGTTAGGATTAGGCCCACATCTCAAGGAGGTAGCTGATAGGGATAAGACAAAGAGGTTAAGTTAGGAGGATTCGACCTCATCTATGCGAAACAACCTCCAACTCACCACTTTGGAATTTTCTAGATCATGAAGCTTATCATCCTCTTTGGGAAAATAACCTTTTTAGGATCATTGCAAGTGTGATAGGGAAAAAAGCGATGCCATCGTGGGTCAAACACAGTGCAACAGGAAACCATCGCAGTTTTGAGCCTCATAAGAGCGATGAACCTCATTTTAGGGTTTTAAGAGCTATTTCTTCAGGGAAAGCTCAAGACATTTTCCAAGCAAAGTTAAAGGAGGGATCTTGGATGTATACATGGATGAGTATACTATATAATGATCATGTTTTGGGCACTTCAAGGTATATCACAGGGAAGTGTAGGAGGTGTGACAAAATACTGTGTAACATCTCTGACTTCTTCGAGTTGCCCCAGAGGCCTTCACACTGCTATGAATGGACCTATGGACGTTGATTAGGAGGAGACCAATTTATGGCCTTTGCCAATATAAGTTTAATCATCTAAAATAAATGAAATGTTTATTTATATTGGGTTACTCTCCCCCTCGTATACTCGGGGTCTAGTGCAACCTCCTGCCACTCATCTAGGTCCATGTCGAAATCTTCCCCAACCTGGTGAATTTACTCCTTCCAATATGCAAATAGATTTTTTACTGGGTTCGAGCTGCCAACATGGCATGCTTGACAAGACTCCTCAATGATTCTCATTACCAGTTTATGCCCATGGCTCCTCCCTGTCACCCCACTAGAAGAACTAGGCCTGTTGCCTTGAGCCTGAGTGCTCTTCCTCTCTCTCCCATGGACTCTGTTCCCACCTACACTGTTTTGTGGCCCCTTCGCACGCACCATGCTTTGTCATACATTCAACTTCTCCTCTCCTTCGTAGTCTTTCTACTCTACTGTTATCATGCGAGACGAGAACTCAACGTAACTAGTGGTCTCATCCGTCTAGCAGACCTGCTACACAATCACATGATGCCAACCAAGTAAGAGCTTTCTTTCATTGTGTATCACTGATTGAAATCCACCACAAGATGCTTGCGAACTCATTATGACTAGCCTTTACCTACTTCCTGCATAGTTGGACTGGGAAGTGAGGGTATTTTCTCGCATACCTCATATCTTCCATCATAAAATTCCATTTTTCAACAACATTTAAATGAATTAGCCAAGCAAATTTGTTATGGTTGGATAGGGTTACAATTATCCCTCGGGTCCGAGCCCCACTCACTTTGAACTCACTACAAATCACCTCTTTACCATGGGCTTTGACACTAGAATTTGGCTCTGGGTTGGGAATGGTAAGTTGGAATCGCCCCCCCACCCCAAAGGA
Source organism: Pinus tabuliformis (assembly GCA_031772625.1). Taxonomy (NCBI): domain Eukaryota; kingdom Viridiplantae; phylum Streptophyta; class Pinopsida; order Pinales; family Pinaceae; genus Pinus; species Pinus tabuliformis. The sequence goes on from CM062814.1 coordinate 147,937,858, forward strand.
CACACAACCTCTCCATGTCTCTAAATTGGGTTTCCCTCGCACCGAGAAACCCAACCCAGCGAATATGAATCCAGAGGCTTAGTTTCATTCTATAGTTTTCTCCCTCAATCCACTCAACCCAACCCATTTGGGTCCCCCTTTCATTCACCCTCCCTTCCTTTTCTTCTACCCGATAGACCCCCATCCTCGATAGACGAATTCCAAACTTCACAGACACTATAACAAACATTACAAATATAGCAGGTCCTCCTAGGTACCATGCGAGGTCATGCCTCTGACATTCCTCTAACTCGTTATACCCCCAACCCGACATAGGAAGCTTGACAGGGGCCAAACTATTCGTCTCCATTATAATTTGATTTACAGGGATAAGAAGGAAAAAATACCAGAGAGTGCTCCCCTTTGAAGCAGGCATTGTCCCCTAGTAGTGAGGAACCCCCAGAATTACTAGCACCCAAAGAACACTCCAACACTACAGGACCCTTTTTTCTCGTGCTCATCTCCTCCACTGTCGAAATTACCCTCCTCCCTCTCCCCCTTGCCTTAACTCCTCCCCACTCGCATCCATTAACTCCTGCATGGTCATCACCACCTTTCTAGGTGATGGGTGCATGCAGAAGGTGGCAGGGGCCTGACTTACCTTCATGGCTTCGTACATCTAATCAAGGTTGGCTCACACCCCGATTAGGGGTGGTGGTTCATGTTATCCTCTTGTTGATGATTGTCTTTGTTATATTTCTCTAATATGCCTTGGAGTTGAATTAGTTCTTCCTCCATAGGATTAGGTTGCCAGGCCATCTCAATTGTGTTATGTGGGTGCCCACATCGCCAATTTCCTAGGAAGTCAACTTCTTTGTTCCCTTCCCGTCTGACATGTGAGGTGATTATGTGTCAAATGTTGGCAGGATTTCTCCTACCTCCTGCACCAAATGGGCTATGTGCCAATTGTGTCTCATTTTATCCCATTGAGATCCTTGGCTTATCTTTCTAACTGTATCCATAACCAATCGTGAATATCCTTCAATCACCAACCTTTTGTAGCCCATTTTCCAAGCTACAAGTAGGTATTTTTATACCGTTGTGAACTCAGCCTCGTTTTTTCTTGCATACCCACAATCACAGACATAGATGATTAAGGTCCTTGTTTTGTGATCCCTGAATAATCCTCCAAACCCTGCATTTCAAGGGTTCCCTTTTGAACCCCCATCAAAGCCTAGTTTAATAAAACCATGGGAAGGCCTTGTAAGTGTTGATGATGTAAGGGATTGAAAAACCTTCCATGAGGTGGAGGCTATCATACTTGTTGCTAGATTCAACAGTTTTAGAATGATAGCTTCAGTTGGACCTGCTTGCCAGTCATCTGGATGCCATCGTTTTGATAGCATATTTTCTCTTATGTTTTGGGTGATCCCTTCCCATATTGTCTCTTGAGAATTCTATCTATCTTTGAAAATTATTCTATTTCTTTCTTTCCATAGGGCCCAAACTAAGAAACCCAAGGCTAAGTTCCAAGATATGTTAATCACTAGGCTCTAGAAGATCCCTGTGCACCATTAGATTATGGTTTCTTTAATATTCCAAGGATCTTTGTTGAGATGTCTGAAAACATTCCTGAGCTGATTCCACTTTTGGTTAGCAAAGGGGCATGAATTCAATAGATGTTCCAAAGTTTCAATGTGTAGTCCACAAAGGACACACCTAGAAGGACCTTGCTGGCCTCTTTTTTGGAGTTGATCCCAAGTTAGGATTCTCCCATGGCCAACCAACCATAGGAACTAGATTATCTTCGACCAGTGTTTACTCATCTAGATTTTCTTCCATAGGGGGCATTGGTGATTTTGTTGCTCTTCTCCTCTGAGTTTATAAGCCTCCTTGATGTTGAAGGTTCCTTTGGTCATGTATCCCCATCTCAATATGTCCTCCCCCTCCTGGTAGGTTATCTTTGAAGATTGGAGTTCTTGTTCCATAACTTTCCACTATTCTGAGAGTGGAGGGTTGTGCCAATCTCCCATCTTCTTCCATTTCTGTCGTCCTTCATGTTGGGGGTAATTTTTCAAAAATTGATCCACCGTATGATAGTTACTACTAATAGTGTATAAGAAAATCTCTCCAATGTCCTACCAACTGAAAAATTTTCCTCTTTGCTGCCATGAGTCTTGCCAAAATAGTGTTGTGTGTCCATTTCTTATTTCCCAGAAGAAATGTTGTTCTATAAGGTCCCTATTCTTTGCTGCCAAATTCCAAATTGTTGATCCTTGTGGAGGGTCCCTGTATCTGAGGATGTCTTCAGGCTGGCTTGGCATGCTGTACTTCTGGGTCCATTTTTTTTCCATAAGTCAGTTCCCCCTTTTATCCATCTCCACCACAACTTGGCTCCCATTACTTGGTTTACTGTGTATGGATCCCTGAGGCTTAAACCTCCATTCCCCTTTGGGAGGGTTATCGTACTCCATGAAACCAATGCCCACTTTCTTGCGCTCTGAGCCCCTTGCCATAAAAATTTCCTGAATATATCCACCATGGTTGAGCAGGAAGTTTTGGGGGCCACCATACCTTAGAGTTGATATATCAAAATTGATTGGAGGACTGCTTTGATCAACACATTTTTTACTGCTAATTTAAGTGCTCAAAATTCTCACCCGCTCAACTTCGCTTGGATCTTTACTAGGAGGTCTTGCCAATAGGAGGTTTTGAGGGAATTAAAAGCTAGTGGCATCCCAAGATACTTCATCGACATAGTTCCTATACCAAAACCCATTATGCGAGCTAGGAAAACTTGAGTGGCTCTAGGGGTGTTGAAAAAGAAGATGTTTGATTTCTCATTGTTAATCAGTATGCCTGAAGCCATCATAAATTCTTGCAGAATTTCCTTAATTTTCCGAACTTCCCTCAGAGAGACTTGGAAAAAATGCATAATGTCATCTGCAAATTGTTGATGGGTGATAGGTAGATCAGGACCCCAGGGTTGGAGGCCTTTTAGGTGAGAACATCAGTCCTCATCTTTCAAGAACCTACCCAGACCCTTAGCAGCAAGGATGAAGAGGAAAGGGGAGATAGGGCCTCCTTCTCGAAGACCCCGTGTAGGATTAAACGTTCTGGAATGGGAGCCATTGAGCATTATGGAGCACACCATAGTTGACATCATAGCTAGAATCCACTTTACCCATCTCTCTCGAAACCAAAGGCTAAAAATAGCTTTGTGAGGTAGGACCAGCTCAGGTGATCATAGGCTTTGGATAGGTCTAGCTTGATCATCATGCTGGGAATTTTGAGATGCTTAAGGGAGTGAACCGTTTCTTGGGAGGTTATGATACCGTCAAGAATTTGTCATTATTCCACAAAACCATATTGCTCTGGTGATATGAAGATTAGGAAGAGTGGTTTAAGATGCTTGACAATGATGGTCAAGATAATTTTGTAGATGAAATTACAAAGAGAAATCAGTCTAAACCCCTGAGGGTTTTCCAATTTTTCCGATTTGGGAATTAAAGCTATGAATGTCAAATTTAAACTCGGACATACCTTTGGATTTCAGCGTGATTCCTCCACCGCCTCCAGGATTTCCTGAACTATGAATTTCCAAGAAGCTTAGTAGAATTCTGTTGTAAACCCGTCTGGTCCCCGAGCCTTGTTTTTGGCAATTCCTTTGACTACCTCTTCTACCCCTATCAACGTCACTGCCCGCATTAGGGTAATATTTTGATCCTGCGAGACTAGCTTGGGAATATGTTGTGTTACTCTCCCAAACACATTCTCCCTGCTCTGGTCTAGTTCCGATAGAAATTTCTTGAAGTGGTTGACTACCAACCCTTCCATCTCCTCATGTTGGACGAGTCAATTCCCCTCTTCATCTTTGAGTGAGAAAATACGATTATGTTGCTTGTGTTGAATCATAGCCTTATGGAAGAACCGAGTGTTGTGTTCCCCCTCCCGGAGCCATTGGATTCGGGGTTTCTTCTTCCACATAATATCTTCTTTCTTTCTTCTTTCTTCGAGTTAGTTTGGTAACCTCCCTTTTGTTTCTACCAACCTTCTTGATATGCCTTCTTTTATGATTCTTCGTTGCACTTCTTTCATGCTTTCTTCTAGTTTTTTCTTATCTTTCTGGATATTCCCAAACACTTCCTGATTCCATTTCTTGATCTAGGATTTTAGTTCTTTTAGTTTGAGATGGAAGGTATGTATGAGGTTTCTCCCCTACACCTCACTATCCTTCCACCAACCCTCCACTTTTTTCATAAACCGTGGATCTCGTAACCAGAATGATTCGAAGCAGAAGGGCATATTCTTTGGGCTAGTTTTGAGATCCAACTCCATACTTATCAGTTAGTGGTCTGAACCCAGCCCTGAAAGGATCAAAGCTTCGATAAAGATGCCTCGGCTAATGACATGTTCTGACACAAGGAATTGGTCTAGTCTAGATGCTACCTATTGTGTTTCTCCACTCCTTAATTGTTCCAAGTGAATACTCCATTGATTGTGGTTGCATCTACTAAGTGCATCCCTTCTATAGTGTCCTTGGATGCCTCCATATCCTCACCCATTCTCCTAAGACTCCATTTCTTTTCCTCCAACGAAGTGATGACATTAAATTCCCCTCCCAGAATTCATAGTTCCTCCTCATGTAATGATTTTAGTTTCCTAGATTGTCCAGGAAGCCTCTTTTTCCCCTAGAATGTGAGGCCCATATACCCCCATAAGAATGGCCTAGTATCTGGATCCAATGTGTTTGAACTCTCCTAATAGGATACGCGACAAGCTTACCCATTCATAAAATATCACATACTTTGGATTCCATAGGATGCCGAGTTCCCTCGAAGTGCCATTGGAATCTTGAGACATCACTTCATATTGCAGTTTCATATTTTGTAGGATTTATTTCAATCTTCTTTCAAAGATTTTTGTCTCTTGAATGATCATTATGCTCATATTGTCCTTGCAAATCCTTTTTTTCAAGTATCTTTTCTTTCCCATGCTATTGAGGCCTCAGACATTCCAAGATGTAATAATCATTGGGAAGGTTTGTTGAGTTGGTGGAATACTGTTGATAGCGTTATCACCCTTCCGAAATTTACCAACATGTCTCCCACCATATGAATGGATTCTTGTTGGTTTTTATGACCCCTCTTCTTCCCACCTATTCTTGTTGCTATTATCTCCAACCCTTGTCTTGGTTGTGAGCCCAACTTGTCTGGCTGATCTAGGCTTAGCGAAACCTAATTAGCTTAAAAATTTGGAAGGTTTCTCGGTATAGTTGTTTTTGTTCTTCAGGGATAAATCTCTCATCTAGATGCTTCCATTCATTTAGTAACCTTATCATCACTATTCCTCCGCACTCAAGTCCTCTTTCGTTCTATCTATGTCCATGTTAGCTTGCTCCTCCTATATCACTAGGGATTCCTTCTCTTGAGGTTCCTCTTCCACTTTCCTTTTTGGTTTTTATCCACCTTTTCTATGTTTTTTGGGATTGTCTGATCTCTTTGTGTCTCTAGAATCAATAGAGCTCTCCTCTTCTTCCTTAATGCACCTCAAAGCGGTTTCCCAGGTTTGACCCTTTGTTTGGCTGTTGTTAGGTCAGGTTAACTAGAGTCTTCGTATTGCATTTCTTCTTCGGGACCTCTTGGAACCCTTCTTTTTCCTCCTTCATTTACCCTTTCCTTGAGATTTTGGAGTTGCCATACTTCAGCCTGATATTCGAGCTCTATGTATTCCGGTATAGGTCCCGTTATATTCATGTAAACACATATTCTTGCATATGAGGTATATCTTCCTTGTCTTGTGGTATCACCCACTTTCAAAAAGCTCCCTATTGAGTTTCCTATCCCTTCCAGTATTTCTGGATCCCGAAAGTCCACCGGAAAACCAAAAAATCCTACCCAAAATGGGGTTGCCATCAACTTTTCTTGATCTAGATTGTAGCATTCCTCCCAGTGCCTCATGAAGAGTCCTACATTATAGTAGAAATATGGCCCGTTCTCAAATATTATTTCCTTGTCTTCGAGGCTGGTGAAGATCACTGTAAAAAACCCTCTTGGCCCTAGCGTCAACTTTGTGTGCCCCTTCGGTTGCCATTTGTTCTTTATCCATTTCAAAAATTCTTTCTCTAACGGCCATGCACCGATAAATTTGCAGATCAGTGCATGGTCCTTCATATATTTCCTGTATGTCTTGAGTTTTTTGTTTGGTATTACAAACCTCAGCTTCTTGACGACTCTGGGCATGCAGTGTCCTTTGATTCTGGTTTTCCATTGAGCCCCCAGTATTGGCATTCCATTTATATCTCCATTTTCATTGTCACTTCTACCTGCTCCTACGCCTTGCGTACTTGATTCTCTAGCTATTATGTTTGTGTAGGAGGGGGCCTCCCCCCCACCCACGCCTTGGATGCTCATTCTTCTGCCAAGCTTGGACAGATCGCTTCAGTCTGCGCCTATCAGAAAGGTTCAGAGTGTTTGCAGTGTATGTTGAAACCTTAACTGCGCTCTCATTGCTTCCCCAAGTCTATAATAATCTTCTCCAAATTTTTAAAAGTATTCTCATTTTTAATTTTATTTAAACCTTGTCTGTGGGAATATTTTTAGTAGTGAGGATTGTTGGTTTAGATATAACTCAAAAGTAATTATAATCTTTTTGCATTTAGATTTAATAAAAAACATCATAAAATTAAATTAAAATATTTTTTTATAAAATATTTCGATTGTGAAATAAGTTATGATTTTTGGGCATGTGGTATTGATAAGACATGGTATTGAGCCATGATATTGTAACAAAATAATTAATAACTCTATTAATTTGTTTTTACTAATTTTATTTTTTTTATGTTAAAATATCTATGTTTTATGTGTTGTTATTACTATAATTATTTTATATCCCATTGTCTTTATTTCTACCTATGGTATCAAAGCCAAGAGATTGTGGCCTATAGAAAAAGGTGATGGTTACAAATGCCATCACATTGTATGATGGAGGCCGAAGTTAACATAAAGAAGCTCAATTGTGATTTGAAACACATATGTGAAGATTACATGAAAGGAAATAGAGGTCCAACATGGTGAGATAGAAAGCAATAACTAAAAAAATTTGACATTGGAGATAAAAATTGGAAATTACATATACACGAGCATATGACTATAAGACCTAGTTATTGGAGTTACCTAGGTCCTAAAAGACGAAGATTTTTCTGTTAAAAATTAAGGGGGCAATGCTAGGGTAAATATGGCTCAATAAAAGAATCAGGTTATTAGCTCCATAATGGTGGTTTCAAATACATAGTTTCATTATAATATGTTAATTTAAAATCTCACTATATTCAGAGTGTGACTATTTTTAACTCATTTAAACCCTATAATCATAATAAATCTATTCGTGTTTTGCGTTTGTGTTTGAGTTTTCCAAATTAAAACCTATACGTTATTGTTACAATAATAATTTCCTTTCACATTGTAATTCTTTCTAACATTATATACTTGTATTCCAATGCAACACCTTTCCCATTCTTTTATGAAATATAATCCAGTATTAATTAATGGAAAAACGTCATGATTAGGGCGCATGTTGGTTTATTGGAATATTTGTATTGGAGGTATCGATGTTTGAATATAGCCACAGACTCGTTATTCCTATTTTTAAAACGGGAGTTGTTGCAATTTTTTTTTTTCAGAGGGAAAATCAACATATGGCCTAGGCCAGCAGATATTTACAACATATGGCCAAAGCCAGCAGAATTCAGAATATTACGGCGTAGCCGTTACAAATGGAAGGCCGAAGCCAGCAGATAACCGAAGTCAGGAGAATTCAGAATAATACGGCAAAGCCTCCGTCGAAGGCCGAAGCCAGCAGATACGCGGGGTCCACAACCAACCGCCGCAGGATTCGATCGCGGCTGGGGGGAGCGAAAGCCATCCGCCCCAGCCGCTATGTCATGCACGTCGCGTGCAAGTTGTTGCAATTTTCTTACCCAGAACTCATGTGTTAAGTTTTTCATTAAATAATGTAATATTATATATACAATATAAGATATTTGATCTTTTTTTATAGGAAATCAAAAATACAATTTTTTGATTGTATGATAGTTTATCTCATCATTTGAATTGAGTTGAAAATAAATCTAAAACTATAAATATATAATGAAACTAAATTTCACTAAATCTTATTTGAATAAACATCAAACAAAACAAAAACATTAACACATACACTATCAATATTACATTCTAAAACATTTAGTTAAAAAAAATTAAATCGCCTAAAAAACCAAGAGATGTTAACTATTCATAAACATAATCACACTCTTAAAACAAACAGGAATTACTCCAACACAACCCTTCTAAATAAAATTTGGGTACCAGCAATAAAAGGAGTCCTCCTTTCGGTACCAGTAATAAAAGGATTCGTTTAAGGAGGAGGAATTACTCAGATTGCCAAAAGTAGTCAAGATTTGGGAAAATTTTAAAAAAATTCTTATAGAATCATGTTTTTAATAGTAGAAATTGATTCAACGCCATCAAAAACTTCTAAAACACCTAAAATTTTAAAATTTAATAACAGTAATTTGGATTTAAAAAATCCTTGCTAACTTTTTTCAAAATATAATTAAAATTTCCATAACTTTTAAAAAAAATAACAGTCTCGTTAAACTACGGCATAAATATTAACGGAAGGAATTGTACTCATATTTTATTTGCTTACCACCGAATATTTTATCTGTCATTTCCGTCATGAATTTCTGACTTCTGATCACGTACTCAACGTTGCAGTGAGGAAACTCCTATTTCCACCACTATAGCCTCATTAATGTGCGGCTACATGCGCCGGAGATAGCCAGAGATGACTAGATAATAAAAAAAAACAGCGTGTTACTCCGCGCGTGTTATAAACTCTTATCTCCAGCGCATGTAGCCGCGCATTAATGGGGCTATAGTGATGGAAATAGGAGTTTCCGTTGCAGTGATAGGCAAATATTAATATTTGTCCTCATTCGTATGCAACTTAGTCCATTTGTCCTTTATCACCTCATAAAAGCCATTTAGGCATAAAGAATGGTGTGGGGTCATAAACAAATTTCTTTAACTTCTGTGCACGTACTGGGCGTGGCGTACACAAACAATGGCCTTCACTCATATGCAACTTGCAACTTACGATCATGGCATTCACTCATATGCAACTTGCAACTTACGATCACCATGCACATCGCCCAATCTAAATCCTCTGCCATTTGGCTTTAATTTTTCTGACTTTTTAGCTTTTTGTTAAATTTTGGTAATAAATTGTTTTTAGTAAAAATATAATTTTAATTATTTAAAATTATTTGTTATATGTGAATAGATTTAATTATTAGAATTTCAAATATTGAAATTGCAAAAATTTCAAATTTTATAAATTTCTATTAAATTTTAAATAAAATAAATCAAATCATAATAAAAAAGCTAATTAAAGCTTTAAAAAAAACTAATAATTATTATTTCATTCGCAAGAATCATTTTATGAAAAATATACCCCTCAAAATTCTAAACAATATTTAAAAAAAAAAAATATTATTATTTCATTCATAAGAATCACTTTATGAAAAATATACACCTCAATATTCTAAACAATATTTTTTTTTTTACCGTTCGCACGTGATGAAGGGAACTCTGATCTGTCTTTTATATACAATTTGTACACAAAGTATCAATATAGTTATACTGCATGGGATTTGAGTAGGATAAAATTATATAATTTGAGTAGGATAAAATTATATAATTATATAATTATATAGATATATAAAATTTTATTTGGAATTTATGCTTTTATGATTCATATTGTTTTAATAACTTGTTTTTTTTTTTTAATTAAATTTTTGATTGGTTCAATGTGATTCATTATTATAACCAGGGTGAATACATGGAATTGGGTTAAATTTTTTTGGCAAAGTGAGAACGTGTTTTGGTGAAAAAGATTTTTCTATTGAGGAATTTTTAAGCGCTTGAGTTGTTTAGGAGCATAAAATAGCTCGATTGAGCATTTAAACAAATCCTCGATCGAACTCTTTTCTAACTTGAGTTAAAGGTTTGATTGAGCTATATAGTTCGATCGAGCTCTATGGCTTGATCAAACGTTTTGGCTCTGTAACATCCCCCGTTAATCTCGCATGAAAATGCATGGAGTTAGAAATTTTTAATAGGATTTACCAATGTGTAACTATCCAAATTACTATTCTAGATTCCTTCAATGACCATTAGATAAACCATCATCATTACATAGGGTAATCTTTCGTAAAGAAATAGTTAGTTACACCACTATTAACAATCATTGTTGTAGCATATTAACTTAAACTTACTGATGTAACCTTGCATCAATTCCATGATTCTTTTAACTCGGTTAGTCAATCACGTACTAGATAATATAAACGTCACATCATGCAAGTAATCAACATCATCAAAATGGCACCATAGACAATCACATCATTAGACACTGATATATAGTGGAAACTTTGTAGGGTGAAAACCACCAAACATTTAATTTTATTATTAAATGCTCATGAGAGTTTTCACCCATCACTCAATGGCTTGTAAGGGAGTCCATCCCTTAACTATTGTTATAAAATCATACAAACAAATATCATTTAAATACAACATATCTATCTAAAAGTTATTACAATCATCATGATATCGTTTGATCCAGATTCTCTCAACTTTCATAATTAACCAAGATCTTTTACTTTTGTGATGTTAGCAGAATTGCATATGAAATAGTATTAAAAACGACATGTGCATACTTTTGAAGAAGAGAAAACATAATGACAACAATCAAATCAAAAAACACACATACATTGATAATGAAGTTCACTCAGAGCGGGTTATGTCTCAGGGCCTGGTGTCAAGAGTGGGGAGACCGCCTCATTAAATGTTGCAAGTTGATGATGAGTACATGGTACCTCTTTTGTCATTACAAGAATAAACTCCCTCAGCCAAAGTGGCATGTCTCTCCACGAGATGTTCTCCTATAGGAATTCTCACTCATATGGGTCCTCCTTCAGTGTGACAAGATATTAAATTCTGAAATGACATGGCATACAAGTATCCTTCAACATAATGGTAACAAGGATCTCAAAAACAAAATCATCATCTCAACAAATCAAAAGAAAGATATGACATCACTGCATCATATACCTCTACTTATGGGGACGCCCTGAAAATGCAAAGCTCTATTGCAGAAATGGACATCACCATTTAATTTGTGGCTTGAAATCGTGTCGAATGACTTTAAACTCAACCCCTTTTTGACACTTTCAAAATATGGATCCTTGGGAATCTCGAAGATTCCCCTAAAGATTCCTTCTTGTAGATGGGCGAAAAATCCGCTACTCGGAAGAAAACTCTAAGGACACCACTACTCTCCTTGCTAAATTCTAAGAAAAATGACTATAAAGTCGATATCATTCCACCTCTATAAAAAATCAGCCTCCAAGAGAAAGATTCAACAAAGATTCATCACTACTGTCTGCCTAAAATTCTGCTGCTCAGATGAGGTAATAAACCATACCATCACGTTCCTTGTGAAATTTTGGTTCGTTTGAGTATAAACTTAGCATGAATCTGACACTGTGAAAAATCATCCTCTAGGGAATCTTTTATATTTCTCAGTGATTCTGCATGGAATACTTTGTGGAATATTCCCCTAGATTATACTCGCTTCGAAAAATGTGCCCCTCCTGGGTACGGTTTTGTTCATGGTTCTGCAAATCCTGGTTCCTTCATTCGACCTTTGTTCCTTCGGCGAATGACGAAATCTGTGGGTTTAAATATTATGGAGGTAACAAAATTTTCAAAGTCAAGGTCGTTGGGCTGTTGGGAAATGGCACAATTGGGAGGGGGCAGGACCTGGGGTCAAACCCCACCTGCTACCACATTACATAGAAACATTTTTGTTTTATGCGAAAAAGGGTTTTCAACGGTTGGAATATTTTTTGTCATGTGTTGTTTTGGAGGGGCACCCGTTGACAGGCCGACCTACACGACCGGGCGAGTTTGAACCCCGTCGGCCCCATTCAATGTGCGATTGTTGGCCCATATTCAGTGGCAGTAAGTTGGGTGGTGGGTCCGGCAATGGCATCCTGCCCCCATTTTGTTTTATATTTAAATATAATGTGTTGGGTGGTGGCAGCCCTCCCCCTCCCATTTTTTTAATAACAATTTTCATTTCTTGGGGGAATTAGTTAAAACAAATTCGAACAGATTTTTGGGTTTACCAAACGAATTAAAGAGGTGACAAATTTTCCCATTCCGATAAATGCCAAATTGTTGCCTCATCAGTGGTTGCCAATGGGCCTAGTCTGACCAAAACGTTGACTGGCCATAACTTTCACATACGAACTCGGATTGAGGTGTTGTTCACACCATTGGAAAGCTTGCGTCGAGTTATTCGATCTGAAATTGGTTCCACTTCAATCTAGTGAATTTTATTTTTGAGCTTTTTCAAAGCCACCTCTGAATTCTTAGCGTTTCTAGAGCCACCTGGATCATTCCTCCCCACTCAAGATATTTTGGTCCTTCAAAAGCATGAACATAATCTCCAACTGTTGTGTTACATTGTCTGTATAACAAGTGTCCTGACAGGCCACACTTCCTTCTCCTCCACCCTTGTTCCTTAGAGCCATAAGTGATGAACTGACACCTACATCCTCTGCAAACCTGTAGTACAATCTTTGCAAACTATATGTTCAATTACATCACCAATCATGATCCAAACATCCTCATACTTGCCAAGAGTTTATAACACACACTCTTTGGTCATGTGTATGTCATAATAGAAATCATACCCCAACTATCGATAAAATACCAAAACATCATCATTGCTTTAATAAGCGATGGAAAACACATCATCACTTATACAATTATATCACAACACATGATTTACAAAATGTAGCCATAAGAAGCTATAATATCTAGTAAAACCATCTCTCACTCATCAAAGTGAATGATTCATCTCCCCATTGTGGATTTTCTTGTTGAACATCTTCACCAGCTGGTTCCTACACGGGCGCTTTGTCCTTGAGACGCTTCTCTGGATGGAGCCTCTAACTTGTGGCTCTTTTATATCCACCTATGTTGCAATGATTACAAAAAATATTCTTCCTCCAGAATTGATTAACCTTCATCCATTCCCTGATGTGGAGAAGGCCTTTCACATCTCGTCCTCTTTTTTGTTTTCATTCCCTTCCGGTACTGAACAACCACATGGTTATGCAAACCACAAAAACTACATGGTTTTCTATGCCATGATTTCTACTTATCATTAACAATATGCTTGTAATAAATATGAACTTTAGAATACTAAGACTTGTTATACCTCTCTTGCTTTTCTTTGGTGCAACCTTGGCGATGAGAGTTTGCCTTAGCTCTTACTTTGTAATATGCATTGTCATGGGAGGATTGTGATGTTTTCCGATCATCCTCTTTCCTCAATAGTTTCGACAATGCCTTGACAACTTTTGCTACCTTCGAGCACTTTCCTTGAGTGTATCCCATCTTGGTAAGGAGTCTTATGTCAGTTTCTAAAATGGGTACCACAAGGCTTCCAATAGAAATAACATCATGTGAAAATGAAACTAAAAAAAAAAAATCAACGCTATTTACCTCAGTTGTCGATTCTAAAACATGTGATGATGGCTTCTCTAAATCTTTGTTGTAATTCAACTTTTCCAAGGCCTATTCCGTGGCTCATAACTGATGCTCCAATATTTGCTTCTCCTCTTATTCTTCTCGTAGATGTCTCCTCAATTCAAAATTCTCTGCTTGAAGGATCTGATTAATCTCCTCATCTGAATGATGAGAAGACGATGACGAAGATGAATAATCACTGGAATATGGAGATGGAGTATCGTCCTCTACTCTTTATTTCTCATGTTCCTCTCTTTCCATTTTCTTCTAATAATCTGCATACATTAAATCTACCATGTTGCACGTCTTGTAGAAATCCTCATATAGATCTTTGTCATCCTTGATTTTCTTTCTAATTTCACATTCAATCTCTAGTTATCATTCACACTTGCAATTCACATATGTGAGAAGACCGCTCTGATACCAAACTTGATCTAGATTCTCTCTGCTACCGGAATTAACCAAGATCTTTTGATTCTATAATGTTTGCATAATTGCATATGAAAGAGTATGAAAAACCACATGTGCATACTTTTGAAGAAGAGGAAACATAATGACAACCATCAAATCAAAACACACACACACATTGATAACGGAGTTCACTCAGTGTGGGTTGCGTCTTAGAGCCTGGTGTCACGAGTGATGAGGTCACTTCATTAAATGTTGCAAGCTGATGATGATTACATAGTATATTCTTTGTCATTATAAGGATAAATTCCCTCAACCAGAGTGGCATGTCTCTCCACGAAACGTTCTCTTATAGGAACTCTCACTCATATGGGCCATCCTTCAGTATGACAAGATAATGAATTCTCACATGACCTAGCATACAAGTATCCTTCAACATAATGGTAACAAGGTGTTAGGGTCCTATAAATTGTAGGATCTCAAGGTGATTGAGTATTTTGTATTTGTGATTTCATATTGTACATAATTTGCATATTTAAATGATTTCCAAAAAATATGAAAAATAAAATGTGCTGGCATTATGATGAATGTGTTGTACTTGATAGTAACCCACTTGTAGCAAAACAACTCACTTATATATAACTAGATGAATCTACATAAGAGATATCAAATGTGACAGAATACATGGCATGCAGGGCAGCTCAAAGGAATCAATTCAGATGTAATGTACAATGATAACTCATTAAGATGACAGTTCTCAGTATGGCAAGTTAGCTTTGCCATCAAGTCCAAAGGGGGAGATTTTTGGCATTATGATACAGGTGTTGTCCTTGATGGAAACTTACTAAGATGACAGATCACAGCTCAATCTCATAGAATGAAGAAAAAGAGATATACGCAGGTTCCCCTTGATAAAGCCGCGTATACACGCGGGTTAGCCGACCAAAAGGTGCGTATACGTATACACACACTTTCATGCAAGGAAAGGCACGTACATTTGGTTTTGGTTCGTGGTATTTGGACCATGGTATTGTGATCCATGGTATTGGTCCAAGGTATCTTGTCCGACGTGTTGACCCCAGGTATTTGGTCCAAGGTATTGGTTCTAAGTGGTTTTGGACCATGGTATTGAGTAAGGCCTAAGACTATAAAAGGAGGAGAAGATCATTAGGCAAAGACATTGAGAAAGTCTTGAATATCTGATGAAGTGTGAGATCTAGTATGTAGGTTATGGGTTTATGATGCTTTGCTTAATCTAAGCCAAGGAGGAATCTCAGCAGTAGATGGAGGACAAGATCTAATGAAGGATTGGGATCTTATGGCTTGGAATGAATCATCTCTATATGGTTTGATCATGCTTATTCTAGATCTGTATTTTGACGCATGTAATGTTCTGTAAATATTATGATCTAGGTATAACTCAAGTTTGGAATAGCTGCAAATCATGAATGAATATTTACAGATGTATACGTTGGTTGACTATGATAAAAGCGCGTACATACGCAGGTTAGATACATCTAAATAGCATATACCATATAAACTATGATGTTTGAAGTTACAGGTGATTCTGGTTGTTGATGCAAAGTTATGAGTTCTAGTGACTGGTGTCAATATTTTGCATATTCAGATTGGTTGATTGTGTTTAGCTTCAGTGTTGATGGATGAGATCTAATAATGGATCAGGATCATAATGACTTATCTTTATGTGATCTGATGGACTAGATCTGGTTGCTAACACATGTATTATCCTTGTATATGTAATGATTTGGGTATGTTTGAAGTCAGGAAGATCAGCGAAGTTATAAGTAAGTACTTGATGACATATACGTTGGTTTTCTTTGGTGAAGTTGCGTATACACGCTGGTTAGGCTCTTCCAAGTAGCGTATGCACTTTGATGCATGATTTCTGATGATACAGTTGGCTCTGAATATTGTTGCAGAGTTCTGTGCTCTGCTCTGTGTTCTGGTGACTGCATTTTGTTGTCAGGGTTTCAGTGATTCAGTATTGGGTGATTTAGAGATTGATGATGCAAGTGGCGATTGATTTTGTGCTTCAATGATATTGATGGGTCCCGTATGAAAATTGGATGAAACGTGGCCTTTCGATTATGATGTTGTGTTCCATGAGTATCTAGTATGAAAATTTATGAAACGTGGTACCTGGAAGAAGAAAGAGAAGGTTGTAGCCTTCTGTAGGTCAGCACCTACGTACTAGTACATCAGCTAGTACAAGAGCTAAGGGGGTTGTAGCTCCCTTCCAGGAGAAGTTGGAGAATGAGAAAAGGTTGTAGCCTTCTGTAGGTCAGCACCTACGAGAGCTAAGGGGGTTTTAGCTCCCTTCTAGGAGAAGCTGGAGAACGAGAGAAAGTTGTAGCCTTTTGCAGGTAGAAGCCTACGTACTGGTATAAGACTGCTCCAGTACAGAAATATTGTAAAAATAAGTTTCTTATTAAAGGAAGATAGAGACAAATTGCAGCAGGTGGTTTTCACCCACATTGGGTTTCCACCTTACATCATGGTGTTCATGTGTGCTTCTTGTGTGTGATGATCTGTTCTGTTTTACTGCACTTGTTTACTGTTCATATGGTTAATGAAGTTCTGATGCACTAACTAAAGATCAACATTTAATGGATTAACTGAATCATAAGTTTACTGGATATATGCTAGTTGCATTAGACACAGTTACGTGTACACACGGGTTCCCTTAACTGAAGTAGCATATATGAATCTGAGTATGGAAATGAAAAATTTATTGATTTGCTAATGCTGATTCACCCGCCCCCCTCTCAGTATTATTTCCAACAATTGGAATCAGAGCAGGTCCTTTGGTAGAAGCTTGATCGCTTGAAGGAGATCCGTAGAACAATGGGAAAGAAGATAAAGAAGAAAGCGCCTCAGAAGAAGAATACATCTCAAAGGAACTATGATAGAGGAAGAATTGATTGGGGAATATGTGGAAGCAGAACTTCAGATTCAAAATCACCTCAAAATGAAGATGAACAAGCAAAAAAACTATCAAGTATGAGTTTGTTATCCTCTGGTGATACATTTATCCATCCATTTGAAGATAATGAAAGTGATAGTGAAACAACTGAATTTGCTCTTATGGGTGAGAAAGAAAGATATCAAATAGAGGTAGAATTTAAAAGGCTTACAGACAAAATTAGAGATCAACAAGATCTATTGCACAAAAGAGAATGTGTCTCCAAAGAAGAAGCTACCAAACTAAAGGCTCAACTAGAGGAAGGAAACAAGTTAAGGAAGCTATTCAAGGATAAGGAAGATCAATGTCAAAAGTTGCAGGATGAAGTAACATCATTAAGAAATGAAGTAAATGAAAGGAGCACAACAATCAAGAAACTCAGAGAAATATCCAGTTACTATGAAAGTCTTGAAGCTAAGATCCTCTCGCTAAAAGAAGATCTTGAAGAATCAAATAAGCAAAATAAAGAACTACTCCAAGATTTTGAAAATTAAGAAAACGAAGTTCTTGAATTAAGACATCAGTTGGAAGAAGGAAGAAAACCTGAAGGAGTCATGAAGAAGCAGTATCTTGTAAAATAATAGCAACATCAGGTTGAGGTAAATATTCTAAATGATAAGTTAGAAGAAAAGTATAAGCTCTTACGATTTCAAGATAGTACTAAGATCTTGGATGATATTCTTAATAGTCAAAGGTCTCCTGCTATCAAAACTGGTCTTGGTTTTCATGAATCTGTTGAAGGTGAATCTAGTTCACAAAGTAAGACAAGGAACTCTAATGCAAAATCTGAAATGCTCAAAAAGGAGATGAGAGGTCAATCCCAACAACAACCAAGGAAAGAAATTCTTCAAAAAAAATCTTTTAATATTGTTCAATGTTATGTATGTCATAATTTTGGACATGTTGCAGCCAGATGCAGAAGTAGAATGGTTCAAGACTGTCACACAGAAAGATCATCACGTTCCAGGTACTTTAAGGGATATTGTTTTACTTGCAATATGTTTGGTCACAAAGCCATTGACTGCTATAGAAGGAATATGAAACATATGAGATGTTATGCATGTAACAAGCTTGGACATATAGCAAAGGAATGCAGGAACAAAGTACAGGCACCATATCAAAAGGAGAAAACAACATCACACTTGAAGATATGGAAGAAGAAGGAAGTACAATTAGAAAAATGTGTCATGGCACAATGTACAGACATAACAGACTCAGAGGGAGCTGAAAGTGTGAAACTTCAGTGTTCTAAATCTCATACACAAGTTTCATGAAGGGAAGTCGCGTATATATGCGAGTTAGACACTGCACAATCGCATATATGTTAGATTGAGGAAAAGCAGTGGGACAGGCTCAGGAAAAAGGGTCTGATATGATTCAGTCCATTATTTGCTCTATTTGATAATGGTTACAATCTGCTGATGATGTGTGGAAATGTCTTGATACTCATAAGATGTTTAGAAGTGTTTTTGATCCTAACTTGATGATGATGATGCCTTGATACTTCTTGCTGATATATGCATGATCAGATCTAACAGTAAACAGATGGCACAGGTTTAGGGGGAGTTTATGCTTTGAATAATGCATTGTTGGCATTATGGTTAGAAGTCCTTGGTGATGATGCTTATATGGCTAAATGATACATCTTACTATGATATGGTTATGAGTTATCCAGGACAAAATCTCATATGATTCTTGGGGTTACATAGTTGGTGTTCAGATCAGATTTGTGGTTGATTCTCTAATAATGCATATATGTTGCTTACATGGTGATCTTCATAAGAATAAGGATTGTTGTTGTTGATGATATCAAGAAGTCTTGACAAAAGATCTTGAGCTCAAGATACATGGTGCTATATACAGTACGTTTGATACATGGATGATTACTGAAAGTTGCATTGTTGGAGACATGATGATGATGAGTTCTTACCTATATGATGATAGGTTGATGCTTACATATGATTGATTGATGCAGATGAGCGATGTTCTCGAGTGATGATACATGGATGGTATATAAGATCATGTAGATCTTGATGATGATATGACTATGTGGTTTTTCACATGAAATAATGTGAATGATTTTGTTGTCATATGTGGAATTCATTCATGGAAGGCTATGATAATGTTCAAAAGAATGAGTTGATATCTATATGTAGACATACCTTGATTATAGGTTGATGACTTCTACACTAATGGACATATACAGGTTGATGATCTGGATGCTGTTGATAAATGCCTATGGAGTAGATCATACAGTGATGATGATACCTGCTAATGACTATCATAGTTGTGTCTTAGATATTTAGTCTCTATGTCATGTATTTCTTTTATTATCAAGGTCATGTAATGACCTATCTTGTTTCCCCACTATGCTTGGTAAGGATGATGTAATCTTCTTGTTTATCATGTATAAGCTTTTGGTGTATCCCCACTTGGTTGGGTGGATGAGTTAATATTGGCATATCCCCACTTGGTTAGGAGATGGATGTATGTATGAGTCTTTGGTGATAGGAAGATCATTTATGATGTATAGAGTCATGTTCTTCTTGTAGAACATCTTTTTGACCTTGCTTACAGTTAGGGGGAGCATGAACAACACACTTCAGCAGAGCAGAGATTTCAGCATGTACTCAGATGGAGCATGGATGGATTGGTACATCTTGGCATATACAAAGGGGGAGCTCAATCATAGATTTCAGCAGGTACTTAGGGGGAGTATGGACAATGGAATGTATATCAAGGAAGATAATATCTTGGTCCGCCCTTTGCCCTTGATGTCAAAGGGGGAGAGTAACTTGGTATGGTTGTTGCCATCAAGTCCAAAGGGGGAGATTGTTGGCATTATGATGAATGTGTTGTACTTGATGGCAACCCACTTGTAGCAAAACAACTCACTTATATATAACTAGATGAATCTACAGAAGAGATATCAGATGTGATAGAATACATGGGATGTAGGGCAGCTCAAAGGAATCAGTTCAGATGTAATGTACAATGGCAACTCATTAAGATGACAGTTCTCAGTATGGCAAGTTAGCTTTGCCATCAAGTCCAAAGGGGGAGATTGTTGGCATTATGATACAGGTGTTGTCCTTGATGGCAACTTACTAAGATGACAGATCACAGTTCAGTCTCACAGAATGAAGAAAAAGAGATATACGCAGGTTCCCCTTGATAAAGCCGCGTATACATGCGGGTTAGCCGACCAAAAGGTGTGTATACGTATACATGCACTTTCATGCAAGGAAAGGCGCGTACATTTGGTTTTGGTCTGTGGTATTTGGACCATGGTATTGTGATCCATGGTATTGGTCCAAGGTATCTTGTTTGACGTGTTGACCCTAGGTATTTGGTCCAAGGTATTGGTTCTAAGTGGTTTTGGACCATGGTATTGAGTAAGGCCTAAGACTATAAAAGGAGGAGAAGATCATTAGGCAAAGGCATTGAGAAAGTCTTGAATATCTGATGAAGTGTGAGATCCAGTATGTAGGTTATGGGTTTATGATGCTTTGCTTGATCTAAGCCAAGGAGGAATCTCATCAGTAGATGGAGGACAATATCTGATGAAGGATCGGGATCTTATGGCTTGGAATGAATCATCTCTATATGGTTTGATCATGCTTATTCTAGATCTGTATTCTGACGCATGTAATGTTCTGTAAATATTATGATCTGGGTATAACTCAAGTTTGGAATAGCTGCAAATCATGAATGAATATTTACAGATGTGTACGCTGGTTGACTATGATAAAAGCACATACATACGCGGGTTAGATACCTCTAAATAGCGTATACCATATAAACTATGATGTTTGAAGTTACAGGTGATTCTGGTTGTTGATGCAAAATTCTGAGTTCTGGTCGTTGGTGTCAATATTCTGCATATTTAGATTGGTTGATTGTGTTTAGCTTCAGTGTTGATGGATGAGATCTAATAATGGATCAGGAACATAATGACTTATCTTTATGTGATATGATGGACTAGATCTGGTTGCTAGCACACGTATTATCCTTGTATATGTAATGATCTGAGTATGTTTGAAGTCAGGAAGAGCAGCGAAGTTATAAGTAAGTATTTGATGACATATACATTGGTTTGCTTTGCTGAAGTTGCATATACACGCTCGTTAGGCTCTTCCAAGTAGCGTATGCACTTTGATGCATGATTTCTGATGATACAGTTGGCTCTGAATATTGTTGCAGAGTTCTGTGTTCTGCTCTATGTTCTGGTGACTGCATTTTGTTGTCAGGGTTTTAGTGATTTAGTATTGGGTGATTCAGAGATTGATGATGCAAGTGGCAATTGATTTTGTGCTTCAATGATATTGATGGGTCCGGTATGAAAATTGGATGAAACGTGGCCTTCAGATTATGATGTTGTGTTCCATGAGTATCCAGTCTGAAAATTTATGAAACGTGATACCTGGAGGAAGAAAGAGAAGGTTGTCCTTCTATAGGTCAGCACCTATGTACTAGTACATCAGCTAGTACAAGAGCTAAGGGGGTTGTAGCTCCCTTCCAGGAGAAGCTAGAGAACGAGAAAAGGTTGTAGCCTTCTGTAGGTCAGCACCTACGGGAGCTAAGGAGGTTGTAGCTCCCTTCCAGGAGAAGCTAGAGAACGAGAGAAGGTTGTAGCCTTCTGCAGGTAGAAGCCTGCGTACTGGTATAAGACTGCTCCAGTACAGAAATATTGTAAAAAGAAGTTTCTTATTAAAGGAAGATAGAGACGAATTGTAGCAGTGGTTTTCACCCACATTGGGTTTCCACCTTACATCATGGTGTTCATGTGTGCTTCTTGTGTGTGATGATCTGTTCTGTTTTACTGCACCTTTTTACTATTCATATGGTTAATGAAGTTCTAATGCACTAACTAAAGATCAAAATTTAATGGATTAATTGAATCATAAGTTTATTGGACATACGCTAGTTGCATTAGACACAGTTGTGTGTACACGCGGGATCCCTTAACTGAAGTAGTGTATATGAATCTGAGTATGGAAATGAAAAGGTTATTGATTTGCTAATACTAATTCACCACCCGCCCCCACCCCACACCCCACACACCCCCCCCCCCCCCCCCCCTCTCCTTCTCAGTATTATTTCCAACAAAATGAAAAGAGGGTATGTTAGAAAAATAGATGAGAAAAAAGGAAATATGAACCCCACAAAAGAAAAAAATAGAAAATAACACTGAAAGTGTTGCAAGCCTAAGTGCCACTACTGATAAGTTAGTTCCTTTAATTCATTATCAAATAAGGTTGTGTTATCACTCAAGTTGTCCTTAAGCTCCAGAAAAGGATACGGCCGAGGTAACCACAAACCAACTTTGGACTGCAGGTTCTAGCCAACCTACAATCAGAGAGGGCTCTCTCTTTATGATTTAGCTTTGTTTGAAAAGGATTTTAGGCTAGGTCTTGAGTTTAGAGGGTTTTTGTTTTGTTTTTGGTGGGAAAATTGATGTTTTCAGATAGAGAGGCAAGGCATAGTCTGGAATTTTCAAACCATTGGGCGTGGAGTCGAGGAGGAGAACTGCTGGTGCGTTTCTTCAGTCACAAGAGAGGGAAAATAGAGCAACATAGCTAAGCATGAAACAATATTCCAGGTTTAAATGATGGAAAGAATGCTAAGTAATGAGAGGCAGTTAAGAATCTCTCAATCAGCTTAACAGAGGAGGTAACAGAGCGCTACCTAGGGGCAGTAAAGAATCCCTAGATAATTGGCAAACATAGGTGAATCGGGGTAAACATGAGCCAGAAGGAATTCATATTCATAACCAATTCATTCAGAGGAAAACATAAAGAAATAGCAGAAATTGAACATAGAGAGTATTTAAACTAGTTCTAGGCTATTCTTTCTTTCTGCTATTTAGATAGTGGGAAACAATAAAACAGAGGTAATATGCACTTATTGCTTCAGGCTGCAGCACAAGAATTCCATCTTCATATCTCCAAAAACATTCATTTACAACAGTCAGTTTGCTCTCCAAGCTTTCAGCAATGTTTGATTATAGAAAATCCCAGGTATACAATGCGAGTCTCTAGTGAAAATTCTCAATTAACCAACCCTTGAAACAATGTAGAGGGCGGTATATATAGGGCAAAACTATCTACAGAGTTCCTTTATGACATCTTGACCTAATCAGGTCATAAAGAATAATTAATTGACCTAACTCTAGCAGAAATAAATGCATGAAATAACTCGGGCTGCGCTGAGGGCGGCCGTATCAAAACTGGATAAATTTTGTAGTCCTTGGCGGCTTGGTGCAGTGTTTTCTGCAATAAATGTGTATGGGTTTCTGCCTTTTTGCTGTCTATCTGCATTTAAAGCTTTAATTATGATTTGAGGGCAAGGATGGGCTTACGCCTCTTGATTTTACTTTCTGGGGGGGCTCATCAATGTTCAGGTGCTTTGAGCCCCTAAAAAATCTTCGGCTGATACTCTTTGGCTTTTCTTATTCCTCTGATACTCTTTGGCAATAAACCGATGTTGTTCTGACGTACTGCGGGTCTAAATAATCATTTAATGGCCGCTGCTCGGCCTCTGTTTTCTTCAAAACTGTTTTGTGCTCCTCTCGGCAAACTTCGCGAAGAAAAATGGGTCTTTCGGCGCCTTTCGGGCTTCCTGGGGGCTGTAAAACGAAAAGATTCCCTGAAGATTCCCCATTCTAGCCCAAAAAATCTAGCGATGAGCGAGGCGCAAATCGCACATCAAAAACTGCCTCAAAAACTGATTCCGGGGCTCCGAAGTGCGATTTTTGCTCCTTCGTGCCAAAAAGTGTTGATGACGTCAGCATGACGGGACGTTGTACGACGGGTGACGTCAGCGATGACGTCAGCATGATGACGTGGCGGGATGACGTCAGCGGGTGACGTCATCATGTACGAACGGTGACGTGGCATGCACGGTGGCAGGGGGCCAAGCAGGCAGACGAGGTGTCGCGGTGACTGGGCAGGGGGGTGACGCAAGCGGGTGACGTCACAAGGGAAAAGGCGGTAAGCGGTTTTGGGCGCACCGCCTTAGTGCCTGGGCGGTTTTTGGGGAAGGGGCTCTGCCACACCCCAGAGCTTGACGCGTGGTGGGAGTACGGCGGTAATACCGCCCATCTCCCAGACGCTAAAGCTCGGGCAGTTGGCGCGTGAAAAGGCCCGCCCACCGTAGATCTGGGATGGGCCAGATCTAACGGCTGGCGAGGCGGACAAAGAGACGGAGGGTTAGGGCGGGGGAATATACAGGGAATATCCTGATTTTAATAATACGTGCGGGGGGTTAAGACTTAGGGAAAGGGGTTTTATGGGTTTAAAGTGAGCGCGGTTAATGTATTTACAGTCGGGGCTTAGGGATAAGGGGTAAAGCGTGGTTTTTTGCGTGCAGGTTTAAAGATTTATGCCCGAAACTTAGGATAAGGGGGAAAAAAGTGGGTTTTTGAGGGTTTTAGGGCTAGGGAAGAGGTTATTAATCTGGCCAGGTGTTAGATTAATCCCTGCTTGGACACGGATGGGCTAAAAGCAGCCCCAGATGGACTGTTTTTTCCCGGACTTATAAAGAATATGGCTATATTGCCAGGGAGGGGATATTTACATAGGGGAATTTTATATACAAAGTTTTAGTAGGGGAATGGGAAAACTGATAGGGAGTTATATAATACTGTTAGTAGTTAATATGAAGGTGACCAGCAAGCGCTAAGGTCAGGGACCTTAGGCTAATTTTGGGAAAAAGAACTTGTAAAGAATTGAGATCCTTGAGTGAAGCAGATCTTCATCAAGGCAACTGATACGGATGATGATGAGATGGAGAGGAATCAAGCAGATCTTGACCTCTTTGGGAAATTAGTAAGTGACTTGAGGAATTAGAAGGGGGAGTTAGTAATACCCAGCTTTGAGCTCTTGTGAATGCAAAACTGTCTGCACTGTGATCTGTAAAGATGAAGCACTTTGTAACACAAACTTGATCATAATCATCATTCTGCAACCTCACAACTACCTACCCGGCCTACTCACCTAACATTTTTTCTTCTTTTGGTTTGGGTGCACTTAGACTTGCAGACCCAGATTTACAATTTTTCTTTTGAATGATTCCTACCTAGCTCTACACTTATTTCTGCCAGGGCCCAGATTAAACAGTTGGGTCCCTTTGATTCTCTACCTATCTACAAATCTGCCAAGATTAAACTGTTTGGTCAGATTTTATTCTCTATATTCTTCAATAGGAAATTGAAACCTAGGGAGACCAAGATTAGACTGTTTGGACCTCCCTTAAATGAAAGCTCTTCAAAACTGGAACAACTCATCAAAATTGGAATCAGTAGTGGCATTTGGACTAGCAGACTTCATGGCTTTCTTCTTTGGTCTCTTCTGGAAATATGGAACACCGCAACTTGCAAAGTATGACATATTTGGCATGTAAAAATGTCAATCATGAAAGATGAACACCTGCTGCAGCAGGAGGCTAACAGTGGCTCCACTTGGGGATGGCTTTTCCTTGTGAAAAGCCAAGAACAGCAGGCCAGACTGCCTTGTATTCAATTGCTGTTGTATTCTGCAAAATTCCCTTGGCTGGCTGCCTTATTAATCCTACCTACCTACCCTGACCAGCACTTACTTTGCTGTTAGGTGAAATGAAACAGCCAATGTAGCCATTTAAGCATTATGAAGATGAATGGTCTTTGTTGCTTGTGTTTGCTGTTACTTGAAATGGAGATCTTGTAATCTGATGTGGCTTTGTAAATTTTTTAGAAGATCAGGTAACTGCTGACCTTCTTTGCTGAACTAAGAAACTGTTCAAAAAGGTCCTGCAGCATATATACATCATTGCTGGATTGAGTTAAAGAACTGTACAAAGTTTGGGATAGCTATCATGCTTTGGAATTGGGGAATCATCAATAACTTGATTTTGATCTTTGCAGCGTTTTAATGGAAAAGAATAGTGATTTATCTCATCACACAGCTTGCCATCCGATGAATCATACAAAACAGGGGATGATACCTGTAATTCTTTGAAAAGCTGGCTGAGATGGCACTTGACCGATTTGTGCTGACTGTTCTTTTTCTTCTTCAAAGGTCTGAGATGGCTGAAACTCACCAGGCAGGGGATCTACTTGGATGATTTGGTCACATGCTGTTGTTTCTGAGTCTTCCTCAATCTGGCATTCAGTGGCGCTTTGAGGCTGTAAATCTAGATGTAATGCATTAGGAGCAAGGATTTGACTCTCCTCTAGACGGTCAATATCAGAACACAGTGATATTTGATTATTAACTGTATGATAATTCTCCCTAATAAACTGAAAAGATTCGACACAAAATGGTAAGGCTCCTTTGCTGAAATTAAAATCTTCTGCCTTTTCCTCCTTTTCTTCATAGCTGAACTGGGCAGGCTGATCATTGGATTCAGGCGGCTGAGCCTGAACTGTGCTTTCTGCCAAAATAAGGTATGGCCCTTCTGCGCGGCTAACTTGGTCATTAGGCTCATAATCATCATCATACTCATCGTATTTTGGCAAGCAGTTGAAAGAAGAGAAGCTATCATATTCATATAGTATATCAGGAGACTGCTCCATCATGTATGGCGGTATGAATATGTCATCTGTTTTGTGGCAGGTTTGTTCATGAATATCATTACTTTCCTTTTGCAAAACAGATCTGTTCTGGTGCTCGAAACATCCAACTTCTATTGTGAAAATCTGCTTTAATTCCTCTGCTTCGTTTACCAAATTATCAAGCTTTTCCTCCTTTTCTGCTTTCAACTTCCTCTCCCTAACTTTCAGATTAACCTCTACATCTACTGCCATGTTCTGCATCTGTTGCATGGTGGATGGACTTCTCTCTCTCAGATGAAATTCTATTTCTGGATCAAATGCTGCTGGATAATGCAGTAGAGCCAAATTAGGGGGAGGTCTTATATTCAACGGTATAGAATGATAAACTTGATTGAATCGGTCAGAAAATTGCTGAACAGATTCATTTGGAATCCTTTTTAACTGATTATATTATTCTATGAGCACGAGGAAATTGACTTTGATCATCCATCTATCAAGGAAGAGTTTGAGTAACTGCTGGATATTTGAGATGCTTGCCTCAGGCAAAGCTTTAAACCAAGTCCTAACTTCACTTTGCAAAGAAAGGGCAAACAGCCTAACACTAACATCCTCATCTTCCACTTCAAAAATGTTCAAATAATCTTCAAAAGCCTGAATATGCTTTTGGGCAGTAACTCCATTCTCTCCATCAAATCTTGGGAGATACATGGGATGATTTTTGGGCAAAGGATTAAGCACGGGAGGCAGAATGAGTGGCTTATATCTATCCGGAACCTTACGAGGCACGGGATTGTGTATGGGGATTAGATGGCTGGGCTTGATATGAACAGGGGTAGGATGATTTGCTTTGACACTTGTTTCCTCCGTGGCTATAAGGTGATCTTTAGCAGCATTTAGAGGCTGTTGTTCTAATGTGCAAGGAGGGTTTTCTTCAATATTTTCAAAGGGCAAATCATAAAAGTCAAATTTGAACAATATGCACAGCAAAATTTTATGGAAGAGAAAGAACATGACCTCTTGGATAATAATCCAGGTCAAAAGCCTGATTTGCTCATAAATTTCTTTTGGGTTCATTTCTCCAGTGGAGTCTTTATTATGAGGATGATGTGGAGTCGCCAGGTGGATATATCAACTTTGAGTGCTTGATCTCTGTCCACCATCAAAGATCAAAACTAGACTTGAAAAAATGGTTGTGAAGGTTTGGTTCTTCCCAGTGGAGCTTTCCAACTTTCTTTGTGAAATTATCTGAGGAAGTTCCCTAGTGGAGTCGCCATTATGTTATCACTCAGGTTGTCCTTAAGCTCCGGAAAAGGATATGGCCGAGGTAACCACAAACCAACTTTGGACTGCAGGTTCTAGCCAACCTACAATCAGAGAGGGCTCTCTCTTTATGATTTAGCTTTGTTTGAAAAGGATTTTAGGCTAGGTCTTGAGTTCAGAGGGTTTTTGTTTTGTTTTTGGTGGGAAAATTGATGTTTTCAGACAGAGAGGCAAGGCATAGTCTGGAAGTTTCAAACCATTGGGCATGGAGTCGAGGAGGAGAACTGCTGGTGCATTTCTTCAGTCACAAGAGAGGGAAAATAGAGCAAGATAGTTGAGCATGAAACAATATTTCAGGTTTAAATGATGGAAAGAATGCTAAGTAATGAGAGGCAGTTAAGAATCTCTCAATCAGCTTAACAGAGGAGGTAACAGAGCGCTACCTAGGGGCAGTAAAGAATCCCTAGATAATTGGCAAACACAGGTGAATCAGGGTAAACATGAGCCAGAAGGAATTCATATTCATAAGCAATTCATTCAGAGGAAAACATAAAGAAATAGCAGAAATTGAGCATAGAGAGTATTTAAACTAATTCTAGGCTATTCTTTCTTTCTACTATTTAGATAGTGGGAAACAATAAAACAGAGGTAAGATGCACTTATTGCTTAAGGCTGCAGCACAAGAATTCCATCTTCATATCTCCAAAAACATTCATTTACAACAGTTAGTTTGCTCTCCAAGCTTTCAGCAATCTTTGATTATAGAAAATCCCAGGTATACAATGCGAGTCTCTAGTGAAAATTCTCAATTAACCAACCCTTGAAACAATGTAGAGGGCGGTATATATAGGGAAAAACTATCTACAGATTTCCCTTATTACATCTTGACCTAATCAGGTCATAAAGAATAATTAATTGACTTAACTCTAGCAGAAATAAATGCATGAAATAACTCGGGCTGCGCTGAGGGCGGCCGTATCAAAATTGGATAAATTTTGTAGTCCTTGGCGGCTTGGTGCAGTGTTTTCTGCAATAAATGTGTATGGGTTTCTGCCTTTTTGCTGTCTGTCTGCATTTAAAGCTTTAATTATGATTTGAGGGCAAGGATGGGCTTATGCCTCTTGATTTGACTTTCTGGGGGGGATCATCAATGTTCATGTGCTTTGAGCCCCTAAAAAATCTTCGGCTGATACTCTTTGGCTTTTCTTATTCCTCTGATACTCTTTGGCAATAAACTGATGTTGTTCTGACATACTGCGGGTCTAAATTATCATTTAATGGCCGCTTCTCGGCCTTTGTTTTCTTCAAAAAAAAATTATGCTCCTCTCGGCAAGCTTCGCGAAGAAAAATGGGTCTTTCGGTGCCTTTCGGGCTTCCTGGGGGCTGCAAAACGAAAAGATTCCCTGAAGATTCCCCATTCTGGCCCAAAAAATCTAGCGATGAGCGAGGCACAAATCGCTCATCAAAAACTGCCTCAGAAAATGATTCCGGGGCTCCGAAGTGTGATTTTTGCTCCTTCGCGCCAAAAAGTGCTGATGACGTCAGCATGACGGGACGTTGTACGGCGGGTGACGTCAGCGATGACGTCAGCATGATGACATGGCGGGATGACGTCAGCAGGTGACGTCATCATGTACAGACGGTGATGTGGCATGCACGGTGGCAAGGGGCCACGCAGGCGGACGAGGTGTCGCGGTGACTGGGCAGGGGGGTGACGCAGGTGGGTGACGTCACAAGGGAAATGGCGGTAAGCGGTTTTGGGCGCACCGCCTTAGCGCCTGGGCGGTTTTGGGGGGAGGGGCTCCGCCACACCCCAGAGCTTGACGCGTGGCGGGAGTACGGCGGTAATACCGCCCATCTCCCGAATGCTAAAGCTCGGGAAGTTGGCGCGTGAAAAGTCCCGCCCACCTTAGATTTGGGACGGGCCAGATCTAACGGCTGGCGGGGCGGACAAAGAGACGGAGGGTTAGGGCGGGGGAATATACAGGGAATATCCCGATTTTAATAATGTGCGCGGGGGGTTAAGACTTAGGGAAAGGGGTTTTATGGGTTTAAAGTGAGCGCGGTTAATGTATTTACAGTCAGGGCTTAGGGATAAGGGGTAAAGCGTGGTTTTTGTGCGCGGGTTTAAAGATTTATGCCCGAAACTTAGGATAAGGGGGCAAAAAGTGGGTTTTTGAGGGTTTTAGGGCTAGGGAAGAGGTTATTAATCTGGCCAGGTGTCAGATTAATCCCTGCTTGGACACGGATGGGCTAAAAGCAGCCCCAGATGGACTGTTTTTTCCCGGACTTATAAAGAATATGGCTATATTTCCAGGGAGGGGATATTTACATAGGGGAATTTTATATACAAAGTTTTAGTAGGGGAATGGGAAAACTGATAGGGAGTTATATAATACTGTTAGTAGTTAATATGAAGGTGACCAGCAAGCGCTAAGGTCAGGGACCTTAGGCTAATTTTGGGAAAAAGAACTTGTAAAGAATTGAGATCCTTGAGTGAAGCAGATCTTCATCAAGGCAACTGATACGGATGATGATGAGATGGAGAGGAATCAAGCAGATCTTGACCTCTTTGGGAAATTAGTAAGTGACTTGGGGAATTAGAAGAAGGGGGAGTTAGTAATACCCAGCTTTGAGCTCTTGTGAATGCAAAACTGCCTGCACTGTGATCTGTAAAGATGAAGCACTTTGTAACACAAACTTGATCATAATCATCATTCTGCAACCTCACAGCTACCTACCCGGCCTACTCACCTAACATTTTTTCTTCTTTTTGGTTTGGGTGCACTTAGACTTGCAGACCCAGATTTACAATTTTTCTTTTGAATGATTCCTACCTAGCTCTACACTTATTTCTGCCAGGGCCCAGATTAAACAGTTGGGTCCCTTTGATTCTCTACCTATCTACAAATCTGCCAAGATTAAACTGTTTGGTCAGATTTTATTCTCTATATTCTTCAACAGGAAATTGAAACCTAGGGAGACCAAGATTAGACTGTTTGGACCTCCCTTAAATGAAAGCTCTTCAAAACTGGAACAACTCATCAAAATTGGAATCAGCAGTGGCATTTGGACTAGCAGATTTCATGGCTTTCTTCTTTGGTCTCTTCTGGAAATATGGAACACTGCAGCTTGCAAAGTATGACATTTGGCATGTAAAAATGTCAATCATGAAAGATGAACACCTGCTGCAGCAGGAGGCTAACAGGTTGTGTGAAAATTGTTCTTGAATGTCTCAATGACTAGAATTCTGTTCAAATCATACAATTTAATCATGATTGAACACATTTAATTTTCTGTTCAATAGGTTAGTGAATGAATATTTACTAAAGAGTTTAATCTTGGTAAATTAGTAGCTAGGTAAAAATAAAATTGACTCAACATTTTAATCTGAGTCAATGGCAGAATAAGTAATAGGATAAGGTGTATTTTCATAAAAGAAAAATGATTTGGGTCTGCTAATTTAAATGCACCCTGCAAAGCAAGAAGAGAAAACGTTAGCTTAGAAAAAGAATGTAAATGCAATAGGGTAGGTAGAAGCACTATGGTGGTTAGAGGAAAAACATGAAGATTTTATCCTAATTTCAAATGTCAAATATTATTTTCATGTGCAGAAGAAAAGGCGAAGGATTAAAGTTTTACTCTAAAGTTTAATATATCAATTAAGTTTTGGTATATTAATCCCCTATACCTAAGTTTTAACACCCAAATTCACCCCTCCTCTCATATTTTTGTCCACTCCCCTATGCCTAAGTTTTATTATCCCATCATACACTCCAACCATTCCTCGCTATGCGTTAAATATATTTCCTGACCCCACCATATTCCCCGTCACATCACCTTAACACCTCGCCACTTCTCCCCTCATTTGCGCCCACCTCTCAACATCTGACGGCCCACATTGCGTTTCGCCTCCCCTCACCATTTGAACTTTACCATCGGGGGGGGGGGTCTGAAATGGGCGGTATTCAAAATCGCGCCCGCTACAACATGTCAACACCAGGTGATTTAGTATCCCCCTCAAGCGAAACCATTAACCACCTCCCCCCCTCCAAAAAGTGGTTTCTCCACCTCCCGATACCACTCCTCTATCCGTTGCACTCTCGCCACTCACCCTCTGCCACTTCATATGCCCGTTGATCCCACCAATCACCCCCGCTCCCTCCAAAATTAATTCGTTAAACAATTAAATGTTTTAACCATTAATCCGATGGAACCGCACCACCATCAACAGGAAAACCAGAATGTTATATAATCCTTCCTTTCACTCATTCACCGGTTACTGACTTTCACACTGCCATTGTCATTATCCTGTTACAGGTTTGCTAGACCGAACTCCAACAACTTCACCAGGCCAGGGACATTTCCAGCTAACCGAATTTCAAGTCATTACCTCTATTTTTGTCTATAAATCCCAAGTCCTCTTTGCGTACTATAAGCCTGTAGCCCAATTTTCACCATTGTCCTTAGCTTTATCCAATCATGCCTCCAAAAGACAAGAGACCAGAAGAACCTGTCATTCCTCTAATCCATCCTCCCATTGATTTTCACTACATCCCTTTGGCAGATAGAGACTCTAAGATCCATGAAGCGCTCTGTGAATTTGACATTTTTGAGATGTATTGTTGGCTCGAGGACAAATAGATAGATAAATCTGATGATATTCAACTATGGGAATACAATTTTCCCCACTATATTTTTCCTCGTACCCACAACACCCCAGAATTTTTTAGGAGGTGTCATGCTTGCTATCTACCTAGCCAAAGAGCTATTATTTCCCCCACTAGAGAAATTATGTTCACTATCACTCCTCAAGCTATAGAGCAAATGATGCAAGCCCCTACAGTAGAGAATGCTACTCCTTTTTCCCATGAGGCATTTATTGAATTGTATCGGAAACTGGAATTTGCTAGAAGATCCTTGAACTGTTCTTGACTAAAGATGCCCCATTACCCAAGAAAAATCCTCCCTATCCATCCTCTATTTTCCCTAAGAGAGCCAAGAAAATTATCACAGTCATCTCTTACCTCCTTGGTTATTACTCAGATCAGTGGTTAGATGAGGCAATTATAGGATTTCTTTCCATTTTCTCTGCATATTCCAAGCCTTCCATCATGTTTAACTTTAGCCAATTTCTTGCAGATTCTATTCATGACCAGTTTATCAAATTCTAGACTGAGGAGGTATTCAAGTATGCTTTTGTGTTAGTTTATATGTTCTTATATTTTGAGGGAGACAACCTCAAGCTTGCCTTGCAAAAGTTGGATGAAGGAGGAAATCAACAGTCAGTCATCTTCTGGACTATATTAGTGATGAAGGAACAAAAGGAATTTTCATACAAACAGTTCATAGGGATGTGTGTACATCCAACACTCGGTCTCATAAGCAGTAGGACAGAGCCAAGAATCAATGAATAAATTAAGAAATTTTTGCATCTATTAGACCAAGTCCAGATATGGGTTTGGTACCTCTATCAGAATTATATAGAACTAAGGATATTTGGGTGTGTGTTTTCCCCTTACAAGCTGCCAAAATTCCTCCCAATGAGGATTTTTGCTCTAGAATACATCAGGAAAATTATTAATATGGATGAGATCCACTTTGTAGCTACCAAGAAGAAGTCCCAATTCAAAATCAAAACACAAATAGGGCCTTTCATTTGCAACAACAGGGCAGCAGGGGAAGAAGCAGATAAGCTACTAAAAGAGATGTAGTTCAACCTTAGTTTCACCTGGTCATATGATCCATTGGGGGTCATTTCTAAGTTAAGGGTAGAGAATAAATCTACTTCTTATTTTCACACAGCTAGACTAGAGATAGAGAAGTATAAAAACCAACTAGAATGGACTGAGAACACCCTACAAGAGGCCAAGGAGCAACTGGTGTCATCCTCCATGGTACATACTCCTATCACACAGGAGAAAAAATCAAAGAGAAGAAGAGAAGAAGAGTCACCTTCAGGGATTGATATTTTCAGTGAAAGCCTTAAAATCATGTATAGGAAAAAGGCCAAGCTCAGTTCTAAACTAAGGCTAAGTAAGGATTCAGAGCAGGAGAATATTATCACCACTAACGATCCACGTTTTTCCTCATTAGTGGGTGATCAGACCACATTGTCTCCCACTACCTCCACAACTTCACAAGATCAACAACAGGTTATGTAGACTACCACATTTACCACAGGGGAGATAGAAAAGAGTATATTTGACATTTTTAAAGAAATTAAAGTGAGGAATGAGGCCTTGAAGATCAACACATACAATTAGTTCTGGAAGCAGACTTCCAATTCTAAAAGCGGGCTGTTGTCAGCCTTTGATTCAGAGAAAGGTAAAATGTAGATGGCATTCCTCCAAGCATAGATTCCCCAGCCCAAGGCAACATCAGACTACAAGAAGACAACATTTGAATTTGATGTGAAAGACATACATCCCATTAACCAAATGGAGATGCACAAGCAGACTAGGGAAATTATTTTTCCACTGTCACTAACACTACTATGAGTTTGTCTAAATTGTAGGTTACATTAGCCAATGTTCAATCACAATTGAAGATGGAAAAGGCCACTTCACTTGCCAAAGACACCAAGATCAAAGCTTTGGAGGACTTGGTGATCAAAGTAGGTTATGACCCCGCAAACATCAATGTTGCAGAAGAGCTTGTAACAAAAACAAATATAGACATAAAAACATTAAGGAAGCAGTTGAAGTTACCAGCTACAGAAGATCCTCTGGCCAAGGAAATTGAAGAAACAAAGACACAAAAGGAAGAAATGATGAAGCTCATCATGGAGCATAGTGCACAATTGAAGCAAATGGAGACAGAGATGGAGAAGATAATCAAGGAAAAGGAGCAAGCTAGCAAAATGGTTGTTGTCCCTTTGGAAGCACTGGCTATCATAACCATTCCTATAGCTACATCTTCTACAACAAGCACATGGGCTACTTCAAATCAGTTAGCAATTGTAGTGCAGAACATGTCTCTCAAACTAAAGAAATCAAGAGATTGCAGGCTCAAGTAAATATTCTACAAGATTAGAAGACAAAGACCGAGACTTTCCATGCAACAGAGCTACAGAGAGCTCAAAACCAGGTAGAAATATGGAGGAAATAAGCAACTGAGTCCTCTATTGGCCACCATTGGCTCGAGTCAAAGAAATTATATGGAACAACATCATTGAAGAAATAGATGAAATCTGGCCATATATCCAGATTATATTTGAACAAAATGAGTTGATGGAGAAAGCCAAGCAAACGATTTCCACTATCAATGATGAATTGGGAGAAATGCCTGCCACAACCAACCACATCATAAAGTTTCTCAATTCCAAAAACATATATGAGCTAGATGATTTGGGAGTAGATGACAGAACATATACAATCTTAGAAGTAAAGAAAGTTATAACAAATAAGAACTTGGTTGTGCAGCTGATAGAGAAATGTCGCACTTTGGAGGTAGTAGTTAATAGGTTTTTCACTAGAATAGAAGCATTAAACAAGAAAGGTATGCCTTCTTTATTTGTCATCAATGAAAAATTTGTGACCAGGGAAGATTATAGAAGAAGCTTCAAGACATTGCAAAGGACACAACCAAGTCTTCCCACATCAAAGGTGTTATGACAGGGAGAGCTTTTTCTGAAGCTATCAACAACATGAGTTTCATTGAACATGAGATAAAACACATTTTTGTAGTAAAACCCACTTTCGCTCGGTATACCAAGGTAGATGAGATCTACCGCAAGGTAACAAAAATTTCCATTCCAGATGAGGAGTGGTGGGATAAGTTGTGTGAATTCCAGGATTAAAAGAATAGGTTAGCTTCATCA
This sequence comes from Pinus tabuliformis, assembly GCA_031772625.1. Classification (NCBI taxonomy): domain Eukaryota; kingdom Viridiplantae; phylum Streptophyta; class Pinopsida; order Pinales; family Pinaceae; genus Pinus; species Pinus tabuliformis. The sequence continues at coordinate 147,973,500 of CM062814.1, forward strand.
ACGCAACACTTGAATAGTGGCCACTTAGCAACTGTTCTCCACCAAAGCAATGCTAGATGTCCAAATCACTTCACTAGATTCATCTCTTTTGATCGCATTATTTCATTTCTATTAGTTTGAAGTTAATAATAGAATTCCATGTCAATGAGGAATTAATTGTAATCTTTTTGTAAATTTTGTTTAAATACTTCATTCTGTCGAAGTATTGAGGGTTGCTTCCTAAACATTGTAACTCTTTCTATCAAGCATTGTACTCTTTCCATGTTGTCGGAGCACCATTAATAAAAAGACTCTTCACAAGATACTTGCGTTACCATATACTGGTGATGTTTTTCCTACTATAATTGTGTTTTCATTGTTATTCCCTTTATGTTATGCATCTGAAATCTAATTGTAAAACAGGAGATGTGAAAAATAAGATATTTTTTTCAACACCTTATCTGGATTGCATTTAGAATATTTATGTTTTCTTAAGAAGTCTGATTGAGAAATTCTTAAATGATTTTCAATCCATGCTAAAGCACACCTTTTCTCCATTCCATAATTTAATTCAAAAATCTAGTAAATCTAGCTAGTTTTCCCTATGATTACTCCTTTGAACTTTTGGTGCAGCATCCAGCTTTATTTGACTCCATAGCCCAATGGAAAGGAAGTAATTTGATCATATCAACCAACCAAACCGATCAAACAAATTCAAACAAACAACCAAGCATAATCATAACTAGCCTAAAATCAACTTAAAAACCAAGTTAAATCACAAGGAGAGAGCCCCCTCTGAAGCTGGTAGGGCTAGATCCCAACTTCAAAAGTGGTTTGATGTTGTCCAATGTATTTACTCCCACAACCTCAAAAATATAGAAAGATAGCATAGTGGCGACCATACTGGGGAAGAATACATTTTAATCCAAAACATTATTATTACTCGGTTTAAAATCAGTATTTCAGTGAGCAATGACCGTATCAACATGAAATACATGATCTGAGGTTGCTTTTGTAGATATCTGTTAGATTATAGATCCCTATTTTGATTAGTGATGATTTTTCATAGCCCTAGCTCCCAAAAGATTTCACACTAGATCCCACCTGATCCAACCTTGTTAAAATTGTAGATGACCCTGAGAAATTGGTGAGAAAGAAAAGCTTTAATGAGAGTCATAGTAGTAATAGTCCCTTGTCTAGATTCAATTCTTCTTTGGAAAATACTCCTTTGTCAAGGTCTAATTCTCTCCCAAAGAAATTTCAAACTTTACAATATATAGAATTTGATTTGCCTTTTCAACAAAGTTTGTTTAGATCCAAGTCTGAGGCTTTTATAGATCAAATTGTCATAGACAAATCCATACTGCAACTAGATGTTTCCCAAACCCAACACCTTGGAACAGATCCTAATCTAGAATCTTTGCAGCAGTTTAACAAATTACAAGGCCTAGTTTCAGTATTGGACCAAGCTATAGAAGAAGCTTTCATTCAACAATATTTTGAATTCTTTGCTTTGACTGTTGCAACAACCTCTTTGTCTAGTCAGTCATCTCAGTCCATACATTTACAGCCTCCCAGTCCTACTCATTCTATAGTTTCAACTTCCCTGCCTCTGGTTTCTCAATCTGCCATACCTACTATCCCAGTAGTTATCGAAACTACACCTCCACTAGGTCCATCCTTAACTCAATCTACCAGGACAGTTATAGAAGGAAGGTATGCCCCCTTGGTGTTACCAAGCCAGCTAAATGCTATGCCTAAAGATTATCCATCCAAAATTGTCACCTTTGACAATACTAGTGCCTACACTTCCCAACATCATGTGAATAGGATGAATGATGTGTTTGACCTCCAAGAAGTGGATGAAGCCGATGCTAAAATGAGATTGTTTGCCCAGAGCTTAGGAGGTGATGTGAAGAAATGGTTTAGGGGTTTACTTGCAGGAAGTATAGCCAACCTTGTTACTTTCTTAAGAAGAACCCACTTCAACTCCTAAACGAATATAAAAGGTTAAAAGAAAACCCAATGAAACTGTGGAAGAGTATTGTGAAATATTCAATACTGTTTACAATTCCATCCCACAAGACATCAAACCTCCCCTGGCCTCACCTTGATTTATTTTCTAGATGGTTTTGATGTAGATATGGAGTATCAAATTAGGGAAAGAGACCCGATAACTTTGGAAGAAATGCAAGCAAATGCAATTAAAGTTGAAGCCAACATCCTGGCCAAAAAAAGCCAAATTGAAGTCTGAACGCAGAGTAACCATAAAATAAGAACCTTCTACTTCTATTGTTGACCATAAGATTGATAACCTAGTTAGAGTAGTGAATCAAATGATGTAGAGAGTGAACATCAATGACCAAAATCAAGCAAGGGAAAACAAAAATGTTGAACAAACCAGAAACCAAAATTTTAGAAGAAATACTCCCTAAATTAAAAAAAGAGAGAAAAAGGGACCATATCAGTAGATTCGGCCTCCTTTTCAGGAAAATTACATAAATGATGAGGGGAATATTGTGGAAGATTTGGATGATGACCAAATTAATTTGTTAAGGGTAAATGATGATGAAATAGCGTTCCTCACTCAAGAGGAGCAAGAACTTTTTCTCATAGCCCAAACTGAAATGGATTCTGAAGAGTCGGAAGAATACAAACAAGGGTTTGAAAATTCTATAATGGAAGTACATAAGCAGTACAATCTGAGTAGTAAGAAAAATCAAGATACTTCAACTAAAAAGAATGTTGGAAATCCTGTTAAGAAGGTCTCTGATTTCGATTCCAAGAAAACAATAGAAAACCCCCCTAAGAAAACTACAAAAAATCTTGGAAAGAAGCTTGCAGAACGTGTTATAAAAAGGACCATTGGTACAACTTATAGAAATACTCAAACTGATCTCGCTTCTACCAACCAACAAACTGAACTGGCCACGAAATTAGTTGCTGATAATTTTGATTTTTCAAATCTGCTTAAAAATTAAACTCCAATCAGTATTGAGAATGAACTTTCCACGTTGAAGATTTCTATCCCCTTAACTGAATTAGTCAACAAGAATGTATACATGACTCAGGTCTTGAATGCATTAAACATTGGGGAGAAAAATCATGATGTAAATTTGAGTGAGGATCAACCCGAGCTCCTATTTGGGCCAGAAGTAGAAGGTAAACCACAAGAAGAAGGAGTCCCTCCATTTTATGTCAGTTTGAATATTCATTATAAAATCCTTCATAACTCTATGCTAGATTCAGGTGCATCCCATAATTTAATGCCCAAAGTAGTCATGGAGAAACTAGGGCTAGACATCATTAGATAATACAAAGATTTGTATTCCTTGGACTCTAGCAAAGTCAGGTGCTTAGGTCTTATCAAAGGCCCGTGTGTTACTTTAGCCCAAATCCCTACTAAAAGTCTAGTGATGGATATAATGGTCACAAACATTCCCCCAAAGTATGGCATGTTGTTGTCACACTCATGGGGAGAAAAATTACAAGGAACCCTGGAAATGGACATGACTTATGCCACTATACCAATGTTTGGTCAACAAAGAAGACTGTATAGGGAAACCTTAATGAAGTATATGGTCAGAAGTCAAGATAAACCACATAATTACCCTATTTACTTTGTTCATTCTGACTTGGACTCTTTTATTATTTATAATAATGAGGGCATTGATACATAGGCTACTCAAGTAGAAAATGATATTGATGAAAAACAGGAAAATCAGACTCTAATTGTGAAACAAAACACTGAAACTGAAGCTTTTTGGAACATGAGCTTTGATGGCTCTTGTAGCAAAATAGGTTCAGGGGCAGGTGTTTGGGTGTCTAATTCAGGGGAAAATCATGTAGAAGGTCATTCCTATAAACTCAATTTTCATTGCACCAATAATATAGCATAATATGAGACATTTCTCTTAGGATTACAATTATTGAAGAAGTTAGGTGCTAAAAGAATTGTTGTTTAGGGAGATTCTGAATTAATTATTAAACAGATCAAGGGAGAATATGCTGCAAAACATCCTAGGTTGAGAAACTATAGGAATGTTGTCCTTGACTTTTTAAGAACTTCTGAAGAATATGACCTTTCTGTCATTCCAAGGAATCATAATGTTTTGGCTAATGGTTTATCTTTTTCAGCTAGCATGTGCCAAATGCTTCATCCAAACAAATAATATACAGTGGAGGTTAAACACCGTCCTGCTATACCTGATAATATGAGACATTGGCAGGTATTTGGAAGTGATAAGCAGATTGAATTTTTTTTGAAATCCAAGGAGGAGTATGAAGAAAATAGCATAGGTTCAAATTGTGAAGTGGAAGATAATATTATTGACTATTCAGACTGTGAATTAGAAAATCAGATTGTTGAATATGTTAGTGTAAATAAACAACTTGATGATTCAGATGTAAATATTTCAGTCAGTAAAGATGTAAATAAATTAGAATTACATGAAATTGATCCAGAAAAAGAAGAATTTGAAGTAATTCAACTTAAAGACAATGTTCTGCCAAGGGGTCTAGTTCCGTTATAAGAACTTTTTGATTTTAATGATGTAGCAAAAAATCCAAAAATGGAACCCATAGGGGCAGACATAAAAGAATGCAATATAGGTAGTGATCAGAATCCCAAAATGATAAAACTCTCAAAATCACTGCCTATTATCACAAAACAACGATATATAACTCTTTTCAAAGAATTCACAATCAAAGAAGATAAAAAACCATTCAAACAAAAGCTTCGTAGGATAAATCCTATCCTAATGCCTTTGGTTGAGAAAGAAGTAAAAAGGATGTATGATGCAAACATTATACTTCCTATTAGATACTCTAAATGGGTGTCTAACATTGTGCCTACGAGAAAGAAATCTGGAGAAATCAAACTGTGTATTGATTTCAGAAATTTAAATAAGGTATCCCTTAAAGACAACTACCCCTTACCTAAAATGGATCATATATTGCAAAAGTTGGTAGGGTCTAGTAGGATTTCCTTATTAGATGGTTTCTCAGGTTATAAACAAGTTTTAGTGCATCCTGATGATCAGGATAAAACTGCCTTCACTACACCATGGGGCACTTTCATGTATGTGAAAATGCCCTTTGGCTTAATGAATGTTGGAGCCACTTTCCAAAGAGAAATGGATATTGCCTTTGCTGATGAAATTGGCCATTTTATTGTGATTTATCTAGATGACATTGCTGTCTTTTCTAAAACTAATGAGGAACATTTAGCACATTTGAGAAGATTGTTTGAAAAATGTAGAAGGTTTGGCATCTCACTCAATCCAAAAAAGACATTGTTTGTCCTTGAGGAAGGAAAGCTTCTTGGTCACATTATTTCCAAGGATGGAATTAGGATTCATCCCAGTAGGATTGAAGAAATTTTAAAAATCAGTGATCCAAGAAACATCAGAGAGCTTCAGTATTTTATTGGTAAAATCAATTTCCTAAGGAGATTCATTCCAACCTGGTAGAACTTCTTAGAAATATAACAAACATGCTTAAAAAATACATTGAAACCAAGTGGAGTATTGAGGCTAAACAATCCTTTGACTTAGTTAAACAAGCATTGACCAAGGCACCAATGTTAATCAACCCAGATTTTACCAAAGATTTCATAATCTTCTCTTTTTCTTCTGAACACACCATTGTAGCAGTCTTACTGTAGAAAAACAGTGAAGGTTTTGAGCAACCAATTGCATTCTTTAGTAAAGCTTTAAGAGATGCATATTTGAAATACAATATTATGGAAAAATAGGCCTTTGCATTGGTTAAAGCAATAAAATATTTTAGAGTATATATTTTGCATTCCCATATTATTGCTTATGTACCTAATGCAGTGGTTAAGGACATTTTGACATAGAATGGACCTGATGGAAAGCGAGGAAAATGGATTGCTGTCATTTTGGAATACGACTTAGAAATCAAGCCCACCAAGTTAATCATAGGTTAGGGACTAGCCAAATTGATGGTTGAGTCAAATTTCCATGCATTAGACATTAACTTGATCGATTCATTGGATATTCAAGAGGAACAGGCGACTCCACATATTGATGAGGAATTTCTAAACCCACCCTGGTATGCAAACTTGTTTTATGTCTTATTTAATTTAAATGCTCCTCCTTGTTTGACAAAAACAAAGGCAAGATTTTTGAAGTTAAAAGCAGTTAAATTTTTCATTATATACAATGTCTTGTATAGGAAAGATGCTAGGGGTATTTTACTTAATTTTTTTTTAAAGGATGATGCAGATAAAGTTATGCAGGAATTCCATGAAGGTGACTGTGGTGGACATATTTATTGGAAAACAAGTCACCTCATGTCATAAATGCCAAATTTTTGAGGGAAAGAGAAAACCGTTGCCCCTGCCATTAAAACCTATCTCTGTCGAAAGCCCTTTCCAGCAATGGGGATTGGATTTCATTGGTGAAATACATCCCTCTTCCTCTTTCCAACATAAGTGGACTCTTACAGCCACTGACTACTTTACCAAGTGGATAGAGGCCACCCCTACCAGAAATGCCATTGATGATGTTATTACTAAATTCCTTGAGACTAATATCCTCTCCAAATTTGGATGTCCTAGAAAACTCATCACTGATAATGCTGCGGCCTTCAAATCTAAAAATATGGTTGAATTCTGCCATAAATACCACATTACTTTGTGACATTCAACAGCTTATTACCCTCGGGGTAATGGGTTGGTTGAATCCTCAAACAAAAGTTTGGTAAACATCATCAAAAAGCTATTAGAGGACAACAAAATGTCTTGGCACAATAAGTTGGTCAACGTACTTTGGGCTGACAGACTTACTACTAAAAAATCAACTGGCATGTCACCATACAAACTGGTCTATGGGATGGATGCAGTTTTTCCATCCTCCTTAGCAGTCCCAGACATGAAGATTATTCAAGAAGTGCAAGTTGAACCCAATGATGTACAAAGAAGGATTAATCAAACTATCCAGTTGCAACAGTACAGGGAGGAAGTATACAACAAAACCCAAGTTATTCAAGAAAATGTTAAAAAGATCTTTGATAGAAGAACAAAAGCTGATGACTTTAACATTGGGGACCAAGTTTTTAGATGAGATTCAAGGAGAGAAGACAGAGGCAAACATGGCAAGTTTGATAATATTTGGAATGGACCATATATTGTTCATGCTTTCAGAGGAAATAATGCATTCTACCTTAAAGACCTAGATGGAGCAGAGATACCTGGAGGTCCTGTCAATGGCAGGATGTTGAAGCACTACATTTCTTAGCCTATATATTTTCCTTTCATCATTGTAAATATAATAGTCTTTATGGTTTTGATTGGTTAACTTATTAACAAAGGTTGAATCTCGCAGTGAAGGCCCTAAGCCTAGATTAATGAGCTACCAAATATTATCCTTAACAGTAAATAAATCAGATGAAGACATTACAAACATGGAGTACTCAAGGCTACTGATCATATGTTCTTGACACTTCACTTGGAGAAGTGCCATCCCTAGATGGAGCCACTATTAGGATCCTATAAATTATAGGATCTCAAGGTGATTGATTATTTTGTATTTGTGATTTCATATTGTACATAATTTCAATATTCAAATGATTTCCAAAATATATGAAAAAAGAAAATGAAAAGAGGGTATGTTAAAAAAATAGATAAGAAAAAAGGAAATATGAACCCCACAAAAGAAAAAAATAGAAAATAAGACTGAAAGTGTTGCAAGTCTAAGTGCCACTACTGATAAGTTAGTTCTTTTAATTCATTATCAAATAAGGTTGTGTGCAAATTGTTCTTGAATGCCACCATGACTAGTAGAATTATGTTCAAATCATATATTTTAATCATGATTGAACACATTTAAATTTCTGTTCAATGGGTTAGTGAATGAAGATTTACCAAACAGTGTAATCTTGGTAAATCAATAGCTAGGTAGAAATAAAATTGACTCAACAATTTAATCTGAGTCAATGGCAAAATAAGTGATAGGATAAGGTAGATTTTCATAAAAGAAAAATGATTTGGGTTTGCTAGTTTAAATGCACCCTCCAAAGCAAGAAGAGAAAATGTTAGCTTCGAAAAAGAATGGAAATGCAAAAGGACAGGTAGAAGCACTATGGTGGTTAGAGGAAAAACATGAATATTTTATCCTAAAGTCAAATGTCAAGTATTATTTTCATGTGCAGAAGAAAAAGGCGAAGGATTAAAGTTTTACTCTAAAGTTTAATATATCAATTAATTTTTGGTATATTAATCCCCTATTCCTAAGTTTTAACACCCTAATTCACCCCTCCGCTCATATCTTCATCCACTCCCCTATTCCGAAGTTTCATTACCCCACCATACACTCCAACCATTCCCCGCTATGCATTAAATATATTTCTCAACCTCACCATATGCCTCGTCACATCACCTTAACACCTCGCCACTTCTCCCCTCATTTGCGCCCACCTCCCAACATCCGATGACCCACAGTACGTTTCAGCCCCCCCCACCATCCGAACTTTACCATCGGAAGGTGGGGGGGGGGGGGGGGGGGGGGGGGGGGGGGTGTCCAAAATGGGTGGTATTCGAAACCGCACCTGCTGCAACATGTCAACACCAAGTGATTTCCACAGTCCGCAGAGCGCGGACTGAGGTCTCACCCGAAGTAGTATGGGATGGTGCTAGAACCAACTTTCCACACCCTGGAGATGTCTGATGAGTTCGACTGGTACTTTGTTTGTTCCTATGCGCCGGTGGCTTCACGCACCTTCCATTCGCAGCCTGATATCCCGCCTTCGAGCAGCCCTAACCAGGGGCTATGTCGCGCTCTGCGTTATTACCAAAGATCTTATTTATCTTCCAGTATTATTTAAGTACCTTCGCCTACTCAAATGTCTTAATTTATACTTAACAATAAAAAACATTCATATAGGTTCGTGTAGTAAATAAACAGTATATTTGCAAATTATATCCAACAATGCATTAAACTAGAAAAAGATACACAGAATTATAGCAAAACTTTTCTTTATTGATTCTCGAATAGTTACAAACTCGACCCACCCTGCGCACTCAGTTGTGGACTACTAGGCCTCTGCGCACTCAGTTGTAGAGACTTCTCCTACTCTACGACCCACAGACACACTTTACACTTCAACTCAATCACTTAGACTTCTCATTCGTTATTCCTTATTAGTTATCTTTTACACTTAGAGCCTCGCTCTATTTATACAATCCCATGGTCCGCGGACCATGGGTAGGTCTATCCAGCCGACATTACATTACAAAATTAGGGCGGACAACCCTATGACTCTATCATACTTTCACACCCCGCGCCCGCAATTCGCGGAGCTTTTTACAACAAGATTTGGTCAAAACTTGGGCTTTAAGCCCCAAAACATGCCTTGGGGGGATTCCATGCCCAACACTTCGCACAATGTAAGCTTCCTCTACACCTCCTTAACAATGTCAACTAAAACATTCTAGCTTAACAATGTTTCGACTATAGCTTTTAGAAACATTATATTAAGTGTATTTCTATTGGTCTCACATAAACATGTATTCTCCAAAATGGGCAAGTTGATCATGGCATTGAAAAATTGTAATAAAACAAGATGTCGATAATCGTGACAAAATTTCATAATCTACCATAAGATAACATAAACTATATCCACTAATAGCATATACACATATTCAAATCTATGATGCAACTTTAGTTAAAAAGAATGGGGAAACTCTTATGTTATTTTGTTCTTATTATGTTAAAATTACATGACGCAATCTACTTACAAGGTAAATGAATTAAAAATTTCTACAATTAATCATCTTCCCTATAAACTTACATTATTCAATACAAATTTTCAATTCATTTAAAAATGGATTTCAATCCATTATGTACACATACAATTTTTCTTTTGGTATTTACATATCCAAGAGCCAGATTTGGAAGTTAATTGTGACAAACTAAGCCATGAATCTCATTAACCCCGCTTGCTTCTACATGCATTGTGTAAATGCTTTAAGCACTCGCATTCATAACAAAGGAACCACAATGTACCTGATAACATATCATAGAATTTTGCTGTCTTTGAAACAACTTCTTTGCATATTCCTTATAATAACAAAAGCGATAGAGTACACAAGTGTGGAGGAAGCTTTCATTGTGCTTCTTCTGCATCTTCTCACTCTTCACAATGAAAGCTTCCTTCACACTTCGACATGAAATTGATATATTAATTCATTGCAATTTTCTACGATGGATATTATCCGTGAAGCCTAGTAAATCTTCTTGATTGGTTTACAAGTAGTAAATGCTATTAAGCACTCAAACGATGTGTTGATTACATGTCGATTTTATAAAAAAATCCAAAAAGATTATTATATAATCTGGATGGATACGAGCTTCTTGATATGTGTACCTGTATGTTAATAGTTCAACTAAACCTTCATTAATTTTTTAATAATGGGTGTGTAGTCCTCTACACCGTAGTCAGTATCTATCACTGCGGATTCCTACAACTTTTATTATTTTGATTATCGGATTATATGTTTTGATCGTTTATTTTTAATTGCGTTAATTTCATTGTGCAAAGTGTGGAGGTGTGAAAAGAGCTTTCATTATGATTCCTCTGCACTCTGCATAGTGAAAGCTTTCGTTGCACCTCTGCACTCAGTATAAGCTTTATCTGCACTTCAGAGTGAATTCGAAGCAACTATTGTAATGACTGTGAAGAGTGCATATCTCATGGTTTAGGATTCATTGTGCGGAATATGGAGGTGTAGACGCGCGGAGGAAGCTTTCATTGTATGCAATGTAGAGGTTCGGTTTGCGGAAATGAAATGTTCTCAAATAACAACATAGTGAGGTCCCCGCACAAAAAAGACAAAGATTATGTTTTTATGCCTCTATCACGCTTATTAATAAAACATATAATTCCTTTACCTTTAAAATCTATTATAAAAATATTTACCATATATTTACATTATTTAACTTAATACAAATTGGTTAACTCTTATTATTCTTGTCGCTGGCAGGATATACCGTCTTTGATATTCCATTGACTTTAGATTAGTTGTAGTTGGACTAAAAATCAAATTTTTATCTCCAAAGTTAACATTAGTAAATGATCTAGGAGGATCCTTGAAATGCTCAAAGTTCAAAATTGTCAGATGCTCACAAAACCAATGCCAAGTCGAAGAGCTCATCTCGTTGATTCTGATAGTATATTCAGTTTCAAAAATGGCCTCCGTATGAGTGAGAAAACACACTCTGAAATTTATGGCAAATAGGTAAAAAAATGGGCCTTGCAGGCCGACTGGCAGTCTCTCAGTGTGACACATGGCAGTCAACATAGTTTAAAGTCAACACAGGTGGTCAAAGGTCGGTCGGATGGATAGGATCGGGGTTGAATTCGCAACCAATATGATATGCACTTGATTTATTAAAGTTTGGGTGCATTATTGTATATATTGTTTTCAAGTATGGCAAGTGGGGGTAAGGTTGACGGAGCCTGCCACATCCGGCAACCCCGCCAACCCAAAGCTTGGTGTTTATTTTGTATAACAACAATTCTTATATAGCGGAGGTCTCATACCATGAAACAGAGTATTGATACATGGCAACAACAATCCAACAGGCGCGGAGTGAAAACGTTATGTGGCAACAGAGTCACATGGCACGAGATGCCACAGGTTGAGGTTGGGTTCCACTGCCACGGTTATAGTTAAGACTTATGCCATAAATACATATTTTGCCAATCTAATAGATATTCTGATATTCTATGTATTAAATACAATGCGCCAAATTAAATCTATTGTTATAACATATGGTTTGTAACCATATGGAATTGCGCCAAGTATTAAAACTATATGCAATGATTTTCCATTTATAGCCTGGGAAGTCCACAGGCTTGAACTTGGGACCTTCCAGTGGCCTTAAAAAATTATTTTCCAATGCGCCATCAGCACGGGTGTTGTATAGTGAGGATAAACACTATGTAATACTTGTGCCTGCAAATGCCTTTTTTGGCATATCTTGGCCATCCTTGGGCCTTTTTGTAATCTGAAAGATGCGTTGGAGAGCTAAGGCTGAGAGCTATCAGTTGACAAAAAAATTCTAATGTAAAGAGACTTACGAGCATTTGTAATACATCAGACGCCCACTTAGAAGCGGATCGATGTAGTCCAGGAGGGACGAACTCCGTCATCAAACATCTTGTGCTTGCTTCTTATTTTTGTTGTTTATGCTTATGTTCAGATTTCAAATTTATGTTTTAAGGCACTTAAAAATCAATTTTCTCTCATTCATTCACATATAAGAAACCTTAGTTAATATTCAGTGAAATTGCGCAAATAGTCAATCCTGTGTTTTCAGATCATATTTTGGTATCAAAGTGAGGTTCATCATGTTTAAGCAGGATATTTGCCAATGTGAATGTTGACTAGATCCAGGTCGCAAAGTGGAGAAGGGAAACTTGAAGAGTTAAATCCAGAGATTGGAAGAAGGAAAGTATCGAAAAAATGGCAGGTTCAAATGAAGGATAAGCTCTTGAGAAAAGAGCGAGGAGAAATTTCAATAGATGTTCCTTAATATACAAAGGATGACTGCAGAACTTTATGAAGACAAGAAGACTCGACATGCAACTTCATCTTCTAAAGGCACGAAAGTGAAAAGGGGCAAGGAAAGCGCTAATGGTAATGAACCTCCTTCTCCTCCATCTTTGTCTTCTTCTTCTTCCCCATCCTCGTATCATTCCAATTCAGATTCAGACTCACAAAAGAAACCAAACAAATCTCCTTTTTTGAAGCTTGACGTTAAGTTTGAGTTGCCAATATATGATGGTGAAATGAATCCTTAAAAGTTAGATAAATAGATAAAGCAACTTGAGGTGAAATGTAGAATTCAGAATATTGTTGATGAGTTTGCAAAAATTTAGTTAGCTACACTTAGAATGGGGGGAACAACTTTGATTTGGTGGGAAAGTAAAACTCAATCGTAAAGCATAAAGGTAAAATTATATATTCATGGTCTAAGTTTGTTAAAGCTCTTAGAAAACAGTTCTATCCTTTAGGATATATGCAACATGTTGTAATAGATTGGCAACATTTAAGGCAAGGTAAAGGACAGAGTGTGCAAGAGTTTACACAGGAATTCAGGAAAAAGGCATTAGCACTTGATGTTCCATTAAACACATGGGAAACTTTGTTAAAGTATATTGGAAATTTTCATTCTTATTTGCAACATACATTGCTTATGTTTAATCCAACTAACTTTGATAAAGTCTGTGTACAAGCCATTCATATTGAATCAGGTGGCAGACCTTTTTCAGTTCAAATTTTCAAAGAAACCATTCAAGCATTCAGAAAACAAAGACTCCAAAGACAGCAAAGGGAAGAGAAAATCAAAGGGGAAGAAATCGGCAACAACTAAGAAAGAAGGAGAAACACCTACTTATACTCATTATCAGAGGGTTGGACATGACGAGTCCAAGTGTTGGAAGCTTCATCCAGAACTTAAGCCAAAGAAGTTCCTTAAGAAGAAGGGTGAGATGAAATCTAATCCTGCAGTCCAACAAGATTTGGGATCCGACTCCGGTGATGAAAAGAAGATAACAACTATGGGTTTGACAGTTGATCCTTCTGAATCTAGCTCTATTTCTACTTGTTCTGATTCTTCTTAAAATCTAATGATGTGATTGAAGAAAAGAAGAGATTTGAATTGTTTCACATAAGGATTATTTCTAAGAACACTAAGATAGATACATTATTAGATAGTGGATCACAGGAAAATATAATATTTGAGGAGCTAGTAAGGAAATTTGGATTAGAAACTAAAAATCATCCAAAACCATACCCTTTAGGATGGTTGAAAGAAAACACTCAGATGCAAGTCACAAAACGGTGTCGTTTAAGGTTTGCAATTACAACTAATTTTGTTGATAAAGTTGAGCTAGATGTGATCCTTTGGATATATGTGGAGTTGTGTTGGGTATTCCTTATCTTTATCATCGAGATGTCATATTTCATAGAAAGGAGAATAAGTATCATCTATTTAAAGATTGAATTGAATGTGTTGTTAGGGTACAGAGAATTAAGACAAGCTTGGATTTAATCAATGTTAGTCAATGAAAAGACTCATAAGTTCCAGTAACAAGTATGTTCTCATGTTTGTTAAAGAACAAACCAAAGATAAGTATGATTCTTTTCAAGTATGTGATTCTCAGTTTAAGGACAAATTGGTTGAAATAGTATATTCTTATAAGGAATTGTTTAAAGAACCAAAAAGTCTACCTCCAAAACGAGAAATGCAACATGAGATTCAATTACAATTTGATTCCTTGGCATGTATCTTATTTCAGTCATAGAAAATGAAGAAATTAAGAAAAAACTTCAGGAATTGGTTGATAAAGGCTTCATTCATGCTAGTTCTTCTCCATGTGGATCACTGATCATATTAGTCCCTAAGAAAGGCAAAACTTCGAAAATGTGCATTGATTTTAGAGCCTTAAATAAAATCACCATTAAGAACACGTATCCTCTTCCGAGAATATATGATTTTATTGATCAGTTAAAGAATGTTTTTTACTTTACAAAACTGGATTTAAGAAGTGGTTATCATTAGATTCGTATTGTAGAGAATGATATATGGAAAATTGCATTTAAGACTAGACAGGGGCTTTATGAATGGTTGGTTATGTCGTTTGGTTTATGAAATGCTCCAACAACTTTTATGAGAGTGATGAATGATGTGTTTCATCCTTTTCTTGATAAGTTTGTCATAGTCTATCTGGATGATATTCTTATTTTCAGTTCAAGTTTGGAAGAACATGTAAAGCATGTTAAACAGGTTTTTGATTTGTTGCAAAGGGAGAAATTGTATCTCAAACTTTCTAAGAGTGAATTTGGGAAATCTTCCTTAGTTTATCTTGGTTGCATTGTTGGAGGAGGTCATCTCAAAATAGATCCAGCTAAAATTGATGTAATCATTAAGTGGCAAAGACCTCAAAATGTGACGGATGTTAGAATTTTCTTGGGTGTAGTTCAGTATTGATGGAAATTTATTTCTCATTTCTCTTTTATTGAATCACCACTTCATGCTTTAGGAAGTTCTAAAGTCTCCTTCCAGTGGGGAGGGAAACAACAAAAAACATTTGATACTTTAAAGCAAAAAATTATGATAGCTCCAATCTTAGAATTGCTAGATCTTCAACAACCATTTGAAATAGAAACTGCTGCCAGTGGGTATGCAATGGATGAAGTGTTATTGCAAAAGGAAAGCCTATTTGTTTTCATTCAGAAACATTTTCTAAAGCAGTTGCTAACTATCCAACATATGATAAAGAATTGTATGCATTATTGGAAAGTGTTAAAAAATGGAAACATTATTTAATGGGCAAAGAAAAAGTGATTCATACAGATCATCAACCACTTCAATATCGTCAATCTCAAACTAAGTTTCAACAGTCTTGAAATTATAGATGGATTTGTTTTTTACAACAATTCCACTTAGTAATCAAATATAAGAAAGGTACCACTAATAAAGTAGCTGATATGTTATCAATACCTTCTTTGAATGCTTCAATTATTCTGCAAAATAGTTCTTTAGCACATGAAATTTAGATTGATCAATATGCTAAAGATGTCGATTTCAAAGATGTTTATGAATCACTAACTCATGGTGTTGAGGTGGAAGAAGTGAATTATCATGTTCATGACAGGTTATTATACCATCTTGGTAATTTGCGCATACTGCAGGGTGAAAGAGCGCATGTGATCAGAGAAGCACATTAGTCTCGTATTTCAGGGAATTTTGGTGTAGGTAAGATAGTGGCATAGTTGCAAAGGTATTTTTATTGGCCTTGAATGAATGAAACAGTTGCTAAGTACATTAAAGGTTGTGTCATGTGTTCAACAAGCAAACCAAGCAATAGAAAGTTAGGTTTGTATATGCCTCTTCTAGTTCATTCTAGACCATGGGACAATATAACTACGGATTTTGTAGGAGGACTTCCAGTGTCTAGAAAAGGGCATGATTATTTATATGTTGTTGTTTATAGATTTAGCAAAATGTGTATTCTTGTTCCATGTAGAAATAAACTTACTGTTGAATACACTGCACAATTGTTCTTTCAAAATGTATGGGTTCATTTTGGGTTGCCTAATTCTATCATTTGAAATCGGGACTCTCATTTCATGGGAGAGTTTTGGTCCACTTTGTGGGGACTCATAGACACTAAGTTGAAAAAGAGCACAAATTTTCATCCACAAATCGATAGGCAAACAGAGGTGGTGAACATAAAAATGGTACATCTTCTCAAAGGCTATTGCAACAAGCATCCTAAGTTGTGGGATGAATCCTTACACTATGTCCAACATGCTTACAACCGGGCCTTGCATTCTTCTACAGGTAGATCTCCTTTTGAGACATGTTTTGGGTACCTGCCAAAATCACCAATGGACTTCATGTTTGGTGAAGAAGCTAAGGAGGATGGACATGGAGATGCCGACAAAGCAATCAAGTTCATTCAAAGAATCCAAAAGATTCATGAAGCAGTGCAGGATCAATTAGAGAAAATTCAGCGAAGTACAAAATGTGCCATGACAAGCATCGGGTGGATCATCACTTCCAGGTTGGTGATCAAGTATGGCTACACATCAACAAAGAAAGGATGAAAGGTGAAGGTAAAAAGTTGAAACCTATCAGGTATGGTCCATTTAAGATTGTTGAAAATATTGGGCACAATGCATTCCGGTTAAATTTGCCTCCATATATGCACATATATTCAATTGTAAATGTTGAAAATTTATTGTATGAACCTCCAATGATCATGGATCCAGAGGGAAATGCTCAAATTCCAGTTGTAGATGATTTTTCACCTGAATGTATGACTGAGTTACAGGAAGATACCATATTGGACAAGAAGGTCCTCACTTCCAAGCGTGGAGATGTCGAGTATCTTCATGTGGGACTCAAAGGCATGAATCTGAGAAAAACAAGGTGGATGGAGATTGGAAGGGCGAGGGAGTTGTACCCTCACCTCATGTCTTTTTAAAACCAAACTTTTGGTGGTCCAAAAGCTTCTAGTGGAGAGGAATGACCCAGGATGATCCTTGAAATGCTCGAAGTTTAAAAGTCTCATATGCTTGAAAAACTAATTCCAAGTTGAAGAACTCGTCGCGCTGATTTCGGCAGTATATTTAGTTTCAAAAATAGCCTCCGGATGAGTGAGAAAACACATTATGAAGTTTATGGAAAGAAAACACATTATGAAGTTTATGGAAAATAGGTAAACAAAATGGCCCTTGTAGGCCAAGTGGTAGTCTCTCAATGTGGCATGTGGCAGGATCTCAATGTGACACATGGCAATCAACACAGGTCAAATGAATTTTATGGAAAATAGGTGAACAAAATGGCCCTTGTAGGCCAAGTGGCAGTGTCTCAGTGTGTCATGTGGCAGTTTCTCAGTGCGTCATGTGGCAGTCAACATAGGTGGTCAAAGGTTAGTTGGATGGACAGGGTTAGGGTCGAACCCGCGACCTCTTCCAACATATTCCTAAACCTTACCAATACGCTATGCATTTGATTTATTAAAGTTTGGGCGCATTATTGTATATATTGTTTTCAAGTATGGCAAGTGGGGGTAAGGTTGGCGGAGCCCGCCACATTCGACGCCCCGCTAACCCAAAGCTTGGTGGTTATCGACGCTAAAAATAATTCTTATATAGCGGAGGCCTCATACCATGAAACAAAGTATTGATACGTGGAAACAGTAATCCAACAGGCGCGAATCGAAAACGTTATGTGGCAACGAAGTCACATGGCACGGGATGCCACGGGTTGAGGTTGGGTTCCACTGCCATCCTTAGAGTTAAGACTTATGCCATAAATACATATTCCGCCAACTTAATACATATTCCGATATGCTATGTAATACAATGCGCCAAATTAAATCTATTGTTATAACATACGGTTTGTAACCATATGGAATTGCGCCGAGTATTAAAACTATATGCAACGTTTTGCCATGTATAGCCCGGGAGGTCCGCGGGTTTGACCCCTGGACCTGCCCATAGCCTTATAAAACTATTTTCCAATGTGCCATCAGCAAGGAAGTTTTAGGGTGAGGCTGAAGACTATGTAATACTTGTGCTTGCAAATGCCTTTTTCGGCATATCTTGGCCATCCTTGGGCCTTTTTGTAATCTGAAAGATGCATTGGAGAGTTGAGGCTGAGAGCTATTAGTTGACAAAAGCATTCTGATGTAAAGAGACTTATGAGCATTCCTAATACATTAGACACCCACTTGGAAGCGGATCTGGAGATGTAGTCCAAGTGGGACGAACTCTGTCATCAAATATCTTGTGTTTGCTTCTTACTTCTGCTTTCTATGCTTATGTTCAGATTTCAAAATTATGTTTTGAAGCACTTAAAAATCAATTTTCTCTCATTCATTCACATAAAAGCAACCTTAGTTAATATTCGATGAAATCGCGTAAATAGCCAATCCTGTGTTTTCATATTAGTAAACTAATCTCTATGCTTGTTCCTCTTATTGTGTAATGATTATTCCTTTATACTCTTCTGAGCTCGGGCATGTTCGACTCCTCTAGTTTGATGTATACAATAAGTACTTGTTAGTACTACCTATATATAACCTTGTCAATATATAAAAATATTTAAACTTTCCCAAATCATCCATGTCCATTAATTAACCCGCTATATCCAACTTATCCGTGAGACCATTGCACGCCATCATATTTTGCGATATGAAACTAGACACATACCTACTATAGTTGTCAAAGCACTCCACACATCTAGAGTAAGTAGAATTGTGTTTGTTAGTATTTCAATTAAAACTATATTATATAAATATGATAACATCCATATAACAAATAGATTAACACTAACATGTTTTATGTTAAATAAATAAACAAAAAATATATGCATACATAAACATGGAGATAGTTATGAGATACTTTAATATAGTACATTTCTACTGTACTAATTTAAATAGAATTTATATAAATCACTATTCATTATTATTTTATCTTTAAGAGAAATTGTGATTCCATTATATATCTTCTAATAATATATATTATTATTATCCCCGCAGCAAGGTATAATGCACTTTGTAATGTGTTGACCTGCGATTAAGTTAAGGTTGACTAAAAATTAAGGGAACAATATTTAAGGTTTACATTATGCAAGAGAAACACTTTATTTTTTTAAATAAATTAATTTTTTTTATTTAAAATTTGATTGGTTGATTTTATTTAGCTCTTATTCTGCAATGATGACCGACATACAACTATGGTCACTTCATAAGATCTCCCTGTATATGGCTTCATAAGATCTATATGACTAGATATGGTAAAAGAATGTTGCACTTTATTGACAAGGCACAACATTCATCTATCAAATCATGCCTCAGTGAGGCTCCTTCTATGTTAGTATATTGCATGTATTTAAATGGCAAATGATGCAGGAGCATCCAGCTCTGAGGAGACAGAGACTCAATGACTGGTTCGTGCAGAGACAGGACACGACTTTCAAGGGTGATTGGACAGGTCACCAAAAGGACTAATTGGTTGTTGTTTTTAATTAATCATTATTCATTTCCTTTCTTTCATTTAATTACAGCACAAGTTAAGTTACTGGTAGTTAGCTAGGTAGCAACAACTGTTTTAGTTAGTTTATTGTTTAAAGAAACAGGTAGTAGTTATTGCATTCAGTTTCCAAACAGTTACATTCAGTGTAGCTCAAAAGGAAGAAAATACGATGTAAGAGGGTTCTGTTTTTTTTGGTTCACCTCAGAAGAGAAATTAAAAAAAAATATAGCAAGACAACATTCAAGCAAAAATAGAAGGACACCCTCTGTAATTGAAACTTTGTTTCCTTTTCCGAATATAAAGTATTGTTCATTACTTTACTGTGTTATACAACTGAGAGTTCAATTATTTGTTATTTTAAAGACAAGTTAATATAGAACGATATTCATATGCTGTAACTAGAAACATTGAAGCATCACAGGCCTCAGGCCGAAACCATAAGTACGTTGCCAGAACTATCATACAGCAAGAAGAGCAAGTGGACAAGCAGCATATGTGTACATCGTTGCGAGGATAAAGCAAAGACAGACTTCATATCAAGTCGAGTTACGGCCAAACCGAACAGAGCCCATACGCCAACACAAAGAGTCACACAGCCATTATTAAATCAACACAGCGACTATCAACAGAGGTAACAATTCCAGAACCATTTGTTTTCATTTAAATACAGTATTTCATAAGTCTTCGTACACCACAGTCCATTAGACAACAACAGAGTCATATAAACAAAAGCGGCACTGCCGTAACAGCAAAGTCTAAGATATAGACGCATGGAGGCCATACAATGAGACAGAGAAGCGAAACCCTGAAGATGTGAATGCCAGCGAAGGGCACGCCCATTCTACAAACCCTAACCAGCAGAACCCTACAGCTAGTCCGTATTACATACTCTAAAGAAATGCTGAAATGAGAATAGACCCTACCCGGTCAAAGGAAACCAGAGATTGGAGGAAGCCGAAGACTGTATAGAAGAAACCCTCACGAGCATAGTCCCAACCCACCTGCACAGGAGCACAGAATGAATTAATTCATCTCTATAACCAGAATAATGTCAGAAGAAGCCGAGTCATATTGTAAGTTGCAGGAGTAAAGGAACAGTGAACTTACCCAAGGGTCGACGAAGGTTGCCGAGCCACAAAACGAAACCACAAGCTGAAAGGCACAAGAACATTGTAAGTGTCGACAACAGATGGCAGAGGACGATAAATCATAGAACAAGAGGTTACCTTGAAGCCTGGTTGCGTTCGGAGGGAAGGTAACTCTGTGGCTGCGAATACCTGCACAGGACCAGAGTTCAGAGACTGGAAACCAAAAGACTGTTTAGCTAAAGCCATTAAAATACAAATCCTTACCACAGACTTCCAAACCGGGTCGACGAAGACAGCAGCTACAGCAAAGGTTTTGCATTTCGAACAAGAGCCACAACCAGTGACAGAGTAATGAATATGGTGGGATAACGCGCGAGAGCAGCGCCATAACAATACAGAGCAGGTAGCAGACGGAGACGGAGTGTAGCTGGCCCGAGAGGCCACCATCAGTGACAGAGTGAGAGCTAGGTAGGTGTCAGTGCACAGAGGGCAGCGCTATAGCCATGCGGAGCTGGAACAGAAGGGGAGACGGAAGCAAATGAGCCAAGACTAAAACCTTAAGGGTTTTACAAAGGCGGGAAGCCACGGAGAGGACCGGTGATCCACCTGGTAACCGGAAGATGAAAACTTAAATGCGCATCGGTGCTGGAGCAGATATTTACCCACGCAAGTGTGACCACGTGGGACTGAGGTGAGTCACGTGGCCGAGACCACGTCACCAGGGCTGGGCCATCATAAGTGGTATCAGAGCTAGTTTCTTGAGTTAGAACCAATGGAACAGGGAGAAGGTGAAGGTGAAGGAAGAGGAAGAGGAAGAGGAAGAGGAAGAGGAAGGGGAAGAGTAGTCCGGAGGGTAGTAGATGATGGACTTCGAGAGGAGATTCGAGTTTTGCGTGAAAGATTGGCAGTAGTGGAAGCTGGGGGAAGAAGAAACCCAGCAGATGACAGTGATGAAGAAGAAGTTGAACCAGAGGAGGAATTAGAGGGGGTGACACCAGAATTTAGATTGTTGAAGTCGGTCTTGCTGTCAAGTCATAAGCCAAAACATGAGTTGTCGACTTATGACGGAAGTCTGTCCGCAGACGTGTTGTTGGATTGGTTAAGTGAAGTCAACAAGTATTTTGAATTTGAGGAAACCAGCGAAGATAAGCAGGTGAAGTTCGCCGCCACCAAGCTGAAAGGACATGCGTCCTTGTGGTGGGACAGTGTTCAGGCGGAACGGAGGAGGCTTAACAAACAGCCTATAAAGAAATGGTCTAGAATGGAGGCCAAACTGAAAGAGAAATTCTTACCACAGGATTATCAGATTATGTTGTACAGGCAGGTACAGAACTTGAAACAGAGAGGAATGACTGTGAAAGAATTTACAGAAGAATTCTATAAGTTGAATTTGCGAGCAGGTTATGTGGAGGACACCCCGGAGAAAACAGCCAGATTTGTGAATGGCTTAAGGGGAGAAATCTTAGACGAGATTGGTATCCTTTCACCCCGAACAATGGAGGAAGCCTATCAGTTTGCACTGAAGGCGGAAGAAAAGATTAATCGGAAGCAGAATGCCAGGAGAGGAGGTGGAACTGGCAGGGGGAAGGGTAAAGTATTTGGAAGAGGTCGAGGTGCAGGCCCAAATGAAGAAAGCAGCAGTTCTAAATCTGCTGGAACAACAGAGAAAGACAATAGCACGAGAGGAGGACGACCACCCCAGCGAGGGCGAGGAAATGGTCGGGGCAGAGGAGCTGTCCAGTGCTATCGCTGCCACAAATGGGGGCACAAGTCTTATGAATGTCCTGAAGCTGAACCAGCAGGCGGAAGAGGGACTTATGTTGTTCAGACTGAGGATGCTGAGGCAACACCTCAGGAAGCAGAAAATGCACCAGAGACAGGTGAAGCTTTGGTGTTGAACAAAGTGCTGTTGAAACCAGCAAAGGAGGTTGCAGAACCAGATCAGCGGAAAGCCTTGTTCCGTACTGTCTGCAAGTCGCGGGGCAAGTGCTGCAAATTGATTATAGATAGTGGGAGTACGGACAATCTTGTGGCGGTAGAGATGGTGGACAAGTTGGGACTGAAGAAATTAAAGCATCCTACACCCTACAAAGTGTCATGGCTGCAGAAAGGGCATCAGCTGTTAGTTGATGAGCAATGTGAAGTAGAATTCCAAATTGGCAAGTACAAGGATAAGATCCTTTGTGATGTCATGCCCATGGATGTCTGTCACCTACTTTTGGGACGACCTTGGCAGTTCGATAGAGGTGCAGTTCATGACGGGAAAAAGAATTGCTACAAGTTTGTTAAAGATGGGATCAAGCACACGCTTGTACCCATCAAAGAGGAAAATACAGCAGAAACCAGTGGAGTGAAGGCATTGCTATTAGGAGGAAAGGAGTTCGTGAAACAGATTGAGGACAGCGAAATCAACTTTGCTGTCATAAGGAGGCCAAAGGCAGTAGTGTTACACACACAGCTGTCAGATTTGCCAGAAGAAGTTCAGCAATTGCTGCAAGAATTTGGGGACATAGTGGTGGATGATCTTCCAAATGAGTTACCACCAAGGAGGGGTATTAGTCATTGTATCGACTTTATACCAGGCGCAAGCTTACCGAATAAGGCTGCTTACCGTATGAGCCCCAAGGATCATGAGGAAATTAGAAAGCAAGTTCAGGAGTTACTTGACAAAGGGTTGATTCGAGAGAGTATGAGCCCTTGTGCAGTACCGACTGTTTTGGCTCCAAAGAAGGGAGGAGAATGGCGAATGTGCACAGACTCCAGAGCCATAAACAAAATTACTGTCAGGTACAGGTTCCCCTTACCAAGGATGGACGATATGATGGATTGTTTGAGTGGGGCAGCCTATTTCTCAAAAATTGATCTGAAGAGTGGGTATCATCAGATTCGAATACGAGAAGGCGATGAGTGGAAGACAGCTTTCAAGACAAATGAAGGCTTATATGAGTGGCTGGTGATGCCATTCGGATTGAGTAACGCTCCCAGCACATTCATGCGGTTGATGAATGAGGTATTGAAAGAGTTTAATGGGAAATTTGTGATAGTTTACCTGGATGATATTTTGATTTTTAGCAGGACTAAAGAGGATCATTTCAGGCATTTACAGAGTGTGTTGAGGAAGCTGCAGCAAAACAAGTTGCTGATAAATTTGAAAAAGTGTACCTTTTTCCAGCGAGAGCTAGTGTATTTGGGGTTTGTTATTGCAGAGAATGAGCTAAAAATGGATCCGGAAAAGGTGGCAGCCATAGTCAGCTGGCCGTCACCAAGGAGTTTGTTTGAAGTCCGGAGTTTCCATGGACTAGCCAGTTTTTATAGGAAATTTATCAGAAATTTCAGCGAGATTTGCGCACCTATGTTGGACACGATCAAGAAGGCAAATCAGCCTTTTCACTGGACTGAAGCGGCAGAAAGCAGTTTTCAAACTTTGAAGAAAAAGATCACTGAAAGACCAATATTGAGACTGCCAGATTTCAACAAACTTTTTCAAGTTCGTTGTGACGCCAGTGGGACAGCCATTGGAGCAGTCCTCAGTCAAGAGGACAGACCGGTCGCTTTCTTCAGTGAAAAACTAAATGAGAGCAGGCAGAAGTACTCAACCTACGACAAAGAATTTTATGCAATCATACAAGCGTTGAAGCATTGGCGGCATTATCTATTGGGAGATGAGTTTGTTTTGTTTACAGATAATTCTGCCTTGCAGTATATTATGCAACAGCACAAACTAAACCACAAACATGCAGCTTGGGTGGAGTATCTGCAAAATTTTACATTCGTATTAAAGCACATTAGTGGCCAAGCGAATAAGGTGGCAGATGCACTGAGCAGAAGAACCTTGCTTCTGCAGGAGAGTACAATGCAAGTTCTGGGTTTTGAACATTTGAAGGAACTGTATCAAGCTGATACCGAATTTGGGGAGGCATATGAAGCCTGTCAAAACCCTTTGACAAGGAATGATAGCATGTGGCTAGATTATAACTTGCAAGAAGGGTTGCTGTTCAAAGGAGGACAACTATGTATACCCAACTGTTCCATGAGGGAAAACATAATACAGGAGAAACACAGTGGAGGACTGGCTGGACACTTTGGTATCGACAAGACGGTTGCTCAAGTACAGCACTTTTATTTCTGGCCGAAATTGCAGCGAGATGTACAGAGGTACGTGAGCAGATGCAGAGTTTGCCAACTAGCAAAGGGTCATAGTCAAAACACTGGTCTTTACTCACCATTGCCGATTCCGAGTCGACCATGGGATTCAGTGAGCATGGACTTTGTTTTGGGTCTACCAAAGACACAGCGGGGCTTCGATTCAGTCATGGTTGTAGTTGACCGATTCTCGAAAATGGCACATTTTGTACCGTGCAGGAAAACCAGCGACGCTACTTACATTGCACACCTATTCTTTACTGAAGTCGTTCGGTTACATGGACTCCCGAAATCCATCATCTCTGATCGGGATGTAAAGTTTACGGGTCACTTTTGGAGAACTCTGTGGAAAAAGTTAAATACACAATTGCAGTTCAGCTCTGCTTATCATCCGCAGACTGATGGTCAGACGGAAGTCGTAAACAGAAGCCTGGGGAACTTACTTCGCAGTTTGACAGGAGGAAATTCCCGGACGTGGGACCGTGTACTTGCTCAAGCCGAGTTCGCGTACAACGATTCACCTAACCGCAGCACCGGTTACAGTCCGTTCCAGATTTTGTACGGTATGCATCCGCGAGGAGTGCATGAATTACGGGATTTGGGGAAACTTGAGAAACGGAGTGCTGATGGGGAAGAATTTGCTCAAGCAATGAGCAATTTACACGAACAGGTCAAGCTGAAGTTACAGGACAGCAGTTTGAAATACAAGCAGCGAGCTGACACAAAGCGTCGGGAAGTTCAGTTTAACGTTGGGGATGAAGTCCTTGCGTATCTACGTAAGGAAAGGTTTCCGAAGCGGGAGTATAACAAGCTAAAATTTAAAAAGATCGGCCCTTGCAAAATCATCCGCAAATTTTCTGCGAACGCTTACGAAATACAGTTGCCGCCCGAAATTGGAATTTCTCCCATTTTCAACGTGGCAGATCTGTTTCCCTATGTGGCCAATTCAGAAGATGATGCAGCAACTACAGCACCACAGAAAGACAGCTATGAGGAAGGTTCTTGGACGAGACAACTACCAAAGGCACCACCCCTTGAGATCGAAGGAATACTGGACACACAGGTAGCTAGACGCACACGCAGGAAGGAGTATCTGCGATATTTGGTCAAGTGGCGGAACCGTCCAATAGAGGACAGTTCTTGGCTCGACACAGCGCAGATAACTAAAGCAGGCTACTCTGTTGACGAGCTCATGGAACGGAGCCATGACTTTTTGCCACCCCGGGAGCCTGATGCAGGAGCATCCAGCTCTGAGGAGACAGAGACTCAATGACTGGTTCGTGCAGAGACAGGACACGACTTTCAAGGGTGATTGGACAGGTCACCAAAAGGACTAATTGGTTGTTGTTTTTAATTAATCATTATTCATTTCCTTTCTTTTATTTAATTACAGCACAAGTTAAGTTACTGGTAGTTAGCTAGGTAGCAACAACTGTTTTAGTTAGTTTATTGTTTAAAGAAACAGGTAGTAGTTATTGCATTCAGTTTCCAAACAGTTACATTCAGTGTAGCTCAAAAGGAAGAAAATACGATGTAAGAGGGTTCTGTTTTTTTTGGTTCACCTCAGAAGAGAAATTAAGAAAAAATATAGCAAGACAGCATTCAAGCAAAAATAGAAGGACACCCTCTGTAATTGAAACTTTGTTTCCTTTTCCGAATATAAAGTACTGTTCATTACTTTACTGTGTTATACAACTGAGAGTTCAATTATTTGTTATTTTAAAGACAAGTTAATATAGAACGATATTCATATGCTGTAACTAGAAACATTGAAGCATCACAGGCCTCAGGCCGAAACCATAAGTACGTTGCCAGAACTATCATACAGCAAGAAGAGCAAGTGGACAAGCAGCATATGTGTACATCGTTGCGAGGATAAAGCAAAGACAGACTTCATATCAAGTCGAGTTACGGCCAAACCGAACAGAGCCCATACGCCAACACAAAGAGTCACACAGCCATTATTAAATCAACACAGCGACTATCAACAGAGGTAACAATTCCAGAACCATTTGTTTTCATTTAAATACAGTATTTCATAAGTCTTCGTACACCACAGTCCATTAGACAACAACATAGTCATATAAACAAAAGCGGCACTGCCGTAACAGCAAAGTCTAAGATATAGACGCATGGAGGCCATACAATGAGACAGAGAAGCGAAACCCTGAAGATGTGAATGCCAGCGAAGGGCACGCCCATTCTACAAACCCTAACCAGCAGAACCCTACAGCTAGTCCGTATTACATACTCTAAAGAAATGCTGAAATGAGAATAGACCCTACCCGGTCAAAGGAAACCAGAGATTGGAGGAAGCCGAAGACTGTATAGAAGAAACCCTCACGAGCATAGTCCCAACCCACCTGCACAGGAGCACAGAATGAATTAATTCATCTCTATAACCAGAATAATGTCAGAAGAAGCCGAGTCATATTGTAAGTTGCAGGAGTAAAGGAACAGTGAACTTACCCAAGGGTCGACGAAGGTTGCCGAGCCACAAAATGAAACCACAAGCTGAAAGGCACAAGAACATTGTAAGTGTCGACAACAGATGGCAGAGGACGATAAATCATAGAACAAGAGGTTACCTTGAAGCCTGGTTGCGTTCGGAGGGAAGGTAACTCTGTGGCTGCGAATACCTGCACAGGACCAGAGTTCAGAGACTGGAAACCAAAAGACTGTTTAGCTAAAGCCATTAAAATACAAATCCTTACCACAGACTTCCAAACCGGGTCGACGAAGACAGCAGCTACAGCAAAGGTTTTGCATTTCGAACAAGAGCCACAACCAGTGACAGAGTAATGAATATGGTGGGATAACGCGCGAGAGCAGCGCCATAACAATACAGAGCAGGTAGCAGACGGAGACGGAGTGTAGCTGGCCCGAGAGGCCACCATCAGTGACAGAGTGAGAGCTAGGTAGGTGTCAGTGCACAGAGGGCAGCGCTATAGCCATGCGGAGCTGGAACAGAAGGGGAGACGGAAGCAAATGAGCCAAGACTAAAACCTTAAGGGTTTTACAAAGGCGGGAAGCCACGGAGAGGACCGGTGATCCACCTGGTAACCGGAAGATGAAAACTTAAATGCGCATCGGTGCTGGAGCAGATATTTACCCACGCAAGTGTGACCACGTGGGACTGAGGTGAGTCACGTGGCCGAGACCACGTCACCAGGGCTGGGCCATCAACAAATATCATTAAAAGGCATTAAGGAAGGGATCTTTGTGTAGGAAAGACCACCATTCTTCCATGACATACAGTACAGGAAGAAGGACAAAGTTTTGAATAGATGTTTCATGAGTGGCTAAATCATTGCATGAAGAGAAGCTTTCATATTTTACTTTCATAGCTATCAAATTACGCTAAAATCTATTAAAAATGCTATACTAGTGCATCTTCTCATGGGTGATATAGCTGAGTTCAATTTTTGCTTTAAATACATTTTCAAAAAATAAATTAATATTTTAAAATCCGTTAAAATCCCTTGAAATAATATTCTAAAATATTTTTAAATAAATACAATTAGATTATCTTCCAAATAAATATAATTAGATTATCTTCCATATTAACAATAAATTATAATAATAACTTAAAAATAGATAAAAGTAAATTGGATTATGTTTAATGTTAACACAACTTTATTATTAATTGGGAATAATGTGAAAAAAAATTGTTATGGCATGTCACATCGCATAACGAAATAATTAAGTTTTTTTATGTGCTGTCAATTTTACATATACAAGTTTGCACATTTATGAAAGGAAACATTATTAGCAAGTTGCATCAAAGAGTTGATGTAAGAGCATTTTCCATGCACAAACATGATGGGCCGTTTTCTTTTTAATCTTGGTGTGATGCAATATTTTCCCATTTTATTTCAATATCTTGCTTTAATATATAATATTATTTTAATATCTTGCTCTAATATATAATATTTTGTATAGTATTTGAGTTCGTAATTGTTGTTTATAATAATTTTAAATTTTTTATTATAATTTTTATTTTATTAATAAATTGTGATTGTTTTATTTTATAAAAGTTGTAAGTTTGATGGTATATAATATTTATTTTTATTAATGGATGTTATGGTATATTTTAATGTTTCGATGCAAATGCAATATTGTGTAAAATTAGAATTTGATGCCAGGTATATATATGTGTGAGATTTCTAATGTAAGATAACAATATATTTTTAATAAAGTAGAAATATTTTTAGGTTGAAAGTATGATTCAATATAAAATATAATATTTTATTAACTTAATAAAATATCATTCAGGGTGATATTCAATATTATATATAAGTGATATAAAATTGAATTAAGAAGTTTTTGTTGATTGTGAAAGCTAAAGCATAATAATTATGGTTAAAAATATGGGTCAACAATTCATTTTTTTTTTTTCAATTCTATTTTGATTGAGTTAAAAAGTTTATATATATATATAGATAGATAGATAGAAAATTTGATTTAATCAAAATGTTGAACTAGGCACATTAAGTTACAACATCACTACCATGCTAAAAAATTGTCCTTTTTTATTTGAAGGAAAAGTCACTATAATTTTCAATTTGTTTTAAAATGGGGAGGAAATAAGGAAAAGAGTTAGGTTACAACTGTAACTACAAAATTATAGCAAAGCATGTCATGCCACCTAACTTATAACAAATCAATAGTAGAATAATTTATTTTACTTTAATCAAAAGTTTAATTCTTTTACATTTTAAATTTACATATAAATAAAATTAATTAAATTACAATTACAATTAATGAATATATAATCAATCAATATATTAAATTAAACTAAAATCAATAAATAAAATGTAAAACAATTCCATATTTTAATTGTTTTAATTTAGTTGTCTATGGGACTTTGAATATACGATGATTAGGTGAGATGTTAAGTCACTCATTCAACTCTTTGTCCTATTTGCCTATTATTCTTGGACATGACTATGATGTAGCCTCATTGTTGCCAAACTTACAAAAAAATTGTTTTAAATTAGCTATATTTAATCTAAGGGGCACCAAACACTAGCTATGCAGCCTTGTTACATTAACCACATTATTAAAATAACATATACTATACCACTATTATACATAACATTTAATTTTACTTGGACTCATATTACATTAATCACATTATTATATACTATACCACTATTCTACATAACATTTAATTTGACCTGGACTCCTATTACATCAATCACATTATTATACCTGCGGGGGATATGGTATTAGGCATTCAATTTTGTCTTTGAATTTTGTCGTTTATCCATACTTTAACTTTGGGAATTCATTTTCTTGTTATTTTTTATTATTATTATTTAAATCTATTTATGTGTAAGGTGAATAGTTGAGGTCTTATTATGGGTTGTTTTAATAACTTCCATTTCTATTAGTTACTAATTTTTTATTTTAAGTTTTATTTCTTTTTTTTTTTTCTATTATTCTCGATTTCATGAATTATAGTTTTTTTCCACATTTCAATTTAAAATGACTTATTATTATATTAAAAAACTATTTTAATAAATTATAAAATTATACATATTAATAAAAAATAAAACACACATATACAAAATAAACATATATATTATATACAGACAAAATAAACATATATATTAAAATCTATATATGTTAATATAAACAATAATAATAAATTATATTTGATAAATTCAACACACTTATTTCTTAATATTTATTTTTATTAATTTTTAATTTAATTATACTATATTTAAATAAAATAAGAAATACCAACTACTATATAACCCTAATTAAAATAATAGCGACCCTTATAGACAATAATAGACGAAATGTAATTTCTCCCTTGACATCGACATTGACATTTTAAAATTACATTGACATTTACGTTATAGTTTAATATTTCCTCGCGACAAAAGGCACCCCACGCATCATTATCGTTAACTTACCCATTTTCATATACTACGTCGCTCACTTATTAGACGTCCTTTCAATTCGACAACCATCATAAAGAATGGTCGAAAGGGCATTTGATAATGCCACTCCAATGCAAACATTAACAAACACATGGCAGTGGCACGATTCACTGCAGCGACCTCGTTTAAATCAGTCGTTTTTTTTAAAATTAGAAATTTGATAGTTTTTTTGGTTTTTTAATGGAATAGAAAAATTTACGTAATTCAGTTGTCAAATTAGTAATATATAATTATTAGTGTTTGTCAAATTAATAGTATATAATTATTAGTGTTGGTCAAAGTTAATATAAATTGATTTCTCATTATTTTTCAAAAGAACTTTATTATTTATAATTATAGATTAATAATTTATAAAAAAATAAAATAATTAACTGAATTCTTTAATATTAAAAAATATATTTTTAACCTAATTAAAACAATTTTAAGCATAATTACGAAGTTTAATGATACTTGAAAATTTTGAATATGTGATTCACTTTGTTAACTCAGTGTGGATTAATCCGCGGATGAACAATAAAATTATTAATTCCTCATAGCCCACTTACTTTTCAAGCAGCGTTTGGGATGCATGGCTCACTTATTTTTCAATGGCAACAAATGAGCAGTGGCTGTATATGCTTACCGTTCGATTTTGCCGAGGTTAAAATCGAATGATGGGAATATACAAGCGCCGCTCAATACAGCCCAATAGCATAAAACTTATTTGTTGCCTTTCTCACGCAGCGTTTGGGATCATGAGATGGTTTTGGTTAGCCATTAACAAATGGTGATGGTATTTTAACTTTTATATAATAATTTTTTTCAAAGTGAATTTCTTATTAAAGGTGTTAATCAATTTAGTTATAGTTTATAGGTTATAACTAGCTCAGGAGTGTATTTTTTATTAGAAATTTGAATAAGTATTAAAATGTAATATTTTATTAGAAATTTGAATAAATATTAAAGTGTAATATTGGTATTTTGCATTATACAATGAAAGGTGGTTAGATTATATTAACAAATAATTGTTATAAATTATAATTTAATTTAGTTTGAAAAATGAGTAATAATAATTGAGGATATAAATGTATATTTTTAAAAATTGTTTATACACACTTTATATATGAACACATTCCAAACATAAACTTGGTTGGTAATTTGAGATTTATATTGTTCACTATAATGTGGAATTTTTAAGAAGTTAAATTTATATTGGGTATTATATAATTTTTAGTATAGTTGGCTATATAGATGAATACATAAATTCTTATAACGTGTTATTGATGTAAAAATATACATTTTGTTCCAAGATATAATTATGTTTGCAATATATATTATTGACAACAAATTTTAAGGGGTTTTTGAGACTTTCAATATTATATTTTCCTTTTCAAATTTTTTTAATATTGAAAAAAAATAATATTAGATATTTTGGGATTCACCAAGACTTTCTGGGAAGGTCACCCATTCTAGATCCCCTTTGGCCCCATCTCAAATCACCTATGGCTCAAACGTTCTTAACTATGGAATTTTCCCCACAATGAAGCTTACTTAGCTTGCTACCCCATTTGCAAAACCTTAGCAAGTATTGTGCCTCATGAACCATTCAAGTAGAGTTCCCTTCACTCTTTTGTGTTTAAGTATTGAGGGGTTTTAGCAGTGCATTATATTAGATATCATTTTTTGGGATTCAACTGAGTTAAGTAAGTCATTCATCTATGACCATTTCTATGAGGAGTAGTTGTAACTAACTAATTTCTCATGATTTTTTAATAATCCACTTAACTTACAAGGGTGAAAAAATAAGATTGAAATAAGTGAAATGAATCACATAACTTTAACCATCACTAAAAAATAATATATTGAAATGTTTAAAAAATATATAAGGCCAATTTTGACTTTTAAACCACAAAATTTTAGCAATTATTAAAACATATTCCACTGTGATTTTATAAAATATTAATATTTTGAATATTTTTTAAAATTCAAATTATATTAAAATTAAAAGTATCCCAATTTTAAAGCAAAATAAAACGGAGAAAAGTCGGCTTCCTCTGCCAATAAAATCTCCAAAGCCAAAGAAGATTCCATACAAATTATTTTAATTAATTCCTTTATTGATGAGGATGGGTCGAAGAGTTCTTTTAATGAATGCCTTCGTTGATAGAGATGGCCGAAGAGACCGGAGAGTGAGAGTACCGAAGATTCGCGCATGAGCACCTGGCCAAATCACGGAGAAGGGAGTTGACTTAAGTTTCATATACATTTGATGGGCAAAATTATATGTTTATGCAAAATTGTCCTTTGAATTTTATTGTTACTTGTCGTTTGAACATTAAATGAATTTTATTGTTACTTGTCGTTTGAACATTATATTGTATGTGACTTTGTTGCGAATATAAAAGCATATTTTCGTTCTTTGTGTTTTTCTTAATAAATTTATTAATTTTGATTTTAACCTAAAATTACATTTTCGAAATTAAAAAGTTAAATATATTCAATTAAATTACATTGGGTCATTTATATTATTTTAAAAAATATTTTCAAAATTAAAAAGTTAAATATATTCAAGCAAATTACATTTTTTTTATATTACTTAAAAAAAGTTAAATATATTTAATAGTATTTATTTTTATGGTCAGTGTAGTTAATAATGTGGTGCAATTACATATAATTAATATTTATATAATTATAAAGATTTTATAAATTAGACTAAATTATTTTTTTGAAAAGTTTTCAAGTAGTATGGTTAAGCATATTAACTATAATACGTTCTTAAGAGTAATAGTTGATCTCAACTTTTAATATGATCACTTAGATTAAAGCAAGACTTTGTAAATAATAAAACAAGTTTGAACCCACTTTCAAATATGAATTTGGGAGGATTCTTACTTGTCAAACAATAATCATATGCATAGCATGTATTTTGAAGAAATTCTTAATCTTCTGGCACAAATAGAGCTCTCGGGCAGTGTTGCTAACACCTAAGAGGTCCAAACTCAATTGTGTTTAGATTCAAGTATGAATGTATCCAAAGCATCATAGCCTTGGTAACCACACATTTGAGACTTCCATATCTAACTACAAAATATTTTTGTTTCCTAATCAAACTAATAAAAAACCATTTTATTAAAAACCTAAATCTATCACTAGTGTACCAACAATAAAGAAACTACATAGAACTCTTAAAATCAAAAGGAATGCCCTCATTCCACCCACACAAACAAGAAAAGTAAGTGTTTTATAAAGAATATCAATGGCTCATAGATACGGACATGTTGTGTGAGTCTCGACCTTTAAACTTCATGAAACTTCATGGCACTCTATGCTTATCTTGAATTGCTAGTTTTTTTTTCTTCTTGCAATTTTATTTAGAATTGCTTGTATATATGGTTTTTTATTTTTATTTGATTTGAACTACACATCATATGGTTAGTTGAGAAAGTAAAATTGGGCTTGGAATATGTTCTAAAATAGCTTTTACTTTGATAAGAGCTAGTTTTCCTTTGATGTAAATAAACATATTAAAATTTGTCCCCTACAAACAACCAATAAAATAATTCCAAATATTCTAGTTTTCTTTAAATAATGGTGCGTGTGAGTCTCGACCTTTAAACTTCATGGCACTCTATGCTTATCTTGAATTGCTAGTTTTTTTTTTCTTCTTGCAATTTTATTTAGAATTGCTTATATATATGGTTTGTAAAATTAGATAATTATCGTCACTAACATGCAGATTTTAAAATGATGGGTATTAGATGGTTAAGTATAGAAAATCTCTATAAATACATGTCAAATTTAACCCTCACTTCCATCATTTACAAAAGTAGTTATTTTATTTTTATTTGAGTAGAACTACACATCATATGGTTCTTTGAGAAAGTAAAATTGGGCTTGGAGTATGTTCTAAAATAGCTTTTACTTTGGTAAGAGCTAGTTTTCCTTTGATGTAAAGAAACATATTAAAATTTGTCCCCTGCAAACAACCAATAAAATAATTCTAAATATTCTAGTTTTCTTTAAATAATGATAATGAGTCAACTTACACTAACCCATAACAATAAATAATAATTGTCCCCGTTACTAATTTAACAATTAGATTTAATAAATTTATATCTATTATACAAACAAGCAAACAATAATTTTCCCATTACTGATTTAACAGCTACCTCTTGTACAGATGGGCAAACGGAAAAACATAAATATTGAATAATCTAACCATAATTGTCCCCGTTACTGATTTAACAACTACCTTCTGTACAGACAGGCAAACGGAAAAACGTAGATATTGAATAATGTAAATGTGTAATAAGGTGAAGTTAACCATCAGAAGCATCCCATATTTTGCGATGATGATCAGGTCAGGTAGGACTGCAACATTCCATTAAACAACAATAAGAATGGGGCAATTTATACCATATGGCACAAATTTGTTTCTGTACAACTGCAACAAATACGAGCTGAAAACTAGTCATCTATTTTTTTTGTTCTTGCGGTAGAACATAGCTAGTACATGTATCCGTGTCAACCATGGATCAGTTATGCATCATTTTGTTCAGTGTGAGTCCACATCCCATGGCAGAATGAGGCAACCTTCCTACTTTTTCAATACCTTCTGCGAACATCACCCCCATTCCCATGAAAAAATGAGCTTCCAAATGGCAGTGGAAAAGCCACGCTCCCGGATTGTCTGCCCTGAACCGCAGAGCTGTCCATCCGTACGGAAACAGTGCCACCGTGTTACGAAGAGGAGGATTCACCAAGTTGTATTTCTTGGGATCCTCTCGAGGATCGAACACGCCGTCGCCGTAGCCGAGAATCCAGAAAGAGTGACCGTGCAGGTGCCATGGATGGATCTCCGAGTCATTCGCAGTCAGTGTGTTTGCATTCTGGAGAATCACATCAACCACAGAGTTCAGCTCGAAGACGTACACACCATTCCCTGCAACAGCATTTGGATTGGTGGCAGGGATTGTGATGTTGTAATCTCGGGGATGGTAGACATCCGGAGGGGGCGTGGAATGGTAGGCGCCCTGGATTTTGTATTTCATGGCTGCCAGGAATGGAGTGGGAGGAAGAACCAGCGATATGTTGTTGATGGCCCATTTTATGAATCCATTGATCTTGTTCTGTGTGTTCAGTAAGATCAATTGCCTGGTGGGTTTCATAGGAGGAGGTTCTTCGTGTCCGACGAGGGCCACAAACTTCTTGGCGAGCGACTTACTATAAGCATAATCGTTCCAGAGTGGGCTCGGAGGGGGCGGCGTGGTGGGTGCCTTGGTTGAGAGATTGGGTAGATAGTTGAGGATGGCCAGGCCCGTAGTCGTATTGGGCTTCCGACCTCTCACACTCACAGCTGCCCAATAGTTTTTGGAGGAATCCTGGTCGGCCCTTATCAAAACTGAGTACGACTCTCCCGAATACACGTCAAGATTTTCCAACTCCACCGGTTCCACATAGTGTCCATCCGCCTCAACAACGGTCATGTTGTGTCCCTGAAAAACATAGAACAAACAGTTATAGTTCATCATTTTAACTTTTGATTAGAGATGAAAGAGTGTAGAATCCATGAATCTGTTATTTCACCTGAATCAGAAAATTCAGAGCCGATAAAGAAGCAACGTTGGCGATGCGTAGGCGGTATGTCTTGCCAGGCTTCACTGCTAAAATGTACGGTAAGCATTGGCTGCTGGTGACGTTGCATGTTTGACTACGGTCTAGCGAGCAATCGTATTTTCCTCTGCCCTCTATCAATAGGGACTGCAATACATTGAATCCAGAAATTCACTTCTGTTAATTTGACTTCCAAGTTTCACCAACAAACAAAAAAGTAGTGCCATGGCAGAATAATACCTGGGGTTCTCCAACCCAGGCGAAGGGATTGAATAAGAGGCCTACAGTCTGTTGGTACGTGTTAGTATGCCACCAGTCATCGAGGAGGATGCTGAGTTCTCCGTCATAGACGAAGGGCTCTGTTTTCGCGGAGTCGACTATCAAAGACCCATACAAACCGGCCGTCCGCTGCAGACCATAGTGGCCATGATAGAAATATGTCCCAGCCTGCACACATGATTAACATTAGCGGCCGTCTTCTTACAGAATCGCAACGAAATATAACCATGCTAAGATGCAATTGTGGAAAAGGAAATATGATCTAAACATACTCTGTCAACAATGTATTTGTAAATATAAGTCGTGCTCGGCTGAATCGCACATTGAGATATGGAAGCAGTTCCATCATTCCACGGAGTTCCGTACTGAAGCACATGAACGTTACCAAAAGCACATATGGTGGGGAAAGAAAGAACCAATCAATCAAAATAAGACTTATCTCTCAAATTACTTTAATGAAAACCGAATCGCACCTGGCGAATTCCATGCCAGTGAATGACAACATTTTCAGTGGGCATCTGGTTATTTACTTCAACGACAATGGTGTCTCCTTCCCGAGCTCTGATCGTCGGACCTGGATATTGCCCATTAATGGAGATGATCGTTGCTGGCATACAATCAGGAGACCAGTTTTTGTAACTTAGTTTCCATTTATGGTAATGGACTTTCGCCTCTGACACAGGTGCCATTCCCAAAACCATCACCACTGCAAACATAAAGCATAAGGATCGACACTCCATCTTTTCACAGTTCCAAAACTGTTGTCTCAGGCTATCGATGCCTTCAAAGGGGATTGGCTTTATAGCCTGCAGACAGAAGCAACCATATAGGAACAAGGCACATTCCAGTCCCTATTCCCGGCTGCCTCATACGCGTTACACATACGAAAGGGACCATTCTCTCTCTGACGTCATTTAATTAGATGAGTCACAAAGTTACCTTCTCAACTCCACCGAAGAGGACACTCATGAAGTCATCTCAACCTCAGTTCCTCTCTCCCTCAGTTACAAGGTGAGACTATATCTATAAGAAAATAGTCATTATAAATTTTTTTAATAGAAATTATAACAATTTTTTGAAATAGTCATTATAACAATTTCTTTTCACTTCGGTGGGAGATAACAATTATTTTATGTAACCATTCAAAATGACTTAATTAATATATTTTCGATCATATTAACAACTATTTTACGTAACAATCCTAAATATTATTTTTTAATATATTTTTGATCGTGTTCAATTTATATTTATGACAATTTATATATAATAATCTAATTTTAATATATTTTTAGAATTATTATTTTTATATTTTAATAATATTTAGAATTAAGTATGTTTTGAAAATTTCTAAAAAATTGATGGACATTCACATATCAATTTTTTAAATTTAATAAAAATCAATACAACCTAACTCTCTAACACACTATAGCTGTTGAATACTTTCTCTTACACACTATCATTGTTGATAAAAATTATATTGAATATATTCCTTTAAAAATTAATCTAAACATCAATTAAAAAAATCCACATATCCCCATCCACCATAAATTGAATATTCATATTCATATTCAATATTATTAATAACAAATATTTCATAAATTTCCATTTAATTAAATAATATATAAATTTTCAACATTAATTAATTAATCATATATATAATTAAAAATTCTTGCATGTTACTAACGTCATATGAATGCCCGATCAAAACGCAAGTTTCTGCTTTTACACTATTATACTATGAATTAAACACCAAAAAATGAACATATCAGGACAAGAAATTACGAAAATCATTATCTTGAAAAAGCACGTACCGGCCTCCAATAAATTTAAATTGGTCAAACGATATACTGATATCCGTGACGTGAAAAAGACGAACATGAGTGTTTTTTTTAATAATTATTTATTAAGCAACCGACCATGCTTCATTATTTTGATTTCAATTATATGTTTTGTTAAATTTCTGTCCAAATGAACTTGTCCTTCCGAAGCAAATGGTAAATAATATTAAACTAATTAAATGAAATCTCGAAGGGAAGCGTACTGTCACGCCCCTACACCTGCGGTGATCTTTCAACCGCTTGTAGCGAGGTGCGGCACCACCGAACGCTTTCTTTTTAACAATACTAACGTTTATGGACTACGCCTACTCCAACATAAACTTATTTTAACTTATGTTCTCTTGCAACCAAGTAAAGAGTTATCCTTTATACTTTAAAGAAGATCATTCTCAATCATTAACCATGTACAATAAACCGAGAACATCAACAATAAACAAGTACAAAGGGAGGGGCAACTCCCAGAAACTCTGCCCAGCAATATATATTATAACAGCTTTACTTCAATTGTACAAATGCAAGTGATGCTTGACAAACTTCAAGCCAACACTTAGAATATTTTACATCAAGGCATAGAACAGCCTTCTTACAAATTATGTGCACCTTTGCACAAAGTGAAACACTCACCCGAGCCTCCTAATTCACCTTGCCAAATCCTGCACACAATTGCCTGCACAATCTCCACCTCTCAACCCGGGTCAAAATTCCATCTCCACACAAGGGAAGAACTACACATAAGACATGTGTATTCTTCTTTTACCCCTGCGCAGCCTTTTTACCCCTATGCGTAGATTAGAAGTGCGAAGTTGCTTGGTGAGAATGAGGAGCAGTCCTCCCTTACTTATACGCATTCCACCCTTGCGTTAAGCCTTGGGCCGACCTCCTAAATTCTATCATGAACGCCCTCAAGTCCTTGTTTACCATGTCGGCTTGGGAATGTTTTGTTGTCCATCGTTCCACGCATATAAACCTTCGTGTCCTCATAACATGTGCGTTCAACACTTAGGCAATTTTCGTATGCTCCCTTTCGTCGCAAACTTTGTCGCAACTAACCGCAGTTTCGTCGCATTTTGCCTGCCCGCGCGCCCACGCGCCCGTCCGCGCGCCCGACTCGCCTTCGTGCACGATGCGCCCGGCGCTCCGCAGCTCGGAGGCCTTACATTCTCCTCCACCTGAAATCGTTGTCGTCCTCGACAACATACCATCAACCATGATATGGTCTCCTCCACATAAGGCAAACATCACCGCAACATATGTAGAACCACTGTCATCTGCAATACGTTGTCCATGTGTGTGTCTCCTCCAAAGTGAAGAGATCATCTCATCAAACCGACTCTCGATGTGCCCCATTCAGGTCCATGAAGTCCTCTTCATCATCTGCAATGTGCCACCATCAATCATACCTGCTCCATGTGCTTGAGGGCTCACTGCCATGAGCAGCTAACAATGAGCCCACCTTCTTATTCATCTAAGAAGATGTAGAGGGAGCAGAGCCTGAAGGCTCCTCCTCACTAATCAATTCAATCCATCTATCAGGATCCTCAATCTCCATCCTTTGTAGGTAAGCAACCCGGTCTTCCTTCTGGACATCTGGCCTCACATATACCTCATCATCATCATCATCATCCTCCACCAACTCTAGCCTCCCTGTTAAGTCCAAGATGCTATCTGAGAGTGATCTAATGACCAATGACTGTTCCACAAGCTTTGCCTCAACAGTGGACAACCGCTTGTTCTCCTTTTCCTTATCCTCCATTTGCATCGCTCCCACTTTACAATGAGGCCTTGTTGCACCAATGGTAGGCACACCAATAGGTACATCTTCCCTTCCATCGTAAATGTAGAGCTTCTTCAAATGTGGTACAATCATAGCATCAAACTGCTTCATAAACTCCATCCCCAATACAGCCTCATAGTCATCAATCCGCACTATAGTGAAGTTCACCTTCCCGGTCCATTCACCAAGTGTAGTGTCCACCTTCTCAGCTATACCAAGGATGTTCATAGGAGGAGAATTCACTGTCTTCATTTGCGCCTTTGCCGGTACAAATTTCAGCCCAATTCTTCTTGCAGTATCTTCTCCCATGAAGTTGTGAGAAGCCCCACTATCTACCATAGTGAGCACATTAGTATCTCCAATCTTCATTCGAACATACTCTAACTTGTTTCTTTCTGGATCGTCCTTAGAGACTGCTTTTGTAGTAGCAGAAGCACCAAGTATCTACATCATCCCCACAGAAGCATCATTATCCTCATCATCAGATTGTGCAACCGTAGCCACCTTTAGTTTAGAGGGACAATTCTTCACTGTGTGTGGTCCTTCACATAACCAACACTTCAAAGGTTTCTTCATCTTTGCACCATCATCTGATTTTGGAATATCATCTTTCTTCTTCTCTTTTGGCTTTTCAGACTTCTTCTTCTTGTCATCAGAAGTTTCCTCAAAGTGATCCACCATCCTATCAACTACAACAAAAGCTTCTTCAGGTGTGTTGATCTTCTACCTCCTTACCTCATTGCGTGCCCAAGGTTTCAATCCCATGATGAAGTTGAACACCTTGTCCTTCTCTGCCATGTCATGAAGTTCTAGAGTTGCACTTGAATACTCTTGCTGGTATGCTTGTAGGCTTCCTGTTTGCTTTATGTACTTGAGTTTGGTCCTTGCTTCCCATGTGTCATCTTGAGGACTGAAGTGGGTCTGCAAGGCCTTCTTCAAGTCTTTCCACGAAGTAATGTCATCAGCACTGCCATTGGCAATCTGGTCCACTCTCCTTCGCCACCACATCTTAGCATCCTTTGTCAAGAACTAAGTAGCTACCTTGACTTGTGTCTCACCATCAACCAGGTTCAACCGCTCCAAGTACTGCTCCACGTCCCACAAGAAGTTGCCAAGAATTGCTGCCTTCCTCGTTCCATCATAAGATTCCGGTTCCTTGACCTTCATATGAGGCACTCCTCCACCTGAGTTATGCCCCACGACCTTCTTCACAATTGTAAGCTCATTCTTTGTATCTTCAAGAGTCTTCTTCAAGTTCTCAATTTCTGCAAGACCTTGATCCCTTGATTCCTCGACTTCTCTGACCCTTTGTTCGAGTTGTGCACAACTATATTCAGTGTACTCATTTTGTGTCTTGAGCTCATCATTCTGCATTTGAAGTCTATCGAGTTTCTCTTCAAAAGAAATCTCCATATTTTCAAACTTTACCAACACCCTTTCAATGAACTCCATAGGAGTTTCTTTGCCACCATGACTAGACCCGGTTGCCATCTCGACCAGCTTCTTCTTCCTTTGTGATCTAGTCTCGACCATACAAGAACTCTACCGAGTATCCTGCAACCTGAACCAACCCTTGTTCCACTTCGTGTGAAACGGTTTCCTTCACCTGCAAGTACCCTTATCTCTGTCTCGAGCAACCTTTGCTCTGATACCAACTGTCACGCCCCTACACCTGCGGTGATCTTTCAACCGCTTGTAGCAAGGTGCGGCACCACCGAACGCTTTCTTTTTAACAATACTAACATTTATGGACTACGCCTACTCCAACATAAACTTATTTTAACTTATGTTCTCTTGCAACCAAGTAAAGAGTTATCCTTTATACTTTAAAGAAGATCATTCTCAATCATTAACCATGTACAATAAACCGAGAACATCAACAATAAACAAGTACAAAGGGAGGGGCAACTCCCAGAAAGTCTGCCCAGCAATATATATTATAACAGCTTTACTTCAATTGTACAAATGCAAGTGATGCTTGACAAACTTCAAGCCAACACTTAGAATATTTTACATCAAGGCATAGAACAACCTTCTTACAAATTATGTGCACCTTTGCACAAAGTGAAACACTCACCCGAGCCTCCTAATTCACCTTGCCAAATCCTGCACACAATTGCCTGCACAATCTCCACCTCTCAACCCGGGTCAAAATTCCATCTCCACACAAGGGAAGAACTACACATAAGACATGTGTATTCTTCTTTTACCCCTGCGCAGCCTTTTGACCCCTATGCGTAGATTAGAAGTGCGAAGTTGCTTGGTGAGAATGAGGAGCAGTCCTCCCTTACTTATACGCATTCCA
Source organism: Pinus tabuliformis (assembly GCA_031772625.1). Lineage (NCBI taxonomy): Eukaryota > Viridiplantae > Streptophyta > Pinopsida > Pinales > Pinaceae > Pinus > Pinus tabuliformis. Next base: position 148,016,028 of record CM062814.1, read on the forward strand.
CCCTTGCGTTAAGCCTTGGGCCGACCTCCTAAATTCTATCATGAACGCCCTCAAGTCCTTGTTTACCATGTCGGCTTGGGAATGTTTTGTTGTCCATCGTTCCATGCATATAAACCTTCGTGTCCCCATAACATGTGCGTTCAACACTTAGGCAATTTTAGTATGCTCCCTTTCGTCGCAAACTTTGTCGCAACTAACCGCAGTTCCGTCGCATTTTGCCTGCCCGCGCGCCCACGCGCCCGACTCGCCTTCGTGCACGATGCGCCCGGCGCTCCGCAGCTCGGAGGCCTTACACGTACCCTGATGAGTTAGGAAAGCTTTGATTGAATCTGAATCTGGTCAGTTACAATTAGTTTAAATCGGATAATTAATTATTTTAAAATAAATTAAAAACAATTAATAGTTATTTTTAGGTATTTTTTTATTTAAATTTCTGTAATTTATAATAAATTAAGCAAAATTTGTCAATAAAAATTAGATATGTTAAAAAATTTCACTTTCAAACCAACAGTATCAAAATTTTCAAACCAACCAATTTAATTCATCATAAATACATAATAAATATATAATAGCCTTTCGTAAAACACGAACCATTCCAAAGACCATAACATAAACCAGAAACGTCGGTTGACCAAGTGTGAATCTCCCGAGTCCATCGCTTCACAGTTCAAAAATTGTTGTCTCAGCCTATCGACGACTTCACAAATGCGCTGAGTAATGTTGCAAATCTAACTTTGAAATCATACAATTCAATCCGGATGGGCTATATAGCAGAAGCAACCTTGCCTAATAAAATAGGGAGTCGTCCAGCGAGGCAGAGGAATTGCTCGGACAACTAAGAGTGGTCGGAATCTGGTTAAAAAAATTTCAAAATTATTTGTAGAGGTAGTGTTTGAATCTTATTTTTATGGTGGAAATGGATTCAGCGCCATCAAAAACCTCTAGTACACCTAAAATGTTAAAGTTTAACAACTATAACTTGGATTTACAAAAATCCTTGCCGGATTTTCTCTAAATATGATTGGAATTTCCATAACTTTCCAGGCAATTCCTCCGGCTAGTTAGACTACGGCATAAAATATATATTCCACATTTATGTACAAGAATATTCTTGTTTCTAATTGTACTAAAATTGTAATATGTTTGTGAAAATAATTTCGGCAAAATCACATGAAAAATCATTTGTCGACACTTTTCGAACCAACCAATGTGGTTCATCCTCACGACAGGTTGAAGATCCAATCTAAGCGATAAGTTAAATAGGGACATCAGGCCATTCCAACAGCTATATTTGACCAAGCAACGGACAAACAAGACTTCTAACGGCTAGATTTGACCAAGGGCCAAGGGGAGGGGTCAAGGTTGTTAAAAAACTTTTAAATAAATTATTTATATTGTTAATAATATTATTAATATACATTAATATTATTATTCTTATAACCCGGATGCGGGTGATTTTCATTTGCATTAATGGTGACATTTATGAGGGACAGCGCCTGGCCTTGCCACCTGTTGGCCAGCGCTATTCTCCAAGTCTTCACATGGATCCTGATGGCTCACATAGGGTGCGAGCAGGTCCGTCTGCAAGTTGTTTTTAATGCACACATCGGCCGAGACAAAGAAGGTGCTGGTTTTATCATGGAGTATTCGGCCTTCAAGCCCATTGTTTGCTTCCCGTCTTGTAACCTCTGCCCGCCGAATGCAGGATTCCTATGCAGTAGATTGGTCTCAGGTGTTCACTGCCGGTTCCTGGTTGCACTTATACCTAATCCTGGGTCGTCCATATCCCATTCTCTTTCCTGCTCTCTGAGCCCTCCCCAGGTTCCTTTGGTGCAGTCGGGGCTCTCCTCTAAAGTTTCTTGTGCTTTTGTGTTGTCCCCTAGCCGCTTAGCCATGGTCCGTCATCGTATGCGAAGCCGACATGGCGGGAGCCGAGGTGGTCGCACGCGGCCTCAAACTGCTCATTCTGTGGATCAGCCTATGTCCCCTGTCTCTCTGTCTTCTTCCCAAGCGAATTCTCCATCGCCCAGTCCAACTCGCAGACCTTTCCCGCATAATGCTTTCCAAACGACTCACTTTAAATTTCAGAGTAGCTTGAATAAGCCCATCATCACGGCTAACATTACCATAATTTTCTCTGAGGAAGAAGCTCAGAGTCAAGCTCCTGCGAATACTGTGGCAGAGCATCCTCAGGGCGTTCTCAGAACTGCAGGCAGCCTTGGTACTGGGCAGCCTTCGGCAGATGAAGGTAAGGAGGATAAGTGTGGCGATATGCATGGTGAGGAGGTCAATCCTAACGCTTCTCAGCCACCAGGTGGCTGCTCACATGATGCCACTATCTCGCTTGCCATAGCTGGCAGCTCTAGTGGCGCCCGTCCTATGTTGGTTCCTCCAGGTGGCAGCGGAGAGGGTGATGCGGATCGTGATGGAGATTTCTGGTATGGCAATGCCTGCCCGGTCGTCGAGGAGCCGCTGGAACAGGATGTCCACATGTGATGCTTCCTTCTCAGAGTTTTCTCCTTGGTCACTGGTCAGGTTCGGTCTCTTCTGGTTTTGTTGTTCTGTCTCTGTTTCGGCGGTTCAGCATTTTGGTACCTTGTCTTTGTGGCTCGGAAGTCTATTGTTCTGGTTCTGTTCCTGCGGTTCGGCGGTCTGGTTCTATGTCTCTCTGGCTCGACAGTATGTGGTTTTCAAGATGACATGTACAGTTTTGCATTCTACAGGTGTTTGTTTCCACTGTTCCAAAGGGGTTATCCCAAATCCGCACTATGGCTTGCTAGCAATTTACAGGCTTCTATGTATAGTTTTTGCATCACTGTAACTGGTTTTGCTCAAATGTGGGACAACTCTGTTCTCCTGAAAGCATTCTTATGCTCTCGTCTGAGGCTTCTGCCTCTTTGTAACCTTATTTTTATTTCCTTTTAATAGAATTAGTCTTTACACAAAAAAAAAAATTATTATTCTTATATATAGTATAAATATTAGGGGATAATTCTATTAAGAATAATATATTAATATTAAAGATCTTAATCTTATGGTAAATCCCATATTTTAAGTGACTGTTGTCTTATATAGATATTAATAATATTACTATTAAATAAATATTATTACTATTATTAATAATGTCCAGGGTAAAAAATAATAGTAAGATTATTGTTATTATTAACTTCAAACTAATACTACTTAGCTAATATTACTAACTTATAATCTGAATAATTCTATTAAAAGACTAATATTATTATTACTAACTAGTGTTACATTTTTGTATTATTTATAATTGTTAATGATAATAGTAATAATGTTATAAGTTTTATTATAAGGTTAAATTCTTTTTCTAAGAAGTGACTTAATGTTAAAAATATATTAATAAGATAATACTAATAAAATAATGGCCTATGGTGAAAAATTCATTTATTACTAATTATAGTAAAAACATTTGTATTTCTAATTCTATAACTATCTTATGAAGAAATATATTTAATTTTAATAATATATATTCTGCAATTTCAATATAAAATATATAAAATATTTTCAGCTCTATGTAATATATAAAAATAATTATATTTCTAATATATAAAATAATTATAATTCTCACAATAAATATAATAAAATTGATATATAATTTTAATAATATATATTTTATACTTTTCTATATATATTTTTATTTTTATTTTAAATTATATTAAAATGGTTTAAATAAAAATATTCTTTTCCTAATTTTATTAAATTTATCCTAAAATATACCCCACATATATATGTGTAATAATATAAATGTCTATTATCTCAACTGTCATATCAATAATAATTTACTTTGAGTTCTTTTAAGGAGGTTGTCCAATAATCGGTGTTCCCTATCTTGATATGATGCCAACGCCATCTTGATATGATGCCAACGCACAAGGGATTGCTTCTCCGACTATACTTGGTGCATTGCATGTGCTCTTGTAACTTTATCAATCATGGTATGAAGTCAGTACAAGATTAAAAGTCATTTGAATATTGCAGGTCACCTAGGGAGGTAAAATAGGAGAATTCTATTAGATTGAATCGTAAAAAATTGATGCCAACTCACAAGAAAAGGGGAGGTACAACATGAGAACACTATAGTTGATGCATTGCATGTTCTCTAGCCACGTTATCCATCATGCAATGAATTTCTTATAAGATTAAAAGTCATTTGAATATTGCAGGTTGTATAGGGAAGTACACTTGGCATATGGAGGTACAAGAGGAGAATCCTATAAGATTTGGTGGAGTAAAAAAATAACATTATATCACAAGTTTACCATTCTAGCTAAAAGATTAACTTATATCTCCTTCTCCTAGGTTGAGGGTAGTGACTAGTCAATACTTATCCATGAAAATTCTACCCAATAGTTGTTATGACTCATTCGTTTTTTTTTCTTACAACAATATAATCTTTTTTACTTAGCATGTTGATATATGTCAAAGTCTGACCAAACCAACCTATCATTGGCATTTTTTTCTATGGTATTTTTTCTTAGAATGTTGATATATGTCAAAGCCTCACAAAACCAACTTATTTTTTATGTTTCTATTTACAAGATGCTTTAATTAAATGATGTCTTAACAACATGAAGACTTTGAACTTATATTACTAGTTTAAGTGATTTCCCTTATGGCCAACCAATAACAATTTTCCTTTTCAATTTATGTAATCCTCATTTGAAATAATACAATGTGCCTAACTAAAAAACCAATTCACTCTATGTAATACTAAACATTCACCATCATAATCATAAATTAGTAAGTGTTTACTTCACACAATTAGTTGATAACATTAAACAAATTAAATTATTTCTAGGATTGATAGATAACATTATAACAAACCTATAAGGATTTATTAATTAATTAAAAATTGAATAAATTAATCAATTAATTAAAATTAATAAATAATTAAACATAAAATAAAAACAAAAAGAAAATTAAAAATTAATTATAGACATATTAACCAATAATAAATAATAAATAATAAATTAATAAATTTAATTTAATCAAACAAATTATATAATTAGTTAAAAATATTAATAAAAGTAACTATAACTAATTTCACATTATTAAAAAATAAAAAAATAAATAAAAAATAAATAAATAACAAAAAAAACCTACCAATAAAATCAAATAAACAAATTATTAAAATAAATTAATAAACATATCAATAAAGATTAGTTAGTAAAATTAATTAATTTATCAATATTCTTTTAATTAATTAATTAAACTAATTAATTTATAATAAGTAATAAATCAATTAAAAAAATAAAAAAAAAATAAAAAAATAAAAAATAAAAATAAAAATAAAAATCAATTAAAACATTAAAGCAAATTAATAAATATAATTAGGAATTATATAAATAATAAAATTAATTAAGTTATCCCTTTAACCTAGTAATCAATTAATTTATCCTTTAAATAATAATAATAATAATTAATTAATTAATAATGATAATAATAATTAAATTAATTAATTAAATAACTAAAGTAGAAACTTGTAAAATAATAGCAGACCTATTTTCTTTAATATCCTTTATATATAACCTAAATTCTAGCTCTTGGATACATCATTAGGATCTGAAAATATTACTCACTTAAGTAGTCCGAAACGTTGGGTTCTCAAAACTCTATAACAGGTCATTCCTCCTCTACTAAAAAATATCTATGTAAAAATGAATTTATGAATTTGAAAAATAAATACAATCGTATTTTTAAGTCCAAATTAACGATTAAATTACAATGTGCTGTAAAATTATATATATATATATAGAGAGAGAGAGAGAAACTTATAGATAAAATAACATTTTTTACCAAAATTAAATAATACAATTTCAAGTAAGAATGTGATTTTTTGTTTCTTCAAATACATTTTTTAATGTATAAATGAATTCAACACCGGGCACTCGAATTCTACATATTAAACAACTTAAACTCAAGTTTTTAAAAATCTTTACCAAATTTTGTTTAAAATTAACCGGAAAAATGTTGTGGAAAAAGCTATTCTAGAAGTTATATATATATATATATATATATATATATATATATATATATATGTGAAGTAAATACTTATATTATAAAATTAATTAAGTTATAGTATATTTGTTTTATGTTTTGGAGGGTTTTTTACATATTTTATGGTGTAATTTGTATAGATGGGTAGTGATTCCTTGGAATCACAAGTTTTAGTTGTAAACTCTCCACAATCCAAGTGCTCCAAAGAATTTTCACATGTTGAATCCATATATGTAGTACAAACCCTGTTTTAAACAATAAAACTTAATATTTGACCGAAAACAATTTGCTATATTCCAACCAAAACGTAAAAACATAGTATATTTAGGCAAGACTATTATATATATGAACGAGTATTTCCTATTAATCACAACAATATTTTTAGGGCCAATGTTTCTAACTCTCCATCGATTGATCTAACAAGAAGAATAAATAATGAAAATGATTCCAACGGAGTAAAACTTTAGAAAGTCAACTTGAATTATTAACAAAAACTGATTACTTAATAAAATAATAATTTATTTAAACATATAAAGAAATAAAAAAAAATAAAAAAAAAATTATTATTATTTTTCCAAGGAAAAAGGCTTAATTTTATTAATGAAAATAAAATTACATGTTGCGTTGGCAAGTAATATAGCATCATTTAGTCAGAGACCAATGATAATAAAAAACAAACAGAAAAACACAAGTAACGTACATGATGGAAAAAGCGAAGCTTTTCTCCCCTTCTTTTTCTCGACCCTTTGCCATTTCCCTTGGTACGGCAAAAGCGAAGCTTTTCTCCCCTTCTTTTTCTCGACCCTTTGCCATTTCCCTTGGGACAGCACAGAAGAGACAAGTGCAAGCTTATTCCCTACATCCAACATGGAAATATCTTTGTCTGAGTCTGAATTATCGAACAAGTGAATACTGTTGTTCCCACCTATGTTCGCTTCTTTAGGAATCATGTTTGATTCCAACAGGTGAATCTGAAATTTAGTTGGGCCTTGTGGGGTTCCCTGTTGTATTTTAGGTTCCATTGATGTCTGGTTATTTCCTTTTGGAGTTGGATCTTCCTTAGCTTCACCCACCTCCTCTTCAGGTTACGGCGGGGGATATTTCCAGCCTTTGGGTTTTTTCCCAAGACTCTTCTTTCTTAGAGTGTCTTTTTTAGCTTTTGGACATGAATTGTGTAGGTGCCCTATTTGCTTACAATTACTACACCTAAATGTTGTGTTCTCCTAATCTAAAATCTGAGTCCAAATTTTCTTGTTGTGTATTAGGCGAATGTTGTTGAGTAGGCCTTTGTTGAAGTCTACTTCTACACATATTCGTGCAAAAGTGTAGACCCTTTCCTCCACTCGTTGAGTATCATTATTGATGAACTGCCCAATGTTGTTACTTATGCCTGCAAGTACCCTATTGTCCCAGAAGTGTAGGGGAAGATTGTCCATCCGAAACTAAACTGGCATGCTAGAGAAAACCATGGTGTTTGCATCAAAATTAGGAGACCAGGGAGTAGTGAATAGGCCAATCGAACCCAGAACCATGGTCCTTCCTGAAGGATTGAGTCTCTAGCCTCAGTTGTTGGGAAGTTTACAATAAAGAATACTTTTGACCAGAGATGTATTTGGCATTCTAATGACTAGTTAGTTAAATTCTAATGGAAAAGTTTTACTGGTTTTGGCCAGAAGCAGTTGAAATAATATATAATGTCTTGGGATTCAAAAGAGGCGCAATGCTCATCTGTTTCTAACATGTTTATGTTTAGTTCTGGGGTGTAGTTCAGTTGCTCCACTATGTATGGGCTTGGAGCGTTTCCTGCCTTTTTGGTTGGTTTTGTGTCTTATTTTTTCCCTCAAGTATTTTCTTGAATGATGGTCTCCCATTTGTTTGCTTGTTTGCTTATGTTTTGTTCTAGTGCCTTTTGCAGTGTTGCTTCCCACCCCCCACCATTTTCATTTGTGTTGCTTCCCACCCCCCACCATTTTCATTTTTGGTGTAACTGGTTGCCGCCACTCCTCCCTAAGTTTCAGGTTGAGGATTATGGTGGAATTTGGTAAGATATGGTATTCCAACGTGGGCTGATTACCCTATCCAGTTTTATGTGTGATGTATTGTTTCAGGAGCATCACACTGTTTACTGTGTTTACCCAAATTAATAACAAGATCCCAACAGGGGTCTTAAGGAAAATTTGAATGGAGGGGGACTTACTAGTTTCTTGGACCGGATTTCTTCCTTGTTGCTACAAGGTTTTTCTATTTCAGGGGCTCCCATTTTCCTCGGGTTCCATTTGGTGCGGATGCAGATACAAAGCTGGATAGGGTGTGACTCTATTGAGCCAGAGCACAGGGCCTTTGCCGGTTCCGACATGGAAAGGCGTAGGATAGATCGGCTATCCCAAATCCGCAGTCGTTCCCCATTTATTTCCACCAAGCACTGAGTACCCCACGGTTCTGGTAATCCCTTCGGGGCAACAACAACGAGCAGTTGTGTGGTTTCCAAAAACCCCTGCGACCCGGTGAACACTGAATACAAAAAGTTCTATATTTCAGGGCAAAGGTACCAAAGGATGGACAGAACCACAACAAAATAAAGGTTGCAATCATCGAAATAAACTAGAAAGAAGGGAAGATAACGCCCCACCACCCGAAACCGCGTAGGAGTGATAGCCTCTGCCGGCCAAAACCAAGACCAGCCACCGCGTAGCGAGAGGCTGAATAAGAGACTCGGGAAAAACCATTTCCAGGAATTTCCCGGCTGCCTCATACGCGTTACACATACGAAAGGGACCATTTCTCTCTTTGACGTCATTTATTAGATGAGTCAGAAAGTTACCTGCTCAACTCCACCGAAGAGGACACGCATGAAATCATCTCAACCTAGTTCCTCTCTCCCTCAGTTACAAGGTGAGAATATATCTATAAGAAAATAGTCATTATAACCATTTTTTTAATAGTCATTATAACAATTTTTTTCACTTCGGTGGGAGATAACAATTATTTTATCTAACCATTCAAAATGACTTTTTTAATATATTTTTGATCATATTAACAACTATTTTACCAAACAATCCAAAATATTATTTTTTAGTATATTTTTTATCCAGTTCAATTTATATTTATGATATTTTATATATGATAATCCAATTTAATATATTTTTAAAATTATTATTTTTATATTTTAATAATATTAAATTTCAGAAATATTTAATGAAATTTATATTTTTAGAATTATTATTTTTATATTTTAATAATATTAAATTTCAGAAATATTTAATGAAATTTATATTGATCATATTTTATATATAATAATCTAATTTTAATCTATATCTTTAGAATTACATTTCAAATTTTTTAATGAAATTCAAGTCAATTATTCAAAATATTTTAAATGTGTATACTCACTTTAATCTATGTCAAGACCCTTGGTCCTATTTTCATGTATGTATTTTTTTTTCTTCTTCCTCATATATAATTTCTAATTCTAATCAAACTCATTAACCTTAAATCAAATTAATTTGACATATTTTTATATTAATTTGAATGCTAGTTTATTTTTATAATGTATATTTTTAATAATAATTTATATAATTTTATTATATATATATGAGTATAACCACATTAAAAATATTAATAAGATTGATATAGCTGAAAGCTTTATTTGTATCTACCATCAATAAATAAATTAAAAAATTATTGTAAAAAAATATTATTATTTTAACTATTGCAACAAAAATATTATTATTATTAATATTGATTTTACTTAATCCTTAAGAATCTCAAATCTTCATTAAAAACAAAAGTGTTGAAGAGTTTCTATTTGTACAACCAAGATATAAGGCAGTTTTTATAAAATTAAATATGTTTTGAAAATTTCTAAAAAATTGGTGGGCATTCACATATCAATTTTTTTAAATTTATTAAAAGTCAATACAACCTAACTCTCTAACACATTACAGCTGTTGAATGCTTTCTTTAACACACTATCATTGTTGATAAGCATTCAAACTAGGCATATATTGAGCCTATTCCCTTGAGAATTAATCTAAACATCAATCAAAAAATCCACATGTCCCCATCCACCATAAATTGAAATAAAAAACATTAAATTAATAAATATTATTTATATTCATATTCATATTATTAATAACAAATATTTCATAAATTTTAATTTAATTAAATAATATATAAGTTTTCAACATTAATTAATTAGTTATATATATATAATTAAAAATTCTTCGCATATTACAAACGTCATATGAATGCCCGATCAAAATGCAATTTTCTGCTTTTACATTATTATACTATGAATTAAACACCAAAAAATGAATATGTCATGACAACAAATTACGAAAATCATTAACTTGGTGTACTAATTACCAATAAATTTAAATTGGTCAAACAATATACTGATATCCGTGACGTGAAAAAGACGAACATGAGTGTTTTTTTTAATAATTATTTATTAAGCAACCGACCATGCTTCATTATTTTGATTTCAATTATATGTTTTGTTAAATTTCTGACCAAACGAACTTGTCCTTCCGAAGCAAATGGTAAATAATATTAAACTAATTAAATGAAATCCCGAAGGGAGGCGTACCCTGATGAGTTAGGAAAGCTTTGATTGAATCTGAATCTGGTCAGTTATAACTAGTTTAAATTGGATAATTAATTATTTTAAAATAAATTTAAAAAAATTCATAGTTATTTTTAGGTATTTTTTTATTTAAATGTCTGTGATTTATAATAAATTAAACAAAATTTTTCAATAAAAAATATATATGTTAAAAAATTTCACTTTCAAACCAACTGTATCAAAATTTTCAAACCAACCAATTTAATTCATCATAAATACATAACAAATTTAATTCATCATAAATACATAATAAATATATAATAGGCTTTCGTAAAACACGAACCACTCCGAAGACCATAACATAAACCAGAAACGTCGGTTGACCAAGTGTGAATCCCCCGAGTCCATCGCTTCACAGTTCAAAAATTGCTGTCTCAGCCTATCGACGACTTCACAAATGCGCTGAGTAATGTTGCAAATCTAACTTTGAAATCATACAATTCAATCCGGATGGGCTATATAATAGAAGCAACCTTGCCTAATAAAATATGGAGTCGTCCAGCGAGGCAGAGGAATTTCCTGGACGACTCAGAGTAGTCTGAATTTGGATAAAAAAATTTCAAAATTTTTTGTAGAGGTAGTATTTGAATCTTATTTTTATGGTGGAAATGGATTCACCGCCATCAAAAACCTTTAGTACACCTAAAATTTGAAAGTTTAACAACTATAACTTGGATTTACAAAAATCCTTACCGGACTTTCTCTAAATATGACCGGAATTTCCATAACTTTCCGGACAATTCCTCTGGCTAGTTACACTAACGCTATTTTATATTCCACATCTATATACAAAAATATTCTTATTTCTAATCGTATTAAAATTGTAATATATAAAAATACTTCATTTCTAATTCTATAACTATCTTATGAAAAAATATATTTAATTTTAATAATACATATTCTGCATTTTCAATATAAAATATTTTATATTTAATTTTAATAATACATATTCTGCATTTTCAATATAAAATATTTTCAGTTCTAATTGTATTAAAAATGTAATATATAAAAATAATTATATTTCTAATTATATTATAATTTTCATAATAAATATAATAAAATTGATATATAATTTTAATAATATATATTTTATACTTTTCTATATATTTTTTTATTTTTATTTTAAATTATATTAAAATGATTTAAATAAAAATATTCTCTTTCTAATTTTATTAAATTTATCATAAAATATACCCTGCACACGCTCCCGACACACACACACATATATATTTGTAATAATATAAATGCTTATTATTTCAATTGTCATATCAATAACAATTTACTCTGAGTTCTTTTAAGGAGGTTGTCCAATAATCTGTGTTCCCCAATCTTGATATGATGCTAGCTCACAAGGGGTTGCTTCTCCTACTATACTTGGTGCGTTGCATGTGCTCTCGTAACTTTACCAATCATGGTATGAAGTCAGTACAAGATTAAAAGTCATTTGAATATTGCAGGTCACCTAGGGAGGTACAAGAGGAGAATTCTATTAGATTGACTGGTAAAAAAATGATGCCAATTTACAAGAAAAGGGAGGTACAACATGAGAACACTATAGTTGATGCATTGCATGTTCTCTAGCCACTTTATCCATCATGCAATGAATTTATTACAAGATTAAAAGTCATTTGAATATTGTGGGTTGTATAGGGAAATACACTTCGCATATGGAGGTACAAGAGGAGAATTCTATAAGATTCGGTGGAGTAAAAAAATAGCATTATATCACAAGTTTACCATTCTAGCTAAGAGATTAACTGATATCGCTAGAGATTAACTGATATCTCCTTCTCCTCAGTTGAGGGTTGTGATATCTTGTGACTAGTCAATACATATCCATGAAAATTCTACCCAATAGTTGTTATGACTCATTCGTTTTTTTTCTTACAACAATACAGTTTTTTTTTCTTACCATGTTGATATATGTCAAAATCTGACAAAACCAACCTATCATTGGGTTCTTTTTCTTACAATAATATAGTATTTTTTTTCTTAGAATGTTGATATATGTCAAAGCCTCACAAAACCAACCTATTTTTTAAGTTTCTATTTACAAGATGCTTTAATTAAATGAGGTCTTAATAACCTGAAGACTTTGAACTTATATTACTAGTTTAAGTGATTTCCCTTATGGCCAACCAATAACAATTTTCCTTTTCAATTTATGCAGTCCTCATTTGAAATAATACAATCTGCCTAACTAAAAAACCAATTCACTCTATGTAATATTAAAAATAATATTATTCACTACTAATGATGAATTAAAATTAACATATCTCTCACATCTATGTAAAAATGAATTTGAAAAATAAATAAAATCGTATTTTTAAGTCTAAATTAACGATTAAATTACAATGTGCTTTGATGAGTACTAGTAAAATTATATATATATATATATATATATATATATATATATATCTAGAGAGAGAGAGAGAGAGAGAGTGAGTGAGTGTGTGTCTAACTCATAGATGAAATAACATTTTTTTACCAAAATTAGATAATACAATTTCAAGTAAGAATGTGATTTTTTGTTTCTTCAAATACATTTTTGAATGTATAAATGGATTCAACACTGGGCACTCGAATTCTACATATTAAACAACTTAAACTCAAATTTTTAAAAATCTTTACCAAATTTTGTTTAAATTAACTGGAAAAATCTTGTGGAAAAAGCTATTCTAGAAGTTAAGCTGCTCTGCGGTAGATCTGGTTCTTGTCAACGCCTGCTCTGCGGTGGCTCTGCCGTCTCTTATCAACGCCTGCTCTGCGGTAGATCTGGTTCTTATCAACGCCTGCTCTGCGGTGGCTCTGCCGTCTCTTATCAACGCCTGCTCTGCGGTAGATCTGGTTCTTATCAACGCCTGCTCTGCGGTGGCTCTGCCGTCTCTACCATACATATAATCTGTGATAGTTCTGCGGTAGATCTGCGGTATCATACATACATATAATCTGCGGTAGCTCTGCGGGCATGTAGTTCGCTAAGGGTATCTCTTCAGATCCCTTCGTATCTCTTCGTATCTCTTCAGATCTCCACGATTGGGAAGAGATTTTTCTATTTTTTTTTAGCTTTCGGTATAGATCTGCAGTAGATCTGGTGCAGATCTGCGATATGGCTCCGAGCTTCGCAAAAATAATTAGTGGCTCATCGGCCTCTGGAGGGCAATTTCCTGCCCATATCGTGAGTGAAGCCCCAGCTCCCACTATCCAAGTGGTCCAGGACTCACTCGATGAAGCTTTGAAGTTCTCTGAAAGTGCCCTAATTTGCCGGTTCAATGGTTTTTGGCCGCGGCTGATAGCACTCCACAATTGGATCTCGGAGGTATGGAAGCCTATCATTTCTGATGAAATTAATATCTACCCCTGTGCTAGAGGTTTCTTTATAGTAGATTTTGAAAATCCTGAAAGCAGACAATGTATTCTAGATTCCGGCCCTTGGTTTTGGGAAAAATCAGGCCTATTCATGAAACCATGGAACCCATCATTCGATCCCTCTACAGCAGTGATAACCTCAGCACCAGTTTGGGTGAGATTGCCAAGCCTACCCTTGCATCTCTGGAATCTCTCCTCGCTAAAAGCCATCAGAAATGAAATTGAGAAATTTTACTGCAGGTGCCCAGAAACAGAGGAATATGCCAGAACCACCTATGCACGCATCTGTGTGGAAATGGATTTTAGTGCCGGATTCCCAGCTGAAATAAACCTAACAAGTAAAGACTATGTGTGGAACCAGAAGCTTGATTATGAAAGTGTCCTCTTCAGATGTCGATCGTGCTTTGAGATAGGGCATCTAGCCAAAAATTGCCCAAAAGCCTCTGAGAAAAATTTTGCTAGAAAAAACCACCACAGATCTACATGGTGGGAAGGAGCACAAAAAGAACACTACACTGTCATCAAAGAAGAATATTCTAGAGAAAACTCTGAGTCACAAGAAATCAAGGAAGAAAGAAACAACTCTCAAAACAAGCAAGGAGAAAGCCTGCCCCAACAAATCAATAGTTATGAGGATTTGAATACCGCAGAAAATAAATCTTCATTTAACAGCGAAGCAGATCTTCTAAACCAAACTTCTTCTCCGACTATTTTCAAAAGAACGAACACAATAGATCGCGAAGCTAAGACACCAATGTCCCAAGAACCAGAAGAGATGAAGGAGATGCAAGACAAAGGAAGTTGGAAGACCGTAGAGAAAAGAAAGAAAGCTACAACGCCAATCTCGCCAAGAAAGACGAGGAGCCAGACAAGTAAAAATTAAGAAAATTGTAGGTCCGATAGACCAATTTGGTCTCAGTGGACGTTAACCATCATCATCATCATCATCATCATATATATATATATGATGATGATGATGATGGTTAACGTCCGCTGAGACCAAATAATGATCTATCGGACCTAAAAAGACAAATTATTTATTTTGATTTAAGATTTTATTCCTATGCTCAAAAAGCTTGGAGAGAAGCCTCCCGAGTTCACTATAATTTTGGCATTGTAAAAGGCTAGGAAGGTCAGTATTGTAACAAAGGTTGTGAAATTGAGATCTAATGTGGTTGTATGCAGGGCACTCTAAGAGGAAGTGGTTTTCATCCTCGATGCTCCTATATATATATATGATGATGATGATGGTTAACGTCCGCTGAGACCAAATAATGATCTATCGGACCTAAAAAGACAAATTATTTATTTTGATTTAAGATTTTATTCCTATGCTCAAAAAGATTGGAGAGAAGCCTCCCGAGTTCACTATAATTTTGGCATTGTAAAAGGCTAGGAAGGTCAGTATTGTAACAAAGGTTGTGAAATTGAGATCTAATGTGGTTGTATGTAGGGCACTCTAAGAGGAAGTGGTTTTCATCCTCGATGCTCCTATTCTCACAAATATGGCAGATCCTTTCCATCCATGGCGTTTTAGGAACTGCCCAGCGGCCAGTTTCACTATGGAGCTCATGAGAATTCGTTCTAATCTTTGCTATATTAATTTTCTTCTTTGAGCTAGTTAGAATAGAGAGATACTTTTGATCTTCAAGGGTGGGGTTGATGACCTTCTTATAATAACTTAATTTTCTTTTAGACGCTAAATCTTTCTCACACCACAATTTTTCTTTGAACTTAGAAGTAACAATATATTTAATGTTATTTATGTTTTGCAAAGCATCATTCTCATTGATCTCCCAATAGTTTAGCCAGGTCCTTGTGTCCTTATGCCATCCTCGGTTAAGCCTTAGGTGGTTTTGGCTGGAATTTAAAGCTAGCTTAGGAAGTCTATGATTGTCTATGTTATTGAGCTTGTGCTTGTACAACAGAAACCTGTGCATAGCTAGGCTCTCAATAGGAGAAAGACCTGCTTCTATAAGGACAATAGGATAGGGTGTATTACTTTTAATTTTCAGGTTATAAGTTATAAAACGCTTCTGGATTTGCTCAATCTTCCTCCATGATTCTCTGGAGATGCTGCAGCCCCAAACTTCACAGCCATATAAGATAACAGGAGTGACTAAAGTTTCAAAGAGGAACTTCTTTTTATCCCACATTACGAGGTTTGCTGTTTTACAATTATTTTCAAGACCAAAATAAGCTTTCCATCCCCCATTGATCCTTTTCTCAATGCTATGGTTCCAGTTGAGCTTGTGATGGATATCAATTCCTAGGTACTTGTAAGAATACACTTCCTCCAAGTTATTATTGTCATACATAAAATTAGCACAGGTGTCCTTCTTGGATTTGATAATCATAACTTTTGTTTTGTCTGTGTTAACAGTCATACCCATGGTAGAGTAGAAATCCTTAAGAAGCTTGAGTTGCTTATCAAGATCAGAAGGGCACCTTGCCAAAAGAACAATATCGTCAGCATAGAGAAGAAGGATAACTCAAGCTTCTTAAGGAAATATATATATAGATATGATAGAAGGAAATACTTATATTATAAAATTAATTAAGTTATAGTCTATTTGTTTTATGTTTTGGAGGGTTTTTTACATATTTTATGGTGTAATTTGTATAGATCGGTAGAGATTCCTTGGAATCACAAGTTTTAGTTGTAAACGCTCCACAATCCAAGTGCTCCAAGGAATTTGCACATGTTGAATCCATATATGTAGTAAAAAACCTATTTTAAACAATAAAACTTAAGATTTGACCCAAAACAATTTGCCATATTCCAACAAAAACGTAAAAACATAGTATATTTAGACAAGACTATTATATATATGAATGAGTATTTCTTTTTTTCCCTTTTAATTCCAGCCTATGGGCCGAAACGTTAAGGCTGTTAAAAGTTCCTTTTAGGTGGGAAGGGTAGGGGCTTTTAGATGCTTGGTAGAGGTGGTGGAACGAAACTTCAAATGACAGAGAGAGAACCATTCCGTTACTCATCACCTGGGGGACATGGCTTGCTAGGAATCAAGTCATCTTTAAGGATTCTGTCTTCCCTATTGGAAGACTTGTCGCAAAAGGAGTTGTTATTTATGAAAGTATTTGTTGTATATCTGATCCAAAACATATGATAATAGAAATAAACCCAAGAAAGAACAAGATCAAAATAGATATAAATGATTCATTTTATTGATCAAACTCTTAAGGTAGGGCAACACCATACATTCACTCCTTAAGGAAGGAGAGCACTCCACAAGCCATATGCCTGTTCATACAATAATACTTCTCTTCATATCATATCTCTCCATGTGGAGTCTCTAGCCTCTATAGGGGCCTCATACATACAATACCATGCATCATTACCATGGTTTCCTCATACCATCAACTAATACCATGGGCCCATTACATTATTATTAACTACTTGTGGTCCCTTACATGACATGGGTTAACCACCTTATTTATTACTATGGCCCATCCCATTATTACATTATTACCTTGGGTACCTCCCTTGGTACCCCATATTATCCCCCCTAGGTATATAGCAGTATTCCTGTTCCTCAATCTCTTTCTACTTCCAGAGCTGTTCGTCAAGAATCTATCAGATATTCTATGCCGCGGGCTTATTTTGACGGGGCCTCGGACATCAATGGTCGATGCGGGGATGGCTTGATTATTCACTTATCAAAGGAAAAGGTTGTTAAAGCTTCAGTTGGTCTGGGACAGGGCTCCAATAACTTTGCAAAATTGAAAGCCTTACATCTCCTTCTCTGTTGGCTTATTCTTAGAAATGTGAGAGAAGTCCAAATTTTCGGGGATTCAATGAATATTGTGAATTGGTTTAATGGGTCTCAACGCTGCAGCAATTTCATTCTGATTCCCCTGCTTAAAGAAGCTTCTTGCCTCAAAAGTCAGTTCATGGAGATCTCTCTCAGCCATATCTTCAGGGAAAGGAATTTTGACGCGGACCGCCTTTCCAAAGCGGGTTTTGAACATGATATGGGGGCGTGGGCTGTCACGGAGGAAGAAAATGGGGTGGTTCGATCAGTCGAACAACCCATTTTTGCTTAGTTTTTGTTTCATCAGAAAACGTTTTCTGTTCTTGTACATATTTTGTTTTGGTTCATCTTGTTTTTGCTTCCAATCTCTTCTGTAGAACTTCTTCAGGGCTTCTGGGCTGATTTGTGGAGGCTCGGGAAGCTGTGTTCTCTCATCGTTTCTTTTCTGTCTTCCGAGAATCCTTCTAGTGATTGCTGTGGATTCTTGAGGTCTCTGTTTGCCTCTCGTTTCTATTGCACTCTCAGCGCCATATTTCATACCTCTTCTGCGTGAATCGGATCCCGGGAGGTGCACGTGTTCTGGAGGAGCCACTTTTCTTGTTTTGGCTCACTAAGTCTGGTGCGTTTTTACACATCGGGCATGTTTTGTTAGCCGGCTGAGACTTCCTTTCCCCATATATGGTGGAATTGAGTCTCTCCGTAATGCTTTGCATTTTCTATGTAACCCTCTTTTTAATAGATGGTTCGATATTTTTCCTGTGGAAAAAAAAATATGAACGAGTATTTCCTATTAATCACAACAATATTTTTGGGGCAAATGTTTCTAACTCTCAACTGATTGATCTAACAAGAAGAATAAATAATGAAAATGATTCCAATGGAGTAAAACTTTTGAAAGTCAACTTGAATTAGTAACAAAAACTAATTACTTAATAAAATAATAATTTATTTAAACATATAAAGAAATTAAATAAAATTATTATTATTTTTCCAAGGAAAAAGGCTTAATTTCATTAATGAAAATAAAATTACATGTTGCGTTGGCAAGTAATATAGCATCATCTAGTCAAAGACCAATGATAATAAAAAACAAACAGAAAAACACAAGTAACGTACATGATGGAAAAAGCTATGCTTTTCTCCCCTTCTTTTTCTCGACCCTTTGCCATTCCCCTTGGGACGACACTGAGGAGACAAGTGCAAGCTTATTCCCTACATCCAACATGGAAATATCTTTGTTTGAGTTTGATTTATTGAATAAGTGAATACACTTGTTCCCACCTATGTCCGCTTCTTCAGGAATCATGTCTGATTCCAACAGGTGATTCTGAGATTTAGTTGGGCCTTGTGGGGTTCCCTGCTGTATTTCAGGTTTCATTGATGTCTGGTTATTTCCTTTTGGAGTTGGATTTTCCTTAGCTTCACCCACCTCCTCTTCAGGTTTCGGTGGGGGATATTTCTAGCCTTTGGGTTTTTTCCCAAGACTCTTCTTTCTTCGAGTGCCTTTTTTAGCTTTTGGACATGAATTGTGTAGGTTCCCTATTTGCTTACAATTACTACACTTGAATGTTGTGTTCTCGTAATCTAAAATCTGAGTCCAATTTTTCTTGTTGTGTATTAGGCAAATTTTGTCCAATAGGCCTTTGTTCAAGTCTACTTCTACACATATTCGTGCAAAAGTGTCGACCCTTTCCTCCACTCGTTGAGTATCAGTCTTGATGAACTACCCAATGTTGTTACTTATGCCTGCAAGTACCCTGGTGTCCTAGAAGTGTAGGGGAATATTGTCCATCCGAACCCAAACTGGCATGCTGGAGACAACCATGGTATTTGCATCAAAATTAGGAAACCAGGGAGTAGTGAATAGGCCAGTCAAACCCTAGAACCATGGTCCTTCCTGAAGGATTGAGTCTCTAGCCTCAGTTGTTGGGAAGTTTACAATAAAGAATCCTTTTGACTAGAGATGTATTTCGCATTCTAATGACTAGTTAGTTAAAATCCAATGGAAAAGTTCTACTGGTTTTGGCCAGAAGCAGTTGAAACGACATATAATGTCTTGGGATTCAAAAGAGGCATGTCTATGTTTAGTTTTGGGGTGTAGTTAAGTTGCTCCACTATGTATGGGCTTGGAGCGTTTCCTACCTTTTTGGTTGGTTTTGTGTCTGATTTTTTCCCCTCAAGTATTTTCTTGAATGATTGATCCGAATTGGATCCATGAAAATTCTAAAGTTCTATGACTATATCAAATCATGACAGACTTCAAAAACTTGTTAACAATGAGCTATCAAGAAGACCTCTGAACAGTGGAAGTTTGTAGCCAGCAAGGAACGACAAGCACCTTGGTCAAAGCGCGTTGACCGAGGCCCATGGAGACCATGCAGTGGCGCAAACTAGGAAGTCCAGATCAGAAAACAGAGGCCGTTTCTGACAAAAACCCTCGAAATGGAAAGGCCCCGAGCGCTCGGTCATAAGGGAAGCTAGAGAACTGTGGGAAAAGCACTAAAGCGAAAGGTGGGTCCCACTCTCCAAAACCGGCGGCATATCGAAGGAATTTTGGGTAGTAAGCGGAATTGTCAGGAGACCCAGCGATGCCATACAATGAACGACGCATGTCCGGCGGATGAGAGAGAAAACCGCCTCTCATCGCGGGCTAATGTTCGGGCAAGTCAACCGCGTGATAAGAGCGAACACCATAGGATCTGTGGGCTCCCGATCTAACGAAGGAGATTGCACCCGATGAATGACTGGATCTGGAGGGAGAAATAAGTGATGACATATAAAAGTCTGAAGTCCAATTTGACCGTTGAGTTGGCGGATGAATCATTACACAGAGTAACTAAAATACCGAACCATTTGAGGAAGAGCTAGCGCAGTTCATGAGAGGACAAGTGGCCACTTCCCTGTGAGACATTACATAGTGGCGATGACATGGAAGCAGGGAACTCCAAGCAAACAACAGTAGGCGATCCAAAGGGGTGGAAGAGGAAACGAACAATCATGAGACGGATTGGCTTTAAGCCATGAATAGATAGAGAAATAAAACAAGCGAGACAGAAGAGAAGAAAGAGGACAGTGAGAAAGGAAGGAGAAGAATAGTGAAGCAAGGAGCAGAGAGTCGAGCTGACCTATAGAGTTAAGGTAGCATCGAGTAGACAGAAGGCTTGAGAGGTTCGAGCAATCCCTGTGAGGATATCCTTCGGGAACTAGGTACCAAATTGGACTCATCCCACTCAGACCAGTTGAGGTCAAGATTTACTAAGGAAGAGTCTGTGCAGTCTAGTGGCTTGTGGAATCCAAGAACCACCCTACTAAGCATCATTTGTTTCAGGAGACTCAAATTGAGCTCGTCATTGTAAAACCTTTGCTTAAAAACACAATAAAAAGAAGGCCACCATTGAAAGCTGGACCGGAGACATAGCCCAAGAGGATTGGGTGAACTCCTTATTAATTTGTTGTGTTCTTGTATTTGCTTACTGTGTTTCTCTTATTGTTTTCCAGTGTATGTGTATTTTGCAATATTATCGATCTGTTGCCTAAGATAACATAGACACACACCAACACATGATTCTGTAATACCTTCATTAATTAATTAATTAACTGAGATCACTCATGAGTGATTTTCAGATCAAGTAGTATCAGAGCTCTAGGCTATTAATGTTATACAAGCTTGTGTTGGATTTGTTTGTTGAATGCTAACTAGATCAAAGCTCAAATTAGGAGAAGGAGAGTTGGTTGAAGCTAATCCTGAAATTGGGAGAGTCTATCCTCGGAAGACAATGTCAGAGGAAGGTTCTGTGGGGCCAGACCCTCAATTCATAGATAGTTTCCTAGCCATAAGGTCCATGGTAGAGGAAATGTATAAGGACTTTATAAAACATAAGGATGAAGATTCATCAGGCTCCAAACCAGACAAAGGAGAAGATGAGTCTCTCCTTCATGACCACTCAAAAGGCAAAGGGAAAGAAGAAAGCTTCCTCACACCTCCTAATAGCCCTGAACATAAAAGGAAGGAATCTTTGATTAAACTAGATGTTAAATTTGATTTACCCATATATGATGGAGAGTTGAATGCAGAAAAGCTGGACAATTGGATTAGACAAATTGATGTTTATTGCAGAGTGCAGAGTATTGATTTAGAAAAGAGAAAGATTCAACTGGCAAGCCTACGCCTTGGAGGCACTGCCTTGGTTTGGTGGGAAGGCAGGACCCAAGCTGACATGAAGAGACATGGTAAGACTATTTATGTCTGGATTGAATTTGTTTCTGCAATCAAAAAGCAGTTCTATCCATTGTCCTACATGCAACAAGCCATGATGAGCTGGCAAAATCTTCGACAGTTGAAAGGGAAAAGTGTACAAGGTTACACCCAAGAATTTAGAAAGAGAGCATTGATTCTAGGAATCTCATTAGACTCACTTGAGACTTTGTTGAAATACATCGATGGTCTACACAGCTACATGAGGCACACTATCCTCATGTTTAATCCCACTAGTATAGTTGAGGTATATATTCAAGCTACTCATCTAGAAGCTAGAGGAAAGAATGGAAGTCCAGAAGTTGGGGGATCATCCCAACCCACTGCAAGCCAAAATAAGGAGAAAAGAAGGCAAAAATGGAAAGAAAGGAAGGCTAACATTGCATAGAAGAGCAAGGCTTTGTGCACTCACTGTAAGAAGGATGGGCATGATGATGAGCACTGTTGGATTTTGCATCTGGAGATGAGACATAAGAAGTTCAAGGGTAAGAAGAAGAAGACTGTTGCAGCTATTCATAAAGATTTAGGGTCAGACTCAGGAGATGAAACAACTATTGCAGCCACAGGTATAAAAGGTAAGAATTCTGAAGCATCTACTAGTAATTCTGCACAATCTACTATTGATGAAGAAAATGAGAGAAAAATACATGAGCTTTTCCATATTCGAGTTATTTCCAAACATCAAAAGATTGATACTTTGTTTGATAGTAGCTCACAAGTAAATTTAATTGAGTGAGATGGTGAAATGAGGGGTTAGGGAAGGGAAATGATGATAGGGAAATTTTGGGAGATGGGCAGGGGTTTTAAAAATCTTTAGGAATGTGAATGGAGGGGAATGAATGAGGGAAATGAGTAAGAGAATTTAAAAAACAGACCTAGCTAGGGAAACAACTCAAATTGATAGGTAAGAGCTAGGGTTTGTAAGAAGATGAAGTAAATTGAAGGGAAATGATTTTTTTAGTGGATGGGATGGTGATTTGTATGTAAACAGAGGTATGGGATAGAAATTTCTAGGGTTTGAATGTTCTAGTTGACTAAACTCACCATTTGCGAGCTTTAAAACATGAAATTTATGTAGAAATTCCCACTGTAGATCACCTGGTAATGCAATGTACTAAAGAAAAACACTTGATCTACTTCTACAAACAATTTAGCGGAAGCTTTATCAAACATGAGCAACATCAAGCATGAACAAATATAACTGAGAATGAGAAGTAATCAACCATAACACAAAAGATATATCACTGGGGAAAGAACCAGCCTAAAACTCCAACTCTCTATTATCATACAAGTGGAAATCTTGTTCAAGTTACAAAAAGAATCATCTCTCAAGCTATCCTGCTCTCTTTGCAATCAAACAACACATCTCAGAGACTCAACAGACATAGAATATATCTTCCTCAAGCCCTCCAATCCTTCTATTTCCTTGCATTGATTGGGGTCCAAAGATATCACATGTGTGAATTGGCCTCATCACACTCACTGTAACCTCAAGTCCAATTGCGCAATCCATAAGGAATAATATTCCTTTTGCATGCAAGGAATATTCACTAAGGAATATCCTAACAACTGATAGTACATTGTCCCTCCATCTGATCTCAATTGGGTCTCTAACTGAATTGACATGCATGAGTTATCCATGAGTGAATGCTCAGTTATCTGAATTACAGTAGTTACATGCATGCAAGAATTAACTAACTGAACTCTCATTAATTTAACAACCTGTTAAATTAATCTAACTGGACTTGACTAAGTTAAACTAAGTCAACTAATTACAACTCAATATTACAACTCATCCTTATCTCTTTAACTGAAGGTTAAATTCCTCAATTAATGGAGAAACTGTTGCATGTCCTCACATAGACTTCAAGTTTGATTTTCCTTAACTAATTAACTCAAGATGAATTAATTAATTAATTTCCAAACTGCTGTTGATATCAAATTCGAATTTTACTTCCTATGTTTAGTCTAGGGACTGACTAAAATAAGAAGGGATCCCGAAATGCTATTTTTAGAAAATTTATTTTTAGCACTTTCACTTTTCACCCATTGTAGCTAAGATCTCCAATGGCTGAACTACTATTTATAGCCCGACTATTTATAGCAGTGCTATTTTTAGCATCTTCTATTTTTAGCATTTCTTGTTGCACATTTCAACACTCCCTCTCAACAAGAAAGGGATTATCAGTAACCCCGATCCTGTCTTTGTGGAACTCGAACTTGCATTTTGACAATGCCTTAGTCAAAATATCTGCATCCTGCTCCTCGGTCGAAACATACTGCAACATCATGATCCTCTTGACCACACAGTCCCGTAGATGATGGTAACAGATATCTATATGCTTGGACCTATCATGAAACATTGGATTCTCAGAGAGTTTTATGCAACTTTGATTATCACAGTATATCACTGTAGGATCCATCATCTGACCAAACAATCCCACTAGAATCTTCCGCATCCAAATGGCCTTGCATGTTGCCTGACTGGCAGCCATGTATTCAACCTTTGCTGAGCTAAGTGCAACTGATCTCTGTTTCGTGCTATACCAAGAAACTGCAACTGAACCAAGGTTGAAGATTCCTCCAGAACAACTCTTCTGGTATGATGGACTACTAGCCCAATCTGCATCCGTGAAGCCTTGCAGAATCACTCCCTCTATCCGTCTATACCATAATTCGTACTATGTAGCGCCTCTGAGATATCTCTGCACATGCTTTGGTGCCTTCCAAAACAGCTTGGTAGGCTGAACCATAGCTTCACTTAGCTAGTTCACCGCAAAGCATAAGTCGGGTCGTGTGTTCACCAGATACATGATTGAACCCACAATCTTCCGATAAATAATAGCAGCTACTACCTCACCTAAAGTATGATCCTCCTTCCTCTAGTTCCCAGCTAGAGGAGTCTACATGGGCTTGCACTTCTCCATGTGAAAGCGCTTAAGTATCTCATTGGCATACTTGCCTTGAGACACAAATACTTCCCCATCTTTCTGCCACACTTCCATGCCTAGAAAGTAGTGCATGAGGCCCATGTCCTTCATCTCGAACTCTCTTGCAAGGTCCTCCTTGCAAGACTGTATCAGCTGGTCATCACCTGTCAAAATTAGATCATCGACATAAAGTACAATAATCAATGGCTTACCTTCTACCATGATGTGGTAAAGGTTCGCATCTGCTTCACTCTTGGTGAAGCCCAACCTGGTGAAATAGCTGTCGATCCTGGTATACCAAGCACGGGGTGCTTGCTTCAGCCCATACAATGCTCGCTTGAGTTGGCAGACATGCGACTCGCGATCGAAGGTCTCAAATCCTTCAGGCTACTCAATGTATACCTCTTCCTCAATCTTCCCATTGAGGAACACTGTCTTCACATCCATCTGATGGATCTTCCAACCCATCTGAGCTGATAGAGCTAGCATCGATCTGATAGATGAGTACCTTGCTACGGGAGCAAAGGTATCATCGTAGTCAATCTCCTCAACCTGTGAGAAACCTCGGGCAACAAACCTTGCCTTGTGTTTCTCAACACTGCCATCAGCTGTCTGCTTTACCTTGTAAAGCCTTCGGGAACTAACCACTGACTTGTCCCTAGGTCTAGGGACAACATCCCACACACTGTTCCATATGATCGAATCCTTCTTTTCTACCATTGCATCAACCCAGACTGGTTGCTACACTGCTTCTTGAAAAGAAGAAGGTTTGGTCGCTACACACTCTCCAACTAGGGCCATGTAGCCAGTGTATCTCTTGGGAGATCTCCTCTGTTTGCATTGAGAGGATGGCTTCCCCACATTCTCTCTCGCATCTAGCATCAATTTGTCAGCTTCCCGCAAGCGTTTCTGCCCGTCTCTGGAAGACTCTCCAGGAGTGGTGGTCTCCACTACTGGATCCTCTGCATGTGGCTGATCCACATCATCAGGAGGCTCCTCCTCCTTTGGAACTAAAAGTTCCTCATCACCATGCAACTTGAGCTCCCTCTCAAGTGACACTCGCATGGCTCTCTGCTCGTCGAACTTCAGATCCCTGCGCACTACGGTCCTCTGACTAGCAGGCAGAAACACACGATAGTTGTGGGGTGTATCTGTGTACCCCACAAGTATCCCCAACTCAGTTGTTGGGTCTAGCTTCTTCTGAGCATATTTGGTCACATGATAGAAAACTAGTGATCCAAATATGCAGAAGTGACTCACATCTGGTCAGTTCCCCGAAAAAGCCTCCATAGGTGTCTTCATCCCCAAAACATGATGAGGACTTAGGTTCTGAAGGTACACTATTATATTGCATGCCTCAGCCCACAGATGAAGTGGTAGGCCTTGGTCACGTAATATCGCTCGAGCTGCTCCCACAATAGATCTGTTCCTTTCGGCCACCCCATTCTGTTGTTGGTTATGAGGTGCTGTCAGTTCCCGTTTAATTCCTTCTGTAGCACAGAAGTCTTTAAACTACTGGGAAACATACTCTCCACCATTGTCGCTACGCAAGGCTTTTACTTTCTTTCGTGATTCTTTCTCTGCCAAGGCTTTAAACTCAGAAAACCTTAAGAAGGTATGATCCTTCTTTTTCATAAAGTAGATCTAGCATCTACAAGAAAAATTATCAATAAAAATAACATAGTAACTTTGCTTAGTGGTGGAGGTTATAAAGAAATGGTCCACATACATCTGAGTGAACTCGCTCTAGGATTGCTCCAGCTCTACTATCCCGATCATGAAAGGAAGCTTTCGCATAGTTACCCAGGGTGCATCATTTTCATGTATCTGTTTGCTCCTGTTTTCCCTTGGGTAAGTCGGTAGAAATTTGTTGCATGATCTTCAAGGCCCCATGATGCAAGTGGCCCAGTCTTCTATGCCACGGCTCGCCAACATCTTGGCTTTGCACCACCTCTGCTTTGGAACTCAGTGCAACATAGTCTTTTACCTCTAGTTTGTAGAGATTCTTTACTCGAATCCAAATTTGCTTGGTCTGTCGGGTGCCAATATGCCTCAGGAAAACTTTTCCTTTACTAAAGAATACATCATAGCCTTTATCTTCTAGCATAGCAATAGACACAATATTAATTTTCAAATCTAGTACATACTTAACAGCAGATAGGGTGAGAGGAGCACCATGCTCTCTTTGAAACATAATTGTACCTTCACAAGAGACACAATAATTTCCATCATTGCCCATATCGATCCGCATTTGGAGATCCTTCTCCTCCAATGTACTGAAAAAATTCTTGTCACCCAACATGTGGAAAGGAGCTCCACTGTCTAGGTACCAAACACATCCCACCATGGATGAAACCATGCAGGCGATAAACGAGAAATCTAGCTCAAACCGTGAAGCTAGTGCATCCCCTGTAGAATTTTGTAAATTTTTTTTGCACATCAGCTAGCTCACTGAGATCATGTAGAAATATCACCTACAGATCAAACTAATATATGCAATGTACTAAAGCATAATACTAGATCTACATCTACCATAAACTTTGTGGAAGCTAATCAACCATGAGCAACATCAAGTATGAACACATATAACTGATAAGAAGGAATCAATCATGCATAACATAGAATATATCACTGGGGAAAGCACCAACATAAAACCCCAACACTGTATTATCAACCAAGTGGAGATCCTCAACAACATACAAAAAGAATAAGCTCAATAGCTATCCTGCTCTCTCTGTAATCAGAAGATGAAAACCATGGACTACCTAGGCCTCAATATATAAGCTGTAAATTGGCCTAATCATACCTGCTGTCACCTCATGTCCAACTAAGTAGTCATAGAAGAAAATAGATTCCTTCCTCATGCAAGGAATACTTACTATAAATATCCAAGCATCTGATAGTACATTGTCCGTCATCTGATCTCAACTGGGACTCTGTCTGAACAACCATGCATCAGTTATCCATGAGAGAATACTCAGTTATCTGAAAATAATAGTTGTCACATGCATGCAAGCATCAACAAACTATATCTCATTAATTTAACAACTTGTTAAATTAATCTAACTGGACTTGACTAAGTTAAACTAAGTCAACTGATCCTCTCAATATAGAACTGAACCTTATCTCCTTTAATCAAGGGATAAATTCCTAAATCAAGAGAGAAAATAATTGCATGATCTCACAAAGACTTCAAGTTTAATTTTCCATAACTAATTAACTCAGGGATATTAATTAATTAATATTTTAAACTACTGGTAAGACAAAATTCGCTTTTACTTCCTATAGTTAGACCAGGGACTGCTAAAAATAGGAAGGGACCCAGAAAAGCTATTTTTAGAAGATTCTATTTTTAGCAATTTCACCTCTCACCCAAGGTGGCCAACATGCTCATTGACCAAACCGCTATTTTTAGACATGATATTTTTAGCAGATCTATTTTTAGCAATTTCTAAATTTAGCATTTCTTGTTGCACATTTTTGAACACTCCCTCTCAGCAAGAAAGGCTTCCTCTCGAACCCGATCCTGTACCTCTGGAATGTTTTGCATGCAACACATCTACCTGGTCTGATTGTTCCTGAAGCTCTCAGAACAAAAACACTCCCAACTGACCTTTCTGTTGGGCTAGAAACATACTCTGATGCTAAAGCTCTACCTATTGCTGACAAGTGCTCCCTCTCTGACATCTGCGCTACTGCAACATCTCCATGCATCTCGCACCATTGCACACCTCTCTGTGCAATCTATCACTATGCAACACACTTGTGCCTCTCGCATTGTTGTAGCTTGCATGCTCTGCATTGTCCTGGGATTCCCTGCACTGTAGCTCTCTCTGCTGCTCCATCCGCATCTGTCTCTACCCAATAAGTTAGTTCCTGCTACTCCACATTGAGGCTCTCGTAGTAAGGTCTCATCCAAGAGGTTGGGTACCTCAAGGATCCTGCCCCTCCTCCTTGGGACGATCACTCTATATCACCCCACCTCCTACCTAGAGGTATGGCTTCATGTGATCCCTTTGCCCACCTAGCTCGAAGTTTCCCCCCCTACTGTAGGTCTCTGCATGAGTAGATGTATCTACTTGATCTCCACTCAGCTTCTCTTGTTGTGGCTGCTCCACAGCCGTCTAAGACTTCTTTTGGCGCTGCATGTTGAGAGGTAATATACCCTCCCTCTCAACCACCAAGTCTCCATCAGTTGCCTTGTTGTTCAAGGCTTTGCATGCATCTTGAACCTCAAAAGCATATACGTTCTTGACCCATGAACCAATCTGCTTCACCTGTCTAGTGATGATGTGTCTAAGGAAAACCTTTCCCTTACTGAATACTACATCATATCCTCTGTCTTCTAGCATTGCGATTGACACCAAGTTTCTCTTCAGTCTTGGTACATACTTGACATCTGTCAAGGTAAGGCGAGCTCCATGATCCCTCTGAAAAATAACCGTGCCTACACCTGAGACACTATACTTTTCATCATCACCCATCGCTGTGAGTACCTGGAGATCTTTCTCCTCCAAAGTACTGAACAAACTCTTGTCGCCAGTCATGTGGAAGGAAGCTCCATTATCAAGAAACCAACCACTTCCCACCATGGATGAAACCATGCATGTGAAGAGTGTGAAATCCAACTCAAACTGTGAAGCAAGTGCCTCACGTTCAGTTCCTTCCCCGAATCCCTTCTTGGATTTCCTCTATGGACAATTTGCAGCCTAATGGTACACCATGACAATGAAAGCATCTTACTTTCGATTTTTCAACCTTCTTCCCACCATTGGAAGAATTGGATTCAGAAAGAGAAACCTTCTCCTTCCCCTTCTTTTCCTTACTCGCTAAGGCATAATTGTCCTCATCCTCCATGGATGAAGAACCATCTCTGGTGCTCTGTCTGATCTCCTCCTGCATCAAATCCGACCATAGTCGTTCCAAATTTGGCAGTTTCTCCCTTCCATTAACCGAGTCTTGGTAGCTATGCTAGCTCTTAGGAAGGCCAAGGAGTGCTAGATTCACCATATCATCATCAGTTGTCACGACCACTACACTTGCAAGCTCATCACTGCATGTGATGCGCTTGGTCAGATACATAGAGATCGCCTCATCCTTTTCACACTTGATCTTTCGAAGTTTGTCCTTTAGTTCTAGCATCCTCTGATCACTGCTATTCTGATATAAATCTTTCAATGTTTTTCACATTGCAAATGGAGCCTCCTTCCCATGGAGGCTCGAGACGATGTGATCTCGCACTCCCTCTAAGAGAATTCTCCTAGCTCTAGCCACACACTTCTTCCATTCCGCCAGTTGAGTAGCATCAGTAGGCTTAGGGACTTCTTGATCAATGAAGTCCTTAAGGCCGTTATCTTCCAATACTACCTTCATGTGATCCTTCCAAGTTATATAGTTTGAGCTGCCATCAAGGGCATACTCAAGCCTTAAACCATAGAATGCCATCAGTGAAATAGATGTGATAAGAACTTGAGATATATATCCTGAATAATAAACTTCGTTCCTTCTTGTATATTGTTCTTCCTTGATCACCTGTGCTCCAATACTGTGTAGAATTTTGTAAAATTTTTCTACACATCAGCTAGCTCATTGATATCATGTAGAAATTTCACCTGCAGATCAAACTGATATATGTAATGTACTAAAGCATAATACTAGATCTACATCTACCATAAAATTTGTGGAAGCTAATCAACCATAAGCAACATCAAGCATGAACACATATAACTAATAAGAAGGAATCAATCACACATAACACAAAATATATCACGGGGAAAAGCACCTGCATAAAACCCCAACATTGTATTATCAATCAAGTGGAGATCCTCAACAACATATAAAAAGAATCAGCTCAATAGCTATCCTGCTCTCTTTATAATCAGAAGATGAAAATCATGGACTACCTAGGCCTCAATATATAGGCTGTAAATTGGCCTAATCATACTTGCTGTCACCTCATGTCCAACTATGTAGTCATAGAAGAAAATAGATTCCTTCCTCATGCAAGGAATACATACTAGAAATATCCAAGCATCTGATAGTACACTGTCCCTCATCTGATCTCAACTGGGTATCTGTTTGAACTGCCATGCATCAGTTATCCATGAGAGAATACTCAGTTATCTGAAAATAATAGTTGTCACATGCATGCAAGCATAAAAAAACTATATCTCATTAATTTAACAACTTGTTAAATTAGTCTAACTGGACTTGACTAAGTTAAACTACGTCAACTGATCCTCTCAATATAGAATTGAACCTTATCTCCTTTAATCAAGGGATAAATTCCTAAATCAAGAGAGAAAATAATTGCATGATCTCACAAAGACTTCAAGTTTAATTTTCCATAACTAATTAACTCATGGAGATTAATTAATTAATATTTTAAACTGCTGGTAAGACCAAATTCGTTTTTACTTCCTATAGTTAGACCAGGGACTACTAAAAATAGGAAGGGACCTAGAAATGCTATTTTTAGAAGATTCTATTTTTAGCAATTTCACCTCTCACCCAAGGTGGCCAAAATGCTCATTGGCCAAACTGCTATTTTTAGACATGTTATTTTTAGTAGATCTATTTTTAGCACTTTCTAAATTTAGCATTTCTTGTTGCACATTTTTCAACATCACCATCAGATCCCTTTGAGGAACCCATCTTGGATATTTTCTGTGGACAATTCATAGCATAATGGCCCACTTCATGATAGTGAAAGCATCGCACCTTCGACTTGTCAACCTTCTTCCCACCATGAGAAGATTTGGATTGGGACGCCTTCCCTTTCCCTTTCTTAGCTTTACTCGCTAAAGCTAGATTTTCTTCATCATCTTGTTTTGATGAAGATCCTTCCCTAGTGCTCTACCTTATCTCCTCCTGCATTAGGTCCGATCAAATTCGTTCCCAATCTGGCAGTTTCTCTCTTCCATTAACCGGGTCCTGGTAGCTATGCCAGCTCTTTGGAAGACCAAGGAGTGTTAGACTCACCATGTCGTCATCAACTATCACAACCCCTACACTTGCAAGCTCATCCCTGCATGTGGTGAGCTTGTTCAGGAACGTAGAGATTGTGTCGCCCTTTTCGTACTTGATCTTTCGAAGTTTGTCCTTCAGCGCCAACTTCCTCTGATCGTTGCTATTCTGATAAAGATCTTTCAATGTTTTCCACATTGAAAACAGAGTCTCCTTCCCATGGAGGCTTGAGACAATGTGATCTCGAACTCCCTCCAGGAAGATTCTCCTTGCTCTAGCCACACACTTTTTCCATTCCACTAGTTGAGTAGCCTCAGTTGGCTTTTGGACTTCTTGATTAATGAAGTCCTTGAGACCGTTATCTTCCAATACTGCCTCCATGCAATCCTTCTAGGCTATATAATTTGAACTACCATCAAGGGCATATTCAAGTCTTAAACCACTGAACGCCATCGGTGAAATAGATGTGATAAGAACTCAATTCAATATTCAAAAACCAAACTTCGTACTTCTCCTGCTTGTATATTATTCTTCCTTGATCACCTTTGCTCCAACAGCATGTAGAAGTTCCCACTGTAGATCACCTAGTAATGCAATGTACTAAAGCAAAACACTTGATCTACTTCTACAAACAATTTAGTGGAAGCTTAATCGAACATGAGCAACATCAAGCATGAACAAATATAACTGAGAATGAGAAGTAATCGACCATAACACAGTAGATATATCACCGGGGAAAGTACCAGCCTAAAACCTCAACTCTATATTATCATACAAGTGGAAATCTTGTTCAAGTTACAAAAAGAATCAACTCTCAAGTTATCCTGCTCTCTCTGCAATCAAACAATATAGCTCAGAGACTCAATAGACATAGAATATATCTTCCTCAAGCCCTCCAAGCCTCCTATTTCCTTGCGCAGTTTCGATTGGGGTCCAATGATATCACATGTGTGAATTGGCCTCATCACACCCACTGTAACCTCAGGTTCAACTGCGCAATCCATAAGGAATAATATTCCTTCTGCATGCAAGGACTATTCACCAAGGAATATCCTAGCAACTGATAGTACACTATCCCTCCATCTGATCTCAATTGGGTCTCTAACTAAACTGACATGCATGAGTTATCCATGAGTGAATACTCAGTTATCTGAATTACAGTAGTTACATGCATGCAAGCATTGACTAACTAAACTCTCATTAATTTAACAACCTATTAAATTAATCTAACTGGACTTGACTAAGTTAAACTAAGTCAACTGATTACAACTCAATATTACAACTCATCCTTATCTCTTTAACTGAAGGTTAAATTCCTCAATTAATGGAGAAACTATTGCATGTCCTCACATAGACTTCAAGTTTGATTTTCCTTAACTAGTTAACTCAAGATGAATTAATTAATTAATTTCGAAACTGCTGTTGATATCAAATTCGAATTTTACTTCCTATGTTTAGTCTAGGGACTGACTAAAATAAGAAGGGATCCCGAAATGCTATTTTTAGAAAAGCTATTTTTAGCACTTTCACTTTTCACCCATTGTAGCTAAGATCTCCAATGGTTGAACTGATATTTATTGTCTGGCTATTTATAGCAGTGCTATTCTTAGCATCTTCTATTTTTAGCATTTCTTGTTACACATTTCAAGAATTTAAACTCACCATCATTCATTTTATTTGCCAAAGGAAATGAGGGAGTGAAATGAGTATACTTGTTAAATGGCTTAGAGGAATAAAAAATTGGAATGCAAGCTTGAATTTTGAATTTGGGCAATTTTTGGTGAGTTTTGGGATACTTTGGCCTATGCACAATGCAGTTGATAGAAGCGCAACGTAGTTCACAGAAGCATGACACCTCTCCAAGAAACGAAATGCAGTTCATAGAAGCGCAATGCCAGGGGATTTTTGCTAATTTAAGCTGGAAAAGTTGTGTTTTTTCACCTAAGGAGGAAAGAGCTTGACAACCCAATGAAATAAGGATGCAAATGAAATGTTTTTTAGACTTATGCACTTTTATAGATATGGTATGATTCTCTTTTGAGTGAAAATGGACCCCACATATTCTTTTCAAACATGAATTTCACTCCTTTTTGAACTTGACCACCTCGGAGATTTGTAACGTGAACCTCTTTTTACCTTTTTTGAACAGTGAACCTTCTTTCTTTTGGAACCTTGAGACTGTAACCATGAAATACTTATGAAAATACATAAAAATTTATTGAAAATAGTTACTTATCACAACTCATCCTATGCCAGATTTTTATGCATGAAATGAAAATGTAAGTGACCTTGAAACCCTAATGACCTAATGAAGACATTAGACTGAGTGAATTCATGATGGTGATGACTGACATGATGATGATATTTTATTTATGATGATACACTTATCTGAGTGATGCAAATGATCGCCATGTGAGATTCTTGAGAGAATAGAGATAATCCTTGACAAACTAACCAGTGACCAAATTTTATTCTGAAAACATATTGACATGATAAAATTTGACCTTGAGAGCCCTAAAAAAACTTGGTAAATTCATATTTGATCATTGGTGACAGGTAGAAATGACTAACACTAACGAAATCCAAAAGTGCAAATAGACAATTACTCCTTGCATTCACTAAAAGGTCCCAAGTTCTCAAAACCATATACACTAGAATGAGTCCAACGCTAAAAGTGATTTACAATGTCTCATGAGGGTATATTTCTAGAAAAGATGGTGACTATGGTGACTTTTGGTCTACCCATGACTGTTGTACTTTCTCGAATTCGTACTTGATTCTAATCTATGTTATCTTTCTATGCACAACAAAACAACTTGTTCCTACCCTAACAACTTTAAGTAATAGACAATTATGGGACATCTATATGCATTGGATGTGCTATGGTAACTCGTACAATATTAAAGGTCATTTGAATATTGTAGGGTGTATAGGGAAGTACACTTCACATATGGAGATACAAGAGGACAATTGCTTACCATTCTAGCTAAGAGATTAACTTATACCTCCTTCTCCTTAGTTGAGAGTAGTGACTAGTCAATACAGATCCATGAAAATTCTACCCAATAGTTGTTATGATTCATTGGCTTTTTTGCTTACAACAATATAGTCTTTTTTTCTTAACATGTTGATATATGTCAAAGTCTGACAAAACCAACCTATCATTGGTTTTTTGCTTACAATAATATAGTCTTTTTTCTTAGCATGTTGATATATGTCAAAGTCTAACAAAACCAACCTATTTTTTAAGTTTCTATTTACCAGATGCTCTAATTAAATGAGGTCTTAGCAACCTCAAGACTTTCAACTTATATTACTAGTTTAGGTCTGATTTCCCTTCTGGCCAACCAATAACAATTTTCCTTTTTAATTTATGTAATCCTCATTTCAAATAATACAATTTTCCTAACTATAAAAACCAATTCTCTCTATGTAATATTAAAAATAATATTATTCACTAAAATCATATTTATCATAAGATTACAATTTCAATAATGATGAATTAAGATTAACATATCTCACATCTATGTAAAAAATGAATTTGAAAAATAAATACAATCGTATTTTTAAGTCGAAATTAACCATTAAATTACAATGTTCTCTAATGAGTACGAATACAATTATAAACTCTCTCTCTCTCTCTCTCTCTCTCTCTCTCTCTCTCTCTATATATATATATATATATATATATGGATGGGTAGGACTAGCATTTTCCACAGAAATTAGACAATACAATTTCAAGTAAGAATGTAATTTTTGTTGCTTCAAATATGTTTTGGAATGTATAAATGGATTCAACACCTCCACACTTGAATTCTACATCTTAAGCAACTTAAACTCAAGTTTTTAAAAAACTCTACCAAATGTTGTTTAAAATTAACAAAAAAATGTTGTGAAAAAGGCTATTCTATAAGTTATATATATATATATATATATATATATATATATATATATATATAAGTAAGTACTTATATTATAAAATTAATTAAGTTATAATCTATTTGTTTTATGTTTTGGAGGGTTTTTGACATATTTTATGGTCTAATTTGTCTAGATCCATAGAGATTCCTTGTCTAGATCCGTAGAGATTCCTTAGAATCACAAGTTTTAGTTGTAAACTCTCCACAATCCAAGTGCTCTAAGACATTTTCACTTGTTGAATCCATAAATGCATTAAAAAAACCCATTTTAAACAATAAAACTTATTTGACCCAAAACAATTCTCCATATTCCAACCAAAACTTCAAAACATAGTATATTTAGGCAAGACTATATATATATATATATATATATATATATATATATATATATATATATAGATATATATATCTGAACGTGTATTTCAGATTAATCACATCAATATTTTTGGGGCCGGTGTTTTCTAACTCTTGAACGATCCATCATTTGGACATTGATGGAGGACTTAATCTAACAAGAAGAATAAATAATGAAGATGATTCCAAAAAAATCAAAGTAAAACTTTAGAAAATCAACTTGAATTAGTAAAAAAACTAATTCTTAATACAATAATAATTTATTTAACATATAAAAAAAACAATAAAAA
This sequence comes from Pinus tabuliformis, assembly GCA_031772625.1. Taxonomy (NCBI): domain Eukaryota; kingdom Viridiplantae; phylum Streptophyta; class Pinopsida; order Pinales; family Pinaceae; genus Pinus; species Pinus tabuliformis. Next base: position 148,052,533 of record CM062814.1, read on the forward strand.
TAGAAATAGAAATTTTTAAATAAATTTATTATTATTATCTAAATTATTTATATAAATATATTATTATAAACTCTTATTAAATTACATTATAAACAAAAATATGTTTTAATTTTATAACACTATATAAGTTTAAGAATAGACATATAAATAAGGATCCCTTATATCAGTCAAAGCCCATGTGGACCCTAAAGACATCATAGATGTTTACTTAATCTCCTCTCTTGTAGAATGCCCTACATTGGAGAGATTGGTCTTTCCATCAAGCAGATAAATCAAGAGAAGGTAGTAGACATCAAGCATAGCATATCCCACTCCTCTTCCTTAGTTGAGAATGGTGCTAAAAAAACTAAACACCACATATGTTTTGAGAAGTCCTAGGTCATTGCCAAGAATGATCACTTCCATCATAGAAGGTTCAGGGCGACTATAGAAATTGAGAAGCATGTTAGTAATCTGAAGGGACGAGGAAGATAATAAATGATTTGATTCCTACCCTTTCTTCCTAATTTCTAATTTTCTCCTTGGTTTGTTCCTCATTTATTTTTTATTTGTCTACCTTTATTATATAATGATACTTTTATATCTAATTGTTAATAAAACAATTTAATTAATATTGGCTTATACATATTAGTAATTATATATTTTTATCTAATACATTTTTTATTATCTATTTAGCTAAGACCGAGCTTCTAAATTTAGTCAGAACCCCCACCTATGCCTCAAGTGCTGGTGGCATCAGGATGCTTAGTCTTGGCTCAACCTTTGGGGGATTAAGGAGGAGATCATCATGGGAAACAAGGACAATATCAAAGATATCATTACGTCCAATTTTAAGGACAAGATGTGGGATACTAAGGAGCTGGAGGGTAAAAGGAAGCTAAGGTACTATAAAGAGGTGATCAACCCCACCCTCGATAACTAGATTTATCTCTCTATGTTGACTAGAACTAAGAAGAAAATGAGCATCACTAGGATTAGAACTAACTCTCATGAGCTTTGGAATTAGACCGGGCGGTAGTCTACTCTCAAGACTGCCTCGGACGATAGAATTTGTCAGATTTGTGATACTAAGAAGGTGGAAGATGAAAATCACTTCCTTTTAGACTCCCTAGCTCTTGCCCACATCTACTCTCAATTCCCTATCATCGGCCACATCTCTAGTATTCTTGACTTATTAAGCCAACCCAATTATAGCGATCTTGGAACGCTTATTTCCCTACCCTTTGATTACATAAACATGATTTTGAAGAATGGCAATTAGAATCTCTTTTCTTGAGATCCGATAGACTACATTAACCTTAAAAGACATTAATCATCGTCATTATTAAACCTAATTTATTACAATATTGGTATATATTATTCACCGCCTTCATTCAATTCTATTTTTGTATAACCTTATATTTAACCCTAATTATAACCTTGTTATTCTTTATTATACAAATAATTTGTTAAACATGATAGTTTGGTTCTAATGATTTATATTATATGTTTTCATATTTTTATAATTATTTATTTTTATTCTTAGTTTTTAATTTATTTTTATATTTATATTTATTTTATTATTTTAACATTTGTATAGTTATATTAATTAATTGTTTGACTATTTTTCTTTTTCCTAATAAATATTATGTATATTATTAATTATTCAGCGCATATATTTAATTTTTTTATTATTGATTCATAATATTTAAAAAAAAAATATAACCCCATTTTAATTCAAATATGGGGATATAATTTCCATCTCCATATAGCCTTATTTATATGCTTATTCTTTAGCTTATTTATATATTATTATACCATTAAAATATATTTTTGGTTATAATGTAATTTAATAAGTATTTCTAATTATTTATATAAAAAAATATAAAAAATTTATATAACAATATATTTAAATAAAAAAAATATTTATATTTTTATGGTTTGGTTTTTATATGTTTAAATAAATTATTATTTTATTAAGTAATTAGTTTTTTTAATGGATTGAAATTTGACATTTTAATGTTTTATTTTGATTTTTCTATTAGATTTTTTAGAGCGATATTAGATATTTTAGAGCAATTTTATTATTTATTCTTTTTATTAGATAGGTCCTTTATCTATGTCCTCATCATGAATAATGGAAGGTCCGAAATGTCAACCCCCAAAATATTATTTTGGTTAATGCGAAAGAGCCAATTTTTTAATCATTATGAATCATAAAACGTTACTTTAGAAATATTAGCCCTGCAAAGAAGGGATTTGCTAACAAAGTTTAACTTTGTAAATGCATATGTTTCCAGATTTCAAAGAACAGGTATAATTTACTGTTTCTAAAAAGGTGTGGAGATGTTTAAGTGGTTTCATTTTTTTTGAATTAATCACCGACTTAATAATTTTAGGAATTATCAAATATTTTTGAAAGCTAATTTTTTTTTTTGTTGCATTATGAAATTCAAGGGTTAAGAAGAGAATTGTATTTTCATCCTCGTAAGTTATTTACGCTCCATCTGCATCTTGCAAGTGTCCGTTTTGCACCTCTATGGATAAAAATTAAAATATCTAGTTCGAGAAGAAATCTCTAAAAAGAGGTAGACAACACAATTTATATAATTTTATAATAATATATAAAGTTAAGAATAGACATATAAATAAGGATCCCTTATATCAGTCAAAACCCACGTGGATCCTAAATACATCAAAGGTGTTTACTTAATTTCCTCTCATATGCAATGCTTTATATTGGAGAGATTGGTCGCTCCATCAAGCAGAGAATTCAAGAGAAAGTAGTAGACATCAAGAATAACATATCTCACTCCTCTTTCTTATGTGAGCATGGTGCTGAAAAAAACTAAACACCACATATGTATTGAGAAGCGCCAGCTCATTGCCAAGAATAATCACTTCCATCATAGAAAGTTCAAAGAAACTATAGAAATTGAAAAGTATATTAGTAATTTGAAGGGTAAAAAATAAACAACAATTTGATTCCTACCCTTTCTTCTTAATTTATAATTTTCTCCCTACTTTGTTCCTTATTTATTTTTTATCTATCTACCTTTATTTTAAATATATCTAATAATTAATAAAACTATTTAATTAACATTAACTTTTAATTAAAACCTTAATGATCATATTTATTATACATATTTGTAACTATATATTTTATCTAATAAATTTTTTATTATCTATTTATTTAATAATACATATTATTAAACCTAATTTATTAGGGTATTGATATATACTATTCACCCCGTTATTCAATTATATTCTTGTATAGCCTTATATTTAACCCTAATTATCACTTCGTTGATTCTTTATTATACAACTAATTTGTTTCACGGGATATTTTGGTTCTAATGATTTATTTATATTAATTAATTGTTTGGCTATTTTTTATCTTTTCGAAATACTATGCATATTATTAATTATTTAGTGCATATATTTAATTCTTTTATTATTGATTCATAGTATCTTGAAAAAAAATAAAGCTCCATTTTAATTCAAATATGCGGATATAATTCTCATCTCCATATAGCCTTATTTATAAGCGTATTCTTCACCTTATTTATATATTATTATACAATTAAAACAAATTTTTAGTTATATTGTAATTTAATAAGTATTTCAAACTATTTATATAAAAAATTTATAAAACTATTTATATAACAATAAATTTATATAAAAAGTTTTATTTATATTTTTATTGTTTAGGTTTTTATATGTTTAAATAAATTATTATTTTATTAAATAATTATTTTTTTAATTAATTGAAGTTGACTTTTTAAGGTTTTACTTTGATTTTTCTATTGCATTTTTAAAGAGCAACTCCATTATTTATTATTTTTATTAGATAAGTCTTTTATATATGTCTTGAGGATAAACAGTGGAGGGTTTGATTCTAATTAATGCAAAAGAGATAATTATTTAACTATTATGAATCATATAACATTATTTCAGAAATAGTAGTCCTACAAAGAAGGGAATTTGCTGATAATGTTTGACTTTGTGAATGCATATGTTTGCAGATTTCAAACAGGAGGTATGATCTATTGTTTCTAAAAAGGTGTAGAGATGCTTAAGTGGTTCCATTTTTTGCTTAAATTAATCACCGACTTAATAATTTTAAGAATTATCAGATATTTTTGAAAGCTAATTTATCTTTGTTGCATTCTAAAATTCATTGGTTAAGATGAGAATTGAACTTTTATTCACGTAAGTTATTTACTCTCTATCTTCATCTTGGAAGTGTCCTTTTTGCACCTCTATGGATAAAAATTGATGCATGCATAGCTTTAAAATCTCTACGTATACAATAAATCTCTAAAAAGAGGTAGACAACAAATTTTATCAAGTTGTAGAGTGAGCATTATCCTCATTCTTTTCAGTCTTCTTTGCATTCGACCTCCACGAGCAGGCTTAGAAATGAGCAGCTATCAGCCCTTAGTTCGCGGGTCTCCTCCTTTCAAAGCTCTACTGGCTCTTTAGCTCAATCACCTCTATTGAGGTCCTCAATTGAAGTCTCGTCCGTTGCTTTGGATTTTTCTAATTCTATCTCTGATTCTAAGTTTCTAGATATTGGTATCAGTACTTCTAACCTAAGAGACATTAGAAATATTCCTCTTATTGTCTCCCCCCTTTCATATATCCCTCCCCCTTCAGTCTTGTATCATTCTCGTTGACCTAGTGGTGATTCAATTATGGATTCACCCCCGTCTCGACTGAGATTAAACCATCAACACTCAAGTGGTCCTATTAACGGGCTACAATGTACCACCAACAGCTAAGGGATATCCCTAGTATAGAATCTCAAACAGACTCTACACCGTTTGATCTAGGATTACCATCCAATATGTAGGATTGGCTGCCATTTCGTTGGTTGGTGTTTGCCCTGGACTAAATGAGAGTATCAATAAAGGAGGAAGAAAGTGACTTCAATAAATGCAAGTCAATAATTGATGAACATCCAATAGAACAGATACCATGAATAGCAACAACATATTTACAAAGCATAAACCTCAAGAATAGTAATGCTAGCAAGACCTTGAATGAGATTCACACATATATAAAAGGTATTAATCATGAATAAGTTCAAGATCAATAACCACATAAACCATAAGTAACACACAGTCTATGATGATATAATGCCAACATCAACAAGATAATTTACCGACATAAGCATAATGAATGCATAACATATACCATCCATTTGTTGCAAGAAAAGTCTCGCAATGCAAGAAGACACATGAAAAAGACAGCATGCCAAAGCTCACAGGAACTTCCAATTCATTAAGATGATGATATCCATGTCACCATCATATAAGATCACCATCAAATCCAAAAGTGGAAATAGACAATTACTCCTTACATTCACTAGAAGATCCTAAGTTCTCAAAACCATATACACCAGAATGAGTCCAAAGCTAAAAGTGCTTTACAATGTGTCATGAGGGTATATTTATAGAAAATAGGGCGACTCTTGGTCTAACCGTGACTATTGAACTTCCTCATGACCTTTCAAATTCCTACTTAATTATACTCTATGCTATCTTTCTATGCACAACAAAACAAATGGTTCCTACCCTAACAAATTAGTAATAGACAATTATGGGACATCTATATGCAACTACTAAACAAGCTAGGTGCGCCAAAGTTTGTACTCGGTAGCTATCCCTGGCGCCTTATGTTTTTTTCGTCATGTCTATGGAAGTACTCAAGGGCATCTGTTATGAGAGTGTTTTTCTTGACCTTGAGTTGGTTTGATAGAGTTACCAGCTTGGTATACATCCTCACTAGTTCTATCACATACTGCGTGATGTTTTATTTTGTGACTTGCAAGTCCTCTGTGCTGGAAGCCTGTATGTAAGGGTCGAGGAATGACTAAATCTATTGTAGGATTTCTTCTTACTTCCTTACCTCTCCAACTACCCCGATAGAAGGAACTCCATGCACTTCAACCATAGATTCCAAACCACTTAGAAAATTCCTGTAAGAGGCGAGGACCTTGTCGAAATCCCTAGCTAGATTATCACTTGATTAGATCTTAATGTGAATATGGAATTTTTCGTTCTGAGTGATTATCCAGTCCTTCTTGGGGAGGATTGTTGGTGCTTCTATATAATTTTTCGTCCACTCATGAATACTATTAATGGGCATGTTAGCTTGTTTCAACATGGCAGTATTTTACTTCATGTTTGTTTGTATGGCCACGAAAGGAGACATAATGTGGTGCAACTTCAACATCTCTTAATATACTACAACCATAGTTTCTTTCAGAGTTTCAATTTCCTCTTTGATTGAGGCATGTAGTTTTTTCGTGCTTGAGTGAGCAAGGAACAAACCTTTATTTTCTTGCTTGAGCCTTTCTTGTCTTCTTTTGCCTTGGAAGCTCTCTATTCAGATGCATAGAGATTTCCCTAGATATCTATGATTTTCTTGCTCATTCTCCCTACATTAAACTCAGTTGCAACTACAAAGGAATTTTTGGCTGAAGCAATCATGTTTGGATTTACTGTGGTGTCCAGGACAATATTTGTCTCTATGGTCACAGAAAGAGGTTCTACAGGGTTCCTTGCATAATACTTCCTTCTTTCCTACATAATATTATGAATGACTTGGTCAAAAGTAAGTCTTTTGAGATCCAACACATCTTCTTCTGCCTCATCAGGAATGCCCAATTCCTTAAGGGGTAATTTCCCTCTAGTAATGGGGGTGGACGAAGGAACATCTAATGAAGGAAGTTCAGCCTGCGCATCAAACTCGGCCTCTATCCAAAAACTTTCTACAACCTTCAGAATCTCGGCCTCTACCAAAAACTTTCTACAACCTTCAGAATCTATCAAAGGTGTGATGACCATGATGATAAAGAAAAAATAAACCTCATGACTAGGCTTGAGCATCCCCAACCAAGACTAACATTATGTCAAACACTTGGAATTAATGCAACCTACAGGTCTAGGATACAAGACAAAGCATAAATGGCTGAAAGAAATTATGAAACATAAGGAGAAGGAACACCTCCTCCTCCATGGGACTATTTTATCATCAATTAGTTCTCGTATCCATCCATTTAACAATTACAAGTAAATACATGAAATAACCATGACATGAACTAGTCACATAACCATGCTTATAACCAACATTAAACCATATAAATATGAGAGATATGTGTTGTAGCGGCTACAACCACCCTCCAAAATTTTTCCTTAACTTCATTTTGGAGCCTCCCTACCAACCTTTTACAGTAGCATGTCTTGCTTCGTCAAGTACACAAGCTTAAGTTATTTTCTTGTAGAAAGTTAGCTTTTCCATCAAAGCTTGATGCATTCCCCTCACAAGTTGTTTCCTTAGAAAGCATGAAATTATTGATATGTTCTGCAGCTAGCATGCCTGTTTCTGGATTGAATTTAGGTAGCCATTTCTCAGGATGGGCCGGTATTGGACTCAGGGGTGGAGGCATTAAAACTGCCCCAGGGTTGTTCCATGGAGACTGGGCCATCGTTGAGCTGCTAGTTAATAGAAGTGCAGAAGATGATCTGTGATGCTGAGAAGATGGAGATATTATGATCTTCGATGATCGCGGAGGAAGGGTTGCGGAAGATGGATGAGTGATCTGGGGTGAAGATGTGGGTGGCTAACTTCGCGGTGAGGGAGTTGAAATGGACGAGGTAGATGAAAGAGTCTCTCTGTCAGACTCTGGAAGTGCTTTCCTTGCTCTTTTCCTAGTGGGGAGAGGGATTTCAATTGGCTGGATGCCAAACTTTTCACTCTTCAATCTGGTCAAGGGATGAGCAGGATTGTACTGCGAAGTCACACTGCCTTTAGATTTATCAGACCTCTGAGTAAAAATAGAGAATCCCTGGAGTTTACGAATCAAAGTTTGAAGTTCAGGGGGATCAATGATAAGTTGGTCTGATATATTAGGGTGTGTAGCAGCGGTGGATGCCCGAGCGACTTCTAGCTCCGAGTTTAATCGTACCGGAGAAGTCGGGGGAGTTGGTGAGGGTGATTTGCTCTCAGAATGGTATTTAGATTTTGATTTATGCGCCATTCATAGCTCGTGCCCTCCTTCTAGCGCCAAATATGTTGAGGGCCCCGAAATCGGGTCAACAACAAGGGGGATACCCACCCGGTCCGGAACCTGGTTGGCGGCTCCTTGCCCGTTTGGAGTAGCGGGTCCGACTGGGGGTAATGGGACCAGTTTCCCAATGTGAGGGGTGTGTGTGTGTGTAGAGTTTGATGGTATTGATCTAGGGGTATTTTAAGCTAATTTAATTCTAACTTCTAAACTAACTCTATGCTATTGTAATCTAATGAAAAACAATACATCTAATCTACGCTAACCCGGGGTATTTTTCTTCTATTATGCGATCTAAAAAGATTTCGAACAATAGCTGGTAATAAAGATCATTCAACTATCATAAGAATAGAAACCCATTAAGATAAACCATTCTGCATAAAAAGTTAGGCAAAACAGTTGTGAACAGCATATCGCATAATTAGTTATTCATATGTCAAGCACAAATAAATGACTCCACCGTATAGAAGTGCCAAATGGTAATACACACATTCATACATTAACATATAAAGAACTCAGCTGCATATCACTTTAGGAATATAAGGAGAAATTAGTCAAGAGATAAAAGTACCATTTATGACTGATTTCACTAATAAACTTCAAGAAATAACGATTTATTTCTACTTGTTCTAATATCTGCTAAGAGTACAGAAGTGCAACATCAGTAACAGACATTAAAATGCAAACATAAATAAATCTCGATCCATCCATTCATCAAAAACCCCCTCCGAGGGTGCAAAAGTGCATGTTCTGAGGACAAGTTTTTTGACAGATTTCCGGGCCCTTCTCCAAATGCCATGAGAAGGGTTAAATACTACTAACTAATTAATCTTAATTACACAAATTTAGGGAACGGCTTCAAATGACCGCCCTTTTACTAAAAGCAAATTTATTTCTAAAAATCAAATCTAATTTCTAACCGTTTCTGTATCTGCTCCTTAGTGCTGTAAGCAATGCGCTGTTCGCCCTGAAAGAGTCGGCTGGTTGTCCTTTCCTTTTGTTCGAGCTTGAAAATTAGAAATAACAAGAGCTGGCACCTCTTTCTGACAGACTAGAAGATATTTTCGAAAACCTTTCTCTAGCTGGGTGTATTCGCTGTGCGTATACTTAGTACAACCCAGGTTCCTTTCGAACTGATTTTGCTGTTGCTATTTTGGTTTCCGGTCGTGCGAATGACTCAATGAGTTAGGAGTCGCGTTGTCTGGACAATCCCCTGTATCAAGAATTGCTTCCGTTCTTTGTTCCAGGCTTTTCTAGAGCGTCCTCCTTCTTTTGCGTTTCTCTTTTTGCTTTACCCAGTCTGAGCTTCAAGATCTTTTGCAAACACGCTGCATTTGTGCGCCTTTGACTCTGAGTCTTAGATAGTCCATTTTCATCAGTGCCTGTTGGGTGATACTCTGGAATCCGTGGTCCTGCTGCATGCGGCATCCATTTGCGGAGGCATCTTCTCTCTGTTACCTCATTGGCGCTTTCCTCTTTTCCTTAGATGTTTCCTGCATATAGATTTATATCAGTTACATGTCTTGCAGTTTACGCAAAGAAGAAGAGAAATGACGAAAAGATTGACATGAAATCATTAAGTTCTAATGAATGCGTAATTCTGACACTCATCATGATTTGACTCTTCGAAAAATGCGATACAATCATTCTTGGATACTGAAGCATGCGATCATTAATTTCCCTTAAGGTGCGCGCTCAATTTTGGGTTTACCGTTTATGTCAGAGAATTCTTGCGATGAGTCCTTTCTGCGATTGGAATCGCAGTATCGAGGACTGCGACATCATTAAGTGTTATCGCAAATTGCCAATATCGCAGATCGCAGTTTTGTATGATCGCAAGATCGCAAGATCACAAGGTTTTCGCTTTATCACTCTGTGCTGCTTATGCGACATTGCGACGTGCGACGTCGTATATCGGCTGTTGGCGATTCCTTAGGTTTTCCCTTTTTGAGCGCTTTTAATGCACGCGATGCGATGGGTTCTCGCGTCGCTCTTTTTTTCAGTGTATTAATGCGCTTTGGGAAAACACTTCTCTCTACCTTTGCGACGCGATATAGCTCTTAGGGAGTTAATACAAAAGATTTTTTAAACAAAATATTTTTTGGATTTTTGGTTAAGGGTCCCCCTTTGCTTGATGTTATTACTAATATCAAACAAAGAGGGGGGTTGTTGGTGACCACAACACAAGGTAAGGTGAGCTCCATGCTCCCTCTGAAAAATAACCGTGCCTACACTTGAGACACTATACTTTTCATCATCACCCATTGCTATGAGTATCTAGAGATATTTCTCCTCCCAAGTACTGAACAAACTCTTGTCGCCGGTCATGTGGAAGGAAGCTCCACTATCAAGAAACCAACCACTTCCCACCATGGATGAAACCATGCATGTGAAGAGTGTGAAATCCAACTCAAACTGTGAAGCAAGTGCCTCACGTTCAGATCCTTCCACGAATCCCTTCTTGGATTTCCTCTGTGGACAATTTGCACCCTAATGGTCCACCTCATGACAATGAAAGCATCGCACTTTCGATTTGTCAACCTTCTTCCCACCATTGGAATAATTGGATTCAGAAAGAGAAACCTTCTCCTTCCCCTTCTTTTCCTTACTCGCTAAGGCATAATTCTCCTCATCCTCCATGCATGAAGAACCATCTCTGGTGCTCTGTCTGATCTCCTCCTGCATCAAATCCGACCATAGTCATTCCAAATTTGGAAGTTTCTCCCTTCCATTAACCGAGTCTTGGTAGCTATGCTAGCTCTTAGGAAGGCCAAGGAGTGCTAGACTCACCATATCATCATCAATTGTCATGACCCCTACACTTGCAAGCTCATCACTGCATGTGATGAGCTTGGTCAAATACATAGAGATCGTCTCATCCTTTTCACACTTGATCTTTCGAAGTTTGTCCTTTAGTTCTAGCATCCTCTGATCACTGCTATTCTGATATAAATCTTTCAATGTTTTTCACATTGCAAATGGAGCCTCCTTCCCATGGAGGCTTGAGACAATGTGATCTCGCACTCCCTCTAAGAGAATTCTCCTAGCTCTCGCCACACACTTCTTCCATTCCGCCAGTTGAGTAGCATCAGCAGGCTTAGGGACTTCTTGATCAATGAAGTCCTTAAGGTTGTTAGCTTCCAATACTGCCTTCATGTGATCCTTCCAAGTTATATAGTTTGAGCTTCCATCAAGGGCATACTCAAGCCTTAAACCATAGAATGCCATCAGTGAAATAGATGTGATAAGAACTTGAGATCTATATCCTGAATAATAAAATTCGTTCCTTCTTGTATATTGTTCTTCCTTGATCACCTGTGCTCTGATACTGTGTAGAATTTTGTAAAATTTTTCTACACATCAGCTAGCTCATTGATATCATGTAGAAATTTCACCTGCGGATCAAACTGATATATGCAATGTACTAAAGCATAATACTAGATCTACATCTACCATAAAATTTGTGGAAGCTAATCAACCATAAGCAACATCAAGCATGAACACATATAACTAATAAGAAGGAATCAATCACACATAACACAGAATATATCACTGGGGAAAGCACCAGCATAAAACCCCAACATTGTATTATCAATCAAGTGGAGATCCTCAACAACATATAAAAAGAATTAGCTCAATAGCTATCCTGCTCTCTCTATAATCAGAAGATGAAAATCATGGACTACCTAGGCCTCAATATATAGGCTGTAAATTGGCCTAATCATACCTGTTGTCACCTCATGTCCAACTATGTAGTCATAGAAGAAAATAGATTCCTTCCTCATGCAAGGAATACTTACTAGAAATATCCAAGCATCTGATAGTACACTGTCCCTCATCTGATCTCAACTGGGTCTCTGTTTGAACTGCCATGCATCAATTATCCATGAGAGAATACTCAGTTATCTGAAAATAATAGTTGTCACATGCATGCATGCAAGCATCAACAAACTATATCTCATTAATTTAACAACTTGTCAAATTAGTCTAACTGGACTTGACTAAGTTAAACTACGTCAACTAATCCTCTCAATATAGAATTGAACCTTATCTCCTTTAATCAAGGGATAAATTCCTAAATCAAGAGAGAAAATAATTGCATGATCTCAAAAAGACTTCAAGTTTAATTTTCCATAACTAATTAACTCAAGGAGATTAATTAATTAATATTTTAAACTGTTGGTAAGACCAAATTCGTTTTTACTTCCTATAGTTAGACCAGGGGCTGCTAAAAATAGGAAGGGACCCAGAAATGCTATTTTTAGAAGATTCTATTTTTAGCAATTTCACCTCTCACCCAAGGTGGCCAAAATTCTCATTAGCCAAACTGCTATTTTTAGACATGCTATTTTTAGTAGATCTATTTTTAGCACTTTCTAAATTTAGCATTTCTTGTTGCACATTTTTCAACATCACCATCAGATCCCTTTGAGGAACCCTTCTTGGATTTTTTCTGTGGACAATTCATAGCATAATGGCCCACTTCATGATAGTGAAAGCATCGCACCTTCAACTTGTCAACCTTCTTCTCACCATGAGAAGATTTGGATTGGGATGCCTTCCCTTTCCCTTTCTTAGCTTTACTCACTAAAGCTAGATTTTCTTCATCATCTTGTTTTAATGAAGATCCATCCCTGGTGCTCTGCCTTATCTCCTCCTGCATTAGGTCCGATCAAAGTTGTTCCCAATCTGGCAGTTTCTCTCTTCCATTAACCGAGTTCTGGTAGCGAAGCCAACTCTTTGGAAGATCGAGGAGTGTTAGACTCACCATGTCGTCATCAGCTGTCACAACCCCTACACTTGCAAGCTCATCCCTGCATGTGGTGAGCTTGTTCAGGAACGTAGAGATTGTGTCGCCCTTTTCGTACTTGATATTTCGAAGTTTGTCCTTCAGCGGCAACTTCCTCTGATCGTTGCTATTTTGATAAAGATCTTTCAATGTTTTCCACATTAAAAACAGAGTCTCCTTCCCATGGAGGCTTGAGACAATGTGATCTCGAACTCCCTCCAGGAAGATTCTCCTTGCTCTAGCCACACACTTTTTCCATTCCGCTAGTTGATTAGCATCAGTTGGCTTTTGGAATTCTTGATCAATGAAGTCCTTGAGACTGTTATCTTCCAATATTGCCTCCATGCGATCCTTCCAGGCTATATTATTTGAACTACCATCAAGGGCATATTCGAGTCTTAAACCACTGAACTCCATCGGTGAAATAGATGTGATAAGAACTCAAAACAATATTCAGAAACCAAACTTTGTACTTCTCCTGCTTGTATATTGTTCTTCCTTGATCACCTTTGCTCCAACAGCATGTAGAAGCTCCCACTGTAGATCACCTAGTAATGCAATGTACTAAAGCTAAACACTTGATCTACTTCTACAAACAATTTAGTGGAAGCTTAATCGAACATGAGCAACATCAAGCATGAACAGATATAACTGAGAATGAGAAGTAATCAACCATAACACAGGAGATATATCACTAGGGAAAGTACCAGCCTAAAAACTCAACTCTATATTATCATACAAGTGGAAATCTTGTTCAAGTTACAAAAAGAATCAGCTCTCAAGCTATCCTGCTCTCTTTGTAATCAAACAATATAGCTCAGAGACTCAATAGACATAGAATATATCTTCCTCAAGCCCTCCAAGCCTCCTATTTCCTTGCGCAATTTTGATTGGGGTCTAATGATATCACATGTGTGAATTGGCCTCATCACACCCATTGTAACCTCAGGTTCAACTGCGCAATCCATAAGGAATAATATTCCTTCTGCATGCAAGGACTATTCACCAAGGAATATCCTAGCAACTGATAGTACACTATCCTTCCATCTGATCTCAATTGGGTCTCTGACTAAACTAACATGCATGAGTTATCCATGAGTGAATACTCAGTTATCTGAATTACAGTAGTTACATGCATGCAAGCATTAACTAACTGAACTCTCATTAATTTAACAACCTATTAAATTAATCTAACTGGACTTGACTAAGTTAAACTAAGTCAACTGATTACAACTCAATATTACAACTCATCCTTATCTCTTTAACTGAAGGTTAAATTCCTCAATTAATGGAGAAACTATTGCATGTCCTCACATAGACTTCAAGTTTGATTTTCCTTAACTAGTTAACTCAAGATGAATTAATTAATTAATTTCCAAACTACTGTTGATATCAAATTTGAATTTTACTTTCTATGTTTAGTCCAGGGAATGACTAAAATAAGAAGGGATCCCGAAATGCTATTTTTAGAAAAGCTATTTTTAGCACTCACTTTTCACCCATTGTAGCGAAGATCTCCAATGGCTGAACTGCTATTTATAGTCTGGCTATTTATAGCAGTGCTATTCTTAGCATCTTCTATTTTTAGCATTTCTTGTTACACATTTCAACAATTTAAACTCACCATCATTCATTTTATTTGCCAAAGGAAACGAGGGAGTGAAATGAGTATACTTGTTAAATGGCTTAGAGGAATAAAAAATTGGAATGCAAGCTTGAATTTTGAATTTGGGCAATTTTTGGTGAGTTTTGGGATACTTTGGCCTATGCACAATGCAGTTGACAGAAGTGCAACGTAGTTCACAGAAGCACGACACCTCTCCAAGAAACGAAATGTAGTTCATAGAAGCGTAATGCCAGGGGATTTTTGCTAATTTGAGTTGGAAAAGATGTGTTTTTTCACCTAAGGAGGAAAGAGCTCGATAACCCAATGAAATAAGGATGCAAATGAAATGTTTTTGAGACTTATACGCTTTTATAGACATGGTATGATTCTCTTTTGAGTGAAAATGGGCCCCACATATTCTTTTCAAACATGATCTTCACTCCTTTTTGAACTTGACCACCTCGGACATTTGTAACGTGAACCTCTTTTTACCTTTTTTGAACAGTGAACCTTCTTTCTTTTGGAACCTTGAGACTGTAACCAAGAAATACTTATGAAATTACATAAAAATTTATTGAAAATAGTTACATATCACAACTCATCCTATGGCGGATTTTTATGCATGAAATGAAAATGTAAGTGACCTTGAAACCTTAATGACCTAATGAAGACATTAGACTGAGTGAATTCATGATGGTTATGACTGACATGATGATGATATTTTATTTATGATGATACACTTATCTGAGTGATGCAAGTGATTGACAAGTGAGATTCTTGAGAGAATAGAGATAATCCTTGACAAACTAACCAGTGACCAAATTTTATTCTAAAAACCTATTGACATGATAAAATTTGACCTTGAGAGCCCTAAAAAAACTTGGTAAATTCATATTTGATCATTGGTGACAGGTAGAAATGACCGACACTAACGAAATCCAAAAGTGGAAATAGACAATTACTCCTTGCATTCACTAAAAGGTCCCAAGTTCTCAAAACCATATACACCAGAATGAGTCCAACGCTAAAAGTGATTTACAATGTCTCATGAGGGTATATTTCTAGAAAAGATGGTGACTATGGTGAATTTTGGTCTACCCATGATTGTTGTACTTTCTCATGGCCTTTCGAATTCGTACTTGATTCTAATATATGTTATCTTGCTATGCACAACAAAACAACTTGTTCCTACCCTAACAACTTTAAGTAATAGACAATTATGGGACATCTATATTCATTGGATGTGCTATGGTAACTCGTACAATATTAAAGGTCATTTGAATATGGTAGGGTGTATAGGGAAGTACACTCTCATATGGAGGTACAAGAGGAGAATTCTACAACATTGGCTGGAGTAAAAAATTGACATTATATCACAAGCTTACCATTCTAGCTAAGAGATTAACTTATACCTCCTTCTCCTTAGTTGAGGGTAGTGACTAGTCAATACAGATCCATGAAAATTATACCCAATAGTTATTATGACTCATTGGCTTTTTTGCTTGCAACAATATAGTCTTTTTTTCTTAGCATGTTGATATATGTCAAAGTCTGACAAAACCAACCTATCATTGGTTTTCTGCTTACAATAATATAGTCTTTTTTTATTAGCATGTTGATATATCTCAAAGTCTAACAAAACCAACCTATTTTTTAAGTTCTATTTACCAAATGCTCTAATTAAATGAGGCCTTAGCAACCTCAAGACTTTCAACTTATATTACTAGTTTAGGTCTCATTTCCCTTCTGGCCAACCAATAACAATTTTCCTTTTTAATTTATGTAATCCTCATTTCAAATAATACAATTTGCCTAACTATAAAAACCAATTCTCTCTATGTAATATTAAAAATAATATTATTCACTAAAATCATATTTATCATAACATTACAATTTCAATAATGATGAATTAAGATTAACATATCTCACATCTATGTAAAAAATGAATTTGAAAAATAAATGCAATCGTATTTTTAAGTCGAAATTAACCATTAAATTACAATGTTCTCTAATGAGTATGAATACAATTATAAACTCTCTCTCTCTCTCTCTCTCTCTCTCTCTCTCTCTATATATATATATATATATATATATATATGTATATGGGTAGGACTAGCATTTTCCACAGAAATTAGACAATACAATTCCAAGTAAGAATGTGATTTTTGTTGCTTCAAATATGTTTTTGAATGTATAAATGGATTCAACACCTCCACACTTGAATTCTACATCTTAAACAACTTAAACTCAAGTTTTTAAAAAACTCTACCAAATGTTTTTTAAAATTAACAAAAAAAATGTTGTGAAAAAGGCTATTATATATATCTATCTATATATATATATATATATATATACATATATTAAAAGTAAGTACTTATATTATAAAATTAATTAATTATAGTCTATTTGTTTTATGTTTTGGAGGGTTTTTGACATATTTTATGGTCTAATTTGTCTAGATCCGTAGAGATTCCTTAGAATCACAAGTTTTAGTTGTAAACTCTCCACAATCCAAGTGCTCTAAGACATTTTCACTTGTTGAATCCATAAATTCATTACAAAAACCCATTTTAAACAATAAAACTTATTTGACCCAAAACAATTCTCCATATTCCAACCAAAACTTCAAAACATAATATATTTAGGCAAGACTATATATATATATATATATATATATATATATATATATATATATATATATGAACGTGTATTTCAAATTAATCACAACAATATTTTTGGGGCCGGTGTTTTCTAACTCTTCAACGATCCATCATTTGGACATTGATGGAGGACCTGATCTAACAAGAAGAATAAATAATGAAGATGATTCCAAAAAAATCAAAGTAAAACTTTAGAAAATCAACTTGAATTAGTAAAAAAACTAATTACTTAATACAATAATAATTTATTTAACCATATAAAAAAAAACAATAAAAATAGAAATAGAAATTGTTAAATAAATTTATTATTATTATCTAAATTATTTATATAAATATATTATTATAAACTCTTATTAAATTACATTATAACCAAAAATATGTTTTAATTTTATAACACTATATGAGTTTAAGAATAGACATATAAATAAGGATCCCTTATATCAGTCAAAGCCCATGTGGACCCTAAAGACATCATAGATGTTTACTTAATCTCCTCTCTTGTAGAAAGCCCTACATTGGAGAGATTGGTCTCTCCATCAAGCAGATAAATCAAGAGAAGGTAGTAGACATCAAGCATAGCATATCCCACTCCTCTTCCTTAGTTGAGCATGGTGCTTAAAAAACTAAACACCACATATGTTTTGAGAATCATATTAGTAATCTGAAGGGACGAGGAAGATAAAAAATGATTTGATTCCTACCCTTTCTTCCTAATTTCTAATCTTCTCCTTGGTGTGTTCCTCATTTACTTTTTATTTGTCTACCTTTATTATATATTGATACTTTTATATCTAATTGTTAATAAAACAATTTAATTAATATTGGCTTATATATATTAGTAATTATATATTTTTATCTAATACATTTTTTATTATCTATTTAGCTAAGACCGAGCTTCTAAATTTAGTCAGAACCCCCACCTACGCCTCAAGTGCTAGTGGCATTAGGATGCTTAGTCTTGGCTCAACCTTTGGGGGATTAAGGAGGAGATCATCATGGGAAACAAGGACAATATCAAAGATATCATTGCCTCCAATTTTAAGGACAAGATGTGGGATGCTAGGGAGCTGGAGGGTAAAAGGAAGCTAAGGTACTATAAAGAGGTGATCAACCCCACCCTCGATAACCAGATTTATCTCTCTATGTTGACTAGAACTAAGAAGAAAATGAGAATCACTAGGATTAGAACTAACTCTCATGAGCTTTGGAGTTAGACCGGGCGGTAGTCTACTCTCAAGACTGCCTCAGACGATAGAATTTGTCAAATTTGTGATACTAAGAAGGTGGAAGATGAAAATCACTTCCTTTTAGACTCCCTAGCTCTTGCCCACATCTACTCTCAACTCCCTATCATCGTCCACATCTCTAGTCTTCTTGACTTATTAAGCTAACCCAATTATAGCGATCTTGGAACGCGTATTTCTCTACCCTTTGATCACAAAAACATGATTTTGAAGAATGGCAATTAGAATCTCTTTTCTTGAAATCCAATAGACCACATTAACCTTAAAAAACATTAATCATCATTATTAAACCTAATTTATTACAATATTGATATATATTATTCACGGCCTTGATTCAATTCTATTTTTGTATAACCTTATATTTAACCCTAATTATAACCTTGTTGATTCTTTATTATACAAATAATTTGTTAAACATAATAGTTTGGTTCTAATGATTTATATTATATGTTTGATATTTTCATAATTATTTATTTTTATTCATAGTTTTTAATTTATTTTTATATGCTTATTTTTATATTTATATTTATTTTATTATTTTAACATTTGTATAGTTATATTAATTAATTGTTTGACTATTTTTCTTTTTCCTAATAAATATTATGTATATTATTAATTATTCAGTGCATATATTTAATTTTTTTATTATTGATTGATAATATCTTTAAAAAAATATAACCCCATTTTAATTCAAATATGGGGATATAATTTCCATCTCCATATAACCTTATTTATATGCTTATTCTTCAGCTTATATATTATTATACCATTAAAATATGTTTTTGGTTATAATGTAATTTAATAGGTATTTCTAATTATTTATATAAAAAAATATAAAAAATTTATATAACATTATATTTATATAAAAAAATATATTTATATTTTTATGGTTTGGTTTTTATATTTTAAATAAATTATTATTTTATTAAGTAATTAGTTTTTTTTATGGATTGAAGTTTGACTTTTTAATATTTTATTTTGATTTTTCTATTAGAATTTTTAGAGCAATATTAGATATTTTAGAGCAATTTTATTATTTATTCTTTTTATTAGATAGGTCCTTTATCTATGTCCTCATCATGAATAATGGAATGTCCGAAATGTCAACCCCAAATATTTTGGTTAATGCGAAAGAGCCAATTTTTTAATCATTATGAATCATAAAACGTTACTTTAGAAATATTAGCCCTGCAAAGAAGGGAATTTGCTAACAAAGTTTAACTTTGTAAATGCATATGTTTGCAGAACTCAAAGAACAGGTATAATTTACTGTTTCTAAAAAGGTGTAGAGATGTTTAATTTGATAATTTTAAGAATTATCAAATATTTTTGAAAGCTAATTTATTTTTGTTGCATTATGAAATTCACGGGTTAAGAAGAGAATTGTATTTTCATCCTCGTAAGTTATTTACGCTCTATCTGCATCTTGCAAGTGTCCGTTTTGCATCTCTATGGATAAAAATACATCATTTTAAGAATTATCAAATATTTTTGAAAGCTAATTTATTTTTGTTGCATTATGAAATTCATTGGTTAAGAGGAGAATTGTATTTTCATCCTCGTAAGTTATTTACGCTCCATCTGCATCTTGCAAGTGTCCGTTTTGCACTTCTATGGATAAAAATTAAAATATCTACTTTAAGAAGAAATCTCTAAAAAGAGGTAGAGAACAAAGTTTATATAACTTCTATGGATAAAAATTAAAATATCTACTTTAAGAAGAAATCTCTAAAAAGAGGTAGAGAACAAAGTTTATATAATTTTATAATAATATATAAGGTTAAGAATAGACATATAAATAAGGATCCCTTAGATCAGTCAAAACCCATGTGGACCCTAAATACATCAAAGGTGTTTACTTAATTTCCTCTCATTTGTAATGTTTTATATTGGAGAGATTGGCCGTTCTATCAAGTAGAGAATTCAAGAGAATGTAGTAGACGTCAAGAATAACATATCTTATTCCTCTTCTTATGCGAGCATGGTGCTGAAAAAACTAAACACCACATATGTATTGAGAAGTGTCACGTCATTACCAAAAATAATCACTTCCATCATAGAAAGTTCAAAGAAACTATAGAGATTGAAAAGTATATTAGTAATTTAAAGGTGAAAAATAAAAATTCCTACCCTTTCTTCTTAATTTCTATTTTTCTCCCTAATTTCGCTTTTTTTTTTTAATCTATCTACCTTTATTTTAAATATATCTAATAATTAATAAAACTATTTAATTAATATTAACTTTTAATTAAAACTTTAATGATCATATTTATTATACACGTGTAACTATATATTTTATCTAATACATTTTTTTATTATCTATTTATTTAATAATACATATTATTAAACCTAATTTATTAGGTATTGATATATATTATTCACCCCGTTATTCAATTATATTCTTGTATAGCCTTATATTTAACCCTAATTATAACCTCGTTGATTCTTTATTATACAACTAATTTGTTTCACGGGATATTTTGGTTCTGATGATTGATTTATAATAATTAATTGTTTGGCTATTTTTTTATTTTTTCTAAATACTATGTATATTATCAATTATTTACTGCATATATTTAATTCTTTTATTATTGGTTCATAATATCTTGAAAAAAAATAAAGCCCCATTTTAATTCAAATATGGGGATATAATTCTCATCTCCATATAGCCTTATTTATATGCGTATTCTTCACCTTATTTATATATTATTATACAATTAAAACAATTTTTTTTGTTATATTGTAATTTAATAAGTATTTCAAACTATTTATATAAAAAATTTATAAAACTATTTATATAATAATAAATTTATATTAAAAAAAATTATTTATATTTTTATTGTTTAGGTTTTTATATGTTTAAATAAATTATTATTTTATTAAATAATTATTAATTTTTTTTTGTAATTAATTGAAGTTGACTTTTTAATATTTTACTTTGATTTTCTATTGCAAATTTTTAATATTTTACTTTTTAATAAATTTTTTTTATTTAATTGAAGTTGACTTTTTAATATTTTACTTTGATTTTCTATTGCAAATTTTTTTAGAGCAACTCCATTATTTATTATTTTCATTAGATTAAGTCTTTTATATATGTCTTGATGATAAATAGTGGAGGGTTTGAAATGCCAACTTCAAAAATATGATTCTAATTAATGCAAAAGAGATAATTATTTAACTATCATGAATCATATAACCTTATTTCAGAAATATTAGTCCTACGAAGAAGGGAATTCGTTGACAATGTTTGACTTTGTGAATGCATATGTTTGCAGATTTCAAAGAGGAGGTATGATCTATTGTTTCTAAAAAGGTGTAGAGATGCTTAAGTGGTTCCCTTTTTTTGCTTGAATTAATCACCGAATTAATAATTTTAAGAATTATCAGATGTTTTTGAAAGCTAATTTATCTTTGCTGCATTCTAAAATTCACTGGTTAAGATGAGACTTGGACTTTTATTCACGTAAGTTATTTACTCTCTATCTTCATCTTGCAAGTGTCCTTTTTTCACCTCTATGGATAAAAATTGATGCATGCATAGCCTTAAAATCTCTACGTATAGAATAAATCTCTAAAAAGAGGTAGACAACAAAGTTTATCAAGTTGTAGAGTGAGCATTATCCTCATTCTTTTCAGTCTTCTTTGCATTCGACCTCCACGAGTAGGCTTAGAAATGAGTAGGTATCAGCCCTTAGTTCGCGGGTCTCCTCCTTTCAAAGCTCTACTGGCTCTTTAGCTCAATCACCTCCGTTGAGGTCCTCAATTGAAGTCTCGTCCGTTGCTTTGGATTTTTCTAATTCTATCTCTGATTCTAAGTTTCTAGATATTGGTATCAGTACTTCTAACCTAAGAGACATTAGAAATATTCCTCTTATTGTATCCCCCCTTTCATATATCCCTCCCCCTTCAGTCCTGTATCATTCTCGTTGACCTAGTGGTGATTCAATTATGGATTCACCCCCATCTCGACTGAGATTAAACCATCAACACTCAAGTGGTCCTATTAACGGGTTGTAATGTACCACCAACAGCTAAGGGATATCTCTAGTACAGAATCCCAATCAGACTCTACACCGTTTGATCTAGGATTACCATCCAGTATGTAGGATTGGCTGCCATTTCGTTGGTTGGTGTTTGCCCTGGACTAAAGGAGAGTATCAATAAAGGAGGAAGAAAGTGACTTCAATAAATGCAAGTCAATAATTGATGAACATCCAATAGAACAGATACCATGAATAGCAACAACATATTTACAAAGCATAAACCTCAAGAATAGTAATGCTAGCAAGACCTTGAATGAGATTCACACATATATAAAAGGTATTAATCATGAATAAGTTCACGATCAATAACCACATAAACCATAAGTAACACACAGTCTATGATGATATAATGCCAACATCAACAAGATAATTTACCGACATAAGCATAATGAATGCATAACATATACCATCCATTTGTTGCAAGAAAAGTCTCGCAGTGCAAGAAGACACATGAAAAAGACAGCATGCCAAAGCTCACAAGAACTTCCAATTCATTAAGATGATAATATCCATGGCACCATCATATAAGATCTCCATCAAATCCAAAAGTGGAAATAGACAATTACTCCTTGCATTCACTAGAAGATCCTAAGTTCTCAAAACCATATACACCAGAATGAGTCCAAAGCTAAAAGTCCTTTACAATGTGTCATGAGGGTATATTTATAGAAAATAGGGTGACTCTTGGTCTAACCGTGACTATTGAACTTCCTCATGACCTTTCAAATTCCTACTTAATTCTACTCTATGCTATCTTTCTATGCACAACAAAACAAATGGTTCCTACCCTAACAAATTAGTAATAGACAATTATGGGACATCTATATGCAACTACTAAACAAGCTAGGTGCGCCAAAGTTTGTACTCGGTAGCTATCCCTGGCGCCTTATGTTTTTTTCGTCATGTCTATGGAAGCACTCAAGGGCATCTGTTATGAGAGTGTTTTTCTTGACCTTGAGTTGGTTTGATAGAGTTACCAGCTTGGTATACATCCTCACTAGTTCTATCACATACTGCGTGATGTTTTATTTTGTGACTTGCAAGTCCTCTGTGCTGGAAGCCTGTATGTAAGGGTCGAGAAATGACTAAATCTCTTGCAGGATTTCTTCTTACTTCCTTACCTCTCCAACTACCCCGATAGAAGGAACTCCATGCACTTCAACCATAGATTCCAAACCACTTAGCAAATTCCTGTAAGAGGCGAGGACCTTGTCGAAATCCCTAGCTATATTATCACTTGATTAGATCTTAATGTGAATATGGAATTTGTCGTTCTGAGTGATTATCCAGTCCTTCTTGGGGAGGATTGTTGGTGCTTCTATATAATTTTTCGTCCACTCATGAATACTATTAATGGGCATGTTAGCTTGTTTCAACATGGCAGTATTTTCCTTCATGTTTGTTTGTATGGCCACGAAAGGAGACACAATGTGGTGCAACTTCAACATCTCTTAATATACTACAACCATAGTTTCTTTCAGAGTTTCAAATTCCTCTTTGATTGAGGCATGTAGTTTTTTCGTGCTTGAGTGAGCAAGGAACAAGCCTTTATTTTCTTTCTTGAGCCTTTCTTGTCTTCTTTTGCCTTGGAAGCTCTCTATTCAGATGCATAGAGATTTCCCTAGATATCTATGATTTTCTTGCTCATTCTCCCTACATTCAACTCAGTTGCAACTACAGAGGAATTTTTGGCTGAAGCAATCATGTTTGGATTTACTGTGGTGTCCAGGACAATATTTGTCTCTATGGTCACAGAAAGAGGTTCTACAGGGTTCCTTGCATAATACTTCCTTCTTTCCTACATAATATTATGAATGACTTGGTCAAAAGTAAGTCTTTTGAGATCCAACACATCTTCTTCTGCCTCATCAGGAATGCCCAATTCCTTAAGGGGTAATTTCCCTCCAGTAATGGGGGTGGACGAAGGAACATCTAATGAAGGAAGTTCAGCCTGCGCATTAAACTCTTTGTGTTGATGCTGTTTTCGGATATCTTGCTTGTTTTTATCGTTGATCTCTTCTTTCCTCTTCCTCATCTCTTATTCTTCCTATTTCGTTTTTTCCTCTTCATCTTTCCTTTTATGTTCCTCCTCTATCATTTTCTTCTCTTGCTCTTCTTGTTCAAGACTCTTCTTGATTTCTTCCTCTTTCTTTTGTGTCCTTTATAGTTTCTCTTTCTCTCGCCTCTCGTTTTCCTTTTCTTCTTGGAAACATCATTCTTATTTCTCCTTTTTCAGTCATTCTTCCTCTTACTACTTCTTCCTCCTTTCTTCTTCACACTACTACTCTTGAAGGTCCTCAAACCACTGATCAATTAATTTCTATGACTTCCTTAGTTATTCTTCTCTTTTGCTTCTCAATTCCTGCTTTTTCCTAGCCAGAGTTACATTCATTTCTTCTAAAGTTTCATCATCTTCATCTTCCTCTTGCCTACTTGAAGGGCCTTTTGGTTCCTCACTTTTATGCCTTTTGAGTTTCCCACATGCCTTTTTTTGTTCCCCTTTCCTCTTTAGAAAGGTATACCTAGCTTGTATGCTTATGTTCTCTTAGGAGTTCTCAGTTTGTTTGTCTTCCTTTTCTTTTTGCTCACATAGGTTGAATTCTTTGGCCGCATTGTACCAGTTCATGACCTTATCCTCGTGACACTTCTTGGTATGCGGTTATGACCAGTTGAAATTATATTTATTACAATGATCCGCTACTATCCTTTTAGGGTCATATGTGTAGTGACTTAGGGTCACAAAGTGAAATACCTTCATTTCTTCGGCTTCATCTTCAACCTCCTTGAAGATTTCAATAGTATATGCCCCAATAGTGAGAGGGAAAGTGGGCTAAGGCTTTTTCTTGCCTTTATTCAGTGTCTTCGAGAACCCTATTGTAACACCCCCTCCTCCCAGGTCCAAGAAGCCAAACAGTTGGGAAAACATGTGATGAGAGAGGTTACTATAAGTGATTCAATCTCCTTGGTGACCTTAAGGAAATGGAATCGGCAAAACTCATCAAACAAACCCATCCACATCAGCAATTACACCTCCAAGAGACATGTCAGCCACTCTGACATCATGTCCTTATGTCTCACTGGTGTTTTAAGCCTATTAAACCAAAGTCACTCTCA
The DNA here is from genome assembly GCA_031772625.1 of Pinus tabuliformis. Classification (NCBI taxonomy): domain Eukaryota; kingdom Viridiplantae; phylum Streptophyta; class Pinopsida; order Pinales; family Pinaceae; genus Pinus; species Pinus tabuliformis. The sequence continues at coordinate 148,078,045 of CM062814.1, forward strand.
TGTTATAGACAAGAAAATGACCACCAACTCAAATTCACTCTCATAGGCCTCTTTTCCAGCGACTGTGGAATTTTCTCAGCAGAACTTTGCCAGCGACCCCGACATTTGAGCCACTTTTCTAGCCCAGAATCTCGGCCTCTACCAAAAACTTGCTACAACCTTCAGAATCTATCAAAGGTATGATAATCATGATGAGAAAGAAAAAATAAACCTCATGACTAGGCTTGAGCATCCCCAACCAAGACTAACATTCTGTCAAACACTTGGAATTAATGCAACCTACAGGTCTTGGATACAAGACAAAGCATAAATGCCTGAAATAAATTATGAAACATAAGGAGAAGGAACACCTCCTCCTCCATGGGACTATTTTATCATCAATTAGTTCTCGCATCCATCCATTTAACAATTACAAGTAAATACATGAAATAACCATGACATGAACTAGTCACATAACCATGCTTATAACCAACATTAAACCATATAAATATGAGAGATATGTGTTGTAGTGGCTGCAACCACCCTCCAAAATTTTTCCTTAGCTTCATTTTGGAGCCTCCCTACCAACCTTTCACAGCAGCATGTCTTGCTTCGTCAAGTTCACAAGCTTCAGTGATTTTCTTGTTGAAAGATAGCTTTTCCATCAAATCTTGATGCATTCCGCTCACAAGTTGTTTCCTCGGTGTTGGTCCAGCTGCAGGCTGAGAAACTCCCTCAAAAAATTGTGCAAATCTATAGGGAAACCAAACTTCCCTCTAGAAATTGTGTAATTCTGTCTGGTAGCCTGCTGGGCTCTAGAATTGTGTAAATCTGCTAGTAGGTCCTCACAGTGAAAATTGCGCAATTTTCCCTAACAGGGCTGCTCAGCCCAGAATTTGTGCAATCCTGGGCAGCAGTCAGCTGCTCTACCCAGAAATTGCGCAAATTCTCTGGGTAGCCAGCCCAACTCCCATCTAGAAATGTGCATTTTCTCCTAGCAGTTGAGCAGCCTCTTGCATGTGCAGTTGGGTTGACCGGTTCCACTCGGGACCAAGGAAAACTTGACTTGCATGCATGACTTGATTTTTATCGGAATAGAAAAAGGCAACATGCAAAAGGAATCCCGTGATTCAGGGAGCTATTTTTAGTAGTCAGAGGTTACATGCAAGGTCATTTTAGAATCTTTCCTCCAAGTGTTGCTTTTTCCTAGATTTATGGCATGCATGTCATGAGCTTCAAACTTATTTATTCGACGCTTCAGAGCTCATTTATTCACATCAATCTTGGAGCTCTGAAATCCCACAGTACATCCAAGACTCTTCGACACATCCGGCTCAGTTATTCACAGGTAAGTGGTCTCAACTTGTCATTTTCAGCATTTATGTTGCTTTTTGTGTTTTCACTTGTGTGAGTGTCATTTTATTGATTTCTTTGAACGCTTTCTATTGTTTACATGCATACTAGCTTGTACTAGCACCGTTTTAGTTTTCGTTGCCATCTCACTATTGTCACATGCACGAAACTGTTTTGCACGAATAGTCGCTGATTCGGTGATTCACTTCACCCACATGCATGTTGTTCCATTTTTTGAATCTTTCATCCAATGATTGCATGCACAATCAATCACTGATTATTTCACTCAGTATCACGAGGCATTCACTTTCACATTTCTTTCAGTTGCCTATCGGCGGGTTGGGGTAGCCTTGCCCTGGACTTTGCACAATCAATCACTGATTATTTCACTCAGTATCACGAGGCATTCACTTTCACATTTCTTTCAGTTGCCTATCGGCGGGTTGGGGTAGCCTTGCCCTGGACTTTGCCTCACCAAGACATCATTGCGCAATCTTGAGAGGGAAGGCTCTGTCTTCCTCTCCAGAAATGTGCATTTCTACCCAAGAGCTATCTTCCAGTCCTACTTTGTGCAATCCTGAGGGACAGTGACTGCTGGCCTAGAATATTACGCAATGTAGTCACTGAGCCTGCAGTCATTGCTAGTTAGAATTACACATTGTGTAATTCTAGCAATCAATAGTCAACCTCGATTGCACATTGCGCAATTCCAGCAACCTGTCATGCCTCCTAGAGAGCCTAGAATTCCTTTTGCATAGTTCTGGTAGCCAGTCACCCAGCTCCCTAGAAGAAATTACGCAATCCCTGCCTATTAATCACAAGGTATCTGTTATGTTGTTCCCCAAATTTGCTTTGGTTTTCGCTAACAGATTTCTTGCCATGCATGTTTCTTTGTCTCCAAATATTTCAGGTGTTCATCCGTCTCTTAGCAGTACATGATCAATGGCCTCCAAGAGAGCAGGATCAAAGGACACTCACGGAAGTGCCCTTGGAGCAACAGTTGAGCAAGTGTCCGCATGTCTACCAATCTATGAAGATACCAAGTTGTTTCTAGGCAAGGGCATCAAGCTGAAATGGCAAGAGGTCAATGATGCATTTGCAGGCACATTTAGGGAAGACCTCGAAGACCGTCAGGTGTATGTGAACATCCACAAGCCCAGCTTGTACCGGATTGCATGTAGATACCCCGCGTTCTCATGCGCGGACATGATACACTGGATTGTCTCACACATAGATCCTGAGATAATGACATTGAGCAGTGTCAGCAGGATGAAGATTGCAACCTTCATGGCACAAGATTATGATGCGATGTATCACATTTCAAAGCCCGTGGTCATCATGAAGACTCCATTCATCATACCCAACAACAATGCCAACTCTAGAGACCTTTTGAAGAACTGGCTAAAGGAGCCGGCTATATTCACGATGACACCCAACAAGATCTACAAGACAAAGATACTGTGGAAGGCGTATCAATACTTGGTCATCTTTGCATGTCGACTATATGGCCACGAAAGCACGGAAACCTTCCAACATAGTTCAGTGATCGCATTGGACCAACTGGCCAGAGAAGGAAAACCATGTAACTAGTTTGGCATGTTGGCTCATCAGCTAAAGAAACAAGTAACGAGGGCTCCACAGTCACCAAAAGATATTCAAAAAGAGATCTACATGTCCGCCTACATCTTGGATGCAATTTGTGCCCAACAGGAGTTCCCGGGCTTGAAGTGGGCATGGTCACCGACGAAGACTGCTATGAACACTAATTGTAAGTTTTTGTCTGAATGTAGCTTGAGAGGAGTTATCACATGGTTGTCCGACCATTTGGTCATCGCAGTTTACAAGATGATATTCGAACATGATCCACCCTACATATATAAGGTAGCAATGGAGGCTCTGATAGACATAATTGATTGGTATGCCTCACAGTCTAGCACCTTCATACAAATGTACAGTGCGAAGAAGCGTCCACATGTTCTACCGAAGTTTTCCTTGGATGTACTCATCATGCTGGAGGTAGCATATCACATCTTGGTAGGATTGACAGCTAGGCTGCACCAGAAGAAGAAGGCACCTTGGCCCGTTCTTCCACTGTGCATTGGGTTATATGAGATACAGAGCTTCAAGCATGCGGATGTTGAAGAAGAAAAACTAAGGAAGTATCTATTCGACCTCGAGAGTTACAATGCATATGACTCACATTGCCTTGTGAAAGATCACTGCACGAGAGAACAATTAAATTGGATCCACGTGGCATGTCATTGGGCAAAGGAGGACCCATGGAGATATTGCTATAGTTTCTCCAGACCCAATGAATAGGTCAGCTTCTCTGTGGAGTGGTTAGCAAAGCAACATGAAGCAACATTATGAAGAGCACCAAAAGTAGCAATAGCAGCAGCAACAAAGGAAAGCATACCCATGCGCGACAAGGGCAAGTGGAAGATTGTCTATTGGATGGAGCAAGAGCAAAACTGTAAGTTCCGAGTAGATCCACTTGTGGAGAAATCAGCGATGGATATACAGGAAAAGAGGCAACATTGTGACAAGAGAATCACGCAAAGGCAGAGCAATAAGCAGAGAATGTAGGAAACAGAGAAGGAGTTGCATGAGTTGAAGGAGAAACTCCAGAAGGAACAAGAGCTACAGAAACAGGAGAGTGAAGCACAACCACAACAGGTACAGCAGGGGGTGAAACATATGCAAATGGATGAAACAATGCCCGTACAAGTAGTGGATTCATTAGAACAACTGGCATTAGGCAGATAGGGTGAACCATCGTAGGAGCATGACTTCACTCATGAGATAGAGCTAGCACTTGAATAGACGGATGTGGAATTGGTGCAACAAGAGTTAGAGAAAGACATCAAACTCATGCCTCATCACCAAGAGGTCGGCTTACCCACTTCACCACATCCATAAGAGGAGAAAGTATCAAGTGACCAAGGACACACTGAGATTCTTGGATATCAGTCAAAAGGAGAGATGCACAACATCTCATTCGACGAGTCTCAACATAAAGTTGTGTAGCCTCTCAGAGTGTCAACTTTGGATGATCAAATATCTTCTGTGCAAGTTGAAGAACGAGTGATCATGTCTAACGTGTGCAAACTTCCAGCAGACTTGGCCGATGCTCCCAGATCATATGCCGAAGCCACTAGCTCAAGTGTTCACTTTCTGATAGCTGAGAATGAGTGGATGGCTAAGGAACTTCAGACGGCCAAGAAAGGAGGAGAGTTTGTTAGAACATCTACCCTAGTTGCACTAAAGAAGACAATACTAGATGAAGTATTGTCCCTTGACACAATTATGTAGGCGCTGTATTCCAAGTTTAGTACCGTTCATAAGGTAATCGTCCATCTCAATGGATGGCAACAACGATGTGCTAGAAGAGCATGTATCTTGGCGAACGTACATGCTGTTGTTGATTACATGCAAACATGGATGATGAGATATAAGGGAGCCCCACTTCACTTGCCTAAGATGATGAAGCCTAAAGTGGTTGAGCAAAAGGCACGTATCCAGAGTCAGATTCAGAACTATGAAGAACTCTAGCAGCTCATCACTAGTCTACAGGCTTCCCATGCATGTGTATTCAAGAGTATGAATGTTGTGGTGTGCGCACATGTGATACCATCTATTGGGACTCTCGCCTAGGTTAAGATAAAGGCACAGGTCTGACTAGAGCTTGACTCATACTTTGACGTGTTGGCGCTTATATCCACCAACCTAGACTTGCCAATCAGCGCAGACATCATGCATAAGTATGTTGCTGGTCCGTATGCATTGAAGACAATGATGCACATACTTTCAGACTATTTGGATAGAGGAGACCGAGAAGTGTACCTAGATGCTATGGAGGAAAGAGATAGGTTCCAGAAATATGTCACCTTGGAGCACAAGGACACCATCGCGGACTACCAATCTTGGCATCAGTTTGCTACTATCAATCACAATGAAGATGTTGAAGAGTTTGTCTTCCAACAATTATCTGAGTCATAGTGATGTCTAGCATGGCTTGCTCAAGCCATTTTGTCTCACTTGGGTACATGTGCATTGTAATGTAATGTCATGTCAAGTGTAAGTCAAGTGTCGATAGTTGGATATAACAGTCATAGACTATATGAAGAGTCATGAGAGTAGGTGAACTGTCACAAAGGGGAATGTTAAGGGTCACCCCACCCTTTGCTTTAAATAGTCCCTCTAACTCATTGTAGAGGCTTTTGGTCAGCCAAAATTCTGATAAGACTATCTTGGAGAGAGCTTGGACAATATTGTAGTGAGCCTTGGCTTATCCACTATGCAGAGCTAGTACATCTCTTTGGAGGAGCAGGTGGTTGTGGCTATAACGTTCCGCTGTCGGAACTAGTGGTTGGACATGAATGTATTGTATGATTGGAGCTTACACTTCTTTATATAGTAAGATCCAACACATTTCATGCATATGTTGTCTTTTATTTCAGCTATCTGGTTTACTCTAAATGATATATGTATATGTTTTCTTATGCATGCATGTATAGCTATTTGTGTATGTATGTATGAATCTTTCTCAAATGTGTTGTTGGTTTAACCATCACTTTGGATTGCTAGGTACCTTTCCTTCCACGTTGTGATGCATCTTTACTCCTATGTTTCCTCCTTAACTCTGTGCTATCATAGTTTCCAAGGGGTGCACTCATCTCAACCCCTGTGTGTTAGAACCTTTCATGCACCTTCCTTGGCTCACTGTAACTGTCACACCTTGCTACCAACAGAGTTATCTTAATTTCCTTTTTGTGAAATTGTAGTCAAGGCATTACCATATGACCCACTACTATGTCTCCTACACCAAAATGCCTGAGGTCTAATTAGGACTTCTTACCAGGGAGATCCCATGACATGTTGGCGAGTCCAACACTGTCAACATTTCTGGCACTAGAAGGAGGGAAAATGACAAGATGTGTGCTTTGATCTTGTTTTGAACCTTTGCATATCTATCATGGATTCTTGCACTCTCCTCCCTCCACAATGTTTTTTGAATCCTGAAGATGTCACTATCATGAGGGCATTTTTCGATCTCTTGTCCACTTACATGTATGATGGTGAAGGCGAAGTGGCATGGCCTAAGTTCTTACATGACTTTATTTCCATGCTTCATGAGGAAGATGGATGTTTTGACAAATAGGCCAGTTTGCTTCTTGCATACACACTTCGTGAATCTCCACATCGGGGGTTGTGCAGCCTACTGGCTAGCAATGTGCACTCACTTGAGCACTTTTGTGATCTCATTGAAGACACTTTCCATCATTTTGGTCTAGAACATCTTGACCAAAAATTGTTACAAGAACGGAAGGCTTTGCATGAATCAACTATGGATTTTTGGCAGTGATTTCGTGAGTTGCAAATTCAAGCTTCAAAGAGCGAGATGAAAATTTTCTATCTTTGGGACCGATTCGAGTATTGCATTAAGAAATCTGCTCAGCCCAAGAAGAATTTTGAAATCAAGCCTCACTCAACATTCTTCAGTGATGGAGCTGCGCAATCTCAGATGGAGACGGTCACTGTCACAAGTGACTATCCACCTTCCATTCATCAAACAACTCCACCACTACAAAGTGATGTGGGAGATCATGTTCACACACCAGTTCATGTCTCACATCCTCCCAACATCACTTCTCTTAATTTTTGTCAGATTTGGTTGTGAGTCCATCGAGTTGTCATATGCATTTTTTTCCACAACTTCTATCTTCGTACTCAGCTAATCCTCCGAATGATAATGTCTTTTGTTCTTCCATTCTGGGCTCTACACTTATTATGAATGAGGATCAAGCCACTGTCAGAGTTGGTGTTGCACAACCAACATGCGATGTCATTCATGAAGAGTATGAGTGGGAGCTTGAGTGTCAACACTCTGCGAAGGATGCCTCCCTTCTGTCTGAGCCTCCTCCATTCTTTCCTGACATCTTTGGTGAACCTGCCATCCATCTACAGATGCACCCATTGTTGATCACTCGCAGGACACATCGGATGTCAGTCCATCATATGACAACAGAGAAGATAAGTTATTCATTGAAAATCCACTTGATCTTTCATCTGCCTTTTCCGAAAACACAGAGGATGAATTTTTTCTCTTTTCATCTACCCCTTTGTTTGATTCATCAGATCATGAGGATGCTGATGAAATCATTGATTTTTCTGATCATGGCTGTCATGATCCATTTACTCCCATATTCGATCATGATCATGATTCTATCGGAGTTGATTTTTTGAAGCCACCAGTCTATGATGATCTATCTGACGATGAAGTTCAAACACCCTAGACTGTCGAGGCACTTCTGTTCGAGCTGATGGTTATGTTAGGCCCTCATTGTCCTGAGGTTGGTTTCACTTCCGATTAGGAAATTTTTCAATCACCTGAGGCTCCTCATCACTCATCTATATGCATTGAAGATCAATCTCACACACAGATCATACTTCTTCAACTCGAACTACATGATCCTATTGCTCATGCATTGGAGGAATCTTACATTGCAAGCACACATGCATGACGCAAGTTGTCTTTGTTTCTTTCGTTTTCTTGCATGTCACTGTCAAGAATGTGCATATGCTTCACAGCTGCATGCAATGTCACACAATACCATGATATGTCCACATGCTGCTCGTCATCTACTTGCACCCACTTATGTCCTGTGGGAACTTTGAAACATGAAGTGTGTTTGTCTTCATTGTTATATGTTTCTTTCTTACTGGTTCGCACAACTGGGTTACTCATGGACCCAGTCTTCAACCAATGCACGATGGCTGCATTGGAAATATCACTTCACGTGCTCAGGCCCATGCACCGTTAGGTTAGGAGTAGGAGTAGTGTTTGCTTTCAGTTTGTTTGCTTGCATGCTTGTTTGCTTACTTGCTTTGTTTATTTGTTTGTCTGCTTGTTTGTTTGCTTACTCACTTTGCTTTCTCTTTTACTTCTGCTTTTGCTTTGCTTTGATGTTTGTTTGTTTGCTTGTTTTGTTCATAGGTTAGTTTCACATGAAGCCATGTATGACTCTTGAAACAAGTTGGGTAAAGCACAAGAGGCCTTGTACAAATATCACTACTTGGTTATCTATCATCTTTCATTTATATGAAGAACTTGTTACTTTTAGTCCATGATACGTCGATGGAAAATACGTATTGTTCAAAGTGAACCTTGGTGAAAACAAAACGCTTGCGTGTTAACTAGTGTGACCTACTCTAGTCGGTTGTATTTGGGTTAACCCTTGTCAGCTTAGTCAAGTAGAGTAATGTGCGGGGGAAAACCTTAACAAGGATGTCAGAGGTATAATAAACTACTTCTCTACTGCAACAACCTCTTTTTCTCTCAATCAGTTGAGATCCTTATTCTGCCTCTGAAATAAGTACTATGCACAGTTATGAAAAAATGAAAAAAATGAAAAATAAAAAATTTCAAATGAAAAGTGAATAAGGTTAAAGAAGAGAAAGGCTTCATGCGTAGAGAGATGATGCAAGTAACTCTGTCGAGGTACTCACCAGGCTCGCTAGCAGCGGAGCCATGCTTGTGTTCCTATGTGACTCCATTGGGGTACTGTCCAGGATTGCTGGCAGTGGAACAACACTAGAGATGAAATTGATACTCTGACGACTATACTCCTTGTGCACCAATATGACCCTCAACCCCAATCGAAACAACTATGTTTCCTTGGCTTGGAATGTGTGTCAATCGACCAAGAGCTTGGTAGATGCTACATCTTACAATCAAGCTAGTGTAGAAGCCAAGAAGAGTTGAGGACTGAACAATACTTCTGGAGGTGTTAGACTTGCTTTTCACAAACAAGATCCATTCAGAGAGCTAGAGTTCTACCAGTGTGTCGCCAAGTGTTGTAGCAGCTACAACCAACCTCCAATTTTTTTTTTTAGCTTCATTTTGGAGCCTCCCTACCAACCTTTCACAGTAGCATGTCTTGCTTCATCAAGTACACAAGCTTCGGTGATTTTCTTACAGAAAGAAAATCTGTCCATCAGAGCTTGATGCATTCCCCTCACAGGATGTTTCCCCAGAGTTGGTCCAGCTGTAGGTTGAGCATCTCCCTCAAGAAATTGCACAATTTTGGAGGGTAACCAACCTTCCCTCCAGAAATTTTGCAATTCTATCTAGCAGCCTGTTGGGCTCCAGAATTGCGCAAATCTTCCAGTTAACCCTCATGGTGAAAATTGTGCAATTTTCCCCAGAAGGGCTACTCAACCTAGAATTTGCGCAATCTTAGGCAGCAGTTAGCTGCTTTGCCTAGAAATTGCGTAAATCCTATGGGTAGCCAACCCATCTCCCTTCCAGAAATGCACATTTTCTCCCAGCAGTTGATCAGACTCTTGCATGTGCAATTGAGTTATCCAGTTCCACTTGGGACTAAGGAAAATTCCCATAATTGCAAAAGGAAACATGCAAAAGGCATCCCATGATTCAGGGAGTTATTTTTAGTAGCTGAAGGATACATGCAAGGTCGTTTAGAATCCTTCCTCCAAGTGTCGCTTTTCCCTAGATTTGTGGCATGGGCGCCATGAGCTTCAAACTTATTTATTCGATGCTTTAGAGCCCATTCATTCACATCGATCTTGGAGCTATGACATCCCACAACACATCTAGGATTATTTGACGCATCTGGCTCAACTATTCATGGGTAAGTGGTCTCAACTTATATTTTTCAGAATTTCTGTCACTTTTTGTGTTTTCTCTTGTGTGAGTGTTGGTTGCTTTACTTATTTGAACACTTTCTGTTGTTTACATGCATACTAGCTTGTACTAGAACCATTTCAATTTTCATTTCCATCTCATTGTTGTCACATGCATGAAACTATTTTGCACGAACAGTCGTTGATTTGGAAATTCGCTTCACGCGCATGCATTTTGTTCCATTTTCTGAATCATTCATCCAATGATTGCATGCACGATCAATAAATTATGCTTTCACTCAGTATCACTATGCATTCACTTTCACATTTTCTTTCAGTTGCCTGTCGACGGGTCTGGGCAGCCTTGCCCTGGACTCTGCCTCACGAAGACAACATTGCACAATCCAGAGAGGGAAGGCTGTCTTCCTCTCTAGAAATGTGCATTTTTTCCCAGCAGCTATCTCCCAGGCTTGCATTACAGAATCCTGAGGGAGAGTGACTACTGGCCTAGAAAAATTCGCAATGCAATCACTTAGCCTATAGTCATTACCAGCTATAATTCCACATTGCACAATTCTAGTAGTCAACAGTCAGCTTGGATTGTGCATTGCACAAGTCCAGTAGCTTGTCATGCCTTGAGATAGCCCAAATTACCTTTTGCATAGTTCTAGCAGCCAGTTACCCAGCATCCTAGAAGAAATTACACAATCCCTGCCTATCAATCCCAAGCTATGTGTTATGTTGTTCCCCGAATTTGATTTGGCTTTTGCTGACAGATTTCTTGCCATGCATGTTGCTTTGTCTCCAGATATTTCAGGTGTTCATCTGCCTCTTAGCAGTATAGGATCAATGGCCTCCAAGAGAGCAGGATCAAAGGAAACTAACGGAAGTTCCACTGGAGTAGCAGTTGAGCGAGTGTCCACATGTCTACTGATCTATGAAGATACCAAGTTGTTTCTAGACAAGGACATCAAGCTGAAATGGAAAGAGGTCAATGATGCATTTGCAGGCACATTTGGGGAAGACCTTGAAGACTGACAGGTGTATGTGAACATCCACACGTTCAGCTTGTACCAGATTACATGTAGATACCCTGTGTTCCCATGTGTGGACATGATACATTGGATCGTCTTGCACATAGATCCCGAGACAATGACATTGAGTAGTGTCAGTGGGATGAAGATTGCAACCTTCAGGGCATAGGATTATGATGAGATGTATCAGATGTCAGAGCCTGTGGTCATCATGAAGACTCCCTTCAGCATACCTAGTAGCAATGCCAACTCCAGAGACCTTCTGAAGAACTGGCTGAAGGAGCTGGCTAGATTCAGGATGACACCCAACCAGATCTACAAGACAAATATATTGCGGAAGGCATATCAATACTTGGTCATCTTTGCATGTCGATTGTATGGCCAAGAAAGTATGGAAGCCTTCCCACATAGTTGGGTGATTGCGCTGGACCAACTGGCCAGAGAAGGAAGACCATGTAACTTGTTTGGCATGTTGGATCATCAGCTGAAGGAACAGGTAACAAGGGCTCGATAGTCACCTGAAGGTATGCAAACAAAGATCTACATGTCCGCCTACATCTTGGATGCAATCTGTGCCCAATAGGAGTTCCTGGGCTTGAAGTGAGCATGGTCACTGACGGAGACTATTGTCAACACTTATTGTAAGTTGTTGCCTGAATGCAGCTTCAGAGGAGTTATCACACAGTTGTCCGACCATTTTTTGACCCCAGTTTACAAGATGACATTTGAACAGGATCCACCCTGCATGTTGAAGGCAGTAATGGAGGCATTGATGGACATAGCTGATTAGTATGCCTCACCGTCCGACACCTTCATACGAATGTACAGTGTGGAGAAGCCTCTTCATGTTCAACTGAAGTTTTCCTTGGACGTACTTGTCATGAAGGAGGTAGCATATCACATCTCGGTAGGATTGACAGCTAGGTTGCACCAGAAGAAGAAGGCACCTTGGCCCATTCTTCTGCTGCGCATCCGGTTATACGATATATAGAGTTTCAAGCACGCAGATGTCGAAGTAGAAAAGATGAGGAAGTATCCATTCAACCTATAAAGTTACAATCCGTATGACTTGCATTTCCTTGTGAAAGATCACTACGCGAGAGTACATTTCAACTGGATCCACGGGGCATGTCATTGGGCAGAGGAGGGCCCATGGAGAAATTTATATAGTTTATTTAGACCCAATGAACAAGTCGGCTTCACTATGGAGTGGTTAGTGAAGCAACATCTCAGAGAGCACTAGAAGCAGCAATAGCAAGAATAATAGAGGAAAGCATACCAGTGCACGACAAGGGCAAGAGGAAGATTGTCGATTACATGGAGGAAGATAAAAGCTACAAGTTCCGAGCAGATCCACTAGTGGAGAAAGTAGCTATGGCTCTATAGGAAAAGAGGCAACAAGGCGACAAGCAAATCACACAAAGGTAGAGAGACAAGCAGAGAATGGAGGAAACAGAGAAGGAGTTGCATGAGTTGAAGGAGAAACCCTAGAAGGAACAAGATTTGCACAAATAGGAGAGAGAAGCGCAATGGAAACAGGTACAGTAGGGGGTACAACATGTGCAAATGGATGAAACAATGCTCGTACAGGTAGTGGATTCATCAGAACAACTGGCATCAGGTAGACATGGAGAAAAATTGTAGGAGTAGGACTTCGCTCATGAGATAGAGTAAGCACTTCAAAAAATGGATGTGGACTTGGAGCAATAGGAGATAGAGCAAGACATCGCCCTCATGCCTCATCACCAAGAGGTCAGCTTACTTGCTTCACTGCATCTAGAAGAGGAGCAAGTCTCAAGCAACCAAGGAGGCACTGAGATCCTTGGAGAGCAGCTAGAAGGAGAGATGCAAAACTTCTCATTCGACGAGTCCCAACATAGAGTTGTGTAGTCTAGCAAAGTGTCGACTCCGAATGATCAAACATCTCCTGCATAAGTCAAAGAATGAGTGATTGTGTTTGACATGTGCAAACATCCAACAACCTTGGCCAATGCTCCCAGAGCATATGCTAAAGCCACTGGCTCAAGTGTTTGCCTTCTGATAGCTGAGAATGAGCGGATGGCTAAGGAACTTCAGACGGCCAAGCAAGGAGGAGAGTTGGTTATAGCATCCGCCCGAGCTGAATTGAAGAAGGCAATACTAGATGAAGTATTTTCCCTTGACACTATTATGTAGGTGTTGTATTCCAAGTTTGGTACTGTGCATAAGGCAGTCGTCCATCTCAATGGATGGAAACAACGATGTGCTAGAAGAGCACATATATTGTCAAATGTACATGCTGTTGTTGATTACATGCAAACATGGACAATGAGATACAAGGGAGCCCCACTTCACTTGCCTAAGATGATGAAGCCCATAGCCGTCGAGCAAAAGACGCGTATCCAGAGTCAGATCCATAACTACTAAGAGCTCCCGCAGCTCATCACTAGTCTACAGGCATCCCATGCATGTGTATTCAATAGTATGGATGTTTTGGTGTGCGCAGATACAATCCCATCTATTGGGACTCTCACCCAAGCGAAGACAAAGGCACCAATCTGACTAGTCTATCTTGACTCATACTTTGACAAGTTGATGTGTATAGCCCCCAGCCTAGAGTTGCCAATCAGTGGAGACATCATGCACAAGTATGTTGCTAGTTTGACCGCATTGAAGATAATAATGTGCATGCTTTCAGATGAGTTGGATAGAGTAGCCAGAGAATTGTACCTAGATCCTTTAGAGGCAAGATTCAGGTTCCATAAAGATGTCACCTTGGAGCACAAGGGCACCATCACAGACTACCAATCTTGGCATCAGTTCGCTACTGTCAATCACAATGAAGATGTTGAAGAGTTGGTTTTCCAATAGTTTTCTGAGTTATAGTGATGTCTAGCATGGCTTTCTCAAGCCATTTTGTCTCACATGGGTACATGTGCATTGTAATGTAACATCATGTCAAGTGTAAGTCAAGTGTCGATAGTTGGATGTAATAGTCATAGAGTAGATGAAGAGTCATGAGGGTAGATGAACTGTCACAAAGGGGAATGTCAAGGGTCACCCCACCCTTTGATATAAATATTCCCTCATAACTCATGGTAAAGGCTTTTGGTCAGTCAAGCTTCTGATAAGACTATCCTGGAGGGAGCTTGGACAATATTATAGCGAGCCTTGGCTTCTCCACTGCACAGAGATAGTACATCTCTTTGGAGGAGTAGGTGGTTGTGGTTGTAACGTTCTGCTATCGGAACTAGTGGTTGGACATGGATGTATTGTATGACTGGAACTTACACTTCTTTATATAATAAGAGCCAACACGTTTCATGCATATGTTGTATTGTATTTCAGCTATCTGGTTTATTCTAAATGATATATGTATATTTTTGCTTATGAATGCATGTATAGCTATCTGTGTCTATATGTATGAATATTTCTGAAATGTGTTGTTGGTTTAACCATCACTTTGGATTGCTAGCTAACTTTCCTTCCATTTTGTGATGCATCTTTGCTCGTGTGTTCTCTTCTTAACTTCATGCTATGACAGGTTTCCAAGGGGTGCACTCATCTCAACCCTTGTGTGTTAGAACCTCTCATGCACCTTCCTTGGATCACTGAAACCGTCACACCCTTACCAGCAACAGAATTATCTGACTTGCCTCTGTGCAAAATCACGGTCAAGGCATTACCATATGACCCACTGCTGGGACTCCTACACCAAATAGTCTGAGGTCTAATTGGGACTTCTTACCGGGGAGATTCCCTGACATGTTGGCAGGTCTAGCACCATCAACAATATGAAAACCATTAAATCCACATATAAAAAAGTACAAAAGTAAGAGAACTTATCTTTTATTAATCATACGCAAATTCGACCAAGTTTGGGACTTCCACGTACCACTCGACCATAGACATGGTTGAACCAAATCTCTCTTTTAGCCAATCACCCTCATGCCATATTCCAAGCATGAATGTGGGATCTCATAGAACAACCAATCCAATAACAACCAAGGGAATCTAGAGGTTAAACCACCTCCATTCTTACCAAACCGTGATCACACCAAAACCAATGCTTTGATCACAATCCAATTGAACTTGGAATGCCATTTGGAATCCATCACTATCCTTGAGCAATTTTTTGTCTCTTTGTCTCTCAGCCTTTACTGCAATCCAATCCCGGATCACTAGGCCATAAAACAAGACCAGTATCTCAGGCTTTACCACAATCCAAAACCAGATCACCAGGCCCTAAACTGAGACTTCTCCCTTTAGCTTTACTGTGTATCCCGCCAAAACCATTCAAGGAATTCCTAGGCCTTTCGGAATGAACCTTGAGACCACCTCCACCCCAGATTTTGAAATCCATCCAGAAATTATCTAGGTGGATATTGGTGGCCACCCACCTATTCAACATGGACCCCCATCATTATTTGTTTTAGTTTTCCAGTTTCTTTAATTGTAGGACAATTTACTATTTTTGATAGTTTTTTGGGTCCTGAACTTCCGAAGCCATTTTGAGGCCCTAAACGACATTTTTTTAGCAATATTCCTCCAAAACATTTCAATGAAATTGCATTTTATGTTTTAGTCTTCAGAGATATCTTTCCAACAAGGTATCATGCGCATCAAACAGAGATAATATGACCAAGTTACGACCCTGGGAAGTTGGTTGCCCAACTAACCCCAATGGGGCCCATAAACTCTTGGTGTTACATCTCCTCGTGTTAGGGTTTTGGTTGTTTAGAGTTTTCCATTATTGTTCAATAAGAAAAAGCCCTTGAGCCTTATTGTAACTCAGTTCAGAGGCATGTAGCCACCACATCTCTTCTCAGAGATAAGCTACTATCGCCCGAGCTAGTCTCATTTCCATTATTTTTGTAAGCATATTCCATTATTTGATATTAATGATAGATAGTGTTCTTTCTGCTGCATCTCTGTATTTATGGTTATATCTATAATTTTTTACGTTCCTGTTTAAATTTAGACCAGGCAAACTAAAGCTCAAAACTGAAATAAACATCCCAACACCATGTCATCGAGAAAATGGCAAGGCTAGGCTAAAAACCACTATCATAACCTGATAAAACCATGCCACTGGCAGCAAGAGAACCATACACCAACATGCAAAGCCATGCATGTTCAAACCAGCTAGGAAATCAAACATGCAAAAACTTACTTGCAAGTATTCTTGCTAAAGTTGCTCGATCCTGCTCTTCTTCCTTGATCCTTGCTTCCCTTCCTTTCACTTTGCTTGCTTTTCCTTCCTTGATCCAAAGCTAGAGTGCTCCAAGAAAAATCGGAGTAACATAGAGTGAGAGAGAGAGAGGATAATGAGAGAGCTCCAAACTTGAACTAAAAAAAGCTTACCAATTGATCCCCAAAAGCCCTTTTATGAATGAGGCCTCTATTTTCTTCATTTTCCATTATTTTCCTTCATTTTCCTCCTCACATGCAACCAATGACCTTTTACCTTCCTTTTCTTCTATTTTCCTTTATTTTCATTAATAAATGTGCCAAAAATTCCTTTTCTCCTTTTAATTCATTTGCCTTAGCCTTTGCCAATTTTCCTTAGCCAAAACACACATCTAGTGATGCCCACTAAGATATCTTTGCCCTAAATTTACGTTGGAATTAGTGTCCCTTATTCAGTGGTCTTATTATTCCTTTATTAACTTTTACTACATGAGATTTTCACCAAGGTTGTTATAGAACCCTCCCCCTTGGGGAACATCATCCTCAGTGTTAAAGCACACCATGACCTCAGCAAAACTGTTGAAAAGAAAACATATTACCCATGGAACTTTATAACTTAGCTTGTTACAATATTTACAATCAAAGACCTGCTCAAACGAAAAACATCATGACAACATGAAAATATAACAACCATAATAATATTACACCCATACCACTTATTGGAGCTTTATAACTTAGCTCATGGTGGTATTTACATCCATATACATATACATGCATATACCAAAACATCAGCAAAACATATGCCAAACATATACCAACATCAAACCAAAACTTCAATGCCTCAACTGGAAAACAATGAAGGATATTGGGCCCACATTTGATCTGCCATCTCCCATGTAACTTCTTCAGGTCCAAAGTGCTTCCACTACACTTTAACTTTCTCTATAGCTATGTTCTTGAGAATGAGATGTTTTTGCTGCAATATGCACTTATGCTTCAGCTGGAACTCTCCTTATTACTCCACCTACAATACAGACCGATCAATAACATGATCAACATCCTTATGTACGTTTTAAGCAATGAAAGATGGAAACATCATGGAATTTCACTATTGGAGGCAGTGCAAGTCGATATTCCACTAGTCCAATCCTCTCAAGGATCTCGAAAGGGTCACAATATGGTGGTGCCAACTTGGCACATGAACCAATCCTCAAAGAGCTTTTCTTGGGCTTGATGCACAAATACACATACTCCCCAACTTGAAACTCCTTGAACACCTTGTGCGTATCCACATAACTCTTTTGTCTATCTTGTGCTACCTTTAGATTCTTCTTTTAACCTGCATTTCTTGCTCCATGTCTGCCAACATGTCTGGTCCAATAAGTACCATGTTCACTAGATCACTCCAGCTGATGGAAGTGTTACAACTCCATCCATACAATGCCTCGAAAGGACTCATCCTCAATGAATCTTGATGACCGTTTTTGTATGCGAACTCAACCAATGGAAGATACTCCTCTGATTTCTTCTGCTGGTGCATGACGTAAATCCTCAACGTATCCTCTAAGATCATGTTGACCCTCTCTATCTATCCATCTGTCTGTGGATGATAAGCTATGCTAAAGGCCAACTCTATGCCTAAGCCTACAAATAACTCCTTCCAAAACTTGGAAGTGAACTTTGCATCCCTGTCTGGCACAATTTTCTATGGAACACCATGCAGTATCACTATCTCTCTGATGAACACATGTGCTACCTCACTGGATGAATATGTAGTATTTACTGGAATGAAGTGAGCTAGCTTGCTCAATCTGTCAACCGTGATGAAATCCATGGAAATAACCTCCCATTTCCATTCTGGAATCATTATAGGTTGTAGCAAACCACCTGGATACTAATATTGTTATAGGTTGTAGTAAACCACCTGGATACTAATATTATGACTTTACCTAGTTACAATCCAAACATCTAGCCACAAAATCTGCCACTTCCTTCTTCAGATCCGGTCAATAGTAGAACTTCGTCACCACCTTCAACATGTTCTAATATGCTAGATGACCTGAGTATGGCTTGGTGTGAAGCTCCCTCAAGATAAGCTTCCTAAGCTCACTGCAATTCGGCACATAGATCCTATCTCCAAACCTCACCAAACCATTTTCTATGAGACGATAGTCTACATCCTGGTCACATGTACCTGTACCTGTACATGTTCTCTACTGTAACCTGTGCATAATCTTAATGTATTTTTCATCCTATTGTCCTGCTTGCAAGATCCTATCCTGTAACTTTGTCCCATAAGAGCTCATATCTTCTATATGATTTACTTGTACCTTCCTACTAAGATCATCCGTAACCCGGTTCTCCTTCCTTTTGATGTATCTGATCTCAAAGTCAAACTCTCTAAGGGTGGCCAACCATCTAGCTTGCCTAGCATTCAGAATCAGCTAATCAAAAAAATATCTTAACCCATTGTGAATGCTCATTAATGTAAACCTCCTGCCAAGAAGATAGTGCCTCAACATCTTCAATGCTTGTATAATCGATGCTAGCTTAAGATCGTGTGTTGGATAGTTCTTCTCATGCTCATTCAATTTTCATGACTCGTAGCACACTACCCACCCTTCTTGCATGAGAAATCCACCAAGTCCTCTCTTGCAAGCATTTGTACACACTACAAACTCCTTGTCTGGATTGGAAATCTTTAGCACTGGTGCATGTGTCAACAACTACTTAAGCTACTCAAAACTAGCCTCACATTCTTCTGTCCATTCAAACTTCTTACCTTTCCACTGCAATGATGTGATAGGATATGCAATGTGTGAGAAGTTCATGAGCAAACTCCTATAGTAGCCTACCAATCCCTAAAATGATCTCACCTCATCCACATTCTTAGGAGCTGGTCACTCCCTAATAGCCCTTATCTTTTTTGGATCCACTGCTATGCCATCATTGGAGACAACATGCCTCAAATAATGTACCTCCATCTAAAATAAGATGCACTTGCTAAGTTTATCATACAACTAATGCTCTCTTAGAAACCTCAACATTATTTCTAAATGCTCGGCATGTTCTTCCTCATTATTAGAATATACCAGTATGTCATCAATGAATACAATAACAAACTTGTCCCGATAAGAATGCAACAAATTATTCATCAAACACATAAATGTAGTTGGAGCATCAGTCAAACCGAATGGAACAACAACAAACTCATAATGCCCATACTTGGTCCTGAATGCAGTCTTGACTATATCCTCTTCGTTGATGCATCCCTGATGGTATCTCGATCTCAAGTCTATCTTAAAGAACATTGTTGATCCCTTCAACTGATAAAAAAATTCATCAATCCTCGAAAAAGGGTACATGTTCTGGATTGTTACTTTGTTCAGTTGCCTGTAGTCAATGCACAATCTAAGAGTGACATCTTTCTTCTTCACGAACAACACTGGTGCACCCCAAGGCGATACACTCAGCCTAATGTACCCCTTTTCCAGCATTTCCTTCAGATGCAACTTTAAGTCAAACAACTTAGGTGTTCACATCCTATAGTGTTTTTGACGTTGGGGCTTCCCCTGGCACCAACTCAATAGAAAATTCTACCTCCCTTTGAGGTGGAAGCACTGTAATGTTGTCAGGAAATGCATCCTGAAACTGCTGCAAAACTGGGTACCTACTCAACACATCGCCCTCCTTAACCTCCTTACCCTTGTCACTAGAAATGTGTATTGCAAACATCACACAGCCTTTTTTGAAACTATTCTTATCCTGCATAGCGGTAACCATCCTCACTAATGTAGGCTTCTTCTTCCCCTATTTTCCCCACTATCATCAAGACACTCAAGGGCGTTATTGAAGGAATCCACTTTGGTTCTGTGAAGGTATAGCCAATCCATACCCAAAAGCATACTATATAAATCCAATGGCAATAAATTCAAATGTGTTGTAGAATACCATTTAACTCAAATTCACAAGCTCTTACCCAATGGTAAACTTGCTTCTTTGTATGTGTAGCCAACTATACCAACCAAGATTTTGCATGCACTTCTTTTCTCAAAATACACTTATCCACTAGGTCAAGATTAATATAACTACAATTAGATCCAGGATCAATCAAAATAGAAACAACTTGATCAAAAATCTTACCGTCCATCTCAATGATCGATGCTTGATGATCATCTTGCATGTTGTCCACAACTGCATAGATCCGAGGAATGTTATGACCAACATCACCAACTGTATGCACCTCTTGAGCACTGTAGATTTGGGGTCTACCACCACTCTAATACTGCAAACAATCTCTATTATGATTATCCTTACCACATATCCAACACTCCAATGGTTCCCTACCACCTCTCTAACTTTATTCTCTCCACATCCTTTCTTAGTTGTATTGAATCTATTGTAAGGAATTGCATTTTGTTTCTCACATGCATCTTGAGGTCTTCCTCTCTTTGGTGGCAAATTTTATTTATCTTTCTCATTTCTTTTCAAGTCATTCTTGGGCTCAACTTTGCGCTTCGACTGCTTATAACAATGCTTCAAATTTCAGATGGCCTCCTCCAATGATCTAGGCTCATCGAACTCAATCGGGTACTTGTATGCAACTAGAAATCCACTAATGATTCTCTAAACCTTAGCATTCTCATCCTCGAGGTAAGGAACATATCTCAACAACTCCAAAAATCTAATAGTATACTCGTCATCTGTCATAGAACCCATCCACAACTCATAAAAATCCTTAGCTCTATCATCATAGTAGCTCTCTAACAAGTGCTTGTTCTTGAAGAGCCTTTCAAATGCATGCTAAGTCAAATACTCCTCATGTATACCTTTGACATTCTTTACGTCTTCCCACCAAATATCTGCTTTACCTTTGAGACTGAAAGTGGCTATCTTTGCTTTCATGTTTTTAGAATAATTATGCAATCAGGAGAATTTCTTCATACCAAAAGACCATGCTTCTGCATAATGTGATTTCTTCATCTCTCCATCAAAGGCAGGTGGCTTTGCCTTCTTAAACTAATCTGACAAGTATCCCCTATCACTCCTCCTATGGAATAGTACATGTGTCGATCAACCCTCCTATCCGGAGTGTCCAACAGCCTACCATCTTTGATCGTGTTAGATCTATCCGACTTGTGCCCACTAGAAGACCTACTACCATATGCCCCATTAGTTTTATCCTCGTGTCCATGGCTGATCTGAAGTGGTCCCTGTCACTGCAAATCTAACAAACTCTAAAGTAGTATCGCATTCACCTCTGCTTGTTTCTCTTGTTCCTGCATGATTTTGTCATTTTCTGCTTTGCAACTCCTTATTTATTCCTTCAGGCTTCTCAATGTGTTCGCCAGGTCAGAAGAGTGATCCACACCACGCTTCCCATCTGATGCATAGGGAGATTCTATGTAGTCTACCACCTTGCTAGCCATTTGATCTCTTTCTTGCAAGGCATACTATGTCAGCTAAACCAAATCACAATAAACCAACGTGCCTTATCATAATTTTGGGATGATACCTTGTCTGTAAGATCATCAAATAAATGTGATACATGTATAACATAATCATAACAACATATAGACATATATCAAATAAGTGTATCAATGCATAAAAACCATTCTAGCTATGGTCCAGTCATCAATGCAAGGCCGTATCAACAATGCATCCTGTGACCTCATGCATGACAACAACTATTACTCGATTGCACACATTGCCACATGCAAATATCAACATGCATAAGAAATTCCTAATCATCTACACATACGTATGAATGCATGTAGTCGAGCATAAGTGATAAATTCTTGTAATTAACCTACAAGATTGATATGTGTAATCAAAACATTCAAGAATGCACCTGACATACAAGGATGTAGTCAAGAAACATATAGTCAACATGTAAGCGACATATAGCCATATGCAAACAATCATAAACTTCTGACGATGCATCCCACAAAATCACATCAAGCTACTCATGACAACCTTACTACAATCATGATCAACATGATGCAATGCAACAAGCACATGGAATGCAATTGTAAGAGACACACATGAAACTAACATGCATGCATCACCAAGGGCCTTCACCCAATGAGAGCGCAACCACACTCATATACGAATCTGTAACACCCCCTCCTCTGAGGTCCACCCAAGCAACCAACTAGCTGGGAAAACATGTGATGAAAGAGGTTAATATAAGGGATTCAATCTCCTTGGTGACCTTAAGAAAATAGAATTGATGAAACTCATCAAATAAACCCATCCACATAAGAAATTATAGCCACAGGAGACATGTCATCCACTCAGACATCCTGTCCCTGGGTCCCACTAATGTTTTGAGCTTCTTAACCCAAATTTGTTGTCATGTTA
This sequence comes from Pinus tabuliformis, assembly GCA_031772625.1. Classification (NCBI taxonomy): domain Eukaryota; kingdom Viridiplantae; phylum Streptophyta; class Pinopsida; order Pinales; family Pinaceae; genus Pinus; species Pinus tabuliformis. Next base: position 148,100,589 of record CM062814.1, read on the forward strand.
TAGGAAATACAGTGACCAACAACGCAAAGTCTCTCTCATAGGTCTCTATGCTAGCGACTGTGGACTTTTCTTAGCAGACCTATGCCAACAACCCCAAGATTTGAGCCACTTTTCTAGCCTAGAATCTTGCCCTCTGCCCATAACTTGCTACATCCTTTAGAATCTGTCAAAGATGCAATAAAAATTCTGATAAATAAAAAATCAACCTTAGGACTAGGCTTGAGCATCCTATTACACAACATTTTGTCACTGTCCCTGTACTCCCCATCCATGATCTTGGAGGACCTCTACAGTGAACCCTACATACTTTTCCATCATGAAGAAACTCCCAGTATGTCCCTCTTCATGAGAAGAATAATTACCCTTTGCATCATTTCCCAAGAATATTCCTTTTACCCTAGTTTACAAGATAGACGCTACTAACCAGTTTCCTCATCACGCTAGTTTACAGAGATTAAAACTAGCACTAGTGTCGTACGGAGTGACTGAGCCTTTTTCCAATCACGCTGATCCTCTTTTGGCAAATTTTTTAAATATGGAGTCGAAGCTTCCAACTCTAGAATCTTCGTAATGAAAGTCTGGTAGATGGTTGGGCTGGATGGGGCCAAAGAAGTCAATTTGGGTTCCTTTCCCCTATTAGGATGGAACAAACTCAAGAGATAATACCTTCTCCCATGATGAGAGGAAACATCTCCTATGCATATAAGCTATATAAACCTCTCTTTTCCCAAGCTAAACTAGTTTTGGAGTGATTTTGAATGATCAACAAGACATCTATATCTTGTAGCTTTCTAGTGTATGTTTGAGGGAGAATAGTGTGTTTTGGTTTGATTTGAGACTAGAGGGAAGAGGCCTTAAAACTTCCATTGTTGGGTCTATCCATGAGATGCTAGCAGAAGTGTGGGAACCCAGATACGTCAGAGGAGACCAGCAACATCAAGGCATTGGTTGTAATCTCTTTTTGATTTATATGAATACAACTATTGATTGATTTCCTACATGAAGTATTATTTTACATCTTTATTGCTTAATGTTCCTTGACCTGTTAAGTAGGCCGAATACAATATTGTATGCTATCATGTTTGTTGTTGTTGTTTGTTTTCTTGTTTTAGGTATTTCAAGGAAGGAAACGAAAGATAGATGGAGTTAGGAAGCAGGATCATCACCAAGAGGAATAACGTTCTAAGAGGTAGGCCCTCTTAATTAATTCTAGCTTAAGGATATTTTCCATAGATTGTTTGTTTGTGGCTAGACCCACTCTCTCGGGCTAGAGGAATTGTTTGTGTCCACACTCAGAATTTACCTCACCACAAATTGGTGACTCCATTGGGGAACCAATCCTTCTGTTATATTGATTGTCATTTTATGGTTTTGTGTGAGCTTTTCTAGTATCACTATTTCCCTTTAGTGTTCTCTGCTTTGCTTGGTTTACTACTATAAGAACAATGTAAACTTTGAAAAGAGAACTGTAAACTGAAAACGAGAACTCTAGCCAAAAAAACCCCTTAAAAACATAAAAAACAGTGCTAAAAACAAAAAGTGTTGATGCTGGAATAACACTTTTTTTTTCTAGGGTAAATTTTGAGCGTGTTTTAAAAATGGCGGTGAAAACCAATTTTTTATGCAAAAATTGTCCCAAAAATGCCCTCAAAACAAAAAGTGTTAACGTTGGAATAACACTTTTTTTTTCCCCTTTTTTTTCAAGGGTAATATTTCAACATTTCGAAATAATAGCGTAAAATATTTTATCATGACCCTGAAAAAGATTAAAATTTCAAACAAATAATGAAGACATAAAATAAAATTAAAAATAAAAAAATTAAAACAATGAAAAAACACAAAACAATTTTTTTTAAAAAAATAACAAAACATAAATTCAAGCATATACTTAAAAAAAAAATAAAAATAAAAAATCAATCATAAAAATGTAAAAAAAAACTAAATTAAAAAAACTAAAAAAAGTTAAAAATTATAAACAAATAAATAATAAAAAAAAACATATTTAAAAAAAATGGGGAAAAAAAATAATAAAAAATATCAAAATTCTGTAAACAATAAAAAACATTGTCAAAAGAAAAGAAAAGAAACTATATGGAAAAGAAAAAAAAATTATATAAACTATAAAATTTAGGTAAAAATTAAAAAAAAAATTAAAAAACATTATCAAAAAACTAAAAAAAAATGAAAATTAAAAACAAACTAAATTTAATAAAAACATAGAAAATTAACAAAAATAAAAATAAAAACTATTAAAACAAACTAGATTAAAAAAAAAAAAAAAAAAAAAAAAAAATAAAAAAATCCACAAAATTAAAAATAAAAAACTAGCAAAATTAACATTATAAACATTTTAAAAAACTAAAAAAATAACAATACACTGAAATTAAAACCAAAAAAACCAAAAAATTAAAAAATATGTCTTTTCAAATTAAAAAAAAAAAAAACCAAAAAATTTAAAATTTTTAAAGAAACATTTATTTCTCTATTTAAATTTTTTGTTTTTTGTTTTTTTTTTTTTTTAAATACATATTGTTTTTTTAATTAAAAAAAGTATATATTAATTTTTTTTAAAATTAATTCATAAACCAATTTGAGCTTTTTATTATTATTTTAAAAAAACAATGATTGAAAAATTTATTTAAAAAAAAAATAAAAAAAACAAAAATAAAAATTAAAAACAAAAATTTGTTTTCGAAAACAAAAATTTATTTTTAAAAACAAAAATTTATTATTATTTATTTATTTATTTTAATTATTAAAAACATTTTTTTTTTGCTCCTCAGGCGGCCCGCGGCGGCGCAGCCCAGGGCGGAGGGCCCGCATGCAGGCCTCCGCCCTGGGCCGCGTCGCCGCGGGCCGCCCGAGGGGCAATTTTTTTTGTTTTTTTTTTTAATAATTTAAAAAAAATAAATTTAAAAAAAATAATAATAAATTTTTGTTTTTAAAAATAAATTTTTGTTTTCGAAAATAAATTTTTGTTTTTAATTTTTTTTTTTGTTTTTTTTTTTTTTTAAATAAATTTTTTAATCCTTGTTTTTTAATAAATATTAAAATAAACAACAAAAATCGCGTTAAAAAAAAAATTTAATAATTGTTTTTTTTTTAAATAATAAAAAAAACAAATTTGTTTATAAATATGAAATTTGTATAAAATTTTTTATATTTTTTTTGGCGTGTTTTAAATAAAAAAAAGGTAAGTTTAAAATATTTTAAATTTTCTTCAATTTTTTTTTTTTTTTTGTTTAATCAATTTTGTTTTTTATTTTTTAAATAGAAAATACATAATTCTTGGAAATTTTAATTTTTTATTTTAAATACATGCTTTTTTAATTTTTTTTTTGTTTTTTTTTAAACATATATTTCTAAAATTTCTATATTTTTATGGTTTTTTTTTGTAAATTTCAGTGTATTTTTTTTTTTTTAGTTTTTTTAAAAATATTTTTAATGTTAATTTTACTAGTTTTTATTTTTATTTTTGTTAATTTTCTATTTTTTTTTTTTTTAAATCTAGTTTGTTTTCATTTATTTTTTATTTTTTTCTTCTTGTTTTTATTAATGTTTTTTTTATTTTTTCTATTTTGACTTACTTAATATATATATATATATATATATATATATATATATATTTTAAATTATGTTTTTTTTTTTTTTTGCCAAATTCTTTTATAGTTTATGAAATAATTTTTTTTTTTTTATTAACATTTTTATTTTGTCTTATTATATATATATTTTTATATGACTTTTTTGAAGTAATCAACATTTAAAAAAATAAAAATAAAACAACTTAAAAATTCTTTAAGTAATCATAATTAAAAGAAAAAAATGGACATAATAAATTTTAAAGTGTGAAAAATAAGTCCTTTAAGAAAAAAAGTATGATGTATAACGACGTTTCAAAATCAACATAAAAATCACTAACATTTAAAAATGAATATTTATATTTGATACATGAGAATATTTAAATTGTCAAAAGTATGCTCCAAAAAATAATTATTGTATTCTGCATCACCACTTTTTAAAATTGGGTCATGTTTTTATCACCTCTATGAAACGGGTAATCGTATCGGTTATTTAAGGTTATTTAAAGTGCCAAAAACTATGTTCTAAAAAAAATATGTGTATTCTGAATCGCCCCTTTTTAAAATCGAGTCATGTTTTTACTACCTCTATGAAACGGGTAATCGTATTGGTTATTTAAGGTTATTTAAAGTGCCAAAAACTATGTTCTAAAAAAAATATGTGTATTCTGCATCGCCCCTTTTCAAAATCGGGTCAATTTTTTGCTATCTCTACGAAATGGGTAACGGTATCAGTTCCCGTTTCAAAGTTTACATTGTTTAAGCCTCAAATTTACAGTGGCAAGTCTGGTTTTAGCCTTTGATTTTTTTTTTTTAATTTTTTTCCTTGAATTCTTAGTCAGTGCGTTTATTTTATTTACAGTTGCGCCAATGAGCGTGAGTTTCTAAAAAACAGTCACGTCGACCCCCTTCTAGCGCTTGTTGTCAGTTAGGTAATCGTGCTGATTCCTGTAGGTGAAGATTAATGTTTCCCCTAGATCATAACCAGTGTGTCTTGCCCTTCTGATTTCTTCCTCTAGGCTTGTTTTGACTGTGTTCTCCTTGACTAGAAAGCTCTTTTAGCTTGGTTTATATTCTTGTTTGATTTTCATTTTCTTCACTTAGTTTCTTGAATTATTGGATGTTGTATAAACCTAGGGCATCTAGGTCGTCATCCATTCACCTGTTTATGTGCTCAGCAAGTCATATTTCTCCTTGCATTTTGTTTGTTAGTCCTTTTGTTGCTTTGATTTCCATTTAACAAGTTTGAAAAGTTTCTTTTGTTGTTTGAGCATCTCTTTTCGGGCATATATCACATTGCTCATCTTGTTTTTGGTTGAGTCTTTGCTTCATTAATTTGAAAGGAATTATCTTTTGTGCTTTGCATTTGCTTGTGATCGATTGTATTGGAAATGTTCATTAAAGTGTGAAGTGTTTGTGAAAGATTCATTCCGTCGTTTCATTGAAAAATACATAATTCTAGTTTGTTGAATCAATATGTTACATTAGTTAGCATCATTGAAGACTAGAGTTGCATCGTCATTTGCATTGGAAAAGAAATGAATTCTTTTTACTAGTGAAAGGACTACTTGAAGTGCATTTGGTAGGAAAGATAGGAATTGGAAAGATTTTTCATCGTTTTTTTTCAAAAAGAGAAATAGTGAAAAGGTCATTTTGCTTTCGATTGCTTGTTTTGTTGCATTTGAGTGTGTTTCCTACTCTCATTAGTGTAAACAATTCATCGAATTGAAAGGGTCTTGTCTCATTTAGCTGCATATAGATGTTTTTCGAGTCACATTGATAAGGCCTGAAAATCGAGACATAATTTCAAGATAAACTCTAAAATGTATTCAATTAACCTAAGGCGCATTTGAAACCTAACGATCACATTTAGAAGGTCTAGGCTAGAGATGTGTTCCAGCATCTTTAAACCTAGTAGCTGTCATTGGCTTTGGCACTAGACAACGCTAGTATAGACTTATGCTCCCCATACCGTTGTGTATATAAAGGGAGACCCCACTAGGTTGCAATCCTTTATCCATAGGAAGCTGAGTCTACCACCTTGTAAATGTGATACACTGAACACAACATTCGGGGAGATTTCCTGCACGTACTTCTCGGTTTGTTAGGAGGTATCTGCAGTTCATGGTTACCTGGTAATCCTTTTTTCCTAGATCATCCTGTGTAGTAATTTTGATCTTTTTGACTCCATAAATATAAAATATCACTCGAGCACTTGTCCTTTCAAGCTCGTTTCAAACCGAAAGTGATATAGTCACCTTTGCTTCTTTCTCCACTGTTAAAACATGAAAGAGCACCAGTTTGTTTTTGCGCCTTAAAAAATTGTTGCCCACGATCTTATAACATCCCTGTTATTATTTTTCTCGACCACATTGTAAGTACACCTTAAATACATTTTAAAGCCTTGTAATCAATCTCTCTTCTGGTTATTTGAGACAAAATCATTGTGGCTGAACCAACTGGTTCGCATAGTTCCTCTTCCTCTCCTCTGTTTGAAAGATTGTGTGAGGAGCCTTTTCCTGAATTGCCACAGTCACTTGAGGACCAAGGTGTTGAACTTGGAATTGTTTTGAGTATTCAACCTTTGTCATCTCATCCTCCCCCTCCTTCAGATACTGGGTCACTTTCTGACATTGGCCCGGAATCTCCGGATAATCCTATCCAGACTCTTGAGAGTCCTTCGACTTCTGAAGGTCAACTTGGACTGGTTGTTTATCCTCTAAATCCTGTTGGAAATAATACTGAGAGGGGGGGGTGAATCAGTATTATCAGATCAATAAAACTTTTTCAATGCTCAAAAACATATACGCTACTTCAGTTAAGTGAACCCGCGTGTACACGCTGCTGTGTCTAAAGCAACTAGCGTATATCCAGAAATCTTATGATTCAATTAGCTTATCTTCAGTAAATGCATCAGAACATTATTAACCATATTAACAGTAAACAGGTGCAGTATAACAGAACAGATCATCACACAAAAGCCACACACATGAACACAAAGATATAAGGTGGAAACCCAATGTGGGTGAAAACCACCTGCTGCAAGTCATCTCAATCTTCTTCTTAATAAGAAAATACTTTTACAATATTTGTACTGGTGCAGTCTTATACCAGTACGGGAGCTACAACCCCCTTTGCTTTTGTACTAGCCGATCCATTTACTAGTACACAGGCTGCTACCTGCTACAATGCTCCAAAGATCTCCCTTAGCTTTTGTACTAGCTTAGATACTAGTACGTAGGTGCTTGCCTACAATCTTCTCTCCTCCAGGTACCACGTTTCATCAATTTTCAGACTGGATACACTGAAGCACAACACATAATCTGAAAGGCCACATTTCATCCAATTTTCATACTGGACCCATAACTATCATTGAAGCTCAAAACAATCATCAAACTCTGAATCACTGAAACCCTGTTAACAACACCGTCACCAGAACACAGAGTAGACACAGAACTCTGTAATAACCATCAGACCCATCTGCAACTTCAAGTATCAAGCTTTACAATGTATACGCTACTTCGATGAATCAAACCCGCGTGTATACGCGCTTTCGCCAAAGACAACCCGCGTACAGATCTAAAAATAATTTCTCATAACTTGCAGCTGTACCAGACATCAATCATACTCATAATACTTATAGAACAATACATGCGTCAGTATGTAGATCTAGAATAAGCATCATAAAGATAGTTCATTTCAAACCATTTGATCCCGATCTCTCCTTAGATCTTGCTCTCCATCAACCGACGAGATCTCTCCTTAGCTCAGATCAAGCAATGCATCATCAACCCATAACCTGCATACTGGATCTAATGCTTCATCAGATATTCAAGACATTTCAGATACCCTTGCGTAATGATTTCCTTCCCTTTATATAGTCTTAGGCCTTGTTCAATACCAAGAGCCAAAACCATAGAAATCCAATACCATCAACTTCAAAACTAGGGATCAACACGTCCGCCGAGACGCCAAGGTCCAAAACCATAGGCACAACTTCCAAGGAATAACCGCCATGGACCAAAGGTACTTTTCCACATACACGCGCTTTTGCTGAAGCCAACCTGCGTGTACACGCGACTTGGGCTTAACGAACCTGCGTGTATGAACTTTCTCTTCTTCTTATAGTCTGATCATCAATTCCTTGCTTCTGACCTTCTGTACTATGATTTGTCATCAGTGAGGTTTGCCATCAAGGACAACACTTATCTCATAATGCCAACAATCTCCCCCTTTGGACTTGATGGCAAAGCTAACTTGTCACACTTAGAACTATCATCTGATTCCTTTGAGCTGTCCTCCATCAGTCACATCTGATATCTCTTCTGAAGATTCATCATCTGATTCCTTTGAGCTGTCCTCCATCAGTCACATCTGATATCTCTTCTGAAGATTCACCCAGTTATACATAAGTGAGATATTCTTCTATGAGAGGGTTGCCATCAAGTACAACACATGCATCATAATGCCAACAAATCCTTTGTTTGATCCTATTGTGAGATCACCTCAGCATCTGTATAGTTCGTACGATTAGTCAGGTATTCCTTTGGAATTATCCCCTAGAACATCTTCAGTAGTCCGTCGTCGCCTGTTTTTATCCATGGAATCAGAAGGAAAAATTCCAGTCTCCTCTCCAGGTCACTCGGAGGTTTCCACTCCACACACAGTCGAGGAGCAAGAATATCCTTTCCCTCCTGAATATTTCCCTTACACGGGAAGCATTCTGACCAATGTTCATCCTAAGTTACCATGTAATTATGTGACTTTAGCTCAATTGGTTTCAGGCACGCCTACTACCTCATCACTATATCACAACCCTATCTGGGCGTCTGGTGCAATGCCTACCTTGGGTCCACTCATTCAGAACCAAACCTCCCAACCGATGGTGCATTCTATAGTTACTTCAGCTCCGGTGCAACCCACCATTCCAAATCCTCTTGTTTTGTCGGTCCAAGTAACTCGTCCGGTTCAACTGATGGTCTCGAGTCATGTCTCTCTTAGTTCTTCGATCCCTTCAGTAAGTCGACAGGTTGTGCCACCACCTGGGGGGAAAAGTCTGAATGTTTCTATGATGTCTGGTACAACCATTGTGAGTGGCTCACAAGCGTACATGGTTGGATTGAACCAGCCCTCTTTGGATGCCATTTTAAATGTTGTTGGTCCTGCTAGATCGAGTAATGTCTAGTACCAAAAACTGAACCTTGTTGGTCTATCTGGGTCAAGTAATATCCAGTACCAGCAGCCTAATATGGCTTAGGTTCATTACCAATCTCCTTATGTTCCATATGGTTCAGAAGCAATGGTTAATCTTCCCTACATCCCACAGCCTGGACCTTATGTCCAACCTGGTCTGTTCGCCGTGCTTGGTGGGTATGGCCAGATATAGTTTGGGAACTTTGAAGGTGTCATTCAGGGAACTGTTTAAGTACCCTTGCAGCATCAAGGACAACTTCTACAACAACAAGGGAAACCTTCATTGCAACAAGGGCCATCCATACAGCAATAAGGCTAGATGATGTCGTAGCAAGGACAACTGCAACAACTGCAGGGGAAACCCTCGCAACCGTTGTAGCAAACCATGCAACCACAAGTGAAATATGCACCACAATCCTCCCAACCTATCCCTTTGCAAGGTCAACCTATGCAGCCATAGGGACAACCTTTACAACTGCAAGGTCAGCCCTTGCAGTAGCAAGGTCAACCCGGGTAACAGTAACCCTTATACTCATATCAATAGGGTCAACCTTTGCAAAGGCAAGGTCAAGGTCAAGTCCTGTAGCAGTAGGTGCAAAATCCTTATGTCCAAGGGCAACAGGTTTAACCTCCTTTTGTCCAAGGACAACAGGTCCAAAATCCTTATGTCCAAGGGCAGCAAGTGCAGAATCCTTACATCCAAGGGCAGTAGGTCCAAAACCCTTTCGTCTAGGGGTAGCAGGTCCAAAACCCTTATGCTCAGGGACATCAGGTGCAAAATCCATATGTCCAAGGCCAGCAGGCTCAACAACATTTTAACCCATATGTTGCTTATCAATAGCCTATGGCCGGACATTTTCAAGGCTTTGAAGGTCAGAATCCTCCCTACGGGCAAGGTAACTTACAGTGGGGGAAAAATCAAATGCCATATGGACAAAATCCTCCACTATGGGGACAAAATCCTTACTAGTAGGGATGGGGCCCACCAGTTGGGCCCCCTTATTGACCTCAAATTCCTTTCAATACCCAGTTTTTGTTCTTGGCTACACTGGAATTTCCAAATGTGTCTAGACTCACGAATGACCCGATTCTTCATTCACCATACTGGCCTCCAGTTCCATCCAAGATTCCGAGTGATTGTTCAAAGTTTGAAGGAAAAGCGAAAGAGGATCCACAAGCCCACATGATGAAATATCACCTCCAGTGCTCCTCAAATTCCTACGTTGATGATTCCATTCATCTTTGGCTCTTCTAATGAACTTTTACAGGTGTTGCAGCCAAATGGTATATTGAGCTACCTCAAAATACCTATCATGACTTTAACACTCTCGCCATGGCCTTTATCACACATTTCCAGCTGCCGGTTCGCTATGAAACTGGCACCCATCTTCTAACATCACTCAAGAAAGACACTGCGACCCACATCTCTGATCACATCCATGAATGGAGACGTAGGCATCACCTGATTAAGTTCGAGATTGCTGATTAGTTGTTGACTGAGTGGTTCACCAAAGCAATCATAAATAAAATTGTTGAGGACATTGCTATGGGTGAATGCGTCATTGAGGAACAAGCCATCGTGTGTGCCCAGTATCTAGACCTCGTCTATTCACAGTCCAACACATTATATGATGTGTTACCGATGCACCCAAACTATCATATGATTTGACGACATCTAAGTCTCCCGCTCCACCTCCTGTTGATGGAGTAATTGGTTTAGTGACTTAGACCCCTGCAAAATCTTCTTCCAAACAGAAGTCAGTCTCCAACACTGCTCCCAATGATTCCTCTCACATTTCATCTAGCCCTGGTAAAATCTCAGAGGTTCAAGCTATCCAATCTACTGCAGCGGAAAAATCCTTTAAAGGTAAGAAGAAAGGCAAAGGCAAGGGTAAAACTGATGCCCCAAAACAAGACCATCCTAAGTCATTTGTTGGTGATGCTTCCCAACGGAAGCCCAAATATCCATGCCTCATCTGTGAGGAGTATCACTATACTAAGGATTGTCCCAGAAGATCTGAAGTTATTCGTTTGCTCAAAAGGACCCTAGTTGTCCTGAAAGAGCCCTTTCCGTCCCAACAGACCCAAATGGTAGACCAGCCTTAGTCATCTGCTTCCACATGTTCACATGTGTTCATGATGAGAACACCGATTAACGTGGCTACCAGGTCAAAATATTATCAAACACCTACCTCGACAGCAGGGAAAGGGAAAGAAGGTAACCCTTCTTCCTCTGCCCGTCTAATTCCGGTCCTCTCCATATAGAGTAGCCTAATCTTGATTCCACCATTCTACCACCTTCTTGATGTGTGCTACAAAAGTTCTCGTACAATCAAAACGCTCGCGCTGCTCAACATTATAACATTGTTGAATATTTGGCTCAAGTGCCATCAGCTATGTCCACTCTTGAGGTCCTTCAAAGCTATCCTTCTCAGTGGAAATTGTTACTGTCGGCTATTGGGGGTATTGATCCAGCTGACTCTAATCTCATTTGTTTTGACCCGGAGAACCACGTTTCGTGATTACCTCATAAGATTTCCTTTCTCATTTAGGTGATCATAAATGAGACCATTCATAGGATCATCATCGATGAAGGTGATTCTACTTGCATCATGCCTGTCACTTGCTGGAAGGAAATTTGTTCTCCTACTTTGAACTAGTCCCCTAACACTTTGGAAGATTTCGACAGACGTGATTCACGACCATGCGGTGTCCTTCCCAACCTTTCCATTACTTTGTAGGGAAAGATAGTACACGTCGAAGTAGAGATCGTTGACGCTAATCTTAACTACAATCTTCTACTCGAATGGAGTTGGACATATGCGATGCATGTTGTAGCCTCCTCCCTTTTCTGTGTGATTCGTTTTCCCCATCAAGGGAAAATAGTCACAGTCGACCAACTGTCCTTCTTTGCCTCTTCCTCCTCAGATGGTAATGTTCTGTATGTCAAGCACATCGGTGCTCCTTATGAGAGTGTGGGGGCAGGACTCTTTAAATATCTTGCCTTGATGGGCATTTTCCGCTCCCACCTCCTCATGTTGCCTCTGTCAACATGATTTCGATCAGGTCTGATCCTTGGGTCATTCCTTCACTGGATCTTGTTGATACATGGGGTGAGGTTATGCTGTTAAGTCCCACTGAAATTAATTACATGGAAATTGTTTCGGCTTCGCCTTCTTTATCCTCTCATCATCCTGTTTCGAGAACATCTCTCGATGCGTATTCTCAATCCCCGTGGCTTGGTTCTTCGGAATCTCTCGATCCCTTAGTCGGGGCTTTTCTTTCTGACAAGAGTACCATGGAAGTAATGTCTCTTGAAGAAGTACCTTGGAATGACACTCATCATCGTTCCTCGTTCTTGCCTGGCCTGATGGTCATGTCTACTTGTCTCGAGGAGTTCTCTTCTCATCTCCCGTCCCTACCACTTTAGATGCTGATCATGACTCATGAAGTTTGGTCAGAAGGGAACATGGGTAACATTACCCAAATGATGCCAATTGATATTGCTGTCAATCCTGGTGTCGTTGAAAACGTCCATATTGGTGTAGCTTGTTCTCCGGAAGAGATCAAGCTTTATACTCATCTGTTCCAAGAGTTCCAAGATGTCTTGGCATGGTCATATGAATAAATTCCCGACATTGACCCAAGTATAGTCATGCATGAGATTCCAACTTATCCTCATGCAAAGCCCGTTCGCCAACAGCTTCGTCTAGTGCACCCTAGAAAAGTGGCTGCCATTAAGGGTGAAGTTGAAAAACTTTTGTAAGTTGGATTTATATATCCAGTCCCTCTTATAGATTGGGTGTCAAATATCGTACCGGTGACAAAGAAACAAGGCACTATTCATGTTTTTGTCGATTACCATGATCTCAATCATGCTTGTCCTAAAGATAATTACCCCACTCCCTTCATTGACCAAATCATTGATGAATGGGTGGGAGTGAATTCTTTTCTTTTATGGATGGTTTTTCTGGTTACAGCCAGATAAAAATTTCGCTGACTGATCAAGATAAGACAGCCATTATATGTTCATGGGGGACCTTCGCGTATAAAAATATCCCTTTTGGCCTTAAGAATGTTGGGGCCACATATCAGAGAGCGATGTCTTATGCATTCCACGACATTCAAAACATCGTTCAACCTTACTTGGATGATATCCCAGCTCATTATCGTAAACGCCATTATCACGTTGATCATATTTGACAAATTTTTCTTCGCTGTAGATACTACAACATTCAGTTGAATCCACATAAATGTGTCTTCTGCATCGAAACCGGACACTCCTCGGCTTTATCATTTCGAAAGAAGGCATTCGCCTTGATCCTCTGAAAGTCGAGGCCATAGTTAATTTACCCCCTCCATCTTCATTGCATCAACTACAGAGTCTGTAGGGAAAATAAAATTTCCTCCGTCGTTTCATACCAAACTATGCTGAGCTAGCTTCAAGGTTCACCCGGTTGCTCAAGCAAGGAACCCTGTTTGTTTGGGATGAGGCTGCCCAAAAGTATTTCGATGACCTGAAGGTTTTCCTCATGAATTCTCCTTTGCTGCACCCCCAAACTATCATCGCGATTACTTCCTTTATCTAGCTGTAACCTCCAGTACCATCACTATGGTGCTGGTATAGGATGATGATGGAGGAAATGAGCATGGTATTTATTACCTCAGTCACAACCTCCTAGACAACAAAACACATTATTATCATGTTGAGAAGTTGGCTTTAGCTTCCGTACAAGCTGTTTAGCACTTTCGGCATTACATTCTACTTCGCACCACCACTGTGATTTCGGAGTGCAACCCCATGACCTAGATTCTAACTCATTAGTTGTTGGGGGGAAAGTATTCGAAATAGATTTTCATCCTCCAATAATTCAATTTGGTGTTCACTACTGTCAAATCTAGGAAATCATTGGTCTTCGCTGAGTTGATTTTCTCCCTTCCCTCCGCTTCTCTTCCTGCTGGTGCCGATGAGCAGCTCTCGGACGAGACCCTTTTCTTAATTAGCACTCTCGACCCCTGGTACATGATATCATCATATATCTCCAGACATCCACCTTCCAATCTGCATTGACCAAGGATGATCGCCAATGCATTCGGCATCAATCTCAACCTTATCGTATCATTGGAGATACTTTATACCGCATCGGTGTCAATTCAATTCTTCGCCGCTGTCTCACTCTCGAGGAGGCTGAGAGAGTCTTGAATGACTTCCATTCTGGCACATGTGGCGGTCACCTATTTGGATATTCTACTGCTCAAAAAATTATTCACACTGGTTATTTTTGGCCCTCCATCTTCAAGGATTGCATCCTTATTGTTTGCAAGTGCCATGAGTGCCAAATTTATCAATGTAAGATGTGTGCCCCACCTGCTCACCTACACACCGTTATTACCGTTGGTCCTTTTTCCAAATGGGGCATCGAATATATGACCTGTAACCCTTGTTCGGCCGTGGGGCATGTGTATATTATCGTTTCTGTGGATTATTTCACCAAATGGGCTGAAGCGATGCCTACATACTCTGCAGACAGTAAAACGGTGGCTCAATTTCTATTCAATCACGTTATTTCCAGGTGTGGAATGCCTCAAGCCATAGCCACCAACCATGGCTCCCATTTCGAGATTATATGATGGTTGAGTTGACTTCTATGTTGGGTTTGTGCCATGATGGCTCAACCTCGTATTACCCTGAGGCCAATGGCCAAGTTGAAGCTATGAAAAAAATCTTGGTTACAATGCTTCAGTGCACCATTGGGTTGCACAAGTCAAATTGGCATCTCATGCTCTTTTCAGCTCTCTGGGATTACCAAACCTCAACCAAGGACGCAACTAGATTCACACCATTCCAGCTAGTCTACAGTCTCGAAGAAACTTTATTGATTGAGTGCAAAATTCCATCCCTCAAACTAGCTGTCGGCTTCTCCCCGAGACCTCACCTTAGGAAGAGTTCCTCTTGTATTTAGAATGACTGGATGAGACTCGTTGTCTTGCTGCTTTGGTCATCGAAGCACATAAAAAGCAGGTCAAGTCCCATTTTGATCGGTCTCTCTGTCCTCGAGCTCTTTCTGAGGGTGATTTGGTTCTTATGTATGATCAGGCTAATGATAAGCTGGGGGTAGGAAAGTTCGAAACTATGTGGCATGGGCTTATTGACTATGAGGGAAATCCTTTAAACAAGCCCCGTAATGGGCCTTATCTCAAAAATTACTATTCTTAGTTCATCTTGCATGGCTACTTTTATACAATAGTGTGTTATTCATTT
The DNA here is from genome assembly GCA_031772625.1 of Pinus tabuliformis. Classification (NCBI taxonomy): domain Eukaryota; kingdom Viridiplantae; phylum Streptophyta; class Pinopsida; order Pinales; family Pinaceae; genus Pinus; species Pinus tabuliformis. Next base: position 148,115,622 of record CM062814.1, read on the forward strand.
TTGTATAGTGTGGTTTGGTGTGTTGTTTTGCAAGCAACTTTCCTTCTTATTATGTTTCTACTTGCTTTGCAGATGTCGGTGTCTCCTCACATCGGTTTCACTAATGGTGCTTGTCGTAGTACCCAGAATCTATCATCCGCGACATGGGCCATTTATGACCCCCATGGTGAGTTGATTGATCTTCAAGGTATTTGTCTAGGTCAAACAACTAATAACATTGCTGAGTATAGCACAATTATCGAATTGTTGTCAGAAGCTATTGCTCTTGACATCTGGGAATTGGTTGTCAACCTTGATTCACAGCTTGTCGTCCTTCAACTCAATGGGAAATATTCCATCAGAAACCCTCAAATATTGAGAATGTATCTACGTATTCGTCTACTGGAGAGAAATTTTGATTACATTACATATCATCATATTCCTAGACACATGAATACATTAACAGATGCATTAGCTAATTATGTGTTGGATAGACATTTGTGAAACATGTGAAAATAAAAAAACAAAACATTTGTACCATAGTAAGCAAGGAAATATAGCATATATATATATATATATATATATATATATATATATATATGTCAATAATGTTTGTCATACATCAAAACCCCAAAAAATAATGTGTGTTCAAATACATCAGTGGCTCCCAGGCTTTATACATTCGTGGCTTGCAGGCCTCAAAAATGTGGAATACTAGACCCATGCACTAATCAACATGATGCTCATGGTAGCATGTAACTGCTCGCACTACATGAGTCAACAGTCAGTGGATTCGATCTGATAACCCCACTGTATGCCTCTGATACTGTCGTGGGACATCACCCATATGGGCATACTCTGGGATACAGTGGGTCAATCCCTTGAGGTTCCATGCAATCTCCTCCTCATTATTGCTTCTTTCCTGATAAGGAGCGACATTGAACTACTGAGAAATGCGCCTGGCAATCAGGGACATCCCAACAGGATGCTCTGGTCCAAAATCTGCATTTATAAAATTAAAATTTCATGAACACATATATCTCAAAAACAATAAAAAATAAAAATTGTTTGTTTTTACCTCCATCATCATAATCATCCCCCTCTGGGAACAGCATATCCGGATCACCACGGAAGTTGGTACCACTGTAGGGCCAATCCTCCACTATGATCAATTGTCATCGTAGCCACAAGAAAAAGGCGGGCTTATAGGACATTTGTTGGCCCCCAGTAATCCTAGGCATCAATGCACTCCAACGGACCATCCGTGGGTCTCGTGGCAATGACGGTTCCACCTCAGCCAGCTAGTAGTGAAACAACGGAACCCGCTCTAAGAAGAAGGTCACTAGAACAGACCAATAGAAAAATTGCTTCAGGTTTCCCACCTTGGATTTTGATAGTTGGTGCTTCATGTTTACCTTCATGGATTCCACCTAGTTGAAGATAGTTGGCGCCATATAGTCGATAGCGTACTGAAAATTCGATTTTTTGGTCTCATGCTGCACTTGAGCCCCAATCACTATCATTATGGTCAACAACAACACTCTCAGCACAAGATCCTTAATAGTCATGATCTCAATCTTGCCACTTTTTGATTTAAGTGCTTCTGGGTAGTGTTCTGCAAGTAGCATGGTCACACTTGCCCCAATCGGCCTTGACCCATATAGATTGACTGGCTCCCCTCTTCAGGACAGTCCTGTGATGAAATAAATGTATGAAGTTTCCAACTCAAGTTCTTGGTCACACATCATGAAAACTTCCCAATTCACTTCCCAGAGACTAGTAAGGTATCGTAGCAATTCGGGTTGAGCGCATAGACCTGGTGTGAGGAAGAATTTGAAGAGCCCATAGCTCCTCAGAGCATTCAAGCAATTTAGGTCTGCCATTGCTTATGTGTAAATGTCCTCATGCTCACGTTCCTTCCAATCCACCATTTTTCGCGATTTTTTCCCTGCAAAAACCATACAATCAAGTCAATAAACATCTTTGGCTAGAAAAATTTGGATTCAATCGGACAAATTAGGCAAAAACTTGAAAAAAAATTATTCACGGCGCTGACACGGTTGTTTTAAAAACAGTAGCACTGACGACGTGCTTGACAATCTTAATAACCCTCGATCAGTGTGATTTCATGCTCGGAAATCGCACCGATCGAGGGCAATTTTTTTTTGTCAAAACCTCCTCAAAAAATCCAAAAAATGGTTAAAAACAGGTAAAATAAGCATGAAAATGGAGCTTAAGGTCTTGGATCTTACCTGCAACTAATAGATTAACGAACGGCCTCTCGGATCTCTCGCAATCTTCTCCTGAAAAACTAAGGCACAAATGGGTGAAAAGCTCTTCACACAAAGTTAAAATGGTAAATGGTAAAAAATAATTACTTTTTCCTCCTTTTATTCAATTTTTATGAAATAATAGGGTTTTTTAAAAGTATCTTTGACCTATTTTGCCTCAAAAATTTGATAATGCATTTACCTTTTGTGCAGCGACATGTGACGGCTTACTAATGATGGTACTGGAGTCACGTTTAAGCTCTTTTCTCGACTCATAAAACTCAAATGAAAAGATCGCCAAGTATTTTTCCCTTTTTGACTCGTAAAAGAGAATAACAATAGGGGGTTCGCTTTCGAGCTCCTTTTCGACTCTTTAAAAATGAAAATATTGCCAAGCTTTAGTTGTTTAGAATTCTTTAAAGGATGAGAAACATCGTTCAACCAGTATACGTTTATCCCCTTTTTGGGTTGTGATGAACTATTTATGAAAAAGGTACTCCTTGAATGAAATGGTCAAGCGATTCTCTCAAGTATTGTTTTCTACCTTTTCTAGACCGAGAGGCACAAACGTACGAAAAGGGACCATGTGGATTTTTATTTTCGGTATCTTTTTCAAACTCTCTAAACATGAAAAAGATACTAAGTTACCCTTTGTCGGACTTGTTAAAACATTCAACGACATTGGATTCGTCACCATGACGGACATGATATTCTCCTTCCTAGGGCTCATTAAACTTACTAGGTTGGATTCGTTTGAAGGATGAACTTACAGTGCAAGCACATGCTATCCCCTTCAAGCTTGTGATAAAAAATAATTGGGTTACCTGCCAGAAATGGTGGGGGAAAACTGGAAATTCTATTAGTCGTGTCGGAAGCTCACTCTTGAACATGACACTTTCTGCTTCATGTCAGGTTGGGATATCCTCCTTTCCATCATAGAACTTCCTGGGTTGGGTCGTTCATTTTTTCCTTCCATTTTATCTCTGCCATGTCATCATGACCACCGATCCTATGGATCCAAAAGCTGCCAAACTCCGGAATCGTGTCACCGATATGTTCAAGAGTTAGTCCTTCTACAGTTACACTTACTCCTGATTCTCTATATCATCTGAAATCATTTGCATCCCTTTTTCTCGTGTCAATGATGTGGGATACATCATGGCCCTCCTTTGACACAGTCGCTTCCTATTGACTTCAACTCATTATCCAGGAAGCTGGCCGAGAGACTCCCTTCCAATACCTTAGAGCTTGCATGCCCTAATGGCAAGTTCTTCGCACTCGACGACAAGTTCACATCATTGGATTTTGATTGGGTGATTTCACGGGTGTTCGACTTCAGTTCCTTTATTCACATTCCATGAATTGTGCTACTGGTACCTTGAGAGCCATTGCGACTATTGGTGGTTTCTCTCGCGCTTGTTAACGGTTCACATCATTGATCGGTAATCAAGTGAATTTCTAGCATGTTCAACTTCAACACATTCATTCACATGTTAGGAATTTTACTTTGATTAGGTCGTTTGGACCACAAGACCTTAGGCTCAGATTAAAATAGTCCAGGTTGCGAGGCGATGTGACATGATCATGTTGATATACACGTCTCTTTAAAATGGATGGATGCGACCATACCATGAGTTGTTATATGTGATCCTTCCCATTATTTGATGGCTATGACATCCCTTGGTTTCATTATGATCCTCTCTATTTGATCCAAATTGGATCCATGAAAAATAATCAAAGTACCATGACCGTATCAAATCGGGATAAACTTCGAATTCAAGAGCCAAAGTGATCAGAAAAACCTCTGAACAGTGGCAGTTTGCAGCCAGCATGGAATGACGAGGACCTCAGTCAAAGCGCTCTGACCAAGGCCCATGGAGATTGTGCAGGAGGTGAAACTGGCACCTGGGAAGCTCGGATCGGAAAAAGGAGGCAGTTTCTAATGCACTAATCACGCATTGCTGGGCAAAACCCCTCGAAATGGAAAGGCCCCGAAGCGCTCAGTTGCATAGAAGTCGGGAAAACCGTGGGGAAAAGTGCAAAAGGCTAAAGGCGGGACTCGCGCTCCAAAACCAGCGGTATATCGGGGGCACCCTTGGGCGGTAAGTGAATTTGGCTGAAACCTAGCGATTCCATTCAGCACCAGAGGTGTGGCAGGTGGAGGAGAGAGAAAACCGCTGCTCATCGCATGCTAACGGCGTGAAATGTGCAAATGACGTTGGATCTGGGGGCTCCAGATCTAACGGCTGAGAAAACGCCTGATGAAAGAACTGGATTTGACAGGGGAATAAGTCGAGATCTATAAGGATTTGAGGTTCGATTTGACCGCCAAGGTGGTGGATGACTCATTCCACGATGTAACCGAAGAACTGAACCGATGAGGAAGAGCTGGCGCAGTTCGCAAGAGGACAAGTGGCCACTCCCTGTGAGCCGTTGATAATGACGCCAAGACAGGGAACTCCAAGTGAGAAGCAACAGGTGACCCAACGGAGGAAGAAAAGGAATCGAATAGTCATAAGATCAATTCGCTTTAAAGCCATGAACAGAGAACAAAAGACGGAGAGAGAGAGGACACCGAGAGGAAAAACCAGAGAGAAGAAGACGAAGACAGAGAAAAGAAAAGACTGTGAACAAAAAGCAGAAAGACAGAGGGCCAAGCTGACCATAGGCAGCGTCGAGCACCAGAGATCTTAAGAGCTTCAAGCCACCCCTGAGGGGATCTGTCAGGAATCGAGTACCATATTGGGATCCTCCCCTTAAATGCCAGAAAGGTCAAGAGCTAGTAAGGAAAGGAGTCTGTGCACTCTAGTGGCTTGGGGAATCCAAGAACCACCCTGCCAAGCAATTCTGTTTCAGGAGACTCAGATTGAGCTCCTCATTGTAATTCTCTACTTTAAAGACACAATAAAAGAAGGCCACCACTGAAAGCTGGACCGGAGACGTAGCCTTGGAGGATAGGATGAACTCCTTATTAACTTGTTGTGTTCTTGTATTTGCTTACTGTGTTTCTCTGTTGTTTTCCATTTTCCAGTGTCTGTGTATTTTGCAATTTGATCGATCCATTGCCTAAAATAACATAGACACACACCAGCACATGAGTCTGTAATACCTTCATTCATTAATTAACTAACTGAGGTCACTCAAGGGTGATTTTCAGATCAAGTGGTATCTGAGCTCAACATTGTAAGGTTAGACAAGGTTGTGTTGGTTTCACTGTGAATGCTCACTAGATCAAAGCTCAAATTAGGAGAAGGAGAGTTGGTCGAAACCAATCCTAAAATTGAGAGAGTCTATCCTCGAAAGACAATGTCAGAGGAAGGTCCTATGGGTCCAGACCCTCAATTCATAGAAAGTTTCCTAGCCATAAATTCCATGGTAGAAGAAATGTATAAGGACTTTAGAAAACACAAGGATGAAGATTCATCAGGCTCTAAACAAGAAAAAGGAGAAGATGAATCACATTTCCATGACCACTCGAAAGGAAAAGGGAAAGAGGAAAGCTTTCTCACACCTCCTAATAGCCCTGTGCATAACAAGAAAGCATCTTTGATCAAACTAGATGTTAATTTTGATTTGCTTATATATGATGGAGAGCTAAAGGTAGAAAAGTTGGACAATTGGATTAGACAAATTGATGTTTATTGCAGAGTACAGAACATCGACTCAGACAAGAGCAAGATTCAGTTGGCAAGCCTACGCCTTGGAGGCACTACCTTGGTTTGGTGGGAAGGCAGAACCCAAGCTGACATGAAAAGACATGGTAAGACTATCTTTGACTGGAATGAATTTGTGTCTGCAATAAAAAAGAAGTTTTATCCATTGGCCTACATGCAACAAGCCATGATGAGTTGGCAAACTCTTCGGCAGTTGAAAGGGCAAAGTGTGCAAGGGTACACTCAAGAATTTAGAAAGAGAGCATTGATTCTAGGAATCTCATTAAACTCACCAGAAACTCTGTTGAAGTACATTGGTGGTCTACACATATACATGGGGCATACCATCCTCATGTTCAATCCCACTAGTATAGATGAGGTGTCTGTACAAGCTACTCATCTAGAAGCTAGAGGAAAGAATGGAAATCCAGAAGTTGGGGGACCATCCCAACCCACTGCAAGCAAGAGCAAGGAGAAAAGAAAGAAGAAGTGGAAAGCAAGGAAGGCTAACACTGCATAGAAAAGCAAGGCTTCATGCACTCACTATAAAAAGGATGGGAATGATGATGAACATTGTTGGATTTTGCATCCAGAGCTGAGACCTAAGAAGTTCGAGGGAAAGAAGAAGAAGACTGCTGCAGCTATTCAGAAATATTTGGGGTTAGACTCAGGAGATGAAACAACCATTGTAGCCACAGCTATAAAAGGTAAGAATTCTGAAGCATCTACTAGTAATTATGCACAATCTATTATTGATGAAGAAAATGAGAGAAAAAGACATGAGCTTTTCCATATTTGAGTTATTTCCAAACATCAAAAGATTGATACTTTGTTTGATAGTGGTTTACAAGTAAATTTAATTTCTGAAGCAATTGTAAAGAAATTGGGATTATCAACTACACCTCAGAAGAAACCATATCCATTAGGATGGTTGAATGATAAAGTGCAACTACAAGTGACTAGACAGTGCAAACTCAAGTTTTCTTTTGGGTCAGCATTTGTAGATGAGGTTGAGTTAGACATAATTCCTATGGATAGATGTGGAATTGTTTTAGGAAGTCCTTACTTGTATGATAGAAAAGCTATTTTCTATAGAGCTGAGAACAAGTATCTACTTGTTAAAGAGGGAATCGAAACTTTGTAAGAGCTCATAAGCCCAAGAATAATTATACTCTCATAAACTCAGGGTAGATGAAAAGAATGATAAATTCATGCAAACAATTCTTACTGATGGTTGTAAAGGAAAAGAAACCTGATAAAACCAATGTATTTGAGGGCTGTAATGCTAAACACCACGCTGATTTAGAAAAGGTTGTTTCAGAGTATGATATCGTGTTTCAAGAACCTAAATGTCTGCCACCCAAAAAGGAAATAGTACATGATATTATTTTGCAGCAAGATGCTCCTTTGCCTAACATTGGAATGTACAGGTTGTCTTCTTTAGAGAATGCTAAAATCAAGAAGCAGGTGTAGGAGTTGCTCAAGAAAGGGTTCACCAGGCTTAGGACATCACCATGTGGGTCACCAATCGTTTTGGTGAGAAAGAAAGATGGCTCATGGAGAATGTGCATTGACTACCGAGCACTGAATAAGATAACAATAAAAAATTGTTATCCCCTTCCTCGCATAGATGATCTTTTAAATGAATTGAAAGAAGCAATTTATTTCACCAAGCTAGATTTGCATAGTAGATACCATCAGGTTAGAGTTGCAGAACAAGTTGCATGGAAGACTGCTTTCAAAACAAAGCAGGGATTGTATGAGTGACTGGTTATGCCTTTTGGCTTAACTAATGCTCCTGCTACTTTCATGAGATTAATGAATGATGTACTCAGACCTTTTCTTGATGATTTTGTTATTGTGTATCTGGATGACATTCTGTTTTTTGTAAAACGTGGGAAGAACACTTAAAGCATGTTAAGCAGACACTAGATGTTTTGAAAAGAGAAAAACTTCATGTTAAACTCTCAAAATGTGAATTTGGAAAAACATCTCTAAATTATTTGGGTCATATAGTAGGGGGTGGTGAATTGAAGATAGATCCCTCTAAAGTGGCAGTCATTGTAAACTGGCCTAAACCCAAGTATGCTATAGAAGTGAGAAGCTTCTTAGGGGCAGCACAATATTGGAGGAAGTTCATTTCTAACTTTTCCTCAATTGTAGCTCCCTTACATCCTTTGATAGGATTGAACAAGGTGTTTTAGTGGGGAGGCAAACATCAGAAAGCCTTTGACACCTTGAAAGAAAAGATTAGTACAACACCTGTACTAGCACTGCCTGATCTGCAAAGACCATTTGAGATCCAAATAGATGCCAATGACTATGCCATGGGAGCAGTGTTGACACAACATGGTAAATCCATATGTTATCATTCTGAGACTTTTAATCCTGCAGTAGTCAACTATCCTACATATGATAAAGAATTGTATGAATTAGTTCAGAGTGTGAAAAAGTGGAAACATTACTTAATGGGCAAAGTGACAGTAATACATAATGATCATCAACCACTTCAATATCTACACTCCCAAACTAAGTTGCAGCAATCAAGACACTACAAATGGATGCGTTTTCTACAACAGTTTCATTTAGTCATCAGATATAAAAAGGGCATACACAATAAAGTTGCAGACATGTTATCTAGACCCATTATAAATGCATCTACTATACTTAAGCATAATTCTGTGCTACATGAAAGCTACATTGAACAATATGCTCAAGATATAGATTTCAAAGATATATATGCAACTTTGAGTGAAGGCAAACGGGTAGAAGAATTGGATTATCATGTAAAGGACCGACTCTTATACCATTGTGGGAAACTCTACAAACTGAGAGAGTAAAGATAATTAGAGAAGCACACACTTCTCTGATGTCAGGTCACTTTGGGGTAAGTAAAACAGTTGCACAACTGCAAAGATTTTGTTATTGGCCAAAAATGAATGAGACAGTTTCTAGGTATGTAAGAGGGTGTACTATGTGTACTAAAAGCAAGCCCAACAACATAAAACTAGACTTGTACACTCCATTACCAGTTCCTTCTCACCCTTGGGAAAGTGTTTTCATGGATTTTGTTGGAGGACTGCCTAAATCTAGGAAAGGTCATGATTATCTATATGTTGTTTTGGATAGGTTCAGCAAAATGTGTATTTTGATACCTTGTAATAAACAGATTATCGCTGAACAAACTATAAAACTATCTTTGAACATGTATGGCTTCATTTTGGATTACCTACTTCCATTGTATTTGATCGAGACACCCGATTTGTGGGGAAATTTTGGTCAAGTCTGTGGGAACTGATGGACACCAAATTGAAGAAAAGCACAACGTTTCATCCACAAAATAATGGCCAAACAGAAGTAGTTAACAGGATAGTGATCCAGTTACTCAGAGGATATTGCAGCAAACATCCTAAGCTTTGGGATGAACATTTGTGTTATGTGCAGCATGCTTACAACAGAGCAAAACATTCTTCTACACAGAGATCTCCTTTTGAGACCTGTTTTGGTTTCACCCCAAGGTCTCCTTTGGATTTTGTCTTTGGTAAAGATACCACAGTTGAGGGACACAGTGATGTGGACAGGGCAACTAGGTTCATTGAACAAATCCAAGAGATCCACGAGGCAGTACAAGAACAACTGGAAAAGAGCCAAGCCAAATACAAGGCTAGGCATGAAAAGCATCAGATGGAGCATAGTTTCCAAGTTGGTGACTAGGTTTGGCTGTATATTAGTGTTATAGATTTGATCTAAAAATATAAGAGAACACAATATACCCAGAAATAAGATAGAAATAGATAGAAATAATTTACTTTATTGATATCGAACCCTTAAGGTAGGGCAACACCATACATTCACTCCTTAAGGAAGGAGAACACTCCACAAGCCATATGCCTGTTCATACAATAATCCTTCTCTATCTCTCCATGTGGAGTCTCTAGCTTCTATATAGGCCTCATACATACAATACCATGGATCATTACCATGGTTCCCTCATACCATCAAATTAATACCATGGGCCTATTACATTATTATTAACTACTTGTGGTCCCTTACACGACATGGGTTAACCACCTTATTTATTACCTTGGCCCATCCCATTATTACATTATTACCTTGGGTACCTCCCTTGGTACCCCATATTATCCCCCCTAGGTATATAACATTCCACCCCCCTTTGCATGTTTCGTCCCCGAAACATGGGAAGAATAAAAATAATAAGATCTACTCAAAAGAGTAGTCCACTGGTACCATGCACGTGCATCTAGCCATCCAAGAGAAAGGTGACCCCTCGATCTCGCTGGTGCCTCGCTCGCTTGAGATGGAAGTTGACTGTGGAAGCTCTTCTGTGTTGATGTGTAGTAGGTGGATCTAGGCTCCTTGCTATCCATGATACGGGGGTTGTTGTCCTTATGGCTAGTTGGTTGCCATCTTGTTGGTTGTTTTCTTGCGGGGTGATGTGGGTGATGATATGTTGAAGCTTTAACCCTCGGTGTCTTTTTCTTCAATTCACCCTGCTGTGGTGCCTGTTGTCATGTCTTCTTTTCCAATATGACTTCAACCACTGAGCCGTCCTCTGATGTATCAACACCTGTAACCTTTTCTTCTTCAGTCTCTGTTTGTGTTTGATTGTCTATCATCACTGGCTCATCATCTAATATGTCAGACCCTGGAACATCTTCTGCTTCAGCCTCCTTGCACTCTACTTGTTTATTAATGGAAATATCCTGTAATGTAATTTTCTTCTTTTTATACCGAAGCTTCAGGAATTTCTTCTGTACATTAATATTGATAGTACCCACTGATTCCATCCAAGGGTATCCCAAAACAACATCTATGCTATCCATATTTGAAGCATAAAAATCACTATGCAACACATACTTATCCATAGAAATCTTCAAATCCTTGTACACTTGAACATTCTCATCATCAACCTGTGTATTTTCAATGTGTTTTGTTGGAACTTGCAATTTTTTTGCCAAATTAACATTGATGAAATTATGCTTGCAACTAGGATTTATAGAAACCATGATTTTCTCTTTCTGAATCAATCCATGAACCTGCAGTAAGGAGACACCCATAGAAATTAACCCCTTATGTGTCTCATTCTCCTTTTTTCTAGCCCGAGACCATTTGTCCAAAAAGACTTTTTCAAATTCTGCATCTGAAAGTTTGATCAACTGCTTGTAGTCAAGTGATAGATTCCATTTTTGAGCCTCATCTGTCATATTAATCAGCATTGGAAGCTTCCAATATGTCTCATGTGTGGACTTGTATCTTTGTATGAATTCTTCAATAGTAGGACCATCATCGTTTCCTGTAAAATATAGAACCTTGCTAGAAGCCATGAAGAGAATTTTGAAAAAAATTCACTTACTTGGCGAAAATTTGAAAGTGTCACAGTTTCGTCAATATTGCTCAGAATCCTTATTATGGTCTATTTTCAGAAATGGAACAATCATTCTACATCTGCCCATGTGATAGAAATCCTGATCCAGGCACTAGAATTCCATATCTGCGCTGCTACTCTCTTGTCGTCACCCAAAATTTCTGAAAAAAGAGCTGATTTTAAATCAGCGATATCTCCCTCGCCCGGACTCTGATTCGACTGATTATTTTTTTGAAATTAGGTGTTTTTTCACAAATATTCTAGATCTACAATTAGATTTTGCAGATCATGCACCAGGACGTCCAGATCTGTGCCGCAAACTTGCTGTCCTGAAAAATTGTCTGCAACCCCACTGATTTTTAGATCAGTGATATCTCCTTCATCCGGACTCCGATTCAACCGATTGTTTTTTTGAAATCGGCTATTTTTTCACAAAGAATACAGATCTGCAATTATATTTTGTAGATATTGCACCAAAATGTATATATATGATCTGCAAACTTGCCGCCCCCGAAATCCTACAAAAATTAAAAAGAAAATTCTCCCCTTGTGCCCAAGAAAGTGCTCTGATACCACTTGTTATAGATCTGATCTAAAAATATAAGAGAACACAATATACCCAGAAATAAGATAGAAATAGATAGAAATAATTCACTTTATTGATATCGAACCCTTAAGGTAGGTCAACACCATACATTCATTCCTTAAGGAAGGAGAACACTCCACAAGCCATATGGCTGTTCATACAATAATCCTTCTCTGTCTCTCCATGTGGAGTCTCTAGCCTCTATATAGGCCTCATACATACAATACCATGGATCATTACCATGGTTCCCTCATACCATCAAACTAATACCATGGGCCTATTACATTATTATTAACTACTTGTGGTCCCTTACATGACATGGGTTAACCACCTTATTTATTACTATGGCCCATCCCATTATTACATTATTACCTTGGGTACCTCCCTTGGTACCCCATATTATCCCCCCTAGGTATATAACAATCAGCAAGGACAGGATGCAAGGTGAAGGTAAAAAGCTAAATCATATCAAGTATGGACCTTTCAAAATACTTGAGAAGATTGGTGAAAATGCCTTTCACCTTGATCTACCAGCTTACATGCACATCTACTCAGTCGTAAATGCAGATTGCTTGATATTGTTTGAACCATCTCTAATTGAGGACCCTGCAGAGTAGAGTCAATTGCCTTCTATTGATGACCTGCTACCTGAATATCTTAATGAATTGCAGGAAGATGTTAGCTACCTATACCAATAGGTTTCATATTTCATGATTGGCTATGAAAAGGTCCAAATATGCTCTGCTTTGATGATGCAAAGATCACATATTTCCATAAGAATACAAGCTGTGCTTATAAGCTTGGTATGGACTCAAATTTTGATGGATGGTCCAACAGTCTAATCTGGACCATGTCATGTTTTAAATTTTCAGTTGTAGAATAGAGAAAGGAGTCTGTCCAAACTGTTTAATCTTGGCAGACAAGTAGCTTAGGTAGAGAAAAAAGGCTCCCAACAGCTTAATCTGGGACCTTGGAAGAAATAAGGGCAGAAGTAGATAGAAAAACAAAAGAAAAGCCAAAGAAAAGAAAAGGCAAGTAAGGGTCTGCAAGTCCAAGTGCACCCCCCAAGAAGAAATAAAAAATGCTAGGCAAATAGATGGGTAGGCAGTTGGGGTTGCAGAAGGGCCATTTCTTATCAGTTGCATGTGTGCTAACTTTGTCTACCAAAGCAAAATCAATGAATTGAGAAGGTGTCATTCTTCATCAAGTTGCAGCAAGCAGGAAGCATGTCTAACCTCCCTTCCTCCCCTCTCCATTTCATTACTAACACTCCCTCATCAGCTGAGATTCATGGAAGAGATTATGGTTTCATGGTGGTTCTTAATCTTTTTAGAAGCCACATTTCTTGTCTAAACTCTTTTCATTTTGATCTACTCCCCAAACTAAGTAAGTTTCAAATAAACTTAGTGATTTTCCCCCCTCATTCACATCTTCCCCCCCATATTAACTCTAACTTTACTATGTAAATCCCCTATATTACCTTTCCCCTACTAGTATTAACACCATGGTGTATAAACCCCAAATTTTGTATAAATATCCCTCCCCTTGGCATTATAGCCATATGTTTTCTAAAAAGGAATCAAAATGACATCTGGTCACTTTGATGAACCTATACCTCATCTCTCTCCCTTGTTTCAAGTCATTCCACTCATTAAACCTTCATTTGCAAAGAAAAACCCTATAAAAACCCCTCCTACCCATAACCCCTTTGAAATTATGAAAAAAACCAAAAAACCCACTTTTGCCGCTTAACCAAAGTTGGCGCATATATTTGATTTTTCGAAATATATTGAAAACATTGAAAAATACCATATCTAAACCTTTCCCGCTGAGCACGTGTCCCAAAAGAAATATTTGTTTATTCCTCCGCCCGCGTCCGTATCCACCGATCACATCGCCCTCCCGTCCACCGTCGGATCGGACCCGTGGGATCCGACGGCCCTCATTGATATCGGAGCGGCCCCCTCGACAGACGATTAGCGCCCGAGAAAATGACGAAGGGATACGTCATGGCGCGGCCACGCGTCACCCTCTCGGGTCTCTCGGAGCGGCCTCTGACAAAACCAGGGCCGTATCGTAACCGCTCCGGGAGACCGTAACCGCTATGGCACTTAACCGTAACCGCTATGTCACTTACCGCCCGGTTCGCTGGTCCCGCGTCAGACCCACGTCATCGCCACCCTGCCATCGCATCAGTACTCTTGTCCGCCCCTGTGCCAACGTGTCTGCCACCGCATCATCCCCATGGACCAATAGTAGCTCGCCACCTCACCCGATGATGTCATGCTGACGTCATCTGAGCTTGACCCCACCCTATGACGTCATGCTGACGTCATCCGAGAAAACGCGCCAAAATGCCAAAAGTCCATATTTAGGCCAATTTTTGCGTTTTTTCGTACTTTTGCTGCCAGAACTGTTGCTTTCTCTGCATGATTGTTACGTCCAAGTTACACCACCTTTGCTGAAGCCAACTTGGAGACGTCCAACGCGCCATTTCCACAGTCATCCGTGACCATTGCTCGCTCTTTACCAGGTATTCTCCATTAAAATCCTTCATATACCTACTCTGTCTGTGATTTCCCTCGAAAGAGCTTAAGCGACATAAAACTCTCAAAATTCACCGGTGAATCTTGATGCCTAGCCCCCATTTACAACTGTGAGCCCGAAAACCACCAGCTGAGCCTTGATTTCCCGAGTTCTTATAAAAAAAACTGTAAACTGCTCGCGCAATCGTGAAACAGTTGGTCAATCCATCAAAAACCTGCCACAAAAGACAAAGTAAGACCAGACATTGGTCTTATTCATAATTCAAACAGTATTTCAATTGCTGTATGCCCACTTTACCCTCTGGTCCCTGAAATTCACACTTTTATTGCAAGTAATCACCGCTGTGTTGTTCTGCCTACTTCAACCAGTTCACCTACAAGTCAGAAGCTTAATAGACCATGGAAACTCCAATTGCACTGAACATCAAGCCTCTCAATGCCCCTCACAGGGAGTTAGAATGGAAAGCTCTGGGAGATATGGATTATCAAATGTTAGACTGGTTTCCATTAGGCTCTAAATATAATATTCAGATGATAAATGAGTTGAAAGCCCAGCACCTTAGTGGAGCTGATATCCTAGGGATTTGGGACTCAAACTTGCCCATCTACAACCTCCCCCAGGTAAATCCTATGCCTGAATTGATCCACAAATGCCAGGAGTGCTATAATCCATGCCAAAGAGCTGTCCTCAGCCCTACAGGCTCAATTCTATTCCATATCACCCCAGAGAGCATAAATGAGATGCTGCATTTCCACACTGCAAAACCATTGACCCCCCTCTACATGCAGAACTTGATAAAGAAGGGGAATAAGTTGTCAAATGACCAGATCATCAAAATCAACCAGTTGTTTGTACAATCAGGCTCTGAAACCATCAGAACTCCTCCTATTGGATATGCTTACTTAAATGAATTGGGTAGAATGCTAGTGGATTTGATCAGCTATGTCCTAGGGTTCAAGGGAATGGAGGATGTGGATGAAATTATAATGGCAATGCTGTCTATATTCTCTCCTGGAAAGCCTCCAGCTGTACATTATGACTATGCCACATATATTGCAGATAGGATCCATGACCAGCTGATGAATCTGCAAAGGGAAAGACTGTTCAGATATACTTCCTACATTTATCATCTATTCTTGTTTAATCAACCAGGCAGCTTCCTCATTCCCCTAAAACAAGTTAATGCCCAGGGGAATCCAAGGTCAGTTGTGTTTTGGACCTCTGTTTTTCATTGCACCTCTGTGTCACCATACACATATTGTGAGTTCATAGACTTATTCATACATCCAGCTATGACATTATTGTATGGTGTTCCTCCTCCAAGGTTAACTGATGACATGAGGAGAATTCTCCATCTAAACAAAACCTACAGCATTGGTAATTGGTACCTTTACCGAGACCACACAGTCATCAGAGTATATGGCTGTGAGTTGAAGCCTTTTAGGCTGCCAAGGTATGTCCCCATGAGGCTTTTTGCCCTAGAATACTTCAGGCAATTTGGGAATTCCGACTACCTCCACTTCCAAAGTAAGAACAAGAAGGCACAGTTGAAGGTAAGGAGCCAGCTGGGCCCCTTCCTATATAACAAAAAAGAAGAGGGATGGAAAGAGGCAAATAGTATCCTAGAGGCTCTCAAACTGCAAACTAGTTTTGAGTGGATACCCTATGACCCTAATCATTTTGTTTCCCTCAGGAGGATAAGATACAAATTGGGTACCTATTCACATGTGAGGCAGCCTGAGATTGAGCAGTATGCCAATGCATTGAGCTGGGAAGAGGGCACCCTAGAAGAGGAAATCACTAGTGAAGAGCTGCTAGAAAGAGAGGCCAGAAATATTCAAAAGGAAACTGACTTAGAAACTTGTGGACAGGTCCCCCTCTCATACAAAAGACAACTTGGAGCAGCTGCCTCATCCTCAACCACACATCAGCAAGCTGCCATGAATACTCCACAGACAACCAGCAAAGGCAAAGAAAAGCAGGTGGAACAACCACCTCCTATGACTGAAGAGCAAATGGAAACACTAGTGCAGCAACAAGAAGAGATGGAGCAGCAGGGAGAAGGGCAGCAGCAAGAAGAACAGCAACAACAGGAAGAACAAAGGCAGGAACAACCTCTCCAGCAAGAGCAAACAGGGGAAGCCCCTAAATCCACTAAACAAACTGTGCCTCCAAGGCAAGAAACTTCAGTTGAGGCATCAATCCTCCAAACTCCACAAAAGGAGGACACAAGCAGGAAAAGGGACAGAGAGACTCCCCTTACAACATCAGCATCTCATGGGGAGAAAAGACAGAGAATTAATCCCTTCTCAGAGGAAGAAATGCCAATAGGACAGTCTTTTGGTATGGTCCCACCCAGCAGGGAAGCATCAGCAAGTTCCTTTCAACAGGAACAGGATAGAGCAATGGGAGGGGAAGTAAGTTCCTCAAATCAGCAAAGAGAAGGTGGACCCAGCATTAAACAGCAGTTCATCGACATTAAGAGGAGAAATGAGCCCATCAAGATACAGCTGTATAACCATCTGTTGAACATGGCTCCCACCAATCAACAAAGACTCATGTCTGCATATGATGTGCAGGAAGGCAAAATGATCATGAGTCATTTTATGCCAACAGCAGTGCAGCCCCAATCTGCCTCTGACTACTTGAGGACTAACCTGGAAGTCCTTGCCAAGGATATCCACCCTATGGATAAGATAGAACTGCATAAGCAAACGGGTGAGATGGTCTATGCTTCCTTGGCAGACCAAACATTGGATAACTACAGGCTACAAAATAGCCTTAACAATACAGCCTCTCAGCTAGAGTTGGAGAGAGCATCATCCCAGGCAAAGGACAATAGAATAAGGTCCTTAGAGGACATCATCATAGAGATGGGGCATGATCCCAAAGATATCAAAGGCATACAAGAGATATTAAAATTGAGGGATGCAGACATGGCAGCCTTGAGGAGAAAGATCAAACTCCCAGCCACAATTCACCCTCAAACAGATGATGTTGCCCAGCAAAGACATGATCAACAGGCCACAACCTTGTTGATATCTCTGTATAAGCAGCTAATCCAAACTCAGGAAAAGCTGGGAGAATCGGAGGCTGCAAAAACAGCACTACAGGCAGCCTTAAAACAAAGAGAAGAAGGGCAGACCTCTCAGCCTCCTCCTCAAATCATAAACCTTGAGGAAGCTGCCCCAACTACTGTTCCTCCCCCCCAACAGACTGATCAAGCTGCACCACCTACTTCAGCACCTCCACCAACAGAACAGGCCCCTAGCTTGGACATGCAAAAGCTAAAAAATGAGATTCAAGCCCTGGAAGCTCAAATGGCAGAGCTGAATGAGACCAGGGATAAATTGGCCAAGGTGAATGATAGATATGATAAATCCAAGCAAGCGGTGGTAGAAAAGGGCAGGGAGGTGAAAGCCCTCAAAGACAGGATAAAAGAGCTAGAAAATGAGCTCAAATTAGATAAAGTTATAGCTGGGCTTAAGGCAATGCTATGGGCCAACATTGGCCAGTCTATTACTGACCAATGGTAGATATAGAGACAATCCATGAGTAGCTAGAGCTCATCCCAAAAGCACAAGCTAAAATTCACAAGTCAAGGGCTGCTCTAGGCAACATGCCTGAAGTTGCCACCAGGATGATCAATGTGCTGAATAATAGAACAAGTACTCAGCTGGCAAACATGGGGATTCCCAATAGAACTGAGACCATTCAGTTGATCAAAAGGGTTCTCACATTGAGAAATTTGGTGCAGACATTGGAGAGAAGAACCCAGGACATGCAGACCGAGGTGAAAAGGTTCATGGATAAATTCCTGGTGCTGCAAAACAGAGGACTCCCTAGCTTACTGAATAGCGCAGGGAGACTGCTCATTCATGAGCAGTATGCCAAAAGAGTGAATGAATTTGCCACAAACGAAATCAATGAGAAGCCCAGCAACTCAGAAGAAATAGGGCCAGCTACAGGACAAACTATCTACAACAAGGTGGAAAGTCTATTTTTTATAATGAATGAGATCAATCACCTGTTTGAGGTGGTTCCCAATTTTTACAAGTATACAGAGGCAGAGGAGACCATGGATGCAATTCTCAGGCATCAACTCCCTACACAAGACTGGTGGACAAATACAATACAGAAAATTTTATAGACAGTGAGTCATTCACCAAATTTTGTTTTTAAAATATGAATTGTTATGTAAAGCACAGTTTACAAAATCAGCATGCATTAAAGATTAGAGCTGAGCCAACTTAGTAGAAATTTCGGCCAATGAAGCAAAAGTAGGAAACCACAGGTGGCAGAGCTGAGAAAATACAGCGTAGCAAACTTAAAGGCACATTTTCCAGCATTAAAGCAAAGCGGTTCAACCGACTCACTGACCTCCAAAGGTCAAAATATCCTCTGACAGACTTAAAGAGCAGTTATACTGCATTCAAAGCTGTAATAACTTCTTTTCTACTTTTCTGTACGAAGTAATGAAGATATTTTCTCTCTCAGATGACTCAATGCCTGAGATATTTTGTATAAACACTTCTATAAAGTCCCCTTCGCATGAGTTTTGCAAGGGTTGTTGTTGATTTCTCCTGAAGAAGTTCTTATGCTGTAATCCTTTCAGAAGGTTAATAAAGAAAGTGATGGAATTTCTCGGATTTCTGAAGTGTTGAATGCGTTCTGGTGTCTGTTGAAAACTGCTGGATTCCTGTGTATTACACAATATAATAAGTCTCTGTAACTCTCTCTGTTATGTATTTTTGATTTGTTAAAATCCATATATGTTTCTAATTTTTGAATATTTAGCAACAAGGAAAAAGAATAACTTTCAGGATTTATTCAAGAAATACCCTGAGTTCAATCTGTGTTGTTAATGAATGTTTTCTTCAGCTGTAATCTTGATAAGTGTAATTCTTAATTGCTGCACTTTCAGAATACATCTTTCACAGTGACCTTTGTCTCAGGAATTCAAGTTTGCTCCTGTGCAACGTGTTTCATTTTCACCTCACCAGCTTAATAGAGAATTTCTTAATTGCTTTCTGTTGGCTGACATGCCTCACCATTCAAGTTAAATTTGTTTGTCTGAGATACACAATCGGCCCTGCAGTTTGAACACCACCAATCTTGCATTTCAAAGCATTTCATAACTCCAGACTCCATTGCCCAATGATATTTTACTCTCTAAACACTACATCTTAAGCCCTGAAAGAAATCCTTCAACCAAAACATAAACCAAAACCTGAGCATAATACCTAGCCTAAAACACCATCATAACAGAGACAAATCATAAAGAGAGAGCCCTCTCTGATTACAGTTTGGCTAGAAACTGTGATCCAAAGATTGGTTAGTGGTTACCCCGGCCGTATTCCCTTGGGAGTCATAGGGAACAACCTGGGTGTTAACAGAAGACACAGTTCTGGACAGGAAGGTGAGGACGATGCGTAGAGGAGATGTTGAGTCAGATTAGGACTCAAGGGTTCAAAGCCAAGCAGTGCAAAGTGGATTGAGATTGGACAAGTGAAACAACAGTACCCTCACTTAGTTAATGCTTGAAAACCAAATTTTGGTGGTCCAAAAGCTTTTTCAGTTGGAAGGCCGTGATCCGAATTGGATCCATGAAAAATAATCAAAGTACCAAGACTGTATCAGATCGGGATAAACTTAGAATTCAAGAGCACAGAGCGATTAGAAAAACCTCTGAACAGTAGCAGTTGGCAGCCAGCGTGGAATGACGAGGACCTCGGTCAAAGCGCGCTGACCGAGGCCCATGGAGACTGCGCAGGAGGCGAAATTGGCACCTGGGAATCTCGGATCGGGAAAAGGAGGTAGTTTCTGATGCGCTTGCTGGGCAAAACTCCTCGAAATGGAAAGGCCCTGAAGTGCTCGGTCACATGGAAGTTAGGAAAACCATGGGGAAAAGCACAAAAGGCTAAAGGCGGGACCCGCACTCCAAAACCGGCAGTATATTGAGGGCACCCTTGGGCGGTAAGCGGATTTGGCTGAAACCTAGTGATTCCATTCAGCGCCCGATGCATGGCGGGCGGAGGAGAGAGAAAACTGCCGCTCATCGGATGCTAACGGTTGAGAAAGTCAACTGCACAAAATGTGCGAATGATGTTAGATCTGGGGGCTCCAGATCTAACGGCTAAGAATGCACCCGATGAAAGAACCAGATTTGACAGGGGAATAAGATGAGATCTAGAATGATTTGAGGTCCGATTTGACCGTCGAGGTGGCAGATGACTCATTCCAAGATGTAACCGAAGAACTGAACTGACGAGGAAGAGCTGGCGTAGTTCGCAAGAGGACAAGTGGCCACTCCCTGTGGGCCATTGATGATGATGCCAAGACAGGGAACTCCAAGCGAGCAGCAGCAGGCAACCTGACGGAGGAAGAAGAGGAATTGAATAGTCATAATATCAATTGGCTTTAAAGCCATGAACAGAGAATAGAAGACGGAGAGAGAGAGGACACTAAGAGGAAAAACCAGAGAGAAGAAGATGAAGACGAAGAAAAGAAAAGACAGTGAAGCAAAAGTAGAAAGACAGAGGGTCGAGCTGACCACAGGCAGCGTCGAGCACCAGAGAGCTTGAGAGGTTCAAGCCACCCCTGAGGGGATCTATCGGGAATCGAGTACCATATTGGGCTCCTCCCCTTAAAGACTAGAAAGCTCAAGAGCTGGTAAGGAAAGGAGTCTGTGCACTCTAGTGGCTTGGGGAATCCAAGAACCACCCTGTCAAGCAATTCTGTTTCAGGAGACTCAGATTGAGCTCCTCATTGTAATTCTTTGCTTTAAAGACACAATAAAAGAAGGCCACCACTAAAATCTGAACTGGAGACATAGCCCTGGAGGATAGGGTGAACTCCTTATTAACTTGTTGTGTTCTTGTATTTGCTTACTGTGTTTCTCTGTTGTTTTCCATTTTCCAGTGTCTGTGTATTTTGCAATCTGATCGATCCGTTGCCTAAAATAACATAGACACACACCAGCACATGAGTCTGTAATACCTTCATTCATTAATTAACTAACTGAGGTCACTCAAGGGTGATTTTTAGATCAGTATTGGACGGTTGCACCCATGCCTTGGATCCATTTACATGATTATTCTTTGGATGGCTGCGTCCATACCACAATTCATGTATCATTTGTCAGAGTTTTCAGTGATGTATATGTATCTATGCTTGATTGCAGGTTTTCTCATGATGGACTCTCGTTCCCCGCATCCACTTGTAAATCATTTCACCCCACTCTAGTTTGGCCTTCATGCTTTAGGGGGCATCTATTACAAATTTTTTTGTCACTTTCCCTATACTCCCCATCCATGATCTTGGACTACCTCTACAGTGAACCCTACATGGTTTCCCATCATGAAGAAACTCCCAGTATGTCCCTCTTCATGAGCAATATAATTCCGCTTTGCATCATTTCCCAAGAATCTTCCTTTTAGCCCAGTTTACAAGACTGACACTACTGACCAGTTTTCTCATCACGCTGATTTGTAGAGATTAAAACTAGCACTAGAATTGTATGGAGTGACTGAGCCTTTTTCTGGTCACGCCAATCCCCTTTTGGCAAGTTTTTTATATATGGAGTCGAATCTTCCAGCTCTAGAAGCTTCGTAATGGAAGTCTGGTAGATGGTTAGTGTTAGGTCCCTATCATACTAGTGATTCCCCCATTACTATTATCATTGTATCCCTTATTGTTATTTTTGTGCCCTTATTGTTCCCATATTGTTATTATTGTTCCCCATAGAAGCCCACTATTGTTATTTTTATGCCCTTCTATTATTATTGTTAGGTCGGCTTTGGTCATATTGTGACCCCTTAGACTCCTATATATAGAAAGGAGGTTTTTTCATTTGTATCATCCAAGAATTATTCATTTGTGTAATGTAAAGGAGGTTGCCCCCTCGAAGAGGCTAATTTCTAAGTCATTGATCTATCTTTTCTATTTGTTTGTGAGCTGGTTTCATAACATTTGGTATCAGAGCTTTGGATTCTAGGGTTTCGCTGCTCCAAATAGGTCTTCGTGGCCGTTTCGCTATAAATTTTTTTCTGGGACATCTCAGAAGATAAAACAAAAACCCATTTGAGATGAAATCATTTTTAACCTTGGGTCCAAATTTCATATCTTGTATCACTATATTTGTAGAGATACAACTTGAGGAAGTCAGGGTTTTTGCAAGCTCCAGAATTCCATCTCAAACAGGTCATCGTGGAATTTTCGATATAATTTGTTTTCTACGAATTTTTAGATTCTGAAATTAAAACCCATTTGAGCCAAAATATTAGTGAATCTTCGACCTGAATTTTTGGATTTTTCTTCACTACATTCTCAGAGATACAGTCCAAGACATTTAGGATTTTTGTAGCCCCCCGAATTACATCCCAAAGAGGTGACCTTGGAAAAATCGTCATAACTCTCTCTCAGAGCATCATTTTCAGAACCTATGGTCGAAACACTGACACGTGACACGTCGTACAAGTTCGCTCTACTGAACTAGTCTATAATCAGGTCATCGTGGGAGATTTGGCATAACTATTCATTAGAGAATCCAATATTGATCAGACTGCGGGGTTAGATATAGGAATTAGAGGGTTACCGCAGGAAGAAATTTTAGACCTTGGCGATCCGAAATCAAAGAGATACAATAGATTCAATATCGAGATCCTATAAAGTGAAACAAAAGTGTGTAGTTTTTTAAATTTTTTTCATAAGTTTGGTTTGAAAAATTAGTTTGAAGGAATTCAAAGTGCATAGTGAAGAATTATTATCATTAATTGATGCCCCAAAGAAAGAAAATGGAAACACCTACTAAGAAACCTGAAAGCTCTAGCATGACTCATGAAGAAGAGGAAGAAATGCAACATGATATATCTAAATTACGAGACCAAGTGCAACAAAATTCACTCGCACAAAAAGTAACAGAAGCTAAGATGGATGGTTTAAAGAAAGACGTAGAAGCTAAGATGGATCCGAAGAAGTTAAAAACTGGTAAAATAAGCATGAAAATGGAGCTTAAGGTCTTGGCTCTTACCTAAAACTAACGGATCAAGGAATGGCCTCCCGGATCTCTCACAATCTGCTCCTAAAAAACTAAGGCACAAATGGTTGAAAAGCTCTTCACACAAAGGTAAAGTGGTAAATGTTAAAAAATAATTAGTTTTTCCTCCTTTTATTTAACTTTTGTGAAATATTAGGGTTTTTTAAAAGTATTTTCAACCTATTTTTCCCCAGAAACTAGATATTGCATTTACCTTTTGTGCAGCGACAGGTGATGGCTTACTGGTGATGGTACTAGAGTTACATTTAAGCTCTTTTCTGGACTTGTAAAACTCAAATGAAAATATTGCCGAGTATTTTTCCCTTTTTGACTTGTAAAAGAGAATAAAAATGGGGTCCACTTTCAAGCTCTTTTCTAACTCTTTAAACATGAAACTATTGTCAAGCTTTTGTCATTTTAAACTCGGTAAAGGGTGAGAAACATCGTTAACCTAGTATACGTTTACCCATTTTTCGGGCTGGGATGAACTATTTACGAAAAAGGTACTCCTTCACTAAAATGGTCAAGCAGTTCTCTCACGTATCATTTTCTACCTTTTCGGGCTCGAGAGACACAAATGTATGAAAAGGGACCATATGGAGTTTTTTTTTTTTTTTTGTGTCTTTTTCAAACTCTCTAAACATGAAAAAGATACTAAGCTACCCCTTTGTCAGACTCGTTAAAACATTCAACGACATTGGATTCATCACCATGATGAACATGAGCTTCTCCTTCCTAGGGCTCATTAAATTTACTAGGTCGGATTCGTCCGAAGGATGAACTTGCAGTGCAAGCACATGCTATCCCCTTCAAGCTTGCGATAAAAAATAATTGGGGTACCTACCAAAAATGGTGGGGGGAAATTGGAAATTATATCATTCGTGTCGGTAGCTCACTCTTGAACATGACACTTTTTGCTTCGTGTCAGGTTGGGATATCATCCTTTCCATGATAGACCTTCCTGGGTTGGGCCATTCATTTTTTCCTTCCATTTGATATATGGCATGTCATCATGACCACCGATCCTATGGATCCAAAAGTTGCCAAACTCCTGAATCGTGTCACTGATATGTTCAACAATTAGTCCTTCTGCAGTTACACTTACTCCTGATTCTCTGTATCATCTGAAATCATTTTCATCCCTTTATCTCGTGTCAATGATGTGGGATACATGATGGCCCTCCTTAGACATGGTTGCTTCCTGTCGACTTTAGTTCATTATCCAGGAAGCTGGTCGGGGGACTCCCTTCCAGTACCTTAGAGCTTGCATGCCATAACAACAAGTTCTTCACACTCGACGACAAGTTTACATCATTGGCTTTCGATCGGGTGATTTTACGGTGTTCAAATTCAATTCCTTTATTAACATTCTATGAACTGTTCTGCTGGTACCTTGAGAGCCATTGTCACTATTGGTGGTTTCTCTCGCGCTTGTTAACGATGCACATCATTGACTGGTAATCAAGTGACTTTCCAGCATGTTTTACTTAAACACATTCATTCACATGTTAGGATTTGTACTTTGATTTGGTCGTTTGGAGCATAAGAGCCTGGGCTCAGATTACACTAGTCTAGGTTGCGAGGCGATGTGAAATGATCATGTTGATATACATGTCTCTTTTAGATGGATGGCTATGACCATACCATGAGTTGTTATATGTGATCCTTCTCATTATTCGATGGCTGCATCCATACCGCGATTCATGTATCATTTGTTAGATTTTTCAGTGATGTATATGTATCTATGCTTGCTTGCAGGTTTTTCGATGATGAACTCCGGTTCCCCGCATCCAATTGTAAAGAATTTCACTCCTCTGTTATGAAACCAACTCAAGAAAAGATAGAAAAGATAGATCAACGCCTTAGAATTCAGCCTCTTCGGGGGGGCAACCTCCTTTACATTACATAAATGAACAATTCTTGGATGATAGAAATGAAAATACCTCCTTTCTATATATAGGAGTCTAAGGGGTCATAACATAATCAGAACCGACATAACAATAATAATGTAAGGGCACAATAATAACAATAATGGGCTTCTATGTGGCACAATAGTAACAATATGGGCACTAAATAGGTACATCAATATAATAAGTGGGTTGTACTAATAACAATAAGGGGTTACACTAGTAGTATAGGGGCCTAACATGCCCCTCTCCTTCAAAAAGCGTTGTCCTCAACGCTTGAGTAGTTCTTGATGCTTCTGTATAAAATTATTGTCCTCCCATGTGGAATCTTCAACAGGTAAGTTCTTCCACTTGATGAGATACTCTGAAATTGATCGATTTCGTAGCTGTCGAGTTCTTGTTTCTGTGACTGCTCCAGGTTCCAATATGATTTTTCCTTCCTCTTCAATTTCTGGCAATATTGTTTGAATTGGGATTTTTTGAAACTTTTGAATAAGTGGCCATACTTCTTCGTCCTTCTTCCATTCATACCTTGCTTCATTTATCCAATTTGGTTGGATAATAGAAATAGCACAAAACAATGCTTCCACATCCTCATCCTTGAAGAGTCTTCCCATTCGGTAAGGTCGCCATTTTTTAAGTGCATGTAGTATTGCCAACATCTCACAAATAGCTTGCTTGAGATGTAGCAGTAAAAATACCCAATCACCTACATCAAAACATTTTTTACTACGATGTTGATCTACCTGTTGTTTCGTTTGATTTTGCACCGAAGTGGCGTTATCCTTTAAAAGTTGGAGAACTTGTTGTTGATGCTCGATGTGATCTTTCTCTGCTTGAACCTTTTTCTTCTTGATATGTCCTTCTATCTCTAGAGTTTGAGGAGTGGTAATTTCTTCCAATCCTTTACAAGATATGGTTGAATTCATTTCTTGATGCTCAATGTGATCTTTCACTTCTTGAACATTTTTCTTCTTGATATGTCCTTCTATCTTGATAGTTTGAGGAGTGGTAATTTCGACCAATGAATTACGAGATATGGTTGGATTTATTTCTTCTTTCTCGATGTGATCTTTCACTTCTTGCACTCCTATATATAGAAAGGAGGTATTTTCATTTGTATCATCCAAGAATTGTTCATTTATGTAATGTAAAGGAGGTTGCCCCCTCGAAGAGGCTGAATTCTAAGTCGTGGATCTCTCTTTTCTATCTTTTTGTGAGCTGGTTTCATAACATTTGGTATCAGAGCTTTGGATTCTAGGGTTTCGCTGCTCCAAACAGGTCATCGTGGCATTTTCGCTATAACTTTTTTTCTGGGACGTTTCAGAAGTCGAAAAAAAAACCCATTTGAGAAGAATTGGCGCTGAACCTTGGGTCCGAATTTCAGAGCTTTTCTCGCGATAGGTTCGGAGATATGATCTGAGGAAGTTGGTCTTCTGGCAGACTCCTGAATTACATTCAAAACAGGTGACCTGGGGAAAATCGTCATAACTCTCTCTCTGAGGATCGGATTGAAATTTAGTAAAAAGGTACAGAAAGAGGACGGACTGTAGTTTCTTGTGCGTGTGTTTCAGATTCAAAGGTTGAAACAGTGACTCGTGGCACGTCTTACAAGTTCGCTCTACTGAACCAGTCTAAAAGCAATTAACTGTGGGAGATTTTACATAACTCTTCCTTGGAGAATCCAATTTGGCTCAGACTTGTGGCATTGGAAAGAGGACGCAGAAGGCTACTACAGGTAGCAATTTCAGAATTGGAGGATCCGAAATTACAGAGATACATCAGATTCAATATCAGGCTTCTATAAAGTGAAAAAAGGTGTGTAGTTTTTTTTTAATTTTTGTGTAAGCTTGGTTTAACGGAATTCAAAGGGCATAGTAAAACTTTATTATCGGTAAATGATGCCCCGAGGAAAGAAAATGCAAACACCTAGTAAGGAACCTGAAAGCTCTAGCATGACTCATGAAGAAGAGGAAGAAATGCTACATGATATATCAAAATTACAAGAACAAGTGCAACAAATGTCACGCTCACAAAAGCTAACAGAAGCTAAGATAAGTGGCATGGAATCTAAGGTAAATGGCGTGGAATCTAAGATAAAGGGAATGGAAGCTAAGATGGATGGCATGGAAGCTAAGATTGATGCTAAATTTGATGGCATGGATGATAAGATGGATGAATTGAAGAAGTTGCTACAAGAAAGGGTCACTAATGGTGAAAAGGTAGTAAAGGAAACTCATGATGAGAACAAAAGAAATGTTAATCATGATACCATAGATGCTAATGTTGGATCGAAGACTCATCATGTTCCAAAAATCGATATGAGGAAGTTTGATGGCAAGGATCCCGCCACATGGATATTACAGATGGAGCAATTCTTCGATCTCAATAATGTGCAAAACACACAAAAGGTACGTATGGCAACTTTATATTTGGAACCAAATCAGTTTGTATGGTATCAATGGCTTTGTTCTCGTAAACAATTTATCACTTGGGCAATTTTTACGGAAGAATTGATAGCACATTATGAGGATACAAAAAGC
This sequence comes from Pinus tabuliformis, assembly GCA_031772625.1. Taxonomy (NCBI): domain Eukaryota; kingdom Viridiplantae; phylum Streptophyta; class Pinopsida; order Pinales; family Pinaceae; genus Pinus; species Pinus tabuliformis. Next base: position 148,143,530 of record CM062814.1, read on the forward strand.
AACACTTTTTTTAGCCAATTGATAAGTCTCAAACAAAAGGGTTCAATAATGGAGCACATTGAGGAGTTCCAAAAATTGAACATAAGGGTAAAAGATATTCCAGAGGAGCATAGGATTGATGTGTTCATAGGGTCTTTAAAGGATAATATCCAACATGATGTGCGCCTTTGGGAACCTGATTCATTAGAGAAGGCATTCAGGTTAGCAAGAAAAATGGAAAGCAAAATTATGGCAACTAGGAAGCATACCATTCACAACTATAAAGACGGAAGTGTTGTTGCCCATAGTCTTCCACAACCTACAAGGTTGACACCACAACAATTGGAAGAAAAAAGAGCAAAAGGGCTTTGTTACAATTGTGATAGCAAATACACAAAAGGTCATAAGTGTGCTGAGAAGAAATTATTCTACATAGATTGTGAAGAGGAAGAAGAAAAGGAGCAAGAAAGGTCAAAAGAAGAGGATATATTCCAGGAACAAAGCCTAGATGAAGAACAAATAAATCCAACCATATCTTGTAATGCATTGGCGGGAATTACCACTCCTCAAACCATCAAGATAGAAGGACAAATCAAGAAGAAAAAGGTAATAGTGTTGATTGATTCAGGAAGCACCCACAATTTTATTCATTGTAGGGTAGCAAAAGAATTGAATTGCTTCCTATATCCAGCACCAGAGTGTCAAGTGATGATTGCAAATGGAGGAACAATAAATTGTTCTGGAAAGTGCCATAATATCAAGCTATCCATGGGAGAATATGTATTGACTAGCCCAATGCTTTCCATTCCAATGGGAGGTGCTGATGTTGTACTAGGAGTCCAATGGCTACAATCCTTGGGTACAATAGCTTTTAATTTTCAAGAACTTTTCATGAAATTTTCTGTGGAAGGAAAGGAAGTTGAATTAAGGGGTATTGCAGGGAAACCAGGAAAGATAATCAGCTCTAATGGAATGACAAAGCTTCTAAAAAAGGAGCAAAGAGGTGTAATTGCACAATTATGTTCGCTAGATGTTTCCACATTGGAATCATCTATTTCTCCAGATCTCCAAAAAGTCCTGGACAATCATTCCAAGGTATTTGAGACTCCCAAAGGTCTCCCACCTATGCGTGATCATGATCATGCTATTCATCTGATTCCAGGAAGTGTTCCTCCAAACATCAGGCCGTACAGATATCCATATGTCCAAAAAAGTGAAATTGAACGTATGGTTGCAGAAATGCTAGAGGCTGGTATAATTCAACCAAGTCAAAGTTCTTTCTCAGCTCCAGTAGTATTGGTGCACAAGAAGGATGGATCATGGCGCATGTGTCCAGATTATAGGGAGCTCAACAAGCTCACTATTAAAGATAAGTTCCCCATTCCTGTTATTGATGAATTACTGGATGAATTGCATGGATCAATTTACTTCACCAAGTTGGATCTTCGTTCGGGATATCATCAAATCAGAATGAAGATTGAAGACATTCCGAAAACAGCATTTAGAACTCATGAGGGTCATTATGAATTTTTGGTCATGCCTTTTGGCCTTACCAATGCACCTTCAACATTTCAAGGTTTGATGAATTCAATTTTCAAACCATTCCTTAGAAAATTTGTGTTAGTATTTTTTGATGATATACTAATCTACAGCAAGTCTTGGAAGGATCATGTTGAACATGTTGACAGGGTGTTACAACTATTGGAGGAGAAACAATTATATGCAAAAAGATCCAAATGTTTCTTTGGAGTCCAGGAGGTGGAATATTTGGGTCATATTGTATCTCATGAAGGAGTTAAGGTAGACCCTAGCAAAATTAAAGCCATTAAGGAATGGAAAATCCCCACATCCATAAAGCATCTGCGAGGATTTCTTGGGTTGACAGGGTATTATCGCAAGTTTGTTAAGAATTATGGGAGAATAGCAGCACCTCTAACAACATTATTGAAGAAAGATTCATTTTCATGGACTTCGGAAGCAACAAAGGCCTTTGAACATCTTAAAGAGGCAATGTGCCAAGCACCGGTCTTAGCTACGCCGGACTTCACAAAAACCTTTATTGTGGAATGTGATGCTTCAGGAAATGGAATTGGTGCTGTTCTAATGCAAGATGAAAGACCCATTGCTTTTGAAAGTCGTCCAATCAAGGGAAAGTTTTTAAAGAAAGCTATTTATGAGAAGGAAATGTTGGCAATACTCCATGCACTTAAGAAATGGCGACCCTACCTAATGGGAAGACACTTCAAGGTAAAAACGGATCATGATAGCCTTAAATACTTTTTAGAACAAAGATTATCCTCTGAAGAGCAACAAAAGTGGGTCACAAAGATGTTGGGTTATGACTTTGAAATCATCTACAAAAAAGGGAAGCAAAATGTGGTGGCAGATGCACTCTCAAGAAAGGATGAGGATGTGGAAGCATTGTTGTGTGCCATTTCTATTATCCAACCAGATTGGATAAACGAAGCAAGGGAGGAATGGAAGAATGACGAAGAAGTGTGGGCACTTATTCAAAAGCTACAACAAGATTCCAGTACTTCTGATACATTTAGCTGGAAAAATGATTCGTTATGGTACAAAGATCGCTTATACCTCTGTAAGAATTCCCAGCTAAAACAAAAGATTCTTATGGAATTGCACACTTCTCCCTTAGGAGGGCACTCAGGATTTTTAAAAACTTACCACAGGGTTAAGAAGGAATTTTTTTGGGATGGCCTTAAATCAGATATTCAAAAGTTTGTGGCGGAATGTTTGGTTTGCCAGCAAAATAAAGTTGAAACAATTAAGACACCGGGTCTATTACAACCTTTATCCATTCCAAGCCAACGTTGGGAGGAGGTTTCAATGGATTTTATCACAGGTTTACCCAAGTCTGAGGGAAAGAGTGTCATCATGGTGGTAGTTGACAGACTTACCAAGTATGCACACTTTTGTGCATTATCACATCCATTTAAAGCCAGTACAGTTTCTACTGCATTTATGGAAACAGTTCAAAAGCTACATGGAAACCCAAAGATTATTGTAAGTGACAGAGATCCCATTTTCACTGGAAATTTTTGGACAGAATTATTTTCTTGTCTTGGTACTCAGTTAGCTCATAGCTCATCTTATCATCCTCAATCTGATGGGCAAACTGAGATAGTAAACAAATGTTTGGAAGGATATCTTCGTTGCTTTGTATCTGATAAACAGACACAATGGGTCAAATGGTTGCCTCTGGCTGAATGGTGGTATAACACTTCCTTTCATACAGCAACAAAAATGACCCCATTTATGGCACTTTATGGGTATCAACCACCATCCATCACATCATATTTAAGAGAAAATTCTAAGGTTCAGGCAGTGGAACATCACATCGAACATCAACAACAAGTCCTCCAACTCTTAAAGGATAACCTCGTGTTGGCACAGAATAGAATGAAACAACAGGCAGATCAACATCGCAGTGAAAGAAGTTTTGATGTAGGTGATTGGGTATTCCTACGGCTACAACCATATAAGCAAATGTCCCTCAAGCAAGCTAAGAAGGATAATAAATTATCACCAAAGTATTATGGTCCGTACAAGGTGTTGCAAAAGATTGGTACTATGGCATACAAATTGGAGCTTCCTGCAGCTTCTCGATTGCACCCAGTTTTCCATGTTTCATGCTTAAAGAAGGTTATAGGCGACAAGCTCCCAGTTCAAACAATATTGCCAGAACTTGACGAAGAAGGAAAAATTATATTGGAACCGGAAGCAGTCATAGAAACAAGAACTCGACAGCTACGAAATCGATCAATTTCAGAGTACCTTATCAAGTGGAAGAACTTATCCGCTGAAGATTCCACATGGGAGGATGAGAATTTTATGCAGAAGTATCCTGAACTACTCAAGCGTTGAGGACAACACTTTTTTGAAGGAGAGGGGCATGTTGGGTCCCTATAATACTAGTGATTACCCCATTACTATTGTAGTTATACCCCTTATTTATATTGATGTACCCATGTAGTGCCCATATTGTTACTATTGTGCCACATAGAAGCCCACTATTGTTATTGTTGTGCCCTACAATATTATTGTTATGTAGGCTCTGATTGTATTGGGACCACTTAGACTCCTATATATAGAAAGGAGGTATTTTCATTTGTATCATCCAAGAATTGTTCATTTATGTAATGTAAAGGAGGTTGCCCCCTCGAAGAGGCTGAATTCTAAGTCGTGGATCTCTCTTTTCTATCTTTTTGTGAGCTGGTTTCATAACAGGTTTTGCTCTAAAGAAGGTGTCTCTCTTTGTATCCTCATAATTTGCTATCATTTCCTCCGTGAAAATTGACCACGTAACAAGTTGTTTACGAGAACAAAGCCCTTTATACCATAAAAATTGATCTGGTTCTAAATATGACGATGCAATACAAACCTTTTTTAATAGTGGTACACTATGTAGATCAAAATATTGCTCCATCTGAAGTATCCAATTCACCGGATCCTTGCCATCAAACTTCTTCATCTTGCTTTTTCTTGATTTTAGGAGCTCGATCTTGAAATGACTGTAACTCTGTACTTTCGAATCTTTAAAATCTGAGCTTGTGACCTGCAGTAGCCCTCTATGTCCTCTTTCTAATGCCACAAGTCTGACCCAAATTGGATTCTCCAAGGAAGAGTTATGCGAAATCTCCCATAGTGACTTGATTATAGACTAGTTCAGTAGAGCGAACTTGTACGATGTGCCACGAGTCACTATTTCGACTTTTGGATCTGAAAAATGCACAAATGAAACTATAGTCCGTCCTCTTTCTGTACCTTCTTACGAAATTTCAATCCGATCCCCAGAGAGAAAGTTATGATGATTTTCCCCAGGTCACCTGTTTGGAATGTAATTCAAGAGTCTGCAAAAAGACCAAATTCCTCAGATCATATCTCCGACAATATAGTGCGAAAAGCTCTGAAATTTGGACCCAAGGTTCAGCGCGATGTCTTCTCAAATGGGTATTTTGTGCGACTTCTGAAACATCACAGAAAAAAAGTTATAGTGAAAATGCCACGATGACCTGTTTGGAGCAGCAAAACCCTAGAATCCAAAGCTCTGATACCAAATGTTATGAAACCAGCTCAAGAAAAGATAGAAAAGATAGATCAACGCCTTAGAATTCAGCCTCTTCGAGGGGGAAACCTCCTTTACATTACATAAATGAACAATTCTTGGATGATACAAATGAAAATACATCCTTTCTATATATAGGAGTCTAAGGGGTCATAACATAATCAGAGCCGACATAACAATAATAATGTAAGGGCACAATAATAACAATAATGGGCTTCTATGTGGCACAATAGTAACAATATGGGCACTACATGGGTACATCAATATAATAAGTGGGTTGTAATAATAACAATAAGGGGTTACACTAGTAGTATAGGGGCCTAACACCCTCACTCTAGATCGGCCTTCATACTTTAGGGGGCATATGTTACAAAACATTTTGTCACTGTCCCTATACTCCCCGTCCATGATCTTAGGGGACCTCTACCGTGAACCCTACATGGTTTCCCATCATGAAGACACTCCCAGTATGTCCCTCTTCATCAGTAGAATAATTCCCATTTGCATCATTTCCCAAGAATATTCCTTTTAACCTAGTTTACAAGACCGGTGCTACTGACTAGTTTCCTCATCATGCCAATTTGCAGAGATTAAAACTAGCACTAGCGTCGTACAGAGCGACTGAACCTTTTTCTAGTCACTCCGATCCTATTTTGGCGAGTTTTTTAAATATGGAGTCGAAGGTTCCAACTCTAGAAGCTTCGTAACGGAAGTCTGGTAGATGGTTAGTGTTAGGTCCCTAAAATACTAGTGATTCCCCCATTACTATTTTCATTGTATCCCTTATTGTTATTGTTGTGCCCCTATTGTTCCCATATTGTTATTATTATGCCCCATAGAAGCCCACTATTGTTATTTTTATGCCCTTATATTATTATTGTTAGGTCAACTTTGGTTATTTTGTGACCCCTTAGACTCCTATATATAGAAATGAGGTTTTGTCATTTGTATCATCCAAGAATTATTCATTTGTGTAATGTAAAGGAGATTTCCCCCTTAAAGAGACTAATTTCTAAGTTGTTGATATATCTTTTCTATCTTTTTGTGAGCTGGTTTCATAACATTTGGTATCAGAGCTTTGGATTCTAGGGTTTCGCTGCTCCAAATAGGGCTTCATGGAATTTTTGCTATAATTGTTTTTCTACGACGTTTCAGAAGATTAAAAAAAACTCATTTGAGATGAAATCATTCTGAACCTCGAGTTCGAATTTCAAATCTTGTCTCGCTATATTTTCAGAGATACGACCTGAGGAAGTTAGGGTTTTTGCAAGCTTTAGAATTCCATCTCAAATAGGTCATCGTGGGAGTTTCGCTATAATTTTTTTTCTACGAAGTTTTAGATTCTGAAATTAAAACCCATTTGAGAAGAAAGCTTGGTGAAGCTCGGGTCCTAATTTCATATTTGTATTTGCTATATTTTCAGAGATACGGTCCAAGACATTTAGGGTTTCTGTAGGCCCCCGAATTACATCCCAAATAGGTGACCTTGGAAAAATGATCATAACTCTCTCTCAGAGCATTTGATTCAAATTTCATAAGAAGTGATAGAAAAAATATAGACTGTAGTTTTTTGGATATCATTTCCAGAACCTAAGGTCGAAACAGTGACACATGACACGTCATACAAGTTCCCTCTACTGAACGAGTCTATAATCAGGTCATCGTGGGAGATTTGGCATAACTCTTCATTGGAGAATCCAATCTTGATCATAATGTGGGGTTAGATAGAGGACTCAGAGGGTTACCACAGGAAGAAATTTCAGACCTTGGAGATCCAAAATCATAGAGATGCAATAGATTCAATATCGAGCTCCTACAAAGTGAAAAAAAGGTGTGTAGTTTTTTAAATTTTTGCATAAGTTTGTTTTGAAAAATTAGTTTGAAGGAATTCAAAGGGCATAGTGAAGAATTATTATCATTAATTGATGCCCCAAAGAAAGAAAATGGAAACACCTAGTAAGAAACCTGAAAGCTCTAGCATGACTCATGAAGAAGAGGAAGAAATGCAACATGATATATCAAAATTATGATACCAAGTGCAACAAAATTCACTCGCACAAAAAGTAACAGAAGCTAAGATGGATGGTTTAAAGAAAGACGTAGAAGCTTAGATGTATGGCATGGAAGCTAAGATGGATCCAAAGAAGATGGACCCAAACTAACCAAGCAGAATAGCGTTCTAATAGGTAGGCCCTCTTAATTGATTCTAGCTTAAGGAGATTTTCCATAGATTATTTGTTTGTGGCTAGACCCGCTCTCTCGAGCTAGAGGAATTTTTTATGTCCACATGAAAAATTTACCTGCACCACACATTCCCAACCAAGACTGACATTCTATCAAAGACTTGGCATAAATGTAACCTACAAGTCTAGGATACAAGACAGAGCATAAATGACTGAAATAACTTATGAAACATAACCAGAAGGACCAGATCCTTCTCCACGGGACTATTATATCATCAATTACGTCTTTCATACATCCATTTAAACATTACAAGTAAATACTTGAAATAACCATGACATGAGCCAGTCACATAACCATGCTTATAACCAACATTAAACCATATAAATATCAAAGATATGACAACCGTTAAATCCACATATAAAAAAGTACAATTGTAAGAAAACTTAGCTTTTATTAATCATAGGCAAATCCAACTAGGTTTGGGACTTCCACGTACCACCCAACTATGGACATGGCTTAACCAAATCTCTCTTTCAGCCAGTCACCCCTGTTCCATATTCCAAGCATGGATGTGGGATCTGATAGAACAACCAAGGGAATCTAGAGGTTAAACCACCTCCACCCTCACCAAACTGTGATCACACCAAAATTGGTGCTCCAATCACAACCAAACCAAACTTGGAATGCCATCCGAAATCCATCACTATCCTTGAGGAATTTTCCATCTCCTTATATCTCAGGCTTTACCACAATCCAATCTTAGATCACTAGGTCCAAAACTGAGATCGGTCTCTCGGGCTTTATCGCAATCCAAACTTGAATCACTAGGCCCTAAACCAAGACTTCTCCCTCACGCTCTATCGTGTATCCTGCCAAAACTGGTCAAGGGATTCCTAGGCCTTTAGGAATGAACCTTGAGACCACCTCCACCCCGTATTTTGAAATCCGTCTAGCAAGCCAAACCTCAAAACCGAAATAAACATCTCAACACCATGGCATCCATAAAAGGGAAAGGCTAGCCTAAAACCACTATCATAACCCGACAAAACCATGCCACCGACAACAATAGAACCATACACCAACATGAAAATCCATGCATGTCCAAACCATTTAGGAATTGACACATGCAAAAGGCTACCTACAAGTATTCTTGCTGAAGCTGCTTGATCCTTCTCTTCTTCCTTGATCCTTACTTTCCTTTCTTTTCCTTTGCTTATTTTCCCTTCCTTGATCGAAAGCTAGAGGGCTCCAAGAAAACTCTAAGTGACTAAGAGTCAGAGAGAGAGAGAGAGTAATGAGAGATCTCCAAACTTGATCTGACAAAATGCTACCAACTGACCCTCAAAATCGTTTTATGAATGAGGCCTCTATTTTCTTCATGTTCCATTATTTTCCTTCAAGTTCCTCCTCACATGCAACCAATGGCCTTTTGCCTTCCTTTTCTCCTATTTTCCTTTATTTTCATTAATAAATGTGTCAAAAATGCCTTTTTTCCTTTTAATGCCTTTGCCTTAGCCTTTTCCAATTTTCCTTAGCCAAAACACACATCTAGTGATGCCCACTAGGATATCTTTGCCCAACATTCAACTTGGAATAAGTGTCCCTTAACCATGGTCTTATTTTTCCTTTATTAACTTTTATTACATGAAATTTTCACCAAGGTTGTTACACATGTAATCATCTGGTGGCATACTTCCTTAAGTAGTAATTTTTCTATGACGAAATTGGGAAGTGCGTGGGGAGGTTTCTACAAGACAAAGACCCTGATGAATGTTCCCTTCTATATAGGAAACCAATCTACCACTTTTGTAATCGTCTCCATAGCTATTTTAGACTTCAAGGGGGCTCTTATCTTAATATCAAATGGTATAGAGGGGCGATGAATGTCTCAAAGGCAGACTCATGCACACTTTTATGTTCTGGGTCCCAAAAGATCTTATAATGTTGATGCACAGGTTTTGGTGCACCTTTTTTCTAGTTATAGCTCCAATTGTTGAAATCACACCTTGCAAGGATGCTAACCAAGTTGAATATTATGCCTTTGGTGGTGAAAACATACACAATAGGGACCCATGTTCCAAGAAAGATATCAATGTCAGGCCTCCCGTACAACCAATTCTTCATTGCAGCCAAGAGTTCGTAGACTTTCATAGGGCCTTTTATTTTATACACTTGATCATTTTTGACCTGGAACTTAGAAGGGTCCTGCCACCAAGAATTTAAGATATCCTTAGTTTGTACCAGGAAATATGATAGCCACTTGGTATTAAAGGTCTCTCCTTTCTCCGAAAACATGTAATATGTAGCAATTCCTGTAAAAGAGATAGTTACGAAGGCCTAACTTGTATGGTTCCTTACCACCCACTCATCTAGGTCAATATTATGTATAATCCAATTGATGGTCTCTTCACAAGGGAAGATAAGTGGATTCGAGGCCACTTTTTGGAGCCTAGACCTATTGATGTTGATGTATACCTTGAAGTCTTCTTTGTCTTCAGGGATGTCTCGATTAGGAAATTCTGCATATATGTTGAACCATGAGATTTTTGTAGCCTTGTTGATGTTGCATGTAGTGTCCCTGTAGATAGGAGATGGTAAGCCTTGGTAGCTTTCCTGGGAATTGCTTTCAACACTCTTATGAGAAGGCTTGACTACTAAAGGGGCCATCTCTCTAGAGAAAGAATAAATCGAATGCACTTGACGTAGTCATCACCTGCCATGTCAAACAAGAAATCCCACGATGAGAGAGGCAACATGAATAACTTGAAACAAAAGAAAACCATGAACCAAGGCTTCAGAGTACTGGGAAAAGCCTTGGTCGGGAGTCCTCTTCAGAAGAGATCATTGGGTTGCACAGGTTAGGGTTCGAAAGAAACAAGGGAGCCAAATCAACGACTAAGCGATGTGAGTTAACTGGGTCATAGACTTGGGTGAGTCTGATCTGGATTTAAATGGGAACACAATAGATTACAGAGATAACCATAAGTACAGAGATGTGATAACCATAAATACAGTGACGCAGGGGAAATAATACTTCATTTCATTAATGGAAAATACTGAAATATGCTTACAATTAGAAATGGAAATAAACCAGCTAGGGCGATGGTAGCTTATCTCTGAGAAGAGATGTGGTGGCTACATGCCTCTGAACTGTGTTACAATGAGGCTCGAAGGCCTATTTATTGTTGAGAAACAATAGAAAACCCTTCACATCCCAAAACCTAACCCTAGAAGATGAAACGCCAAATTGTGGGCCTCGTTTGGGTAAATTGGTACATCAATTTCCCGGGGTCGTAACTTTGGCATACGATATCCGTTTGACACGTACAATAGCTCGTTAGAAATATCTATCCGAGAACTACAACTTTGGGTAGGGAAACATCACGAGATTTCCCAAAAAACGTCATTTAGGGCCTCAAAACAGCTCTGGAAGTTCAGGACCCAAAAAACTGCTAAAAATAGTAAACTGTGCTACAATTTAGGAAACTGAAAAGACTGAAAGAGACAGTTGTGGGGGTCCAAATGGGATAGGTGGGTGGCCACCAACATCCACTTGGATCATTCCTCCCCCCTTAGGAAGCAATGGTCCCCATTGCGTTGAGTTCCTCCCTGAGATGAGGAAGCTTCTGCTGAGCTGTTCTGTAATCTCTGATGTGTCCAGAAATGGTGGGAAGCATGGTTAACGACGGTCCACATTGAACATTTGGTGCAAGTGAAGGAATGGAGGAATGTTGTGCTTCAGAGCATTGTTTCCCGTAGCCTTGGTACTGGGTGTAAGGACCATGTCGGAGTGGTCTGAGTTTCTGATGGGTTCTGGTAAGGCATTCTTTCTGCAGATGTAACCAAACTTTGTCGCCCACCTGGAACTTGTGTGGTACCCCTATAGGTGAGGAGAAGTTGTTCCTGTGTTCTGTCATGATCGTATCCCTTTGCTGCTGCTGCTGTGTGAAGGAACCCTTCACGGGGGTCATGGAAGTGGCAACGATCTTCCCCTTACTTTGGGAGTAAACTAGACAGAAAATAAATTTCCTAGTCTGTGAGATGAGCTTGCTGCCTTTCTTAGCACTGATCAAAGAGGTGGCGGTAGGTGGAGCTACCTCTGGTATCCTGTATAATGAATTATTCAAAGAAATAATGACAGCACGAGGCCTTGACTCATACACAGCATGTCACCTCCACAAGTATGGCTGGCCTAATAATACATCACAAAAATCCAGAGGTGTAACATCACACAATACCTCGTCTGTGAAGGGCTAGATGTTGTAGGGAATGCAGCACTACTGGTGAACTTTGAGATCTTGTCCTTCGTGAAGCCACCCGATACTGTACGGCTGTGGGTGTGGTGTAGTCGGTAGGCCCAACCGCTTCATGACCTCTGCTGAAATGAGGTTCTTTTGGCTACCACTGTCGACAATGAATTGCAGTGGCGAACCCTTCACCCACATCTGTGAGTGGAAAAGACGTTCCCCCTCCTCTGGATCTTCACGCTCATTTTTCTGGATCTTGGCGGTGGCAACAGTGGCGCTAGGATCCGCATCAATGATCTGCTTCCCTTTGCCATTACCGTTGTCGGGTTCTGGCTCAGGGTCGGAGCATGCATCTGATTCAGAAGCCTTTAACTCGGCCACCAGCGACTGCTTGGTCTGACACTCACTTGTGTTATGAGTGGGACTCTTGTGGAACTCACACCACTTTCCTGTGTCCTTCTTCAGCTTCGTGGTGTTGTTCTTTTCTTGCAGCTTCGACAGGTTGTCTTGGGTCACCCCGCCTTGGCTTTGTCCTTTGGGTTTCGGATTTGCAGATCCAAAGTCTTGCTTCTTCTGTTTGAACTTTTGCTCGATTTTGACAGCATATCGGTATGCCGTGCCGAGTGAGGAGATGTTCAGGAAATCCATCTCTTCCTGGATGTATCTGTGTAGGCAGCTACGGTATTTGAGTACCAAATGCAGCTCAGAGTCCTTGATACCCAACTGTGTGCGAAGGGTATGAAAAATGTTTGTGAACTCCGGCACATCTTGGTCCCGCCCTTGCCGCAATGTGGTCCATCTGATGTATTTGTCCTCATAGCTTTTGATAGGGTAGTACTACTCCTTGACGGCATCCCAGAATGAATCCCAAGTGGGTGCGGCTGAAAATAGTGAGCCCGTATTTTCATCCTTCTGCTCGCAGTAGGTTTCCCACCAGTGCTTAACGTGGGGGGCTGCTTTGAGAAGAGCGAAAACAATCTTTTCCCGACTCGAAAATTCATGAACAGAAAAATATCCTTCTAGCAGATTTAACCATTTATCTACGGCATCTGCGTCTATCTGAACCTCAAATATGGGGATTTCAAAATTAACTTGTACCTTAAACGGTGTGGCATTTCTAGAGTAGCTGTTGGAAGCTGATGTGTCGCCTTTGGGTAGCCGTTGAAGAATCTGGGCAAAGCTGTCCATCATCGCGTTCCGTTGTTGCTTGAGGGTTTCTTCAAGCAAGATTTTGATAGGATATCCTGCCCCCTCGTCTTTCTTCTCATACGCCATGGGAGGCCATTGGGATTTTCGAGGCTGGTCTCGTAAAGGTTCGACCAGTTCAAGCCCTAACTCCTTATATCCCGACCTCGTTGGGGACATGCAAAGAAAAACAGAGAAAAAAGCAGACCGCTCCGATACCATTGATCCGGATTTAAATGGGAACGCAATAGATTACAGAGATAACCATAAATACAGAGACGCGATAACAATAAATACAGAGATGCAGCGGAAATCATACTTCATTTCATTAATGGAAAATACTGAAATATGCTTACAACCAGAAATGGAAATAAACCAGCTAGGGCGATGGTAGCTTATCTCTGAGGAGATGTGGCGGCTACATGCCTCTAAACTATGTTACAATGAGGCTCGAAGGCCTATTTATTGTTGAGAAACAATGGAAAACCCTTCACATCCCAAAACCTAACCCTAGAAGATGAAACGCCAAATTGTGGGCCCTGTTTGGGTAAATTGGTACATCAATTTCCCAGGGTCGTAACTTCGGCATACGATCTCCGTTTGACGCGTACAATAGCTCGTTAGAAAGATTTATCTGAGCACTACAACTTTGGGTAGGGAAAAATCACTCCATGGACCCATGTTGCCCCAATATTTCACAAAACATGTCGTTTAGGGCCTCAAAAACGCTCCGGAAGTTCAAGACTCGAAAAACTGCTAAAAATAGTAAACTGTGCTACAATTTAGGAAACTGAAAAGACTGAAAGAGATAGTTATGGGGGTCCAAATGGGATAGGTGGGTGGCCACCAAAATCCACCTAGATCAAAGTCGTTGGGCTGCACATGTCATGGGAGTTTCGAGGTCGTATAGGTCGCAAGTCACATAGGTCATAGGTTGTGACTTTAGACCTATCACAGGTTTTGGGAGAGCGAGCTGTCCTTCTGTTGGTTCAACAGGGAAATGAGGCTTGGGCTGCAGCTTTTGGGCCCTCTCTGGATCCGAAAGCCAGGATCACTAGAAAAAAGGGGTGAATAACCCAGAGATTGGCTATATTTCTAAGGCAAAGTGGAAGCTAGGTGGAAGAAAAACAAGTTTTAGGATTTCAGGTCTAACTGATTTTAGAGGGGCGATAAAAAACAAATAAAACCCTCTATGTGAGGGAAGGCACAGGATTACATTGATAGGGAGGAAATATGGCAAGGAATAATTATTACAGGGGAGAGGAAGGGTCACCTTCCTGGAAGAAGTCGCGCACCTCCCTCAGTTGCCTAGCCTTTCTACCACTCGAGTGCTCTAGTGGACTGGACAAATGAACTGGTGGATGAGTGATTTAAATAAAAAGGGTCACACATGTAGAGCCAATATAGGTCATTGGGTTACAAGGTCATGGTGTCACAGAAAATGTCTCGATGTCCCGTGTGACTTTGCAACTTGGTGACCTATAATGTTGACGTTGCAAGGTCGTCAATCAATAGAGGTCGTAATTTTGATTTTGAATCTAAGAATGACTTGCGACCTAGCGACCTTGGAGTGAGAGGTTGTTAAGTTGCAAGCTAGTGAAGATCATGACCTTTCAAAGTAGATAGTCATTTGAGTTGCGACCTAGTGACTTGACATGGTTTTTAGAAAATGAGGTCTTAGGTCACCAATTTTAATTGAATGACGGTTGATTTTTTGCAACCTATGACTTAAGGAGAGGATGAATCTTAAGCCTTGCAGGGTTGGAATTTTGAGGTGACCAAGGAGACTTGGCTTACTTCAGGGAGGTCGAGGTGGGATTAAGAGGTAATTGAAAGGTACAAACTTGGTGCAGGGGTCCCAAAATTTTGGAAGGGCATAAATTTTGGAGGGTTGTTACAGTGGCTACAAAAATTGGCAATTTGCCAGTAGAATATAAGTATCTTTTCTTTCCCTTGATTTAGGATGTAGTGGACCCTTGTGAGTGTGCTTTTATAAGATCATGGGCCCCACTAACGTCTCCAGGTTACCCTTAGAATTAGTTACAAGTTCCCTACTATGTGGCTTGTTAACTACACAGACCAAAGACATCCCTGATGACTCAAAATAGGGGTCTGGATAGTGATATGAACTATACAGGTCTTTTGATATTGTGGTTGTATGTGTCTAGTGTTTCTCCACTTCTAGAGAGCCTAGATATTACCATGGTGGAGTCACTTCCTATAAATCACAAATGTTGGTCCACTGCCAGTGAGCCTGGATAGTACCCCGGTGGAGTCGTTGCATTACCTCTCTATGTAGGAAGCCTTTCTCAATCCTTGACCCCTTATTTAACTTTTATTTATGTTCTCATTGGGACTTATTTATTGGGCATTTATTTTCCTAGGTGGATGAACAATTCCGACTTATTTTACTTGCAATAGAGGTTGTTTTTGGTTTTTTAAAGACTTTATTGTTTTCCCAAAATATATGTCACTCATTAAGGTTTTCCTTTCCTCTTTTTGAGTCAGTATGATGAATTGATTCATTCAAGTTATTAGCCAAGTCACAAGCAGGGTCTTACTGTTGAAAGGTAGGATGCCATGGATAACTACAATTACCCACTTAGATAGATCTTCACAGCTCACCTTGGTCATGACTTTAGAAATGATTAAGTATAGGCATAGAAAAGAGTACAACTCAATCATTGGCGTAGAGGCTACCCCAACCCTGAGGTGTTTGACTCGAGCGATGTTCCGAAATACTTTATTTAGGGTAGGATCTTTATTAGAGAACGGAAATACGATGATCATAAGGCATGAAAGAAGATGAAACTAAGTGCAAAATAAAAATCAAGGCTAGAGCTAAGAAGCAATGCAGAAAATAAACTATAGTACAGGGATGGGGAAGCAACTACAAGAGTTGCTAGGTGATGTAAAATTTGAGGTCATGGTCATTTATAGGGAGGGGTTTGAACCTTAATACTAAGGTTTTCAATCTATAGGTATGCTAACCAATATTCTCCTTAACCTGAAAGGGACCAATCCACAAGGCCTGAAATTTGGTGTGCTTACCTTTGTCCTCATTGAATTTATCCCATTTGAGGACTAGGTCACCCACATTAAACTCGTTATTCCCCATGAATATTTTATCAAAACCACCTCTTGATTCAGCTTTGGTGCACCACAAAATTCTCCCTACCCTTTTCTTTCTTCCTCCAGTTTGAGAAGGGTGTCGATTCGGCTTTGCATGGTAGGACAAGGTGTGCTCGAAAACTCTTGCGACAACTGGAGAACGGGTAGGTACAAGTTTGGTAGAAATATGGCTTCCTTCTCATAGATTATGAAATAATGGGAGGTTCCAAGAGACTATTTCAGGGTGACATGGCAACCCACATGGCATTGTTTAAGGCATTGTGCCAGTTCCTTTGGTGTGACAACAAGGTTTTCTTGATAATGTGGATTAGTTTTTTGTTGGTGGACTCTGCTAAGCCATTGCCTTGGGGATAATAGTTAGTTGAATGTTTCAAAACAATACCATTTTCCAAAGAAAAATCATATAACCTTAAAGATGAGAAATAAGTAGCATTATAAAAAACGAGGGAGGTTGGAACACCAAACATGGTCACGATGTGTTGATTTTCCGCAACGGGATGGCTTCCACTCACCTTGTGTAGTAGTCGGTAGCCTATGAGAATGTAACTGTGCTATTTTTATGAGTGCGGAACAATATATCCAATGAAATCAAACCCCCACTTCTAAATAGGTTCTTCCACTACTATAGATTGGAGTGGGGTGGATGACTGAGATTCTCTTCTAGCGCACTTTTGGCAGATAGAGCATTTACGAGCATATGCATGAGCATCCCTGAATAGGGTGGGCCAGTAGAAATAAGGCCTCATGATTTTATGGGTTGTGGTATTGTTGGCATAATGGCCCCCCGTTGGCCCATCATGTAGCTCCTCTAACACCCCTTGGGCTTCATTGGATCCTAAGAACATGAGAAGTACACTATTGTGGTGTTTATGAAACAAATGTCCTCATATTAACTGATAAGATGCATCTTTAAGCCTCACAACTCTTTTCTGTTTTGTGGAAAACGTAGGAGGAAAGATCCCTTGACCTAAATATTATTTCAGGTTGACATACCAAGATGAAGATTCATGTGCCTTTCTGAGGTCCTTTTAGTACATCTCAATCTTGTGGTCCCAACCTTTTAATTCTTCATTTTGTTGGTTTGCATCCAATTTACATAATCCATGCCTTTTAACTGTGTGATCCAGCTTGAACTCCAAGTCATGTTCTTGGAGGAAAGCCATCTAGTTAGCTCTTTTCTCACACAACTCTTGTTGGATGAACAATGATGTAACAAAAGGATGGGGGACAAACATTGTGACATGGTTCTTCAAAATGTAGGGTCAAAAATGTTTTACAGCTTCGTAGACTGTGTATGCTTGTTTATCCATGTATGCGTAGTTGAGATTTGAACCTTGTAATTCTATGATCACGAAGGATATGGGTCGCTCATCATTGTTACCATCCTTCTAGGTAAGCACAACAACTAGGGATGAGTTTGAGGTGACATTGTACAAAATGATATCTTTGTTGAAGACTGGACTGTATAGACAAGGGGCTTCCATGATGGCTTTCTTGATACGGTCAAATGCTTCGTTCTCTTCTTGATTCCATTTAAATACCACATCCTTATTTATCATTTTTTTCAAGGGCTTAACAATTTGGGAAAATTTAGAAATGAACGTGCTAAGCAAATTGATTTTACCCAAGAAAGATTGCATACCTTTCTTGCTACCAGGGAGCGAGATTTGTGTGATAGATTTTGCGTGTTCGGGGTCAATATTAATTCCATATTCGGTTATGATATGCCGAAGGAGGTTTCCTTCTAATACTATGAATATTCTTTTCTTGGGGTTTTGATCCAAGATGGATCTAACATAGACTTCTAAGTCTATGAATTTTCCTCACAGAGGGAAAATGAAAGTCATTGGATGATTTTGAAAATAGTCTCATTTCGTATATTGTTTCATTTTGAATCCAACGCAATTTGAACAGGCCAATTATTGTAAAAAGAAGATTTGCCCAATGTCCTTAGAAAAGGAGGCATTTCTTATTAAATGTGTCCTAAGGGTTAATATTAGCCTTATGTGCTAAAAACCCTTTGTTAAGCGCTAAACCTTCATAAAGCACGTTTTACATTGAAATTTGGATAAAGCACGTGGCAGTAGTGGCTAGGCGGATCCGAAGAAATTATAGAAATCGATCTAAAACCTTTTGAGTTCTGAGAGGAAGGCAGTAAATGGTATTTCGAGCAGGCTCCAGGTGGTAAATGGGATTGAAAGGGTTGAACCTAATTCCATTCAGCGGCAGACACGTAGTAGCGAGGAGGAGAGATGAAACTGCTTTTTCAGGCGGTTAATCCTCGTGCAAGTTGTGCACTCGAAATGACTGTCAGCCGTTGCATTAGAGATCACGGATCAACGGCGGGGATTGAGCAAACTATTCGCTGTTTCGGGTTCTGTGTGAACCGTCGAATTAAAAGACAGATCAACGGTTGTGATTGAATCAACAATCGCTAATCGGGAAGGTTGAAGGACCAAGACCCATGACCATGTGACTCACCGATATGCGATAGCACCAATGTGCGATGCACCAATAGCGCTGATCGGTGATCGGCGATCGGTGAATCAGGGTGCCACAATACAAAGGAGCGGGGCCTATGTGACATGCGATTGTGATGGGCAGACCTGACGACATTATAGTGGTGAGTTTATTGTTCTTTGAGATCTGGGTTAATCTGTTTTTCAATGTATTTCTTTGTATTTCCATGTATTGGGTTTTTAAGCGTTACACAATGCAATTGCAATATTGTGACCAAAGGCGGACTCGATAAGGATTATAGATGCGATTTCATATTATTTGAAGTTTGGTTAAACGCTCAATGATGCATTTTTCATCAATTTTCCTGTGTATTGTGTTACGTGTTCGAATGTGGGATTTCTATAGGAGGAAGGTTGAATGGTTGGGTTTCCGGTGCCTGCCAGTTCATTTCCATGAGAAACTGATTTTTTTGTGAAAACACATGGTTTTCCGTGATGGAGGACTGTAACCAAATGGTTAAAATACACAAAGAGCTCAATTGACAGGGTTGCTGAAGGTTGCCGGGATTCACTTGGAGGTTGAGCGAACCATAGATAACACAAAGAGCTAGAGCCAGAGCCAGAGCCAGAGCCAAGAGCCAGAGCCAGAGCTAGAGCTGAGAGCCAGAGCCAGAGCTGGAGCCAGAGTCGAGAGCCATAGCAAGAGAACAACAAAGAGATCAAATGATCCAACTATTTCTGGTGTCTGATGTGTGCTGAAGGCAGAAGAAGGAGTTCCAGAGACAGTAAGAGAATTCTGACGGAGTTCGTGCAAGCTAGAGATCAAGATAGCTCAGAGCGCTGATTGAAGGAATCTAGTCCAAAGAAGCCTAGATCTATTTGCAGAGTATGGAAAGTCAGAAGAATAAGACGGTATTCTAAATCCATAGGTTCAGTTGTAAACAAATGGAGTTGAGAGTGGAGCTTGTAAAAGAATTCAACCATAATCCCAAAGAGCCTAGTCGAGTTGACTAGAGCTCAAGGAGATGTAGCCCAAGATATTAGGGTGAACTCCATATTATATTGCTGTTATGTGTGATTTCTTATTGCTGCATTGTATTTGATGCTTTATTTGTTGTTATATGTTTTATATCAGTTCAAGCAAATAAACTTAAAGCACATAAACAGTCTAAAAAAAAACATAGCATACACCTCTTTCAAGCACTTTTAATTCCACAAATTGTCAAGCATAAGCTATATCTTGGGGATATATAAGCTTTGGAGTGGGAGAGGTTCTTGTAAGCTGACAAGAAGCCTTTAGTGCCCAATTTTTAGATCAGGTGGTATCAGAGCTAGTTATATCAGAGCAGGTTATATCAGAGTAGGTTATATCAGAGTTGGTTATATTGGAGCATCAGGTTGATTAACCCCACCTTCAAAGAAGGTTATATCAGGACTGGTTATACAAGAGTAGATGGTATCATGATGCAAGTGATATCATATCAGGATGCTTGATTGACAAAGCAATCTATATGCTTGTTTGACTTGAAAGGTTTTCAAACAGTAGAAAGAATTTAGTTGTTTGAGTTTGCAGAGGTGAAAGCTACTGATATCTAAGTCCAGGAGAGGACAAAAAGGAAGAAGGGCTGAAGGAATTCTTCTTATCCGAAAGGACCTCAAAGCAATCCTTGAAGCACAAGAGGTTTGTTACAAAAGGTTGCTTGAATAAGCTCTTTGTTAATCTTGTTTGAAGTTCTTTTGTTCATTTTGATAATGATAACCTCTACAAGTGAGTCCTAAAATTCTTCTTTCTCAATCACAAGATTCTTTGATGAAGACATGAAGCAAGACTTGTTCACCATGATGGATATGGTGAGAGAAATGTATGAGGATGGAAGGAAGCGCATCATACGTAGAGAGCAATTGAATTCCATGAAGGAAGAGAAGCAATTGCTTTCTGACAAATTGTAGGAAATGAAGAGACAACTTCATATTGCAAATATGAACCTGGAAAGGATGCATGAGTTGGAGACACAACTCTTTGTTGAAAAGGATGCCTTAGTCAAGTATCATCTAGAAGAAGAGGTAAATAATTCCAGTTTGTCTTCAATTTCCCCTAAGAATGTTTATATTGGTTCTTTTGAAAAATATACCAGAGGCATAGGTTCCAAGTTAATGTCCAAGATGGGCTATGAAGGAAAAGCCTTGGGAAAATATGCACAGGGTATTGTTGAACCAATAATAGTTAAGGAAAGGCCTAAGTATTTGGGGCTTGGCTATGGACAGTCTTATGGAGAAAGTTCCAAAGCTACCATGAAGACAAATGAAACAATTCTAAGAAAGAGTTTCATTGCGGGTCTTCTACCTCAAGAGTGTGAAGATTGTATTCTTGGGGAATCCAATAGTGTGAAGCATACTTTGCAGAAAGAATGTGTATATCAGCATACACTTGAACCAGAGAGTTGTGGAAACTCTGCAACCATTGAAGAGGTTGATGGTGTTCCAAAGGGAGCTACTTATTCATTCAATTCACCTCCTCCTGAAGGTAAAAGAGGTGAAAGAGAAAGGTATAAATATGGTTCTAATTATATTCCTTTTGATTATTTTTAGCCTGGTAAATTTCCATATAAGTATGGGAAAATAATTGCTTGTTCCTTTTGTGGTTTGGGTAACCATATTGTTTCTAGATGTTGGAAGGGAATGGCCACATGCAGGAAACTTTGGAAGGAAAAGAAGCAAGAAACCAAAGGTCCAGTGGACAAGGCAAATCATGCTGTCAAGAAGATGCATGTGTTGCACTTATTGCCATAATCAAGGACATATTGCTGCAAAATGTTGGACTCTGAATCCAACAATGCTTCCACAAAACTTGAAGAGGGTGGAAAGAGAAAATGGCAGGAATGGAAAGAAATATTCCATAAATGATGTGTTTCAAGATGATTCACATGTTGCTATTGATGTGCAAACAAAGGAAGGACCTTTGAAATGGATTAGTAAGAAATGGTTAGAGTTCTTATCCAATTAAAGTTGCATGTCTTTTGAAGATGCATTATACCAAGTCACATCTATTTGCATTTCTTTGTTAATGAGATGCAAGTTGCAGGTTTACCAAGAAGGTGAATGGAAAACGTTGAGTAGGAGACTCACTTTATTGCTACAAAATCATGTTCATTTCAGCTTCTAAAGTACAGTGTACTTAAGTGAAAGTTGAAGGATAAAATGCATGCATGAGAATGATGTGCATGAAGACAGGGATTCTTATGATTTCCTTGTATTTGAACATGTATGTGTGCTTAACTTGAAGGGTTGATTACTTTGTTTTTAAACATGGATGTAATGCAATATTGACTTGATAAAAGTTGATTTGGTCTCCAAGATGGAGATGATGATGAAGTGTTTCATCTTTGAAAAAGAACCATAGAATTCTTTTTCTACATGCTCGACTTGAAGGGTCAATTGTTTTAAAGGCATGTTTTGTTGGATTGTTATCTAGTCAATCATTTGTATGTAGATGTAAATACATGGAGGTGTCCACAAGATGTGAAATATGTTTCTTTTGTTGAAGCAAGAGTTTAGGCCATCCAGTTGTTGTCTGTAATCCTGTTGTTAACAGTTGTGGTTGACAATATGTCAAATAGGTACAAATGAAAATTTTGTGAAGCAGATGTAACTTCACATTGGTTTGAGCCACCTTGGATCAATGATCAAGGCAAAGAAGTTCAAACTACCTTATGTGACCTTCTCAGCAGGAGTTTTGCAGGAAGTCAAGGAGGAAGACAGTTCTTCCCAGGAGGACCAGCACATCCAGGAAGGGAGTGTTCAAAGGCTTTGGTTCAGAGGAACTATGCAATGCAAGTGTAAGGAGGCTAAAAGAAGAGGGTGACATAGTCTCATTTACTGTTCAGACTAGTATATCAGTCTTTTGAAGTCCAAAAGCTTTTTAGTGGGAAGGTGTGATCCAAAATGGATCTAACATAGACTTCTAAGTCTATGAATTTTCCTCACAGAGGGAAAATGAAAGTCATTGGATGATTTTGAAAATAGTCTCATTTCGTAGATTGTTTCATTCTGAATCCAACGCAATTTGAACGGGCCAAAACAGACTCCGGACAAAGGAGTTATTGTAAAAAGAAGATTTTCCCAATGTCCTTAGAAAAGGAGGCATTTCTTATTAAATGTGGACTAAGGGTTAATATTAGCCTTATGTGCTAAAAACCCTTTGTTAAGTGCTAAACCTTCATAAAGAGAATTTTACATTGAAATTCGGATAAAGCACATGGTCAATAGCGGCCAGGCGGATCCGAAGATATTATAGAAATCGAGCTAAAACCTTTTGAGTTTCGAGAGGAAGGTGGTAAATGGTATTTCAGGCAGGCTCCAGGTAGTAAATGGTATTGGAAGGGTTGAACCCGATTCCATTCAGCGGTGGACACATAGCAACGAGGAGGAGAGAGGAAACCTATTTTTCGAGCGGTTAATCCCTGTGCAAGTTGAGCACCCGAAATGACTGTCATCCGTTGGATTAGAGATCACGGATCAATGACGGAGATTGAGTGGACTGTTTGCCATTTCGAGTTTAGTGCGAACCGTCGGATTAAAAGACAGATCAACGGTTGTGATTGAATTGGCGATCACTAATCGGGAAGGTTGAAGGACCAAGAACCGTGACCATGTGACTCGCCAATATGCGATAGCGCTGACGTGCAATGCGCTGATAGCACTGATCGGTGATTAGTGAACAGTGAATTGGGGTGCCACAATACAAAGGAGTGGGGCCTATGCAACATGTGATTGCAATGGGCGGACTCGACGACATTATAGTGGCAAGTTTATTGTTCTTTGAGATCCGGGTTAATCTGTTTTTCAATGTATTTCTTTGTATTTCCGTGTATTGGGTTTTTAAGTGTTATGTAATGCGATTGAGATATTGCGACCAAAGGCGGACCTGATAAGTATTATACATGTGATTTCATATTATTTGAAGTTCGGAAATGCTCAATGATGCTTTTTTCATCAATTTTCCTGTGTATTGTGTTACGTGTTCGAAGGTGGGATTTCTGTAGGAGGAAGGCCGAACGATTGGGTTTCCGGTGCCCGCCGGTTCATTTCCATGAGAAACTAATTCTTTTGTGAAAACGGTTGGTTTTCCATGATGTAGGACTGTAACCAAATGGTTACAAATACACAGAGAGCTTAGTTGATAGCGCTGTTGAAGGTTGCAAAGATTCGCTTGGAGGTCGAGCGAACCACTGATAACACAAAGAGCCAGAGACAGAGTCGAGAGCCAGAGCCAGAGCCAGAGCCGAGAGCCAAAGCTAGAGCCAGAGCCAGAGCGGGAGAACAACAAAGAGATTAAATGATCTAGTTGTTGCTGGTGTCTGATGTGTGCTGAAGGCAGAAGAAGGAGTTCCGTAGAGAGTAAGAAAATTCTGAGAGAGTTGGTGCAAGCTAGAGCTCAAGATAGATTAGAGCGTTGATTGAAGGAATCTAGTCCAGAGAAGCCTAGATCTGTCTACAGAGTATGGAAAACCAAAAAGATAAGAATGTATTCTAAACCCATAGGTTCAATTGTAAACTAATGGAGTTGAGCGTGGAGCTTGTAAAATAATTCAACCATAATCCCAAAGAGCCTAGTCAAGTTGACTAGAGCTCAAGGAGACGTAGCCCAAGATATTAGGGTGAACTCCATATTATATTGCTGTTAGGTGTGATTGCTTATTGTTGCATTGTATTTGCTGCTTTATTTGTTGTTATATGTTTTATATCAGTTCAAGAAAATAAACTTAAAGCACATAAACAATCTAAAAACAAACATAGCATACACCTCTTTCAAGCACTTTTAATTCCGTAAATTGTCAAGCATAAGCTAGATCTTAGGGATATATAAGCTTTGGAGTGGGAGAGGTTCTTGTAAGCTGAAAAGAAACCTTTAGTGCCCCATTTTCATATCAGGTTTAGTGAAATTTCGTACTTTCATCAATGCTCAAATATCTGCTTTAGATGGTGGAGGTGATATGATCTATTTTTTGAAAAGACTGTGACATAATCCATGTACACCACCATTCTTTGACCCATTAGTCCTCTGAAAGCGATATCCAGCACCCTCTGGAATGTTGCTTGGACATTAATAAGGCCAAAGGGCATGTGCCGAAATGAAAATGTTCCCCACTTCGTCTTGAAGGTCGTATTTAAACGATCTGGTTCAACAACCAACATGTAGTTGTACCTGAAGAAACCATCAAGAAAGGAGAAAATTTCAGAACCATATATCATCAAAAGGATCTTATCGATAGAGGGTACCGAATAGTTATCTTTATTTTAAGCCCAGTTTAGATTCTGAAAGTCGGCGCATAATCTAATTTCACCAAAATTCAATCATACGGGAACCAAATTCGAGGCCCAAGTGGAATCCCTAACTTTGAAAATAATGTGTACATCCAACGAGCTCTTCAACTCCTTTTGAATAAGGGTTCTAGTTTTGGGTGTACTTTCCTTAGTTTATGCTAGAATGATTTGACCCCTTCCTTTATAGGTATAACATGCTAAATGATCCAGATATCATACGTCTTTAGGTCATTATACGCCTAGGAAAACACATCTCGATACTTCCTGAATAAGCTAACAAATTATTTTCTCTCATCAGTTGAACATCTGACACCTAGATTGATAAACTTGGGGACAACTTCAGTTTCGAGATTGATATGTTCATGTGAGAGTGTAGAACTTTGCGTCTTGGTATTCAGGGGGGCCTAAAAACGGTTTTGTGTATTGAATAACGTTTCTAGCGTAACAACACCTTTGGGCATGGGGTTTCCCTTTCTCTTATCTACTTCTTCTTGTAAGTCTTTGTCATTCTCTTCCTCATCTATCACCTGTTTCTGGGAAAACTAATGTCTTTTCGATCAAATAGCCCTCTAGGTTTGGCAGCTACCCTATAAACAACAGTTTAAAGTAATTCAACGATTTCTTCTATGCACAATAGATAAGAGAAAGATGAGGGGACCAACATGGAACTTCTGCTTAATCCCTTGCTTGATCTCTCTCCCCCTTGACAGAGCTTGCAACTCCTCCCCATTCTTATCCCGCTTGGAGAGTAGCTGTAGAAACACAGTAACAAAGAATCATCAAAGCATCTTGATCTATTATAACATAAACACTACAGAATCAGATATATAATTAACACACAATAGAATTCACAAATGATAACATTCACAATTGCACAATCATATGGAAGAAAACATGAAGAACTTTATTAAATAGAAGGGAGAATTACAACCCAGTTGTTTGATCCAGCATCATCCTCCCAGCATCAATCCCTCTTCACCTCATGAAATAGCAATATCACACCATCAGTACAATGCTCTTTTCTTCAAATATAAACTATTAGCACTTCCTTGCAATTCACAATATTCCAGCCTCTGGATCTCTTAGATGAGGGATCCATTTATAGATGTGTGCAAGGGTGTGAGTCATCTCTAGGGTTTTGATTAGTGTCATTCCACTTGTTACAATTGGTTCCACTTGGAGATTTCTTGGATCTCTTACTCATCCTTGGGTGAATTCAGAGAGGCAAGTGTCATAGGAGAAGTTTCTAGAGGATTCCATGAGCAACCACCTAGCAAACTATCTCGAACATTTGTCCATACTTTCCCATCACACCCTATAGAAGGCCCAAATAGTATGCATCGTACCTGGGTAGTGTAATACTCAGTATGCATCGCATCTTGCCAGTGGAGCAGTCAGTATGGTTCAGTTTAGGCCATTTCTGGATGGTTTCTCAGGTGGAACTTTTGGGGAATGATATAATCAGATGACCATGTTCTTTTAGGGTATGAAAAAACTATTTTAGGGGTTGATGAGCCCTAGTTTATCGACATATAAGATTGGGGTGGAAGTGCCCAAATATAATTATAATAGTTCCCCCCTAAAGCATGAAGTCGTAAATCTTGATGTTGGGTGAAATGCTTTATCATGAGGATTCGAGGTTTCGAACTGGAAGGTGACCTACATAAGTTACAATACAATACATCATCATAATATAATTTTTCATGATCTAGTTGAGGCGGGCATTCCCATGCTCAGCTTTATAAATTCATTTCATGTACATAAATCAGATGGTTGTCTGTAGATGCAGACTGGTGATTCTCCAGATGTAGAGTCATCATCCTTTGTTTGGATGACCATCTATGCAGTGCCTTTGTACATTTGATGTTTTTATATCCCTGAATATATCGCAGCCCGTATGGGTGAAACTAGATCTGGGGTCTTCAAACTCATTCAATCTTCACCCGATGTACAAGTCAATCCATGTGAAGAGATGTTCTGTAGTCGAACATGGAAAGACATTGCCTGATTACCAACCAATAATGTGAGCTGTTAACAGGCACGAGAGGAATCACCGATAATGATAATGACCCTCAAGGTACTACAGTACAATTCACGTGGTGTGAATATATGATCCGACGTCGAACACCATGCAAAATATTTTGGTCGAAGGCCATTGATGTCAACCTGTTTCCGGAAGTGAGAAACTTGCCATTGAGGCATGCAAGCTTCAAAGCACTGAAAGGGGTATTTCTAAGCCAAATTCTTGGATAATGAGCTGATGTCGACAAGAAGTGACTCATCGTAGGAGGGCCTTAATGTATCCCACATCTACGACACGAAATGAAGCAAATGATTTTTGGAGGTGAAAACGATCTGACGACACAAGGTTCAGGAATGGCGGTCATGAAAAAACGAAGGTTGGAGGTATTGCAGTGGATGAGGCATTAACTAGATTACGGTTTCTAAATTAAATGACTTCTCTTGAACATGTCAACGACACTAAGATGGATTGGTAGTGTTAACCCCAAAAGATGGATGGTGTAAAAGACCAATGGTGAGATGACTGGTGAACGGAATAACCCAAACCGACTCAATAATGGTGATGGAGTGAAAGTGTCATGTTCAAGAGCAACCTTCTACCATAAATTCTTCAAGTTTCTTCCCTTTTTCCCCAGTTATTGCTCACCAGTACCTCTTTATTTTTGTCAAGCTTGAGGAGGATAACAAATGCTTGTTCTATAATTTTCCCTTCGGGCAAACTTGTCGCTATGTTTTAACGAGTGTAGCGACAGTGAAACTCGGTCTTGTCTAGAATGGACAAGTTTGTCGCTATTGTTTTAATGAGTTTAACGACAAGGATAACTCGGTCCTTTTTATGTTTAGAGAGTTTGAAAAGGGACGAAAAGAAAACTCCACGAGTTCTTTTTTGTAAAATAATCCCTTAGGTCCAAAAAAGGATAAAATAATACAAAAGGGATGACTTTTCCGATCACTTTAACGAGTCGAAAAAGACAAGCGCTAGAACTTTTTCGTGAGATAATTCCTCAGGTCCGAAAAAGATTAAAATCATATAGGAGGGATGACATTTCCAAGCACTTTAACGAGCTGGAAAGGCCAATTTCTCGACAATATTTTCATATTTAACGAGTCTGAAAAGGGTTTAAAGGAGACTCGATTTTGAGGAACGAGTGGTGTCTAGGGTAGCAACTAGTTCTGGGTAAGCTTGGAACTTCTCAAAACATGGTGATTTCTATGAAGAGGTTGGCTAACAAGACCACTCATCGCAACTGTTCCTTAAAAAGGGTAAACAACCAAATGGAAGCGTATGATCGGCCAAAAGAATGAAGGTGATGAGAGGTACACAACCAAGGTTCAAAATACTGATAGAATGGCAATCACAAAGGTTATTTACTGAAGGTGGGTTCATTTTTTAACGAGCTTGAACCATGGGGGAACTATGCTCTATTTTTTTATTTTTTAATTTTTTTTACGCAAGCTAGAAATGAGAAAACTAAAAATTGAAAATGAAAATTGAAATTTGGGAAAAAGGTTTGCATGCCCCCAGCATGATGAAAAGGAGAATCTCCTGTAACCATATGGAAACTATTGTAGTTAGGAAGGATAGTTTCGTCCAGTAGAGAAAACACTTCCTTGGCTTCATTCAGGATAGACAAAGGTGAATGGTGTGTCAGACCAATCACATAACCTACAGGGAAACTTATCTTTTCAACTAGGTTCATCCGCAGAATAGACAAGGGTGCATGCCCCCTAAGCTTCATTACATTCACCAGACTACTCATGGCAATTAGGTGGATGGAATGAAGGTTCAAGAGATATCGCTGATGTAAAAGGACCATTTAGGGATGATGATTGACTTGGAGCTATGCTTGGATCGGGAAATGAAAGCTGGTCAATGGTGACAATTTTTCCTTCATGTGGGAAACACATCACTCGGAAGAGTGTTGACACAATAGTTTCCATGTTATAAACATAGTCACGTCCAAGGAGTAGATTGTAGTCTAACAGTCTTGGGACTACCATCACGTTCAGATGAACAGTTTTCCTTCCTAAAGTGATCGGTAACTTAGGAAGGATCCCTAATGGTCGACTGGTTCCTTTGTTAAAGCCTAACAGATTTTGCGTAACAGGCATAAGCGATGGTGAACCAAGCGCTTTCCAAGCAGTTGAGGAAAGGATACTCACTGATGCACCCTCATCTATGATAGTGCCAGACACGATCATTTTGTAAACTTGTACTATGATCCGGAAAGGTACATGAGAAGGAAAGCGAGATCTTGCTAGTCGATTCCAATCAAAGGAGGTGACTAGACTACTTTGAGGGAGTATCAGATAAATGGGTGAATTAACCCCTTGAGTTACGAGAACTGGGGGGTTTTCCTCTTGTCATGAAGGAACAGGCGGATTGCCCCCAAGTTCATTGGAATTTGAAGTAACAAAAAGAATTTGAACAATATCATTTCCACTCTCTTCAGGAAGGGTACGATTTTCTGAAGGTAAAACTGGGTCAACTGTCACCTTGACCTGTTGATTTTGGTCGGGTATAGACTCATAAGATTCACTTTCAGAGAGAGTGGTTTCGACGGACGGTTGATTTAAATCAGTCGGCTTTTTAACTAGTGAAGGACTTGGGGAGAGTTTCCTGTAGCCAAATGGAAGTCACTGCGATGAAATAGGACGGTTATCCAACACTCTTTTGGCTTCATCGAAAAAAGGACAATGGTGAAGGGAATGATTACCTTCACATAACCTACATGGAACTTTGACCTTTCCTTTCTGTCCATGAAATTTACTCTCACTAGTTGATGGTGTGTTACCAACATGATCACCAGAGGTTGATGACACCGGGTGGTGTGAACGGTGGGACCATCCTCTTAAGATCCAAGGAAAGCAAGGAAAATCTCAATGAAAATGGTCTCCTCTACAAATTATGCATGGAAATCTGGGTTTAGGAAGTTTAATGGGTGGATTTTCACTAGATGATGCATCCAAAGCAATGGTTGCTTGGTTGCCCCCTTGCTGAATTGACTTCTTCTTCTTCTCCTTCCCTTTCTTCTTCTTCTCAGCCACCTGGTTACTAGCATCACTAATTTCACCAAGCGAAGAGGAAGAAGGGGAGGGCGAAACAAATGAAGAAGGCGAAGGGTCAACTTCAGTATCAACTGGAAGTTGATTGGATTGCAGAGGAATCACGACATTTTGAACCACATAGGTTGAAAACATCCATACTAGTAGGCCAATGGTAATCCCCGGGAGGGACAATGTGGCCATATACGAAGCACCAATATTTCCCCAAGAATTAAAAGGACTAGGATTCCCGCCGAAAGGGATTCCTTGATTGGTGGATCCCAAATTTGTCTCCATATATCTCAACCTAAGATTGACTCAGGAACATGGATGTTATTTCAAATTCAATTAATTTTAAAGATGCTTTGACACAACTTTGCTTTTTCAGTTTTTAGGAGTCGAGAAAAAGCTAAAGATGACTTTAGCCCCCTTCGATTTTAATGAGCCTGAAGTGACAAGTGCTCAGATGGACCTTTTCTTTTAAAGAGTAAAAAAGGAACGAAAGTGACTACTCTAGAAAATCTAGACAGAGGGATTACCAAACCAATCGAAAAACTACAATATACACCTTGGTGATAAATTAAAGAGAAATTAACAAGGACTTTTGTACAGCAGTGAATCTTCCCGAATGTTGTGTTCAGTGCATTGCGATTAATAAGGCGCCAGACTCGGCTTCCTATGGATAAAGGATATAAGCCTATTGTGGTCTACCAATATATACGCGACGGTATGGGGAGCACAAGTCCGTGCTAGCACTTGTCGTATCAAGGAGGAGGAATCACCCAACGTTCGATGAAAATGATAGTTACTAGTTTTTACGATGCCGGAACACGTCTCTAGCCTAGACCTCTAGATGTGCTGCGCTAACTTCCAAAGCGTTGTTAGGTTCATTGAAATTTATTTTAGAGTTGATCTTGTTTAAAGTTTACCTTTCAATGGTTCATCGTGTGATGTTGATTTGAGATTCCTAAAATGCAATCCACAATTATAAACAAACTTTGTTTATTTTTAGCAATGAAAATCCTAGCTACTAGGGAAAGAAAATTACAATTCTTTCAAACAAAGAGCAAAAAGAACACACTAGTGCATTTTCCTAAATCATTTTTCACACAAAAAATAAATGCAAATGCAAATGCATGTATTTGTTTTCGTTCCCCTTAATGTGAAAAATGCCAAAAAGGAAAACTGAATGTAGCAAAGATCTGAAATATTTTACTCAAAGCGACATTTTCGACAATTTATTTTTCAAAAGAGAAAGGAAGACTAAACGACACTTTTCAATTTCGAATAAAAAATGCTTTTGACACTTTGAATAAAAACAAATCAAACCAAATACATGACGAAAAGTTCAATCGACTATCCAGGGAAGGAAGAATCCACGACACTTCACTTTTTGACACAAAACGACAGTTACGACACTTTTTGTACCAAAGCGACAGATCGATTTAAGAAACTTTTCGACAAAGGATTGTAAATGATGGAAAAATACATAAAAACATTTACTAATCCTAATCTATGGAGGCTGATCTATGTGATGCAAGCAGGCTTCAGTAAGGAAGTATTGTTCATGAGCAGCAAAACAACTAAACAAAACTGAAAACAAGGACAAAAACCCCAAATTTCTAGAATGGAAATAGGTTCAGTCAGTCATTGCACCTGGGCTTCACAGAAACATAGATGTGTCACACTCTACACACTCGAGAGGTGCGATGCATACTGGGTTATAGTGACAGACAGTGTGATGGGCTAGGGAGCGCAAATGAAGTGGGTTTTGGCTCAGATGTGCAGCTGTTTTCAGTGAGTTAAGCTGAGCTATGATGGACAGTAAAGAGAAAAGTACAGAGGAATGACTTGAGAGGTTACTAAGCTACCAAAAGGGCATCTAGAATTCTTGTAAGTCAAATGTTTAATTCATAAACTAAACCAGAGATTGACTGAAGCAGCATTCATCTACTATGCAATTGCAGAGCAAGAGTAGTTTGAAGGCTACCTGGCTGACTTCAGGCTCTATCTATAGTTTATAAAATAAACAATAACAAACAACAAACATCTATTCGATTCCCGAGCAGAGTCACCAATTTTTTTCTGGGAAAACTAGTGTCTTTTCGATCGACTAGCCCTCTAGGTTTGGCAGCTACCCTAGGAACAATAGTTTAAAGTAATTTAATGACTTCTTCTATGCACAATAGATAAGAGAAAGATGAGGGGACCAACATGGAACTTCCGCTTAATCCCTTTCTTGATCTCTCTCCCCCTTGACAGAGCTTGCAACTCCTCCCTGTACTTATCCCGCTTGGAGAGTACCTGTAGAAACACAGTAACAAAGAACCGTCAAAGCATCTTGATCTATTATAACATAAACACTACATAATCAAATATATAATGAACATACAATAGCATTCAAAAATGATAACATTCACAATTGCACAATCATATGGAAGAAAACTTGAAGAACTTTATTAAATAGAAGGGAGAATTACAACCCAGTTGTCTAATCCAACATCATCCTCCGAGCATCAATCCCTCTTCACCTCATGAAATAGTAAGATCACACCAACAATACAATGCTCTTTTCTTCAAATATAAACTATCAACACTTCCTTGTAATTCACAATATTCCAACCTCTGGATCTCTTAGATGAGGGATCCATTTATAGATGTGTGCAAGGGTGTGAGTCATCTTTGGGGTTTTGATTAGTGTCATTTCACTTGTTACAATTGGTTCCACTTGGAGATTTCTTAGATCTCTTACTCATCCTTGGGTGAATTCAGAGAGGCAAGTGCCATAGGAGAAGTTTCTAGAGGATTCCATGAGCAACCACCTAGCAAACTGTCTCGAACATTTGTCCATCCTCGCCCATCATACCCTATAGAAGGCCCAAATAGTATGCATCGCACCTGGCCAGTGTAATACTCAGCATGCATCTTACCTTGCCAGTGGAGCAGTCAATATGGTTCAGTTTAGGCCATTTCTGGATGGTTTCTCATGTGGAACTTTTGGGGAATGATATAATCAGATGACCATGTTCTTTTAGGGTATGAAACAACTCTTTTAGGGGTTGATGAGTCCTAGTTTATCGACATATAAGATTGGGGTTGAAGTGCCCAAATATGACTATAACATCACCGCATCCTTGAATACCTTAGTGTTAGCGATAAAATGGAGTATCTTTTTATCATCATTGAAAACACGTAGAACAGTTACGTTATTCGGGACGACAGGATTATAGATAATCTCAATAGAAAAACCATCTCTCAAAGGTGTAAACCTAGTTGCGGTATTAGATAAAGTGTTAGTGGTGTTATTGATCCTAGGAATACAATTAGTACCAAAATTTGTAAAAGAAGAGATTAAGCACCATATCCCCCATTGCTAATTTTTTAGATGTGGTGATAAATAATGAATAGTATTTTGTACCTGCCTCGTGATGATTTCAGAACCATGAATCCCCTAAAAACATTCAACCTTTAGGTCAATATCCTTTATGAGCCCAAGTATCAGTGCCTTATACTCTATAGTGTTGTTAGTTGTTGTGAAGGAAAATCCCCTATGTGGATAGAGGCGATCTCTCTAGCCCAATGAGTGGGTCTAGCAAAAAAATGAACAAACTAACATACACTTTCCTAATTTATGTTTAACAAATGTAGAGAGAGATTGATCTACCTCACTCTATTACTAATCATTTAATCCTTTGGAGATGACCTTAATTCCTTCACGTCCAGGCTTGCTCCTTACTTGTTCTTCACGCCTAAGTACCTACAAAAAATATCAAAGAGAAATACAAGCTACAAGAGCATATATGGCATACATCAAACATAAACTACGTAATATATCAAGGAGTATTAAGCTAAAAGCATAAACATTTACACAATGATGGAAAGTGAAAATCATATGTATATATTAATAAGCTAAAAAGGGAAGCATACAATATATGCCTTGATGTTGGAGACCTCCTTTTGGTGGATGTCTAAGTCCAAGCAAAGAATCTTCAAGAACTCCTTCTTCAAGTTAGAATGGGTAGCATTTGGGCATAATCTCAGTATAGGAATGCAGGTAATCAATGACCAACTATTTGGGGATGGAAGGCAGTTGATTTATAGGAAGGGAGAGGGAGTTAGCGATCCACAAAAGAGGGAGGAAGGTCCACATCTCAAGGAGAAATCCCATAATGATAAGATCAAGATCTCCAAATGGGAGAGCTCAACCATATCTACAACAACCAAAATCTAGCTCGCTATTCTCGAAGTTTCTAGCATACGAAGCTTCTCCCCCATTTTGGGAAAACCTGCTAGAAGAGGATCAACGCGGGTTTTCATATAAAAACATGTGCTGGAAGAAATATGGTAAAGTAGTGAAACCTACCATCACCATAGGAAGGTAGTGGAGCAAAGTGTACTGACCCTAAAAATTAGGGTTTTAGCTAACCTTCTTCATAATTAACTCATGGCAATTTTCCTTTGGTTTTTTAGGGATGGTTTTGTCAGTGTATCATGATGGATATACTTCACATTTTTCAACATTTTTTCACTTTGGGATATGGAATAGGAAGTGTACAGGAGGTTTGAAAAAATACTATGTAGTAGATGCCCCCCTAAATCATGAAGGCAAAACATGGAGTGATGGTTGACATGCTTTACAAGACAAGGCAAGGAATAGAACAACACTGTCAGGAGACCTGCAAATCAAGCATATACATATCTAACATCTTTGATAAACATGCCTAGTGACACATAAATAGGAATCTAATGATACATGAATCCATGTTATGGATGTAACCATCTGAATAGAAGGGATCATGTTTATGGATCCATGGTATGGTCACAACCATATGAATAAAGAAAATCATATATATGGACCCACGGTATGGTCACAACCATCCATACAGAGGAAAACATGTGTACAATCATGAATAACTCATAACTTCATGCAACCTTAGTTTTATCAGACATAATCCAGGGTCTCGCGCTTTGTCTCGACCCGATCAATATACAAATTCTAGAAAACCACCATGACAGAACATTATAGAAAACCTCCAGATTACTGGTCAATGATGTAAACTGTTAATATGCATGAGAGAAACCACCAATAATGATAATGGATCTCAAGGTACAATGAACGCAATCCACGAATGTGAATAACAAAGCTGAAGTCGAACACCCATGGAATCATTCAATCGAAGTTCAATGATGTAAACCTATCATTGAATGTGAAGAACTTTCCATTGAGGCATGCAAGCTCTAAGGTATTAGAAGGGAGTTTCTAGATCATCTCCCCAGATAATGAGCTGAACTCTATAAGAAGTGATCTGTCGAAGGAGGGCCATAATGAATCCCGCATCATCAACATGAAACAAAGGATGTGGTGGAGTAGATAAGTGTGATCCAGGACTATGGAAGAAAGTTAGACAGTGTATAAGTAGTAAAGAACTGTAGATATGACTTCTCTTGAACATATCAGTGACACAAATCCAGAGTTTGGTAGCATTTAACTCAACATAGGCTCAGAGGTCTTGATGAAAAAGTGGTATAATCAAATGAGAGTTAAAATGGATTTCCCAAACCTAGGAAGGCAAGTGACTAAGTGAGGATGTCCCAAACCTGACACGAGCAACAAATGAGTGTCATGTTCAAGATCGACATGACTCCTTTACAAAATAGAAGAGATGATCACTTTCACTTTTTCCCCCACCATTTCTAGTGAGTAACCCATTATTGCTTATCGCAAGCTTGAAGGGGATAACATATAATTTCCATATAAGTTCATTCTTCGGATGAATTCATCCTAGTAAGTTTTACGAGCCCTAGGAAGGAGAAACTTCGTCCTATCATGATGAAAAGTCTTGCATCGTTTAAGTTTTACAAGTTTGATGGAGGGGAAACTCAACATCTTTTTCATGTTTAGAGAGCTCGAAAAAGAAGCAGAAAAGAAAACTCCAAAGGTCCCTTTTCATAAATCGTCTCTTGAACTTGAAAAGGTAGAAAACAATATACAAGAGAAACTCTTAGCCATGTTTGACTAAGGTATTCCTTTTTCATACAATATTCTATCTCATTCCAAAAAAGGGTTAAACTTGTACTCAGTATACATCATTTCATTTTCATTAACGAGTTTGAAAAGACAAGTGCTTAGTAATATTTTCATATTTCAAAGGTCAGAAAAGAGATGAAAGATGAAACTGACTAGAAGAACGAGTGGTATAAAAGGATAGCAACTGGTTCCAATCATGATGGAAATTCTCAAAACATGTAAAGGTCAATAGTCTAGCTAATAGTACCACTCATCACAAATGTTCCTCAGGTAAGGGTAAAATAACCAAGTGAAATCGTGTGATCGGCCAAAGAGATGGTGACAATGGAATGAAAAAAACAAGGTTGATCTCGCAAAAATCAGTTGATAAAAACGAAAATAATGAGATGTAAAGTGGGAATGATTTCATTTTTACACAAGCTTGAAACATGGGAAACTATGCTTGAGTATAATTGAAGATGGTTTCATTTTTTCACAAGCTTGAAATGGAAACAAACTATGCTTAGGTTTGGTTTCATTTTTACACAAGCTTGAAACAAAGATAAACTATGCTTGAGATAAGTTTGCATGCCCCCAAAATAAAGACTCAATTCGAGGTACATGCCCCCCAGGCTTCATTTCATTCACCTAAGTAGACTATTGGTTACTGACAGGTGGACGGAATGAAGGTTCACTTACGAGATCAAGTGAAAGACTCGACTGAGATTTTACGAGGTCTAGACAAAGAATCGAATTGGAAGGGGATTTGTTTAATATTTTAACGAGCTTGACATAGGAAAGGAACCATGCTCATGACACCTTGTTTCCCTTTTTGACGAGCTTGACACAAGTAAACAAACTCTGCTCATGGATACCTATTTCATTTTTTAATGAGGTTGACAAAGTAAAATAACTATCCTCATGGGAACCTATTTCATTTTTTAACAAGGTTGACATAGTAAAATAACTATCCTCATGACCCTTGTTTCATTTTTTAATGAGCTTGACACAAGACGAGGAACTTTTCTCTAGAACCTTTGACCATTTAGGGATGATGGTTGATTGGGAGTTGATTCAAGACCAATGAATGTAAGTTGATCAATGATCACAATTCTTCCTTCATGCGAGAAATACATCAATTGAAAGAGTTTAGAGACAAGAGCTCCCATGACATAAACCTAGTCATTGCCAAGGAGTATATTAAAATCCAGTGGGCCTTGGACAACATCACATCTATAGACAAGCTTCCCTCCCAATGTAAAAGGAAAATTAGGAAGGATCCCTAATGGTTGACTGGTTCCTCTGTTAAAAGCTAATATATTCTGGGTGACGGGGTCAAGCTGCATAGAACCTAAAGTTTTCCAATCAGTTGAGGACAAAATACTAACATATGCACCCTCGTCTATGACTGTGCTTGGTATGGCCACATTATAAGCTTGTACTGTAATATGGAAAGGCACATAAGGTGGAAGGTGATATCCTGCTAGTCGAATCCAATCAAAAGAAGTGGCTAAACTACTCAGAGGGGGTGTCGTAGGAACATGAGAGTTTCCCTCTAACACTATGGGAATAGGAGAACTACTCTCACGCACCTCGGGAATGGTAGAATTTACCTCGAGTTCATTCGAAACTGAAGATACCAGAAGAGCTTGACTGGTATGAGGGTCAATCTCTACTTGAAAGGGATGGTTAACTGAAGGTGGAGTCAAGTCTACCATTTTCTCAACCAATAATGGGTCTGTATATTTTCCTCCAGATTCACAACTCATGTAATTTCCTAAAACACGAGACACGAATATACTCTACTCTTTACAGCGGAAGCCCATAAATATCAATGAAAACAATAATCGACAAGAGGAAGATAATCAATGGCACATAACACAATATTTATCCTGGGAAAGACGTAGGTCAAAACACCTATTATCTATATTGCATTAATCAGAAATCCAATATGAGAATGCAATGCTTATTCTCACAAGAACAATCCTTGCACAAGTATAATCAACTCTCAGCTCACAAGCTAGCTCAAGCCAAATCCTTAGCCTATTCTACAGCTCTCCAAGCCCCTATTTCCTTGTGAAATTCCTAGGATGAATATCATGTATTTAAAGGGAATTTATTCTACCAAAACTGCGCAATCCAAACATAGGTCCTTCTCTAATTGCATGCATGATATTTACAACTCATTAAATCATACAACTGATAGTACATTGTCCCTACACTCTAGTCTCAACTGGGTCTTTCTCTGAATGGACATGCATGAGTTTCTCATGAGGGAATGTTCAGTTAGCTGGAGTAGCACCTGAGGATGTACCAGTGCACCAACTCACTACTAATCCTCTACTAGTTCCACAAACAGTTAGAACTAGTTTAATTAACTATAACTCAGTCAAACTCAGTTATCTAATTACAACTCAAATAAACTCAATCTGAACCCCTAAAAATTAGGGATCACACTTTCATGACTCCATATAGACTTCTAACTCAAATTTTCTAAGCTAACTAAGTCAACTTAACTTAGTTAACTATTACAAGTTTCTATCAGAAAGGAATTACAATTTTAATTCACAATTTAATTCAAGGACAAATTAAATTGGAATTTTTGGATTCTAGTTTTAACATTTCTTGTTTTTATTTTCAACACTCCCTCTCAACAAGAAAGGAATTCAAATCTATCTTGATAATAAACCTTTGGAATTTTCTACATGCAACACTTCTCTCTAGTGTTGTTGCTACAACAACTCCAAAAACAAAAAAATCCAACCTGAATCAGTATGATGCATTTGTTATCCAAGTCTCTGATTGCTATTGCCTCTGTCGACTGAAAACTCTGCACTTTTGTTGACTCTTCCTTTCTGCACTATTTTCAACCCTTCTCTTCACTCTTCAGTATTTGACTACTCTAGTCTTTGTCACTCTAACCTCTGACTGCATCAACTGAAACTAGTTCCTCCCGCTACTATGTACTTTGGGATCCTGTAGTAAGGTATGATCCATGAGATAAAACCTCTCAATGTATCTTGCCCAATTTCTGCCCTCTTGGAACTATCACTTCACATTGCCCCACCTCTCACCTAGAGGTATGGCTACATGTTCTCCCTACTCCCACTTGGCATGGAATTTTCCCCTGCAAGAGGTCTTTGATTGAGTGGATGTGTCCACTCGGTCTCCTCTCTGGTTATCCAATTGTGGTTGGTCCACAATTATCTGAAATTGCTTCTTCTAAGGCTGCATGTTGAGAGGTAATTCACTCTCCCTCTCAACCACCAAGTCTCTAACCTTTTCCTTGCTCCTCAAGGCTTTGCATTTATCTTGTAACTCAACAAAATACAGGTTCTTGGCTCGTACACCAATCTGTTTCATTTGTCCCATCGTCACAAATTTTTCTAAAAAAATAGCTGATTTTAAATCAACGTTATCTCCTTCATCCGAACTCCGATTTAGATATTTTTTTTTGAATTTGGGTGTTTTTCACAAGGAATCCAAATCTGCTATTTTTTTTTGAAAATTTTGCATAAAAAAATTCAGATATTCTCTGCAAACTCGTGGCCCAAAGACAAATTCTGCTCCGATACCATGTATAAAATTTCTACAGATCTAGCTCCGATACCATGTAAATTTTCCTCTAGATTCACATCTCATGTAATTTCCTAAAACACAAGACACTAATCTACTCTACTCTTTACAGTGGAAGCCCATAAACATCGATGAAAATAGTAATCTACAAGAGGAAGATAATCAATGGCACATAACACAATATTTATCGGGGGAAAGTGATAGCTCAAAACCCCTACTATCTATATTGCATTAATAAAAAATCCAAGATGAGAATACAATTCTTGTTCTCACAAGAAAAATCCCTGCACAAGTATAATCAACTCCCAACTCACAAGCTAGGTCAAGCCAAATCCTTAGCCTATTTTATAGCTCTACAAGCCCTTATTTCCTTGCACAATTCTTGGGATGAATAACAGATTTAACGTACGACAACCAATATCCCCAAATGTTGTGCTCGGTGTATCACGTTTACAAGGCGGCTGAATCGATTATCTGTGGCTAAAGGATACCAACCTAGTGGGGTCTCCTAATATACACACAATGGTATGGGGAGTACAAGTCCGTGTTAGCATTGTCTAATGCATAACCGCTTGATGAGAACATTCTCATATACTTTACATACATGGATCACCTCCTATATACCCAAGAGTACTCGAGAACGATCCTATATACTTCCATATGTGGAATGCGATTTCACCCCTGAAATACAATGCAAGAAGTTAACGACAGTTGCTAGGTTTATCGACACCAGAACATGTCTCTAGCCTAGACCTGTAAATGTTTGCATTAAGTTCCAAATGATCCTTAGGTTAATTGAGTAAATTTTAACGTTGTTCTTAAATTATGTTTCAATTTTCTGGCTCAAACGATGTCACCTGAATCCAAAAATGCAACTATATGAGAAAAGGAAACTTTTCACTTTAATGAAAGTTAACTAACAAGGGAAGAGAATTCAATCAATTAATGCATATAACAAGAGAATGCATCAAAGAACTGTTGGAAATAATACTGAGAGGGGGGGGGGGTGAATCAGTATTATCACATCAATAAAACTTTTTCATTTCCATATTCAGATTCATATATGCTACTTCCACAACTTATGATTCAGTTAGTTGATCCTTAATGAGTGCATTACAACATTATCAATCATATTGACAGTAAACAGGTGCAGTAAAATAGAACAGATCATCACACATAAGTCACACACATGAACACCATGATATAAGGTGGAAACCCAATGTGGGAGAAAACCACCTGCTGCAAGTCATCTCAACCTTCTTCTTAATAAGAAAATCCTTTTACAATATTTTTGTACTGGTGCAGTCTTATACCAGTACACAGGCTTCTACCTGCAGAGAGCTACAACTCCCATAGATATTGTACTAGCCGATCCATTTACTAGTACGCAAGCTTCTACCTACTACAATGCTCCAAAGTTTTCAACTGCTACTGGAAGGGAGCTACCACCCCCTTAGCTCTTGTACTAGCTAAGATACTAGTACGTAGGCGCCAGCCTACAATCTTCTCTCCTCCGGGTACCACGTTTCATACATTTTCAGACTGGATACACCTGAAGCACAACACATAATCTGAAAGGCCACGTTTCATCCAATTTTCATACTGGACCCATAAATATCATTGAAGCACATAATCAATCAATCTTCTGAATCACCCAATCACCAGATCAATACATATACAAGGATAGTATGCATGTCAACAATCAGATCTAGTCCATCAGATCATATAAGGATAAGTCATTATGAACCTGATCCATTCATCCATCAATACTGAAGCTAATCATAATCATTCAATCAATCACTTCTCAGAATGCTGTTATCAGAACATAATACCAGTAACCATACATCACTTCAAAACCCAGAACACTTCAGTAAACAATAGAAGCAGCTAAAACATATTTTAAGAAAAGTATGCAGCTTCTTCAATGGAAACTTGCGGGTATCCGCTCCTGCACCATCTATTGATCCGTGGGTATCCGCACCTGAATAGGCTTCTGACCTGCGAGTATCCGCAGCTTACAGTCTTCTTCTCTACGGGCATCTGCACCTACGGTTGCGGGTTGCCTGTGCACCTCCGCACTGTACCCGTCTCTGGCCTGCGATCCTCCTACAAT
Source organism: Pinus tabuliformis (assembly GCA_031772625.1). NCBI lineage: Eukaryota > Viridiplantae > Streptophyta > Pinopsida > Pinales > Pinaceae > Pinus > Pinus tabuliformis. The sequence continues at coordinate 148,184,886 of CM062814.1, forward strand.
CCTCCACACCTACACCGATCTCTGGCCTGCGAACCTCCGCACCTTTTCCTCGATCTACCTGCATATCTCTGCACTTTCTCCTTCAGAGGCCTATGGATCTCCGCACCTGAAACGTGTCGCACCTTCGGTCCAGTCTTCAAATATGCCATAGACTATCAGATCTACAGATTTGATCATGCGTAAAGGAGATCTTGACCCATCAGTAGATTTGCCCTATAAAGCTCAGGTTTCTCCTTGATGTAGATCTAGATATCACTCACCAACCAGAATTTCAGATCTTGCTCTCCTTAAGATATTCAACCCATAAGCATGCTCTAGCCAAATGATCCCTTCCACTTTCATAGCCTTAGGCTTTTCACAATACCACGGTCCAAAACCATAATAACACAATACTACGGACCCAACAACCATAAGATTCCGACACGTGTGATTTTCTTTACATGAAAGTGTGTGAACTTTTAGGACCGCACCTTTTGTTCTGTTAACCTGCGAATATGTCTGCACCTTCTGAACGGAGTACCTGCGGACCTAGCCTATGACCGCACCTATTGCACGGTGCACCTGCGAACTTCTTATTTTCTTCATTCTTTGTGGGTTGATCATCAATCTTTGCTACTGACCTGTTGTACTGTGATCTATCACCTGTATGAGTTGCCATCAAGGACAACATTTTAGCCATAATGCCAACAATCTCCCCCTTTGGACTTGATGGCAAAGCTTACTTGTCATTTGATTCCTTTGAGCTATCCTGCATCCCATGTATTATGTCACATCTGATATCTCTTCTGTGGATTCACTTGATTGTATATAAGTGAGATGTTCTTCTATGAGTGGGTTGCCATCAGGTAAAACACATGCATCATAATGCCAACAATCTCCCCCTTTGGACTTGATGGCAACAACACCAAATCACTCTCCCCCTTTGACATCAAGGGCAAAGGGCGGACCAAGATATTCTCTTCCTTCGCTGTCCATACTCCCCCTAAGTACCTGCTGAAATATCTGAATGAGCTTCCCCTTTGTATATGCCAAGAAGTACCACTCTGTCCATGCTTCCTCTGAGTACCTGCTGAAATCTCTGAATGAGATCCCCCTTTGTATATGCCAAGGTGTACCAATCTGTCCATGCTACATGCTAAAATCTCTGCTCTGCTGACGTGTGTTGTTAATGCTCCCCCTGACTGTAAGCAAGGTCTGCAAAAAGATGTTCTACAAGAAGAACATGACTCTATACATCATAAATGACCTTCCTATCACCAGAGATTCATACATACATCTATCTCCCATCATAATGGTGATATACCAAGAGTTTACATATGATAACATAAGAGAATAACATCATTCATCCCAGGCATAGTGGGGAAACCAACATAGGCCGTTACATGACCTGAAGAGATCTCATCAAATGACTACAATAGATAGAGACACACTATTACATCATGAGTCTTGATATCACCTTTACAGAGACCAATCACCTAAATAAGATCATGATAAACATCAGCACCGACACTGTATGATCTTCTCCATAGCATCGAATCATTCACATTCTATCATATGTGAGAAACACCATAGCCATCCAGATTTGCATGGACCAAGTATCATCAATTGGGAATATCTGCATCAATCAACACATGTACGAAACAACCTATCATCATATAGGTAAGAACTCATCATCATCATGTCTCCAACAATGCAACTTTGAATAATCATCCATGTATCCAGCCAACAATCCTCATCCATATATGTGCCAAGAACAATAGTAATCCTACATTATAACTGTAATATATGATATTTATGCATATGACGACAACAACATATGAGTGACTCATCATCAAGTAAAGAAGATGTGAATTCAAGCTATGTACTTCTCCTTATCCTTATGAAGATCACTATGTAAGAAGCATTAGGGAATCATCCATAAATCTGATCTAAATATCCACTATGTAACCCCAAGAATCACCTGAACAACTCATAACCATATCATAGCAAGATGAATCCATATAAGCATCATCACCAAGGACTATTAACCATAATGCCAACAATGCATTAAAAGCATATGCTCCCCCTAAACCTGTGCCATATGTTAGATCTGATCATGCATATATCAGCAATAAGCATCAAGACATCATCATCATCAAGTTAGGATCAAAACACTTCTAAACATCTTACAAGTATCAAAACATTTCCACATGTCCTCAGCAGACTGTAACTATTAACCAATCAGATCCTTTTTCTGAGCCTGTCCCCACTGCTTTTCCTCAGACTGAGATATACGCGACTTTGCAGTGTCTAACTCGCGTATATACACGACTTCCCTTTAAGAAACTTGCGTATGAGATTCAGGACACTGAAGTTTTACACTTTCAGCTCCCCCTGAGTCTGTTATGTCTGTGCTGTGCTGTGTCTCAGTACATTGTGCTGTGCCACATCTTTCTGACTGTACTTCCTTCTTCTTCCATATCTTCAAGTGTGATGATGTTTTCTCCTTTTGGTGTGATGTCCGTCCTTTGTTCCTGCATTCCTTTGCTATATGTCCAAGCTTGTTACATGCATAACATCTTACATGTTTCATATTCCTCCTGTAGCAATCAGCAGCTTTGTGACCAAACATATTGCAAGAAAAACAATATCCATTAAAGTACCTGGAATGTGATGATATTTCTGTGTGATGATCTTGAACCATTCTTCTTCTACATCTAGCTGCAACATGTCCAAGATTATGACATTCATAACATTCAATATTATTCATCTGAGTAAATGGCCGACTATTACTTCCATAGATAGGAGTAAAAGATTTTCTTTGAAGAATCTCTTTCCTTGATTGTTGATGGGGTTGACCTCTCATCTCCTTGTTGATCATTTTAGTTTTCTCTTTAGAGTTCCTTGCCTCACCTTGTGAACTAGATTCACCTTCAACAGATTCCTGAAAACCAAGACCAGTCTTGATAGCAGGAGACCTTTGACTACTAAGAATATCATCCAAGGCTTTAGTACTATCTTGAAATCGTAACAGTTTATCCTTTTCTTCTAATTTAGCTTTCAAGATATTTACCTCAACTTGAAGTTGTTCATCCTTTTCTAGACATTGCTTCTTCATGTCTTCTTCAACTCTCCTTTCTTCTTCCAAATGATGCCTTAGTTTGAGAATCTCCTTTTCTTGTTCTTCATTCAGATCCTGCTGCATTTGACGAATTCTGAAGGCACATTCTAGCTGAGATTTAAAGCTGATAACTTCGTTTACCTATTTTTCAATAGCTTGGAGTAGATATTTATTCTGCTTCTTTGATTCTTCAAGATCTTCCTTTAGTGATCGGATCGTGGCTTCAAGACTTTCATAGTAACTGGATCTATCTCTGAGTTTCTTGATGGTTGTGCTTCTTTCATTGACTTCATCTCTTAGTGATGTTACTTCATCCTGCAGCTTTTGATATTTGTCCTTAAATAACTTCCTTACCTTGTTTCCTTCTTCTAGTTGGGCTTTTAGTTTGGTAGCTTCTTCTTTGAAGTCACATTCCCTTTTGTTCAATAGATCTTGTTGATCCCTGATTTTATCTGAAAGACCTTTAAATTCTGCCTCTATTTGATATCTTTCTTGTTCACCCATAAGAGAAAATTCAGTTGTTTCACTATCACTTTCATCTTTTCCAAATGGATAGATAGCTGGAACATCAGAGGATAGAAAATTCATACTTGATAGTTCATCTTCATTCTGAAATGATTCTGAATCTGATTCTGAATTTGAAGAGCTTCTTACACCTAATCCCCAATCGATTCTCCCACTGTCATAGTTCTTTTGAGATGTCTTCTTCTTCTTAGGTGCTTTCTCCTTAAGCTTCTTTCCCATTGTTCCACGGATCTCCTTCAAGTGATCAAGCTTCTACCAAAGGACCTGCTCTGATACCAATTGTTGGAAATAATACTGAGAGGGGGGGGGGGGGGGGTGAATCAGTATTATCACATCAATAAAATTTTTTCATTTCCATATTCAGATTCATATAAGCTACTTCCACAACTTCTTATGATTCAGTTAGTTGATCCTTAATGAGTGCATTAAAACATTATCAATCATATTAACAGTAAACAGGTGCAGTAAAATAGAACAGATCATCACACATAAGTCACACACATGAACACCATGATATAAGGTGGAAACCCAATGTGGGAAAAAACCACCTGCTGCAAGTCATCTCAATATTTTTCTTAATAAGAAAATCCTTTTACAATATTTCTGTACTGGTGCAGTCTTATACCAGTAAGCAGGCTTCTACCTGTAGAGAGCTACAACTCCCGTAGATCTTGTACTAGCTGATCCATTTACTAGTACACAGGCTTCTACCTGCTACAATGCTCCAAAATTTTCAACTGCTACTGGAAGGGAGCTACCACCCCCTTAGCTCTTGTACTAGCTAAGATACTAGTACGTAGGCACCGACCTACAATCTTCTCTCCTCTGGGTACCATGTTTCATACATTTTCAGACTGGATACACCTGAAGCACAACACATAATCTGAAAGGCCACGTTTCATCCAATTTTCATACTGGACCCATAAATATCATTGAAGCACATAATCAATCAATCTTCTGAATCACCCAATCACCAGATCAATACATATACAAGGATAGTATGCATGTCAGCAATCAGATCTAGTCCATCAGATCATATAAGGATAAGTCATTATGAACTTGATCCATTCATCCATCAATACTGAAGCTAATCATAATCATTCAATCAATCACTTCTCAGAATGCTGTTATCAGAACATAATACCAGTAACCAGACATCACTTCAAAACCCAGAACACTTCAGTAAACAACAGAAGCAGCTAAAACATATTTTAAGAAAAGTACGCAGCTTCTTCAATGGAAACCTGCAGGTATCCACTCCTGCACCATCTATTGATCCGCGGGTATCCGCACCTGAATAGGCTTCTGACCTGCGAGTATCCATAGCTTACAGTATTCTTCTTTGTGGGCATCCGCACCTACGGCTGTGGGTTTCATGCACACCTCCGCACTGTACCCATCTCTGGCCTGTGATCCTCCTGCAATCCTCCGCACCTACACCGATCTCTGGCCTGCGAACCTCCGCACCTTTTCCTCGATCTACCTGCGTATCTTCGCACTTTCTCCTTCAGAGGCCTGCGGATCTCCATGCCTGAAACATGCAGCACCTGCAATCCAGTCTTAAAATATGCCACAGACTATCAGATCTATAGATCTGATCATGCGCAAAGGAAATCTCGACGCATCAGTAGATTTGCCCTATAAAGCTCAGGTTTCTCCTTGATGTAGATCTAGATATCACTCACCAACTAGAATTTCAGATCTTGCTCTCCTTAAGATATTCAACCCATAAGCATGCTCTAGCCAAATGATCGCCTTCCTCTTTTATGGCCTTAGGCCTTCTGTTACACTAAAATTTGTCACCATGACTATTTGCAGTTAGTATGGCTCCATCAACTGTCATACTATCCTCCTTGGCAAGTCTCATACCTCTGCTCTCCATGTCAAACTCCAAGAAAGAGAGAAAGTCTTTAAAAATCTATATATCTTTGGGTACGCAGTTTCTCTTAGCCTTACCTGCGTGTACGCACTCCAAGTTCACAATACCTGCGTACTTGTATGCTCTGTCTGTAAAACAATGGGTGCGTACTCCTGTAAAGGTCAAAAGGCGCAAGTTTCACTCCAAAAAAGTTACTTGTGGTCATTTCTAGAGCATTCTAGAAGCTTGTTTGACGTGTATGGAGCGCCTCCAGATGGTTCATGTATCCCTATGAAAGAGGAACTTATCCCATCAAGAGGGGAGCTATCCCATCCAAAGAGGGGCTTATCCCATTGATGGTGGACCTGAATAACTTCCTCTAGAGAACTATAAATACAGGCATTGGGCCAGAGGGAGGGGAGGTTGAAAGCTGAACATTCCTAAGGGTAGATGCTGTTGGAATTAGGACTCCCTTGTAAAGCTTGAGAGGAGAGATTCCCATCCTTTCCTAGCCTTATTTGGAAGTGGGTGAGCTGATCAAATTAAAGGAAAACTCTTGCTGGACCCTAGGAGGGACCTGCAAAACACCAAGGCTCAGGTTGTAATGGTTTTTTTTGTTTCCACTTAATACAAATGAACTCATTTTTCTCAATAGATTGTTATTCATGATTTGTTTCATATACTCCTTGGTCTGTATGATGGATATGTGTTATTTTATAAGTTTATCAGGTGCTGTTTAATCTTTTGGCTTGTTAGTGAATGCATGTTTCGAAGAGAAGGAGGAGCTCATCCGGATCGGCAAGGCTGGACTACTACAAAGCGTTGGACTAAAGGTATGTTATAATCACCTGATTACTTGTATTCTAAATGCATGTTTAGAGAAAGGTAGTGTTTATTTGTCTTGTTTGTCCCTAGAAAGCCTTTGCTTCTAGGGAGGTCAGTTTTGTCCACAAAATCGACTCTTTCCGCATGACAAAATGGTGACTCCGCTGGGGAACTCCATTGATGTGAATGATTTTTCCTTTGTGTGAAACTTTGATTTGAGAAAAGTCGTTTGTTTTCTGGTTTTTGGCTGTCTGACTGTGCATTTGGGTGGGATAGCTTAGGGTTAAGTTAGTTTTTATTTTTCTTGATTTTGAGAGCAGTACGCACCCTCTGCGTTAAGCACAGTGTGTACCTGTACGCACTTTTGCTATTTACACAGAGTGTGGCCGCACCTGTGTAAACATGCTGCCTGCGTACCCCTGTCAAAAGCTTAGAAAATTTCCATTTTTTCCTTTTTCTCCTATTAGATTTTGTTTATAGCTTGTTTTTGCTGCCTAGATCCACTGTTCACCTGTCAGAAGCTTTCATCTTGGCTAATTTCATTGGAATTCCTGCTTTAAGCTTTTATCAATTGGGTGTTTTTGAGTCTCTTTTTTGAGAAATTCTAAATTTGATTTCCTTTGGTCATTACTTGGAGGTTGGTCTCAGTCTTTTCACAATTTTGCATCTTTTTGCTTGTGTTTTTGCTAAATTGTGTATGAGTGTTAACCGCCTTTGAGTGTTTTTATTTTTTGATCTTTGGAACTCTCACCCAATTTTCTCAACTTGCACTTGATTGGTTCTTAGATTACATTAGAATCATCTTGTGTTTGAGAATTCTCTTGCATAGATCACATTTGCATAATTAGAATTCTCATTTTCAGAATATTAATGAAAAATGTGCATAGATTACATTTGCATACTTTTAAAGTGAATTGTGCATAGATTACAATTGCATAGTTTACATTATGAAAAATCAATCGTAGATTTAGATCAGTTTTCTTTGATTTGAATTTACACAAAATAGAAAAATAAAAAAATGGTTTGGAATTGATTTGCATTAGTTTTTCTTGATAAAATTAGTGCATTAGAGAATTTGTTATATTTTCTCTTAGTGATCAATTTTTTGCATTGTTGGAAGTGAACGGAAAATCTCTCCTTACTTTAGTTAGGATTCATCAAATTGAAAAGATTACATTATCATATTCGATTGCATTCAGTTTTGAGTCGGGTCATAACACCATTGGTTTCGTATCCATTTACCCATTTGAGTAATAACAGCCTAAATAACACAGCGCTTAATTAAAATTCATCTAGTAATTTTTACATTTCTAGGGCTCTGAGACACCAATATAGATCAGGCTAGTGTCTTGGAGTAGGAGAGTAATTAACTCTCCAAGACAGCAAAACCAAACAAGTAGCTCATCTTGTGGTAGGAGAAATCCAACTGTTACATTTATGCTCTGGGAAAGCTCCTCTTAAAGGAGAAGCACGAGATCGTGTCCGAACCAGTGAGGGGATCAATCCTCCTTCATTGGGAACGACGCCAGATACGCACGTATTACAAATGGTAAACCTCAAATTATTGTCGAGGAGCCTGGGGTCACTTGTCAGTAAACCTTGGATTATTGTTAAGGAGCCGACAAGGGGATTGAGCTTGTTACTCTGCCCTTGCGTGCTATCAAATCGTAGACTGTTCCCCCAGGTATAATTGTTGTTGTTGGTGACCTTAGTGACTATTATCTTTAGGGTTCTACCCAAGGTGACAGTGGAGGGAAGATCCCACTGTACCTGGAGCAGACGTCGGCTAGACTCACTTGGATTTTCTGGGGGGTTCACTTCACTCGAGACAGTTTAAGTGGAGGAACTTGGTCCAGTCTATTCATTAAGCAGGTTGCCAGGGTAACTGTTCCACCCGCCACTTTTGTACTGAATTCTGCGATGTTGGATTTCATCACCAACTAGTGTGTTCGGTCTGGAAGGTTACTATTTGTGTGTGGTTTGACTCCTAGATTTGATAGCGCGTGTTAATTTTTTTGTTTTTACTTTTAGAGACCATAGGTGTGAATTGTGAATTTTAATTGTTAGGTGTGAATTGTGAATTGTTGATTTTAGTTTTAAATTGTTAATAAAATTCACTGAAGTTGAATATAATGGCAAATGTTCCGGAATTTACCAACCTAGGAACCCCTCCTAATGAGAATCCTAGTACTTTTCCTTACTTTGGAAATGTTGGTCCTCCTTATATGGCTACTTTTTCATTACCTGGATTTACAATAGGTATACCGATATGGTTATTTTCAACTTCGTTGGCCCCAAATACTCCAATTGTTCCACCTCAACCGAATGCTTCACCTCAACAGAGTTCACCATCTCAACATCACCAACCTTCTGTTGACCCTTTACCTTCTTCGCCTAATTTTTCTTCCTCCATTTCTTCCTCTTCGCTTGGTAAAAGCATTGATGCTAGTAACCAGGTGGCTAAGAAGAAGAAGAAAGGGAAGAAGAAGAAGAAGAAGAAGAAGAAGAAGAAGCAAGATAAGAAAGAAGTCAACCAACCAACCATGACTATAAGTGTTAGTTGTGTTGAGGAAAACTCCGACATGCATCGTAAACCCAAATACCCTTGCAGGCTTTGTAAGGGTGACCACTTCCTTATCAATTGTCCTGGTATTCCAAAGGTCTTGGAAGTATGGTCAGAAAAATCTCATCAACTTTCCATTGATCCATCAACCAGTGATAGTCAGGTTCTTGGGAAAAAGGGTAAAGTTAGGTTTCCTTGTAAGTTATGCAAAGGGAGTCATCAAACTCACATTTGCCCTCACATGGATGAAGCCTCGAAATTGTTGGAAAACCTTACTGTTCCACAACAAGAATTTCCAGCTGGTTACCGTAAACTTTCTCCCAACCTACCGTCAACTGACGGAGTGGTCGATTCAATTTCACATACAGTCGATCACACTCTTCCATTGGAGAGTGAAACTCATGTAACTCAGGTTGATGATCCATTAGTTGATCAAGTGGTCGATTCAATTTCACAAAGAGTCGATCCCACTTTCCCTTTAGAGAGTGAACTTCATACCACTGAGGTTCTTTTCGTTACATCAGATTCTTCTATGCCCGGGGGAATTTCACCTGTTTCTATAGAACCCCCTCCAAGCACTGAGGTCTTTTCCTTTGATTGGAATAGATTGACAGAACCTCGTCTTCCTTCCTCCATCCCTTTCCAAATCATTGTCAAGGCTGGTGGTAGGGACATACATCATACTCAGGTAGATGAAGGTGCTTCTGTTAGTATTTTATCCTCAACTGTTTGGAAAGCTTTGGGTTCCCCTCAGCTTGCGCCTATTACGCAGAATCTAAAAGCTTTTAACAAAACCATTAGTGAACCTTTAGGGATCCTTCCTAAGTTTTCCATTACCTTGGAAGGTAAAAATGTCTGTATTGATCTTATGGTAGTTCGAGGTCCCTTGGATTTCAATTTACTCCTTGGGCGAGACTATGTTTATGCAATGAAAGCTGTCGTATCGACACTCTTTCGCGTGATGTCTTTCCCTCACAATGGCAGTATTGTGACTGTAGACCAGCTTTCGTTCCCTAGTCTTGTTTCAACTACCAATAATATGACACCCCTAAATGTTCCTGATTCTAAAGTGGTATCTACCCTGCCACGGGTTAATTATGTGGCAACTGGTCCCATGTTTTCAGTTATCGATGTACGTGAGCCTCTTACTGTTTGCTCATATTCCTTTGACTTAGATCCAGTAATTGACATGGAAAACTCTATGGGATTACTTGAACATGATGTTCTTATCCCTTTTGAGTCCCTTGAAATGTGTTCCTTCCAGAGAACTACTCTTCCTTCTGATGAAGACCTCTTGGAAGCCATGATCAAGGTGTGTCCATTGACATGTCTTTCTTCCAGTTGGAAGCCATGATCAATGGGCGAGGATAGTTTTTTCCTGTATCAACCTCGTTAAAAAATGAAACAGGTTGTATGAGGACTGTTCTTTTCCTGTGTCAACCTCGTTAAAAAATGAATCAGTTAATCGAGGAAAGTTTCTTTTACTGTGTCGACCTCGTTAAAAACAATGAATCAGTTGGTTTGAGCATAGTTCCTTGTCTTGTGTCAAGCTCGTTAAAAAATGAATCAAGGTTTTTAGAGTAGAGTTTTTGTTAGGTAGATTGTAGAGAGTAGAAGCGAGGATAGTTTGTTCCTCTCCCAACCTCGTTAAAAAATGAAATTGGATGTTCGAGGAAAGTTCCTGTTACTGAGTCAACCTCGTTAAAAAATGAATCCGGTTCGAGGATAGTTCCTTGTATTGTGTCAACCTCGTTAAAAGATGAAACAAGGATAGGTTATATAGGTAGATTGTAGAGAGTAGTTATGAGCATAGTTCCTTATCTTGTGTCAAGCTCGTTTAAAAAATGAAACAAGGGTTTTGAGGATAGTTCATTTCCTGTGTCAACCTCACTAAAAAATGAAACAACTCCCACTAGTCTTTCCAATATTTCGAAAGTAAACCTTCATTTCATCCACCTGGTTGAATACAATGAAGCTTGGGGGGCATGTACCTTGATTTGCATCATTATGCTGGGGGCATGCGAACTTATAACAAGCATGGTTTTTTGTTTCAAGCTTGCGTAAACATGAAACCGAATCCGAGCATAGTTCTTTTCCTGTGTCAAGCTCGTTAAAAAATGAAACAAATCCTCCTCTAATTAAGTCGAGAGTTTGACTAGATCTCATAAATATTAAGTTGTATATTTAGGTTAGTTATTTCAGTTTTTGCATAATTTTCTTACAGTTTTAGGTCGAGTCTTTCAAATGATCTCGTACATGAACCTTCATTCCATCCAGCTTGTACTTAGTTGAATGAAATGAAGCTGGGGGGCATGCGCTCTAGCAGTTACGCTTAGAGGGCATCAAGCATAGTTTTTTCTCTGTTTCAAGCTTGTGTAAAAATGAAACTACTTTGAAGCATAATTTTTCTCTGTTTCAAGCTTTTGTAAAAATGAAACCAATCTCGAGTCAATTTCAGTTATTTTCAAGACTCGTTAAACTCATGAAAATCCCGAGATTATTTTGCTATCTTTCATTCTCGTAAAACAAATGAAAATGCCGAGTTCTTTACGCCTTTTCCTGCTCGTAAATTAAATTGAAAGTCGGCCATATGAGTACATTTTTATCATTTTTTCGAACTCGTTAAAACTTACGATAAAGTGAAACCTTGGAGTTCTCTTTTAAGCCCTTTTCAGACTCTCAAAATATGAAAAGATTGCCGAGTTTTTTCTTTTTAAGCTCGTTAAAACAGAACTAAAAAGATGGTCCTCTGACAGCGCTTTTCTGACCGTAAAAACATGAAAAGATTGCCAGATTTTTGTCGTTTCAAATTCGATATTGGAAATAAAACGACGTGTCCTTGATCGCTTTTTACTTTTCAGATCAGAGACACTAATCATGAAAGTACTCCTTGGTCGTAAAGATCAAGTGGTTCTCTCAAGTATTATTTTATACTTTTTTCGGGCTTGGGAGACACAAATTTACGAAAAAGTTCAACCCTAGAGTCTTCTTAAGTTTTTTCAGACTCTCTAAAATTGAAAAACACCGAGTTTCTCCTATACTGGACTCGTTAAATTTTCACAGTAAAGGACCTGTTCGATTACAAACAGGAATGGACCACTCCTTCTTAGGGTTCGAATCAAAACTAAGTTGGACTCATCCGAAGGATGAGCTTATAATCAAGCATATGTTATCCTCCTCAAGCTTGTAAAAAATAAAGGGGTACTTGCCAGAAATGGTGGGGGAAAAGAGAGAAAAATGAGCCTATTTGTTATCCTTTGTCTCAGAAGAAGCCTTATCACCACTCTTGGACACGACACTTTTCATTCACCTGGGTTGGGAAATCCTTTGCCTCACAGTTAATCAAACCACATTGAAAGTCTTCAGCTGGGTATTAACTTTGGGTCAAATATCACCAAGCCATCTGTTGTGTCGTTATGTGTTCAAGAGGTCACTGCAAATAAACCATTCATCTGCAAAATACCCGTCATCCATCTCGACCATCCCTGAGTCAGTCCTTACAACTACATTTCTTCAACTTGATCTATGATTTCGTGTTGTGGGCTTGCCTGCAACGGGTCGCTTTCTATCGACATCACCACATTATCTAGAAATATGAGCTAGAAATCGTCAGTACCTTGAAATCTACATGCATCAATGGCAGATTTCTCGCCTTTGACGACGGTTTACATCATTGACTTTCGATCGAAGGATTCCGTGAAATGTTCGACATCAACTCATTCATTCACATCTCATGGATTGTACTCGGTACTTTGAGGACCATTGACATCACTGGTGGTCTCTCTCACGCTTGTTAACAGTTTACATCATTGACTGCTAATCAAGTGGTTTCTACCATGTTCGACATCAACTCATTTATTCGCATGGATAGAATCGTACCTGTTCGGGAAGTAGAAATGAAGACCCTGGATCTAGTTTCCACCATCTAGGCTGCGAGGAGTTTTGTATTCATTATATAGTAGACTAATCATAAACAGATGGCTGTGCCCATACTGTGTCTACAAAGTCTATGATTATGATGTACTGCAAAATCATTCCTGTATCAGAGCAGTAGATAGTTTGTTAGTTAAAGTTTTCAATCTGAGTATGGGAATGCCTACCTCAGCGATGATATGATCTTATATATGTATTTTGTGTTGAATACTTGCAGGTTCCGACTGGGCTCTCCACAAGATAATCCTTGAAATGATAAAGTACTTCACCCTTCCTAGATGATATGAAACCCTAATCTACTACAGGCTTTGCACTTTAGGGGGCAATCTGTTACACTAAAATTTGTCACCATGACTATTTGCAGTTAGTATGGCTCCATCAACTGTCATACTATCCTCCTTGGCAAGTCTCATACCTCTGCTCTCCATGTCAAACTCCAAGAAAGAGAGAAAGTCTTTAAAAATCTATATATCTCTGGGTACGCAGTTTCTCTTAGCCTTACCTGTGTGTACGCACTCCAAGTTCACAATACCTGCGTACTTGTATGCTCTGTCTGTAAAGCAATGGGTGCGTACTCCTATAAAGGTCAAAAGGCGCTAGTTTCACTCCAAAAAAGTTACTTGTGGTCATTTCTAGAGCATTCTAGAAGCTTGTTTGACGTGTATGGAGCACCTCTATATGGTTCATGTATCCCTATGAAAGAGGAACTTATCCCATCAAGAGGGGAGCTATCCCATCAAAAGAGGGGCTTATCCCATTGATGGTGGACCTGAATAACTTCCTCTAGAGCACTATAAATACAGGCATTGGGCCAGAGGGAGGGGAGGTTGAAAGCTGAACATTCCTAAGGGTAGATGCTGCTGGAATTAGGACTCCCTTGTAAAGATTGAGAGGAGAGATTCCCATCCTTTCCTAGCCTTATTTGGAAGTGGGTGAGCTGATCAAAGTAAAGGAAAACTCTTGCTGGACCCTAGGAGGGACCTGCACAACACCAAGGCTTAGGTTGTAATGGTTTCTTTTGTTTCCACTTAATACAAATGAACTCATTTTTCTCAACAGATTTTTATTCATGATTTGTTTCATATACTCCTTGGTCTGTATGATGGATATGTGTTATTTTATAAGTTTATCAGGTGCTATTTAATCTTTTGGCTTGTTAGTGAATGCAGGTTTCGAAGAGAAGGAGGAGCTCATCCGGATCGGCGAGGCTGGACTACTACAAAGCGTTGGACTAAAGGTATGTTATAATCACCTGATTACTTGTATTCTAAATGCATGTTTAGAGAAAGGTAGTGTTTATTTGTCTTGTTTGTCACTAGAAAGCCTTTGCTTCTAGGGAGGTCGGTTTTGTCCGCAAAATCAACTCTTTCCGCATGACACCTTCCACAATACCACGGTCCAAAACCATAATAACACAATACCACGAACCCGACAACCATAATATTCCCACACGTGCGCTTTTCTCTGCATGAAAGTCTGTGAACTTTTAGGACGGCACCTTTTGTTCTGTTAACCTGCGAATATGTCCACACCTTCTGAACGAAGTACCAACGGACCCAACCTATGACCGCACCTATTGCACGGCGCACCTGCGAACTTCTTATTTTCTTCATTCTTTGTGGGCTGATCATCAATCTCTGCTACTGACCTGTTGTACTGTGATCTATCACCTGTATGAGTTGCCATCAAGGACAACACTTTAGCCATAATGCCAACAAGAACATGCCTCCACTAACTTTTCTTTTCCAAATGAAATATGTAAAATAAAAAACAACCTTCACTATCTTATATGAAACCTATCGAAAGCAAAATGATGTTTACTTCGCTAAGATGCACTTTATATAAATGATGTTCTCTTTGATTTTCCAGATGCTCTAATGTAATAAAAGCTTCAATTAAATAAAAAATGGGATTTTGATTCAAATCCTTTTAATCGAAACAATGCACCAATTAAAGCAACACCAACTCAAATCCAAAAGCACTTAAATGAAAATGTCTTTCACTTTTCTCTTTTGAATGAATAAACAATGCACCATTTTCAGCTTGTAAACCAAACAATGTAATCTATGTTCAATCAATAATAAAGATGACTTTTCAAGTGCAAGATGACCTAATGCAATCGAAAATCAACTTTGCAAAAGACAAGTCAAAACTAATGCAAATTGACGTTTTGAATGATTTTAACAAATAACCAGATCTAATCAATCAACAAACTACAAACTCAGTGACACTTACAAGTGACAAGTGACAATCAAATGACCTAAAAACCCTAGAATCAATCCAATTTCACTCCAAACACTTGAAAGCTCAAGAGACAAGAATTGGCTAATCAAATAAGATAATTAGACAAAACACCAATAAATCCAATCAAAATGGACAAGAAAAAGGACCTGAGGGGCTGAGGCACACTGGATTTTGGCAAAGAACCCCTAATTTTTACCAGTCTTTGAGATCATCACGACTGTAATGGAAAAAATCATGTTGAACAAGGGTTCAACGTGACTATTCTAAAGGAAAGCATGCTCGCAGCGTGAGTGTCCAAGTCAAAAATGCGTTGGGCAAGGAATAAAGAAAAAAATAAAAAATATTTCAACAAACACTCTAGACTCAACACTCTAAGGTATTAATCAGTGACTGTGGAGACCTATACATGCTCAACCTAACTAAAAACCCAATGTTGAGTCAAACTGATCAAGAGATCAAATCGAAATAGAGGTTAAAGAGGCTATAGCTTCCCCAGTGGAGTCGCCATTTTGTTTGGAAGGAAAATCCCCTCTGTGGACAAAGGCGATCTCTCTAGCCCATTGATTGGATCTAGCAAGAAACTGAAAATACTAACATACAATTTCCTAATTTTTGTTTAAGAAATGCAGAGAGAGAGTCATCTACCTCGCTCTAATGTTAATCGCTCAATCCTTTGGAGATGACTTTTATTCCTTCTCTTCCAGGCTTGCTCCTTACTTTTTCTTCACATCTGAGTACTTACAAGAAAGATCAAATATCAATACAAGGTATAAGAGCATATATGTAATACATCAAACATAAATTACTTAATAGGTAAAGGTGTATTAAGCTAAAAGCATAAACATTCACACAATTATGGAAAGTGAACATCAGATGTATATATTAATAAGCTAAAAAGGGAAGCATACAACCTATTCCTTGATGTTGGAGAACTCCTCTTGGTGGATGTCCAAGTCCAGTAAAAGACTCTTCAAGCAATCCTTCTCCAAGTTATAATGGGCAGCATTTCGGCATAATCTCAATATAGGAATGCAAGCAATCAATGACCAACCATTTGGGGATGGAAGGGAGTTGATTTATAGGAATGGGTAGGGAGTTAGGGATCCATAAAAGAAGGAGGAAGGTCCAAATCTCAAGGGGAAAGCCCATAATGATAAGATCAAGAGCTCCAAATGGGAGAGCTCGACCATATCTACAATAACCCTAATCCATCTCGTTGTTCTTGACATTTCTAGCATACGAAGCTTCTCCCCCATTTTGGGAAAACCTACTAGAAGAGGTTCAACACATGTTTTCATATCAAAACCCATGCTGGCATCACTAGGGTAAAGTTGTGAAACCTATCATAAGCACGAGTAGGAAGTGGAGCAAAGCACGCATGCCCAAAAAATTAGGGTTTTAGCTAACCTTCTTCAGAATTGACTCAGGGTAGTTTTCCTTTGGTTTTTCAGGAATTTTTTTTCTTTTTCCTGTGTATCATGATGGATATACTTCATGGTTGTCGACATTTTGGCACTTTGGTATATGCAACAGGAAGTGTGTTGGCATTTTGGCACAGGTGTGGCGCTACAGTGCAGGTGTTGTCCTTGATGGCAACTCTCTTTGATGACAGATCTCAGTCCAGACTACAAGAATGAAGAGAAATTTCATATACGCAGGTTCATTAAGCCCAAGTTGCATATACACACTAGTACGCTATATACAAAGTCGCGGATACGCAGACTCGCTATATACGAAGTCGCGTATACACGCAGTTTCATGAACAGAAAAGAGCGTACATGTCGAGAAGCTTCCCTTTGGTCCGTGGTAGTTAGTCCTCGGTACTTAAGCCTATGTTTTTGACCAAGGTATCTCGACAAACGTGTTGATCCCTAGTTTTGAAGTTGATGGTATTGTGTTACTATGGTTTTGGACCGTGGTATTGTGAATGGCATAAGGCTATATAAGGAGAAGAAGATCATTAGGACAGTGTACTGAAAAAAAAAAGTCTTGAATATCTAATGAAGAAAGTGATCTAGTATGCAGGTTCTGGGTTGATGATACATTGCTTGATCTGAGCTAAGGAGAGATCACATCGGTTGATGGAAGGATAGATCGGGATCAAATTGTTTGAAATGAACTATCGGTATATGGTTGATTACGCATATTTTTAGATCTGCATACTGACGCAATGTTATGTTCTGGATATGACTGATGTCTGGTACAGCTGCAAGTTATGAGAAATTATTTTTAGATCTGTATGCAGGTTGTCTTTAGTAAAAGCGTGTGTATACGCGGGTTGGGTTCATTGAAGTGGCGTATATCTTTTGAAGCTTAATTTTTGGGGTTGCAGTTGGGTCTGATTGTTATTGCAGAGTTCTGTAGTCTGCTCTGTGTTCTGGTGACTGGGTGTTGACAGGGTTTCAGTGGTTCAGTGATTGAAAGATTGATGATGCTAGTATTGGTTGTTTTGTGCTTCAATGATTTGTTATGAAAAGTGAATGAATCGTGGTCTTCAGATTGTTATGTTGTGCTTCAGGAGTATCCAGTCTGAAAATTGATGAAAAGTGGTACCTGAAGGAAAGAAGATTGTAGGTCAGCACCTACGTACTAGTATCTTAGCTAGTAAAAGAGCAAAGGGGGTTGGAGCTCCCTTCCAGGAGAGCTTTGAAAACGAGAGAAGGTTGTAGCCTTCTGCAGGTTCTAGCCTGCGTACTGGTATAAGGCCGCATCAGTACAAAAGATTGTAAACTGAAGTTTCTTATTAAAGAAAGATAGAGACGACTTGCAGCAGGTGGTTTTCACCCACATTGGGTTTCAACCTTAGGTGTTCATGTGTGTGGTTTTTGTGTGATGATCTGTTCTGTTATACTGCACCTGTTTACTTTTAATATGGTTAATAATGTCCTGATGCATTTACTGAAGATAAACTAACTGAATCATAAGATTTCCGGTTATACGCTGGTTGCTTTAGACATAGTAGCGTGTACACGCTGGTTCACTTAACTGAAGTAGCGTATATGTTTCTGAGTATTGAAAAAGTTTTATTGATATGATAATACTGATTCACCCCTCCCCCCCCCTCTTAGTATTATTTCCAACAATTGGTATCAGAGCCGGTCCTTCAGAGAAGCTTGATCGCTTGAAGGTAGATCGTTCATCATGAGAAACTACGAGAGAGAAGCATCAATCAGGCCACCAGTTTTTGATGGGACAAACTTCAATTATTGGAAGGTAAGAGTTACTGCCTATCTTCAATCTCTGGGTACAGAAGTTTGGGACATCGTAGAGACAGGCTACACTTTTCCTTCAGCTACTCGTACAGATCCAGCTGAGAAAAAGAAGTATGAAACAAATGCGAAAGCAGTCAGTACTCTATTAGGATGTATATCCCAATCGGAATTCATGAAGGTAATGCACTATAAATCCGCAAAAGAAATATGGGACAAAATTGTCACGAGCTATGAAGGAGACAAACAGGTAAAGCGTGCTAAACTTCAAACTCTCAGGATTAAGTATGAGACTCTCAGAATGTATAATGATGAAAGTGTGGCTAACTATTTCCTTAGGGTAGATGAGATTGTTAATTGCGTGAAAAACTTGGGTGAAGAAATAAAAGAGGCTATTGTGGTTGAAAAGGTTCTAAGATCATTGTCCCCCAAATTTGAATCTAAAGTGTCTGCAATAGAAGAAAAAGAAAATCTACGAATTCTTACTATGTCTCAGCTTCACGGAATTCTAACTGCTTATGAAATGAGAAAAGGAGGTCCATCAGACAGAAGAGAAGCTGCTTTCAAGGCTTCAGGCAAAGAAGATTATTATGAAGCAAGTCACGTTCCAGAAGATGAAGAAGAAGAATCAAATTTTGTCAGAAATCTTCAAAGGGGTTCTGGAAGGTTCAGAGGTAAGTTACCTTTTAAATTCTTTGCTTGTGGAAGAGTAGGTCATTATGCTGCCAAATGTCCTCACAAAGATAAGAATGACAAGGGAAAGGAACCTATTAAATGGAACAAGAAACAAAATGAAAAGAAGAAAAGCTATTACACTCATGAAGATAGTGATGGTCTTTCAAATAGTGACGAAGATGAACAGGGTTATAGATATAAACTTTTAATGGCTTTTGAAGATGATGACTACATGGATGCTATAGATGTAGAAGGCTTTTATGAAGAAATGAATAATCTCAAAGTTTTCTTAGAAGAGAAAAGTGCTATTATTGATTCTCTACAATGTCAACTGGCAGAAAAGGAAAAACATCTTGAAAAATTGGAATGTGAGATAGTTTGTCTTAGAAAGGAGATTGAGAAAACAAAAGCGATTAATCTTAAATTTGTTAAAGGATCTGAAACCTTGGATGAGATTATCAATGTGCAGCGTTCTCCTCTGATCAAGACATGTCTGGGATATAATGGAGAAACATCTCAAGCTTCTACCTCTAAAAGTTATCTTGATGCAACAAGGAGGAGCGAGCAAACACCAAATAAAAGTCATCAGGTGAATCAGGGATAGTTTACCTCAAGAACAAATAAAGACTATCAAGAAATTCGAGGACAAGCTGCCTTAAGGACAAACAGAAGCTACAATCAGCCACAGGTAAAATCTTCCCAATTTGCCCCAAGAATGGATGTCAATAGAAGCTACAATCGGTTGGATGATAGATCTGATTATCGGAGAAATTTCTTTAATGGCCAATGTTTTTCTTGCCATAACTTCGGTCACAAAGCAGCTCAATGTGTTGCCTACAAGACAATCATGACTAGAGAAGCTCAAAAGCAAAGAAGTATGACTGGAACCATGAAAAGGACTTATAACAACTTTTCAGTTCTTGAAAATGAAGTTGAATGCTCTATTTGTAATAACTTTGGTCATGAAGACTCTGAATGCAGGAGCAGGTTCTGGAAGACAACTCAGAAGGAACAAATCTCAAATGTCAGAACATGGAGAATAAAGGAACCACAACCAGAAAGATGTGGGATAGCCTTTTATGCAGAAGGTCAAGAAAGTCTATGGTACATTGACAGCGGATGTTCGAAGCATATGATAGGGGACAAAGAAAAACTTGAATCATATACCGCATTAGAAAAGGGAAAGAAAGTTTCCTTTGGAAACGATATCTCTGCAGCCATAAAAGGAAAAGGCGTCGCTCCGTTGAAAGAGAAGGTCAAAGCTGGAAATGTTTTGTATGTTGATGGATTGAAGCATAATCTTCTGAGTGTCAGTCAGATGTGCGATCAAGGAACAGAGGTAATATTTATATCAAATGGATGTTGTGTTCGTGATCTTGATACAGGTGAAACAGTGATCCAAGGAAGAAGGACTCCAAATAATCTATACATATTTGAAGAAAGACAACAACAATGCTATTTGAGCAAGAATGATGAACACTGGCTATGGCATCGGAGGTTGGGGAATCTAAGCTTTCCACAAATAAGGAAAGCATGCAAATATCAGGCAGTTCGTGACCTTCCAGATATCAAAATTCTAGACAACACCATATGCAAATCATGTCAGTTTGGAAAGAAAACCAGAACTAATTTTCCTGAGAAGGAAGGATCAGCTAGCATGCCTCTTGAGCTAGTACATACAGATACATGTGGTCCATTTAGAAAAAGAACACCTCGAGGAGAAGAATATTTGATATTATTCATTGATGATTTCTCCAGGTTTGTCTGGTTAGGACTTATGAAGCACAAAGATAAAGCATTCGAAAAATTCAAATCCTTCAAAGCCTTGGCTGAAAATGAATCAGGACACAAAATTAAGTGCCTCAAATCTGACAGAGGTGGGGAGTTTACCTCGAATGAATTTTTCGATTTCTGTGAAGAACATGGGATAAGAAGAGAATTCTCTACAGCTAGAACTCCTCAGCAAAATGGAGTTGTGGAAAGAATGAACAGAACAATCCAACAAATGGCTTGTGCTATGCTTGATGAATCAGGTACTCCCGCAACTTTCTGGGGTGAAGCTGCACATGTTGCGGTTATTATTCTCAACAAAACAAATGTCCGAGTAAACTGCACTCAAACTCCTCATGAGCTCTGGTGTGGTAAGACTCCTTCGGTGAAGCACTTCAAAATCTTTGGGAGCAAATGTTATATTAAGAATACTGATGAGCAACTTGGCAAACTTGAACCAAGAGTAGATGAAGGCATTCTTCTTGGTTATTCTCCACATAGCAAAGCATACAAGTGCTACAATAAAAGACATGGCAGAATTGTTGACAACATTGATGTTGTGGTTGATGAGAAGGGATACATTCCTAGGCAAGTTCATCATGAAGACATCAAAGAAGATGAAGGCTACCCTCAAAGACAGAATGATGAAGAAGAACCTCAAGAAGAACCAGAGGAGAAGACAAGAATAGAAGAAAAGACTCCATCCAGATATGTTCAGAAGAATCATCCAGAATCTCAGATTGTGGGGCAGAAAGAAGCAGGAGTACAAACAAGAAGAACAATTGCAGAAGCTTCAAGCTATTTGGCATTACTCTCTTCCACTGAACCACAAAATGTGAAAGAGGCATGCAAAGATGAATGTTGGGTCAAAGCAATGGATGAAGAACTTGAGCAGATCGAAAAGAACAACACTTGGAAATTGGTTCCTAGACCAAAAGATAAGAATGTCATAGGGACAAAATGGGTCTTCAAAAATAAATTGAATGAAAATGGAGAAGTAATTAGAAACAAGGCCAGACTTGTTTGTAAAGGGTATGCGCAGCAAGAAGGAATATATTTTGAAGAGACCTTTGCTCCTGTTGCAATACTTGAGGCCATCCGAATGTTCCTTGCTCTCTCAAGCTTTCAAAACTTCAAGGTATTTCAAATGGACGTGAAATCAACCTTTCTGAATGGAGACTTAGAAGAAGAAGTATATATTGAGCAGCCAGATGGTTTCATTCTTGGGGATGATCCAAACCTTGTATGTAGATTGAAAAAGGCTCTCTATGGTCTCAAACAAGCTCCAAGGGCTTGGTACTATCGTTTGGACAAATATCTTCACCAACAAGGTTTTTCAAAAGGATCAGCAGATAGCAATCTCTATATGAAAGTTGAAAATAACAAATTGCTAATACTTGTTGTGTATGTAGATGATATTATCTTTGGCAGCAATGAAGAGGCTATGAGTCGAAACTTTTCCTTGGTTATGCAGAAAGAATTTGAAATGTCATTACTTGGAGAATTGACATACTTTCTTGGATTGCAAATCCAACAAAATGAAGGAGGTATTTTCTTGTCTCAAACCAAGTACCTCAAGAATATCTTGAAGAAGTATGGCATGGAATATTCAAAGCTAGTTTGTACCCCCATGGTTACAGGATGCAGCCTCAGTGCAAATGATGAATCAGCAGCAGTTCACCAACCAACTTATAGATCCATGATTGGGAGTTTGCTTTATTTGACAGGTACCCGACCAGATATTATGCATGCAGTAGGAATTGTTGGAAGATTTCAAGCCAACCCAAAGGAAACTCATCTTCAGGCAGTCAAAAGAATCTTCAAGTATCTTCAAGGGACTCAAAACTATGGCTTATGGTATCCTAGAGATACAGATCTCACTCTTCATGCTTACACAGATGCAGATTGGGCCGGAAGTGTGGATGACAGGAAAAGCACAAGTGGTGGTGCATTCTTCATGGGTTCCAGATTAGTATCTTGGTTCAACAAGAAACAGAGTTCGATTGCTTTATCTACAGCTGAAGCAGAATATGTGGCTGCGGCATCTTGTTGCACACAACTTCTTTGGATGATGCAGACCTTGCAGGATTTTCAAATCACTTGCACTCCACCTGTCTCTATCTTATGTGATAATACAAGTGCAATGGGCATTTCAAAGAATCCAGTCATGCATTCAAAGACCAAGCACATACCAATCAAGTATCACTTCCTCCGGGAACAAGTGCTTGAACAAAAGGTCAAGTTGGAGTATGTTTCTTCTAAAGAACAAGTTGCTGATATTCTCACAAAACCACTGCCTAGGGAGACTTTTGAATATCTCAGACAAAAGCTAGGAGTAGTTGATGCTTCATCCTGCTGTTGAAGCTTGTCTGTTCTAAAGAAAAGTTGGTATACGCGAGTTGTGTAAGGGATATCCGCGTACATACGCTAATTTATGCAGGTGAAGTCACGTATATGGAGTTCTAAATAGCAAGGGCAGATTCTGGTTGGAGAAGGTCTGAGATGGGTATGCTAGAGTCCTTCAGGCACAGTTTCAGGGGGAGCAGCTTAAAGCATTGTTGGCATTTAGATGCTTTTGGTTCTAGTTCACAACTGTTGGTGGTTTCAGGAGAAGGAAATCTTGGTTGCTGATCTAAAAGATGATTATCAGATGCTGCTGGTGACTTTCATAAGTCTTGGTCTAGATTTTTTCGTCTCTATGTCATGTATCTCTTTTGTGATATCTCTTCTATGGTGTCAAGGTCATGTAATGGCCTATGTTGGTTTCCCCACTATGCCTGGGATGAATGATGTAATGTAGTTGGTTGTTATATGTAAATTTCTGATGTATCCCCTCTTGGTTGGGAATATGGATGTATGTATTGAGTCTTTTGGTGATAGGAAGGTCCTTTATGATGTATAAGTCTTGGTTCTTTTTGAAGAACATCTTTTGCAGATCTTGCCTACAGTCAGGGGGAGCATGTTCAGCACAGCAGAGCAGAGATATCAGCATGTTCTCAGGGGGAGCACAACCCTTTGCCCTTGATGATAAAGGGGGAGAATGATTCTAAGGATCTTGGGGTTGCCATCAAGTCCAAAGGGGGAGATTGTTGGCATTTTGGCACAGGTGTGGCGCTACGGTACAGGTGTTGTCCTTGATGGCAACTCTCTTTGATGACAGATCTCAGTCCAGACTACAAGAATGAAGAGAAATTTCATATACGCAGGTTCATTAAGCCCAAGTTGCGTATACACGCTGGTACGCTATATACTAAGTCGCGGATACGCAGGCTCGCTATATACGAAGTCGCGTATACACGTAGTTTCATGAACATAAAAGAGCGTACATGTCGAGACGCTTCCCTTTGGTCCGTGGTAGTTAGTCCTCGATACTTGAGCCTATGTTTTTGACCAAGGTATCTCGACAGACGTGTTGATCCCTAGATTTGAAGTTGATGGTATTGTGTTACTATGGTTTTGGACATTGGTATTGTGAAGGGCCTAAGGCTATATAAGGAGAAGAAGATCATTAGGACAGTGTACTGAAAAAAAAAAAGTCTTGAATATCTAATGAAGAAAGTGATCTAGTATGCAGGTTCTGGGTTGATGATACATTGCTTGATCTGAGCTAAGGAGAGATCACATTGGTTGATGGAAGGATAGATCGGGATCAAATTGTTTGAAATGAACTATCGGTATATGGTTGATTACGCATATTTTTAGATCTGCATACTGACGCAATGTTATGTTCTGGGTATGACTGATGTCTGGTACAGCTGCAAGTTATGAGAAATTATTTTTAGATCTGTACGCAGGTTGTCTTTGGTAAAAGCGCGTGTATACGCGGGTTGGGTTCATTGAAGTGGCGTATATATTTTGAAGCTTAATTTTTGGGGTTGCAGTTGGGTCTGACTGTTATTGCAGATTTCTGTAGTCTGCTATGTGTTCTGGTGACTGGCTGTTGACAGGGTTTCAGTGGTTCAGTGATTCAAAGATTGATGATGCTAGTATTGGTTGTTTTGTGCTTCAATGATTTGTTATGCAAAGTGAATGAATCGTGGTCTTCAGATTGTTATGTTGTGCTTCAGGAGTATCCAGTCTGAAAATTGATGAAAAGTGGTACCTGAAGGAAAGAAGATTGTAGGCCAGCACCTACGTACTAGTATCTTAGCTAGTACAAGAGCAAAGGGGGTTGGAGCTCCCTTCCAGGAGAGATTGGAAAATGAGAGAAGGTTGTAGCCTTCTGCAGGTTGTAGCCTGCGTACTGGTATAAGGCTGCACCAGTACAAAAGATTGTAAACTGAAGTTTCTTATTAAAGAAAGATAGAGACGATTTGCAGTAGGTGGTTTTCACCCACATTGGGTTTCCACCTTATATCATGGTGTTCATGTGTGTGGTTTTTTTGTGATGATCTGTTATGTTATACTGCACCTGTTTACTTTTAATATGGTTAATAATGTCCTGATGCATTTACTGAAGATAAACTAACTGAATCATAAGATTTCTGGTTATACGCTGGTTGCTTTAGACACAGTAGCATGTACAGCTGGTTCACTTAACTGAAGTAGCGTATATGTTTCTGAGTATTGAAAAAGTTTTATTGATCTGATAATATTGATTCACCCCCTCCTCTCAGTATTATTTCCAACAAAGTGTACAAGAGGTGTGACAAAATACTATGTAACATTAGTGCACTCAAATTATAACCTACAAGAAAATAAAATTTGTTTGTTTGGGGGTCCATAAGAATACAACTGGCATTGACTCCATCTTGAGTCTTAGAACCATCATAAGATAAAGTCCAATTTTCATTCCTAGTTACATCGATGTTGAAATTATTTACATCTATAGTACAAGGTTCATTAGCATCAGCTGGAGGGTAAGGAAGGAGTTCCATTTGTGTGTTTGGTGGGATAGGCGATGGAAAGTCTTGATAATCCCCAATACTTGCCTCTAAAAAACACATTTCCAACTGTTCCTAAGTAAAACTAATGGGCTTGTTCGAGGTCTCCAGATCAGTGACCATATGCTTCATATAGGGCTCACTGTTAATTTTGATCTAGTTGTTCTTACCTTTATAAGGTAGCCTAAGTGGGACCAGACAGTCGTGAAATATCCCTGAAGCTTGCTCGACCAGTCTCTACTAAGAAATAGGCTATACCATTTTGGAATGTCAACCACCATTATGTCAATACATTAATACACCCTAGAATCATAAGACAACCTAATAATCACATTTTTAATTCTCCCATCGCAGGGACTTGAGATCTATCCAATTAAATGATTTTGGCATCCGTCTTCTTAGGTTTGATATTCAATTTTTTACACACTGATAAATGCATGACATTATTTATTGCAATCAAATCGACAATGAAATTGTGCACATTGTAGTTGAAGATTTATAACTTTAAAATGAACGGGGGGGTTTAAAATCTCAAATTTTCATTCCCAACATTAATAATGGATTGGAGGTTAACTGAGGTATGACACTAGCTGGGAGAGCTAGTCTTCGAAGATGAGGTATCCCTATTGGTAGAGGATGAGGCAGTGAAGGATTTAATGATTAATTCACATTGGTTATCTATCTTAGAAAACTCATAAAGTGAAACTTTGGACCATGTCTTCTTCGTATCTTATATGATGTTATACCTAGGTTTTCCATTGCAGTGCATTCTATATGTTTGTGGAATGGAAGGGGATTGAACGAACTTAGCTAAGGTTTCAAGAGTAGAGGAGTTATCCTTAAAAATTACTGAAGTATCCTTTGGGATTTGGCTAAATGAACCTTTACAAGTAGGGGCTGATGGTTGACTTGAGTTGTTAAGTGGAAGGATCCTTCTCAACAATGACCTCTTCTTCTCCTCCAGTGTGGAATATAGTATGGGCACCTTACTCCTAAGGTTACAGGTCTTCGGAGGCTTGGCGGGGGAGTGTTTCCTATGTTGGATTCTTGGTTGGATTGGAATTATTCTTCATGGATGAATTCAAAAGCCAGTATAGCAGCACCGACATCCTCATCAGGAGGAGTGACTTCTTCCTCATCATCTCTAAGGGTTGGATCCTCAAGGAACTTGGTAACCACTGGAATCATGTTGTGTATCCATTACATACACGTTTTTTCCGAATGAGATGCTTGGTGAAAGGTACAGTAATTCTCCATAGCTAGCTCCTCTATGTTGAAATTCGCATTGGAGCTCTGAGCAAACTTTGCGGGGAGGGGTTGTTGTACCTTAGAAAGAAAGGTTTTGCACGTTTACTTCCTGATGAGGTTTCACTAGTTTTCCTTTTTGAATTCAAAAACCTCATTTGTTAATTTCTTGAAGGATTTGGCTAAACCCTCAAAATTTAAATAATCCTTATCCTTTTCACTAGATTTTGTAGTTGAGGCTTGGGATTTCTTTCTTGTAGACTTAGATTCTACTTAGTTGTCATTCTCAAGGGTTCTTATGGACAATAAATCCTTCTCTATGGCGAGAGCTTCTACAAAGTTCTCAACTAAATTTTCTTTAGCTTCTCACTTCACAAACACATCGATATTGCAGTAGAGTCTTGGTATAATAATCAACATTGATAGAATCATAAAGACCCACATTCACTGGGAATTTATTCAAAATGATAGTGAATTGTTAGTTAAAGTATTTCACCTTCTCCTTCTTGTGGCACTTCAATGTGCTTAATTCGGTGAGTAGCATGGATGGTGTCTTATCTTCGGAGAACTTCTCGAGAAATGTCTTATGAAATTCCTCCCATTTCATATGGAAGCCACTGGAAAAGAGCAATACCATGAAGTAGATTTATTCTCTATGGTGTGAGGGAAAATCATGCAAGCAATGTCATCATATTTCATCCTCATTATTTGCAAGGCTAAGTAGAAATTACTTATATGATCTTTAGCCATGGTCCCCTTTTCAGGGTCAAACTTGGGGAGATGTTTTTCAGGGTGCCAAGGCATATCATGGAGCAAACATTGAATGCCTAAAGGAGATTGAGCCATTCTAGCTAAAGGTTGAGGACTATTAACTCTTGGTGATGGTGGGAATATAATGCGGTTGGCATGACCTTTAGTATCACTTTCAGTGCTTGACCTATATCCTTCACTAGTGTGAGGGGGTTCTCCCCCATTCCCTCGAGGAACCCTCAAATTCCCTAAATCCCTAAAGTTCCTGAAATTTCTAAAGTTTTCTTAATTCCTTGAGAATCTAACCAGCCTTTCGTTTCAAGGGGGGTCCATGTTGTATAGTTCAATTCAATTCCTAATATTCTCATCAACCCTCAACCTTTGAACCATATTGGGGTCTCACCTAGGCAATTGGTCATCCCCTTTGGCATTTCTTGGTGACTGTTGATTATCATCCTATATATTTTCTTGCTACAACTGGTTATCACCTTATGTAAATGTACTCCTAGGAACTTCTCTTTCGAATCTTGTAGGGCTTTCCAATCCTTCAATCAAGAGTGTTTCAATGGCATCCGTGTAATCATCCAAAATCATGCCAATCAAATGAGGTACTGAAGTTAATCAGGATGCCTTTACAAGTATGGTGGGGTTTGGAAGTGCGCGGGTTAGTTAGTGAATTGGTAGAGGGGATTCACTTAATACACTTAGCAAACTTTTGGGTAATAGGGCGTAAATTCATCATATGCTCGTATGTGACTTCATAAATAGGGGATTCCTCTTCCACCGGATCATCCTCAAGTGGAGGAGGTTGAGAGTGTCCTACGCATAGATCACAGAAAGATGGAACAGAGGAGGGATGACGAGGTTTTTTGGGGGAAGCAGGAAGGCATTGGTTACTTGCTTGTTGTGAAGATTCAGGATAAGGACAAATGTTAGTGCCAACCATCTTTTGGCCCTCCTTCTAGCGCCAAATCTATTGATGGGTTGGAATGTATAACAAATAACCAAGGGATCTCCATGGTGCTGAATCCCAATCAGAATTTGCACCATTTGATCTATGAGTCCCATCCACTATTTAGGCTTGATTGCCATTTCATTGGTTGAGGTTTTCCCCAAACGAAAGGAGAGTACCAGTAAAGGAGGACAAAAGGGACTTCAGTAAATGAAAAGTCAATAACTGATTAATATCCAATAGAACAGATACCATGAATAGCAAAAACATAATTACAAAGCATAAACCTCAAGAAAAGTAATGTTAGAAATACCTTAAATGAGATTCACACACATATAAAAGGTAAATTACTAATCATGAATAAGTTCGAGAACAATAATGACATAAACCATAAGTAATGCACAGTCTATAATGATATAATTCCAACATCAATAATATAGTTTACCAACATAATCATAATGAATGCATAACATATACCATCCATTTGTTGCAATTTAAGTTTAACAGTGCAGGAAGACACATGAAAAAGACAACACGCCAAATATCATAGGAACTTCCAATTCATTATGTTGATAATATCCATGGAACCATCATACAAGATCTCCATCAAATCCAAAAGTAGAAATAAACAATTACTCCTTGCATTCACTAAAACATCTTGAGTTCTCAAAACCATATACACCTGAATGAGTCCAAAGCTAAAAGTGCTTTACAATGTGTCATGGGGGTATATTTATATAAAATATGGTGACAGTTGGTCTACCTGTGACTCTTGGACTTCCTCATGACCTTTCAAATTCCTACTTGATTCTACTCTATGTTATCTTGCTATGCACAAAAAAACAATTTTTTCCTACCCTAACAAATTTAAGTATAGACAACTATCGGACAACTATATTTAACTTCTCCACAAGGTAGGTACGCAAAAGTTTGTACTCAGCAGCTAGCGTGGCCACCTTCTTCTATTCTTCATCATGTTTGTGGATGCATTCAAGGGCATCTGGTATGAGAGTGTTTTTCTTGACCTTGAGTTGGTTTGATAGAGTTACTAGCTTGGTATACATCCTCACTGGTTCTATCACATATTGCATGATGTTTTATTTTGTGACCTCCAAGTCCTTCGTGTTGGAATCCTGTATATAAGGGTCAACAAATGCCTAAATCTCTTGCAAGATTTCTTCTTGCTTCCTTACCTCTCTAACTTCCTTGATAGAAGGAAGTCCATACACTTTAATCAAAGATACCAAACCACTTAGTAAATGCTTGTAAGAGGCGAGGACCTTGTGGACATCATTGGCTATCTTATCCCTTGATTGGATCTTAATGTGAATATAAAATTTTTCAGTATGAGAAGTTATCAATTCCTTCTTGGGGGGGGATTTCTAGTGCCTCTAGATATTTTTTCGCCCCTCATGAATATTTTTAATGGTCGTAGTGGCTTGTTTCAACATGGCGGTGTTTTTCTTCATGTCTATTTGTATGGCCATGAAAGGAGACATAATGTGGTGCAACTTCAAGATCTCCTCATAGACTACAACCATAGCTTCTTTTAGAGTGTCAACCTCCTCTTTTATTGAGGCCTATAGTTCTTTCGTGCTTGAGTGAGAAAGGTGCAAGCCTTTATTTTCTTCCTCAAGCCTTTTCCTACTTTCTTCTGACTTGAGAGATCTTTGTTTAGATGCGTAGAGATTTCCCTGGAGTTTTACGATTTTATTTCTCATCATCCATGCATTCAACTTAGTTGTAGCTATGAAAGCAGTCCTAGACGAAGAAATAATCTCAGGAATTATTGTGATGTCTAGGATAATATCTTTCTCTATGGTCACAAACAGAGGTTCTGTAGGGTTCCTTGCATAATACTTCCTTCTTTCCTGCATAATATTTCGATTGACTTGGTCAAAAGTAAGTAATGTGAGATCCAACACCTCTTCCTCTGCCTCATCAGGAATTCCCAATTCCTTAAGGAGTAAGTTCCCTCTGATAATGGGGGTGGACGGAGGAATATCTAATGGAGGAAGTTCAACCTACGTGTCAGCCTCTTGGTGTTGTTTCCACTGTAGGAGATCTTGCTTGTTTTTCTTGTTGAAATATTCCTGTCTCTTCCTGTCTCTTCCTCGTATCTGCTTCTTCATGCTTCCTTTTTTCCTCATCAGATTTCATTTTCTATTCCTCTTTTATCATTTTCTTCTCTTGCTCTTATTGTTCCCACTTCTTCTTGAGTTATTCCTCTTACTTACGCGTCCTTTCCAATTCCTCTTGCTCTCACCTCTCCTTTTCCTTTTCTTCTTAGAATCTCCATTCTTCTTCCTCCTTTATTCTTCACGTTGCTGCTCTTGAAGGCCCTCAAACTATTGATCACTTGATTTTTGCGACTTCCTTAACTCTTCTTCTCTTTTCCTTCTCAAATCCTTCTTTTTCTTGGCCAGGGTCACATTCCTCTCTTCCATAGTTTTATCATCTTCATCTTCCTCTTGCCTGCTTGAAGGGCCTTCTAGTTCCTCACTTATATGCCTTTTGAGTTTCCCACCTCCCTTTTTTTGTTCCATTTCCCTGTTGAGAAAGGCTTATATTCTCCTGGGAGTGCTCAACTTGTTCATATTCCTTTTCTTGTTAGTAACTTGGGCTGAATTATCTAGCCACGTTGTACAATTTCCTAACTTTATCCTCGTGAAACTACTTGGTATGCATGTATGACTAGTTGAAATTAGCTTTCTTACAGTGAGCTACTACCATCATTTTAGGGTCATACATGTGGTGACTTAGAGTAATAAAGTGAAATCCCTTCATTTCTTTGGCTTTTGCTTCAACCTCCCTAAAGCTTTCAATAGTATATTCCCCAATAGTCATTTGGTAGCATACTTCCTGCAATAGTAATTTTTTTTTTACGAACCTCAGAAGTGCATGGGGAGGTTTGTACGAGTCGAAGACCTTGATTAATGTTCCCTTCTAGATAGACAACAAATCTTCCACTTTGGTAATTGTCACCATAGCTCTTTTAGACATGCAATGTGGATCTTCTTTGAATAACAACTAGTATAGAGGGGCGATGAATGTCTCAGAGGTGGACTTGTGCACACTTTTATAGCCCAAGTTCCAAATATATTATAATGTTGATGCATGGGTTCTGTTGCACCTATTGTCCAGTTATATCTCCAATTATCGAAATGACATCTTTCACATACTGCATCTAATAGGTATGAAGCTATATAGAATTTTGATGGCTGATCCACCTCAAGATTCTTCATTGCATGTATGTTCGTCTTCAATTCGGAAGCAAGGATGATAACCTAGTTGAATATGGTGCCTCTGGTGGTGACAACATACATAATATAGATCCATGTTCCAACAAAGGTATCAATGTCAGGCCTCTCGTAAAACCGATTCATCATTGCAGCCAAGAGTTGGTAGACTTTCCTAGGCCTTCTGTTTTGTACACTCGATCGTTTTTCACCCGAAACTTAGAAGGGTCCTACCATCAAGACCTTAAGATTTCCTTAGTTTGTACCGAGAAATATGACAACCACTTAGTATTAAAGGTCTCTTCTTTCTCTAGCAATCGGTAATATGCAGTGATGTCTACAAAAGAGATAGATGTGAAGGCCTCACCTGTATGGTTTCTTGCCACCCACCAATATGGGTTAGTGTTTTGTATAATCCAATCGATGGTATTTATGAAGGGGAAGACAGGTGGATGTGAGGCCAATTTTTGGAGCCTAGACCTCTTGAAATTGATTTGTACCTTGAAGTATTCCTAATCTTCAGGGATGTCTGGCTTAAAAAGTTCTGCATACATGTCGAACTAGGATAGTTTGGTAGCGTTGTTGATGTTGCATGATGTGTCCATATAGATAGGAGGCATTGGGCCTTGGTAGCTTTCCTAGGCACAACTTTCGGTGCTCTTATGGGAATGATTGACTACTAGAGATACCATCTCTCCACAGAACGAAGAAATCAAAATCTACTTGAGGTTGTTGTTGCTTGACGTGTCAAACAATCAATCCCATGATGAGAGAAACGAAATGAATAATGTGAAACAAAAGGAAATGATGAACAAAATCTTGAATCAGAGTACTGGGAAAAGTATCAGTCAGAGTCCTATTCAGAAGAGGTTGTTGGGTTGCGTAGGTTAGATGCTAGAAGAAAAAAGTGAGCCAAATCAGTGAATTGGCAACTTGATTTAACTGGGTCATGGACTTAGGTGAGTTGTTGGGCCACATAGGTCGTGGGAGTCACTAGGTAACACAGGTCACAGGTCGCGTAGGTCATGCAGGTTGCAGATCATGACTTTATACCTATCGCAGTTTTTGGGAGTGTGACCTATCCTTCGGTTGATATGGCATGGAAATGAGGCTTGGGTTGTAGATTTTGGGCCCTCTATGGCTCCTAAAGCCTGGATCACTGGGAAATAGGGGTGAATAAACTAGAGATTAGCTAGATTTCTAAGAAAAAGGGGAAGATGGGTGGAAGAAAAACAAGATAGAGCGTTTCAAGGCTATATGAGTTCAGAGGGGCGAAAAAAAACAAATAAGAACCTCCCCATGAGGTAAGGCGTAGGGTTACACTAACATGGAGGACAAATGGAGAGGAATAATGATTACAGGGGAGAGGAAGGGTCACCTACCTGAAATAAGTCACATGCCTCCCTTAGTCACCTAGTCTTTCTGGCACTCAAGCACTCCAGTGGTATGGACAAATGAACCAGCAGACGAGAAATTTAAATAAAAAAGGTTGCATGTGAAGGACCGATACAGGTTACTGGGTTGCAAGGTCAAAGGGTCACGGAATATTTCTCTATGCATCATGTGACTTTGTGACCTAATGACCTAGCGACCTATAAGGTTGAGGTCGCAAGGTCACTGATTAGGAGAGTTCACAATTTTGATTTTGAACATAAGAATGACTTGCAACCTAGAGACCTTGGAGAGAGAGGTCGCTAAGTTGCAAACTAGTGAAGGTCACGACCTTTCAAGCTAGATAGTCATTTGAGTTGCGACCTAGAGACTTGGGTTTAGAAAAAGGAGGTCGTAGGTCACCAATTTTAACTGAATGAGGGTTGCTTTTGTGCGGCCCGTGACTTAAGGAGAAGATGAATTGTAAGCCTTGCAAAATTGGACTTTTGACGAGACCAAGGAGACTTGGCTTACTATCAGGAGGTAAGTGAAAGGTACAAACATGGTGTCAGGGTCCCAAAATTTTGAAAGTGTGGAAATTTTGGAGGGATTTTGTAGCGATTACAACAAGTACCAATGTTGAATCTCCTCTCATCATTCCCTTGGTTGACCATGGATTACTTCGTGACTTGGGCACTTCCCCTCCTCATTCTGGTTCTTTGATAGAGAGGCTCTCCTCGACAATATTCCCTTGAACATGGGCTCATCCAATCTCATGTTAAGATTTTCTTCAAATGCAGGCTCCTCCAATCCTGTGTTCATTCTTCGCCCATTCATTCTTCATTCCTAAATTCATTCTACCATTCTAATATTTCATCCCCCCTTGGTAACTCTATTTGTCCTCGTTTCCATTCCTTGAGTCCCCTCCTTGATTTTGGTTTCATTTCCTCCTTTCTTAATGAAATAATTTTAAATCTTAAAGAAATAATTTTAAATATTTTGAGTAAAAAAATTGACATTGTGACTTTTCATCTCTTGGAAAAATGATTGAACTTTTCCCTAGCTCTTAGAAAAATCCAAATAGAATACAATATTTGTAATGTCGAATTTGGGATCAAATACTTGCTGAATAACGTTAAGGAATCAATTACGCAAGTTTGCACTATTTCTCTTAAGAAATCCAAGCCTCCAAAGAGAGATATCTCTAAGCAAGAATTTCAAGAAATAAAATCCTTGAACAATGATCCTGTTGTTGTTTTTCTAAAATAAGATAAAGGTGGAGTTGTGATGATCCTAGATAGGGTTGATTACCAAAGAAAAATGATGGTTCACCTTCTTAATAGTGGTAGCTACAAAAAGTTAAGTAAGAACCTTATGAAGAAAATCTAAAAAAAGGTTACATTAGCTATTAATTCTAGTAACATCCCTAGCCCTATTAAAAAGAAGTTATCATAAGTAACCCTATCAGCTGTAGGATATATGGGCTTACTAAAATCCATAAATATGGGATCCCCTTAGGCCCATAGTCAACACGATAGGTGGGCTCACTTATCCTCTTACTAGGTACTTAGCGCAAAAGCCCAGGCCCCTTGTTGGCTTTACAAAATCCTTCGTTAAGGACTTTTCTTCCTCTGTTAATGAGCTTAAGGATATTAAAATTGACCATGGGGATATTATTATCAGCTTTGATGTCATCTCTCTCTTTACAAATATTCCTGTTAATGAAGCGATGGAGGTTATTAATTGCATAACCGATCCTTATACTAACAATTTACTTAGTTTATGCCTCACCTCTACTTTTTTTAGTTGTCAAGGTGAATTCTATAAATAGACTTATGGAGTAGCCATAGGTTCTCCAGTTGTTGGGAACCTATTGATGGAAGACTTTGAAGCTATAGTTTTCGTTTCTTCTTTCCTTCGCCTTAATATTTAAAAGAGGCTTGTTAACAAGTTGGATTCCTTCCTTTTGCATGTTAATAGTCAATCTGATTCCATCATGTTCACAATGGAGACATAAGTCAATGATAGCTTTCCTTTCCTTGATGTTCTTATTTCAAAGAAAGGAGATTGTTCATTTTCTCACCAAGTTTTTCATGAAAAAACTCACATTGAACAATACCTTAATGTGAGTTTTGATCATTATCTGACACAAAAGTTTGGTGTTCTTAACACACTAGCTACCCGGGCTCTAAGGATTTCTGATGACAATCACTTTGAAGGAGAAAGATCCCATATCCTTAAGGTTATTGAAAATAGTGGCTATAGAAAACACCTTAGTCTCAGACCTTTCCATAAATCCAGTAAAGGACCAAAGCAAAGGAAGGATCCCATTGATTTAGTTAACTACGTTCATCTTCCTTTCATTCTCGGTACCACGAACAAGATTGCTCACATTCTTAAAATGTATAAGGTGCATGCGACATAATTTAAGCCACTTAACACCATTCGTAGCTCCCTTAGACTAGTCAAAGACCATGTGGACCCTAAGGACATGAAAGATGTTTACTCAATCCCTTTCTCTTGTGGAATGGCCTACATTGGAGAGACTGGATGCTACATCAAGCATAGACTTCAAGAGCAAGTAGTAGACATCAAGCATAACAGATCCCACTCCTCTTCCTTAGTTGAGCATGTTGAAAAAA
The DNA here is from genome assembly GCA_031772625.1 of Pinus tabuliformis. Lineage (NCBI taxonomy): Eukaryota > Viridiplantae > Streptophyta > Pinopsida > Pinales > Pinaceae > Pinus > Pinus tabuliformis. Next base: position 148,220,670 of record CM062814.1, read on the forward strand.
ATAAACACCACATATGTATTGAGAAGTCCCAGGTCATTGTGAAGATTAATCACTTCCATCATAAGAAGTTCATAGAGGCTATAAAAATTGAGAAACATATTAGTAATATAAATAGGGACAAGAGCTAAAAGAGAAACAGTAGTTGGATTTTTGGCGTAATTTTCTCCTATTAATAATCTAAATAGAAACAAAAAGTGAAAAATAAACAATAATTAGATTCATGCTCTAATTTCTTCCTCTTTCTTCTTTAGTAAATTTTCTCCCTGATTTATTCCTCATTTATTTTGTGATTTCGTTATCTTTCTTATTCCTTTCTTCCTTTATTATATATTCATGCTTTTAAATCAATAGTTAATAAAATATTTAATTCATATTAACTTTTTAGTAAATATCATAAATTATTTTAGTGAATTAAAACTTTGATAATCATATTTTTTATACATATTAATAATTATATACTTTGTTATATTTGTTATTAGCTATTTATTTAATTAATACATATTATTAAACCTAATTTATTACAAAATGATATATATTATTCATTGGCTTGATTCAATTTCTATTCTTATACAACCTTGTTGATTCCTTCTTGTACAAATAATTTGTTGATAAGGTATTTCGTTTTGTTGATAAGGTATTTCGTTCTAATGATTTATTTGATATGTTTTTATTTATTTTTATTTTTCTTTTTAAGTTTATTTTCTATATTTATTTTTATTTGATATGTTTTTGTTTTTTTTTTTTTTTTCATGAATTTTTATTTTTATTTTTCTTTCTAAGTTTATTTTCTATATTTATTTTTATGTTATTATTTTCACATTTATATAATTATATTAATTATTTATTTAAATATATTTGTTTTTTTCTAAAACAAATATTCAGGCATATTATTAATTATTTAGTATATATATTTAATTCTTTTATTATTAATTCATATTATCTAATCCAAAAAAATCCCCATTTTAATTCAAATATGGGAATATAATTTGCCTTTTTCATATATATCTTATCCTTAACCTTATTTATATATAATTATACCATTAAAATATTTTTCCCGTTATAATGTAATTTAATAAGAATTTCCAATAATATATTTCCATAAAAAATTATATTTTTATTGTTTATGGTTTATGTTTTTGTATATTTAAATAAATTATTATTTTATTATTATTTACTTTGATTTTTCTGTTTTTTTTTTAGTATTTTCATCATGGATATGGATGTTTGGAATGATTATAAATTTTATAAAAAATGTTACTATATTTTTTATTATTATGTATTATAATTATATTTTTTCAGATTATAATGTATTTAAATAATAATACTAATTTTATTGTTATTATATGTTTGAGGTATTACATAATATTTATTTTGATGATGATGATGATGGTGGTTAACGTCCACTGAGACCAAACTTTGGTCTATCAGACCTAAAGAAACAAATTATTTAGTTTGATTTAAGATTTTATTCCTATGCTCAAAAAGCTTGGAGAGAAGCTTCCCGAGCTCACTATAATTTTGACATCGTAAAAGGCTAGGAAGGTCAGTATTGTGACAAAGATTATGAAACTGAGATCTAATGTGGTTGTACACGGGGCACTCTAAGAGGAAGTGGTTTTCATCCTCGATGTTCCTATTCTCATAGAGATGGCAGATCCTTTCCATCCATGGTGTTTTAGGAACTGCCCAACGACCTGTTTCACTATGGAGCTCATGAGAGTTCGTTCTAATCTTTGCTATATTAATTTTCTTCTTTGAGCTAGTTAAAATAGAGAGATGCTTTTGATCTTCTAGGGTAGGGTTGATGACCTTCTTATAATAACTTAATTTTCTTTTAGCCATTAAATCTTTCTCACACCACATTTTTTCTTTGAACTTAGAAGTAACAATATTTTTAATGTTATTAATTTTTTGCAATGCATCATTCCCGTTGATCTCCCAATAATTTAACCAGACCCTTGTGTCTTTATACCACCACTGTTTGAGCCTTAGGTGGTTTTGAATGGAATTTAAAGCTAGCTTAGGAAGTCTATGATCTCCTATGTTATTGAGTTTGTGCTTGTAGAACAAAAGCCTAATCATAGCTAGGCTCTCGATAGGGGCAAGACCTACTTCTATAAGGAGAATAGGATAGGGTATATTGCTTTTAATTTTCAGGTTATACGTTATAAAATGCTTCTGCATTTGCTCAATCTTTCTCCAGGATTCTCTAGAGATGTTGCAACCCCAAACCTCACATCCATATAGGATAACAGGAGTGACTAAAGATTCAAAGAGGAACTTCTTTTTATCCTACATTATGAGCTTTTCCGTTTTACAATTATTTTCAAGACCAAAATAAGCTTTCCACCCCCCATTAATCCTTTTCTCGATGCTATGGTTCCAATCGAGCTTGTGATGAATATAAATTCCTAGGTACTTGTAAGAATACATTTTCTCCAAGTTATTATTGTCATACTCAAAATTAGCGTAAGTGTCCTTCTCGGATTTGATAATCATAACTTTTGTTTTGTCACTGTTAACAGTCATACCCATGGTAGAGCAAAAATCCTTAAGAAGCCCAAGTTGCTTATCAAGGTCAGATGGGCACCTTGCGAGAAGAACAATATCGACAACATAGAGAAGAAGGATGATGACTATCCCAACTAAGATTGTGTCGACACATCCTTCTTCCTCTAAATAACCTTCGAGCTTGTTGATGTAAATGCCAAATAGGGTAGGGGAGAGGGGGAAACCTTGTTTAACTCCGATATTACACTTAATATCTTTCGACCACCCCTCATTGCTCTTTAGCTTGGCAATTACATTCTCGTATAACCTTATAGTGGCAGCTCTCAACTCGAAAGGAACCTTTAGCTCTTCTAATCTATTCCAAAGGTTGTTTCTAGGAATCATATCGAAAGCCTTTCTAAAGTCCACAAAGCAACAAAAGAGATTGGATTTATCATTACGACATTCCTCCACAATGATCCTAAGCGTAACAAGGTGGTCTGTTGTTGAGTGATGCCTTCTGAAACCCGCTTGGCCTTTAGCTTGCTTACCTTCACTTTCAAGCCATATGCTCAACTTCTTTTCCAAAATACTACCATATAACTTGGCTAAGAGAGGGATGATCATAATTTTTCAATAATTAGAGGGGTTATTTGTATCCCCACTTTTAAAATAGGGATAATGAGGCTCTCAGTCCATGGTTTAGGGAACCCTTGCTTGACTGCTTGATTGAAAAGCTTGTGGATGTGGGGGATGAGGACAGGACCTCCAATCTTTAAGATTTCGCCTGGTAACCTTCAATGTCCTTAGCTTTCCCATTACCCAGGCAATTAACCCCAAACTCAATGTCTTCTAAAGAGAAAACTTCTTTCGTTTTGAGCAGGGTTTTAAAGTTATCCATGACATTTGGAGATTCATAAAGCTTTTTAAGATAGGAATTCCAATCGTGTAGAGCAATTTTATTATTATCTTTAGTTTTCCTAGTCAGAATCTACCTCCAAATTTTCTTAGGAGCTTCCTTAGAGAGGTGTAAAAGCTTCTCTTGTCTTTGATGAATGTACTGCCTCTTTTTCCTTTTAGTTAGGGCTTTGTATATTTTTATTTTGCCCATTTTAAGAGATTCATCAACAACTTCCTTAATTTCTCTCCTCACACTTTTACAATCTTTGTCATACCATGAGTTGGTTTTGCTATTTCTTTTACTATTTGAAACTTCAATTAAGAACTTGTTAATAAAATTCTATTATTTTATAATATAATAGAATTTTTTATATCAAAATAGTTACATAAATTAAATGGTTCTTGAATTTATCAAGAATCAATTACATAAATTAAATAATTAATCATTTATTAAGAATCAATTCACGATTGATATGAGACATTTATTTAATGATATATTTAATATTGTTTTAAAAAAGTAAAGAGTAATTAAATTACAATTTTATTTTAAGGTATTATTATTATTATTATTATAAAAAACAAATTAATATATGTATGACTTATATAAAACATATAACATGATTTTTAAACATGGAGATTTTAAATTTGTAAATAGACTTTGTTACACTACTTAAAAAAATCATATTTTATTTCACAATCAAAAATTTTATTTTATTTTAATTTAATTTAATAACATTTTTTTCATTATACTTTTTTTGGTATAGGCCTTTTAGTGTTTTGATTTATTTATCAATAATTATTAAATGGATAATAGGAATTTAACCTCCCCCGAATATTCTAGGATATTTTTAGTTATATAAACAAATCAAGGGTTGATATTTATCTTCACATTAGTTATGCTCATTTTTCCCTTTCAATTAATTTGACTAATTAGAAAAAATGTCATATGAAATGGGTTTTGATTTTTTTGACATGTGGTATTGATAATTCATGGTTTTGGGTCATGACATTACAACCAAGCCTATTTAAGAATAAGAATCTCCATGGTAAAATGAAGAGTAAGAATAAGAATCTCTATGATAAAATGAAGGGTAATCTTCATGGTTAAGAATGTTGCTATATGCTTTTTTAATCTATAAATGTTTAATTTATTTCTTCTTAATAATAATAATAATAATAATAATAATATAGTTTAGTTAATATATATGATTTTTGAAGTTATAAATGTTTAATTTATTTAATAATAATAATAATAATAATAATAATAATATAATTTAGTTAATATATATGATTTTTTAAGTTTTAGCAATGTAAGATGATTTTAGTAAAAAGGACTTGACTTTTAATTAGTTTTGAAATTTCTAAATAGATTTATAAAGTTTATTAAAATTTTGAAAAAAATAAATATTAAACCAAATATGTTGAAAATCAAAAAATAAATTTTGCATTTTTTTAAATTTGAATGTTTTTGAAAAAATTAAATATTAAACCAAATATTTTGTAAATCAAATTTATTTATTTATTATTTTTTTTTTAAATTTGAATTTCTATTTTCTGATTGGTTAATTTACATAAATGACTAATTTCATAGTGTTTAAAAGAATTATTTAAAAAATAAAAAATCAAAAAAATCTTATATGCAACTAAGTGTCATAACATTTAATAAAGAGTACACCTTTCAAATCTAAATATTTATGAAAATGAATTGTCATTATAAAGTAATGAACCAAGTGTCATAACATTTAATAAGAAGTATCAAATCTAAATATTTATTCTTAATAATTTACTTTCAAATATATTTTACTAATAAAAATGTGGAAGACAAAAAATAGTCATTCATATTATATTTTATTATTTTTAGTTTGACGGTTTTAACTTTTTAATTACTAATTGGACAATGAATTTGATATAAAATAAATAACCACATATTTTTTAGTTATAATATTCATTTAAACTAATTTATTTGCAGAAATTATTTATATATATATTTTTAAATATGATATATTTATAACTAATTAATTTAGTTTTTATGTTTTTATATGAAAAATATAGATGTTGCATTTCAAAATTTACATATTTATAATTTTTAATACGATTTTTACATAATAATAATTTAAATTTAATTTTAAGAGATATAAATATGATATTATATGTAAGACTTTTTTAAATTAAGGTTTATAACTACTATGTAACATATTTTATGTAAGTTTTTAACTTTATAGATATTTAAATTATTTTACATAATTTTGAAGATTTTAAACTCTAAATTAACTATTAATTACTTTTTACATAAAAAAAATAAATAAACAACCCAGTATATTACACATGAAATTGGCTGAGATATGTTTGGCTTGAAGCTCAGCACTGCCACGTCCACGTGAAATCGACAGCCTATTTTCGAAGGATCACGGGAAACACGTGTAGTCTCCACAACTCTCTGAGAAAATCAATTTTTACTGCCGGTGGAAAGTAATTTTTTTACTGAAGGTCATAAAGTCAAGTGCGGTGGGCTCTCGGTATTGATTATGCTGGTACTGCCGGTGGAAAGTAAATTTTTTTGCTGGGGTGGTTTGGATAAATTTGTTTTGGTTAAATTACAAGTGGATTTTTAGCGTAGGTTTATGACCACTTTGTGATTTTATTTATAGTAATTTTTTAATATAATCAATTTCCACCAGGGGTGACAGCTGTCACGAGCTTGTTCTTGTTGTGTCTTTTCGTTTTTCTCTGATAGCCAACTCCTGGCAGTGGTGAATCTACTCAGAACTTTCACACTCTGACGGCCTCAACAACGGCTTCCACACCTTTAAACGACCTTGGTGTCCCTTCAATCCTTTGGTGAACTTCCTGTGAACTTCGGATGAAAGCACAGAGAAAACTACTACCACAGACAGATTTTATAAGTGCGCAGAGGTACTCAATAACAGAATGGCATACTCATTTTATTTCAGAATGGAAGAAATTCTTTACAGAATGCTCTTAGAGCTTTTACAGAAATGGATTCTCTACAGAGATAGACTAATCTCGCATTTACCGAACTTTTCACCGTTCAGAAATGAACAAGTTAATACCGGAGGCTTCCTGGCGAGGTATAGACTCTGTCTCAGAATCAGACTTCACACCCAAAACTTGACTCTTCTAATGGTTTGGCCACTTTAGGTTCTCACCAGTGCCGAGCACATTGATGCGCAGGCTTCTCAAACCAACTAAGGACTTTGAGTGTTTTCTCGTGTTGCAAGTGGATCAGACTGGTTGTCCGCAGATGCAGAGCAGGAGAACACTCGACTCAAACACATACAAAGACTCTAAAAATTCCGATGCCTAACAAATGAGCCTTACCCTCTTTATAGGATGAGAGGGGGGACAAACATTACTGTTGATAGGACTAGAAAAGACTTAAAAGTAAAAGAATCATTGCTTTTCAGTCTTTATCAGAGCGACTTCCGCACAAATATTCGAGTCATTTGCATGGACCGAATAATTGCTTTCGGGTAACGCTAAGATATTGCCTGCAAAGTAGATTCCAGACATCATGACTATTCACACAGTGGATACTTTTGTACTAAAAAGCCCACGAGAAAAGACTAGATAAGAATATTTACACTGTGGAAGCTTTTGAACAGTAAAGCCCACGAGAACGCTGGTCACAATTTAGCCCTTGTGACTGGTACATAATCAAAATACGATCAGATCAGGGAATCTGCCTCTTTTATAAAGTAGATCATCACATGCCTTAGTGTAGATCCTCCGGACTATCAAGGGTTTTCCCAGAATGACTTGATGTTGGACCTTGGTTAGGACATACCATTCTAAGTTCTCTCTCATATATTCCTAGAGGGAATAATTTAACATGTGAAATGGATCCCATTCCTTAACTGTCATTTCTCTGACTGTGCTATATATACGATGAAAGCATTCTCCAATATTATTTTCAAAACACCTGTTACAGTATTTTCTTTCATAATTTTCATGATATACTGGATCCATAGCTGTTCTGCTGACTCCATAATCAGTCCACCAGTTCTGAAACCACTCACATTGTAGATTCCGCTGGGATGCTGCTAGTGTACTGAATTTTAACTTTGTGTAATGGGTTTCTTCCCTATCATCAACATTAAGGAAGTCCCACCATAGCTTCTTGTAATTTGCAAAATCATAAACTGTGTCAGGAAACATTACCTTGGGGTCATTTCTGCGCCATCGTGCACATGGTTGGACTTGAGATTGGCCTGGTTTGTTCCACAAGTCTCTGGTGATGTAGATGCAGTAATAGCTCTCATAAATTCCTGTGTTGCATCCTCCATGGTACCAAATGTCGGCAATGTCATGAAAATTTTGCTCTAGGGCCCGCCGCGCAGTTCCAGCATTTGCTTTTGTCTTGTCATACATCATATCATGGATCCATTTTCTACCCTTAGGGTATACTTTTCTTTCAGGTACAAAGTGCTGGAGATCAGTGTGGGGCTGTAGATTGGCATCAAGGACTTTGGTATTCCTTAATTGCCATGTGGGTCTCCAATTGTTTTTGTACGTTTCCCAGTCTTAATCATCCGGAATGGTCTTCAAGACTTCTCGCTTTTGGTGCTGGTCCCATTCAGTAATAATCATCATAACATGTTCTTCTTTCTGATCAATATACTCTCTGCTCAGGAAGTCAGGAAGACAGTTTTCTTCTCCCTTGATGTGTTCCACGGAAAAATCAAAATTTGCAAAGAGTGCCTGCCATCTGGCAAACTTTGCTTCTCCAGCTTTCTTGATGTCTTTGGATAAGACTTTCTTCATTGCTGATGCATCTGTTCTGAGAAGAAAAGGCTTATTTATTAAATATACCTCAAATTTACTTATGCAATTCCATGCAGCTTTTACTTCTCTTTCTATAACAAAATAATTCTGTTCTCTTGGATTCCATACCCCTGAAGCAAACTGTACAACTTGTTCTTCTTTGCCAATTTTTTGTTTCAGGATTCCTCCCCACCCAATATTACTGGCATCAGATTCAACTATCTTGAAAGCTTGATCATCTGCTACATACAGTATAGGCAAAGATTTTACCTTTGCTTTGATTTCTTGCACTGCTCTGGTATGAACATTTGACCACTTAGGGAGATGTTTGCCAAGTCGCTTATTGAGCACTTTCCTGTCACTAGCACAATCTTGATAAAAACTGCTGACATAATTTAAGCATCCTAGAAATCTTTGCAACTGTGTCTTGTCCTTCAACACGTCCGGGAATTTGTCTGCAAATTCAATAGCATGTTGTTGCAGAGAGATCTGTCCATTACAAATCTTATGTCCTAAGAACTTTATATAAGTCTGGAATACTTCTATCTTCTTTTTGCTAAGTACAAGCCCATTTTTCTGAACCAACTTCATGAAAATATTTACATGTTTGAAGTGGTCATCAATATTTTTAGAAAAAATTAAAACATCATCAATATAAATAATTAACCAATCAAAATATGGTTTGAAAATATTATCCATGACTTTCTGGAATTTTGAGGGAGGATTTTTGAGACCGAACGGCATGACATTCCACTCGTAATGCCCTGCAGGAATACTGAATGCAGTTTTGAATTTATCTTCTTCATCGACAATGACTTGCCAAAATCCTACCTTTAAATCAAACTTTGAAAATATCTTGGCTCCTGCAATTCTTCTAATCAAATCTCCTTTATGTGGAATGGGGTAGGTGTCATCGGCCAAGGCTGAATTTAGAGGCTTGTAATTTATCAAAAGTCTGGGGATACCTCTAATTTGTTCAGCTCGAATCCAGTAAAAAATGTACAAAATTTCCCTCTGCTGTTCCCTAAAGAAACTGAAGAATCAGAACATATCAGTATTGCCTCCTTATTTAAGGAACCAGAGGCAGAACAGAAAACTCAGGAGACACAAATACTCCCAATATATGAACCTCTGGAATATAGATTTTCCAGATATTCCACTCCTGACATTGAAGGGAAAAGAAAAATGCCTGAATCCCATACCTTCTTCCCTGATTCCCACAGAGAGTGGAACATAGACAACATGAGCATTGGCCAAATTCGCCAAATGATTGATTTAATGTATACTGAATACAAACTCATGTGTCTCAGAGGCAAGTCAGAAGTAGATGCATGCAGAACCATCATACAATGTTTTACAGGTACTCTTCTCAGATGGTGGGAAACTGACTCTTCTCCTAAACTTATTGAGACTATGGAAGCAGAAGTTCTCAAGGATGAAAAAGGAGATGTCATTCATAATCTTGATGGTATTGTAATAAGCAATATGATTGGTGCGCTAACATCAATGATTCTGGATAATTGGTGTGGCAGTGAAGCAGAAATTGCTAACAAGCATGAGGTTATCCTAATGAACCTCAAATGTTATAAAATGTCTCAATTTGATGATTTTCACAGAGATTGGATGCAGCGGATCTATGAAGTAAAAGATTCCAAGAATTTGTTATGGAAGCAGGTATATCTTGATGCTCTACCCTCTAGATTTGTTGACTACATAAGATTGCAAGAAGTTTTTCAGTTACCTTTTGAATTCTATACATGGGGAGAAATTTATTCACATATTACAAAGACATTGGTGAGTCTTTGTACCAGTTCAAAAGTTAGCAAATCTCTAGAGAAATTATCCAGATTGCCGGATAGAAAGTCCATTTGCAGCAAATATGGACTTACAATAGATGACCCATTGGTCAAAAAGAGAAAGTCTAGAAAAAGAGCTAAAAGAGAGTTTAAGGAGACTTTCTTCAAAAACAAAAGGAATTATACACAAAATAAGAGAAAGTATCTTGCAAAGGATAAAAACCAAAAGTATAAAAAGAAGGGTCATTACAGATATATTCCAAAAACTCACTATTATAACCCTTCTGACATTCATTTGCATACAAACAAGCAAGATAAATGGAACAAAATCACTTGCTGGCTATGTAGCCAGAATGGGCATACAACTTCAAGATGTCCCCAAGGAGAAGAATTAGGGCTTAACAAGGGTAAAAAGACAACTGTTTATGCTCAAAAAGCTAAACAGGTTAAGAAGGAACATTCAGGACCAATATTTTGTCTGAGATGCAAATCAAAGACCCATGTTACAGAAAGTTGCCCAAACCTTGTTATCAAAGATTCAGCCCAACAACACCAACTAGAAGAATCATCTCTTGATTCTTTTAGCACAACATTAGAAGAAGAATTTCAAGTAAATATGGGCCAATATTCTAATTCTGATTCATCTGAATGTTCTTGCCCAAATTCAGAAGAATGTGCTTGTCATATTCTTTATGAAGATGATTCTGAATACTTGTACAGCTCTAGTGAAGAAGAAGAAAGACCAAAGCCTCCTAAAGAAAAGGTCCTGATGGCATCTGCCGAAGAAGAAGCAGAAATGAAGATCCTATCTCATATAAGGACAATGGAGGAAGGAGATATGAAAAATCGCCTAATAGAAGCATTTACAGACCAGCTTAAATCCAAAGCTTCAAAAGAATCAAGTAAGAAGCCTTTATTTGTTGATGCATCTTATGAAAGGAATATTAAATCTTTCCAAATGCATTACCAGAAACCAGGAAAAGTAAGATCCCTAACTTTGGGAGAAGTGAGTGGTGAAATTCACCATCTCAAAGCCGAAATTTCTGCAATCAAAACTCAAATTGCAAAAATCCAGAAAGGCAAGGAAATTAAAGAAGAAAGAGAAGAAGACTCTTGGAACACAACGACTTATAATCAGGAAATTCAGGTTGCTGAAGGAAGACAAGACCCAAATTTTGGCTTCAAAGATATGATGTTGTTCACAATCACCTATCAGCAACATCATGTTAAGGTAAAAATCTACATCCAAGGCCAAATCTTTTAGATGACTGCATTATTAGATTCTGGAGCAGACATTAATATTCTTAACATCAGGAATGTTCCAGCTAAGTATTGGGTCTCTGCTGAAAGAGAAGTTGTAGGCCTAGGAAACAAGAAACTCAAATATGAAATTCCTAGAGCTTCACTATGTTTTGACACCCACTGTGTGTATATGAAGTTTGCCATAGCAGACATCCCTATTGACTGCATATTAGGAAATGTCTTCTTAGCTACAGGAGAACCTCATGGCTCAGCCAGGCTGAAAGGAAGTAGAGCTGGTTATTTCATTTCTGTAACTACATCCAAAGGTAGGAGAAAAAGAATTGAACTTCCTTATGTTTCAAGCCCAAGAGTTTCTACAATGGTCCAAGCTATGAAAAAGTTAGACAAAGCAGAATCTTTGCTGTCAGATCTCAAAGATTTGAAAGGCACATTGAGAATAGAAGAACAGCTAAAACTACCACAAATCAAAGGGAGGATCAAAGAGCTGAAAGAAAAATTAGAAGAAAAATGTTGTTCAGAGGAGCCAAATGCCTTTTGGCATAGAAAGCAACATACTATTAAGTTGCCCTATAAAGAAGGATATACAGGGAAACCCTGTAAAAGAAGAGCAATCCCCATGAGCAAAGAGTACAGAGAATTATGTCAAGAATAAATTCAGCAGCTGCTCAATAAAGGACTGATCATAGAATATAATAGCCCCTGGAATTGCTATGGATTCTATGTAAACAAAGAGTTGAACAGATTAGAGGTATCCCCAGTCTTGTGATAAATTACAAGCCTCTAAATTCAGTCTTGGCCGATGACACCTACCCCATTCCACATAAAGGAGATTTGATTAGAAGAATTGCAGGAGCCAAGATATTTTCAAAGTTTAATTTAAAGGCAGGATTTTGCCAAGTCGCTATCGATGAAGAAGATAAATTCAAAACTGCATTCAGTATTCCTGCAAGGCATTACAAGTGGAATGTCATGCCGTTTGGTCTCAAAAATGCTCCCTCAAAATTCCAAAAAGTCATGGATAGTATTTTCAAACCATATTTTGATTGGTTAATTGTTTATATTGATGATGTTTTAATTTTTTCTAAAAATATTGATGACCACTTCAGACATGTAAATATTTTCATGAAGTTGGTTCAGAAAAATGGGCTTGTACTTAGCAAAAAGAAGATAGAAGTATTCCAGACTTCTATAAAGTTCTTAGGACATAAGATTTGTAATGGACAGATCTCTCTACAACAACATGCTATTGAATTTGCAGACAAATTCCCGGACGTGCTGAAGGACAAGACACAGTTGCAAAGATTTCTAGGATGCTTAAATTATGTCAGAAGTTTTTATCAAGATTGTGCTAGCCACAGGAAAGTGCTCAATAAGTGGCTTGGTAAACATCCCCCTGAGTGGTCAGATGTTCATACCAGAGCAGTGCAAGAAATCAAAGCAAAGGTAAAATCTTTGCCTATACTGTATGTAGCAGATGATCAAGCTTTCAAGATAGTTGAATCTGATGCCAGTAATATTGGGTAGGGAGGAATCCTGAAACAAAAAATTGGCAAAGAAGAACAAGTTGTACAATTTGCTTCAGGGGTATGGAATCCAGCAGAACAAAATTATTCTGTTATAGAAAGAGAAGTAAATGTTGAATGGAATTGCATAAGTAAATTTTAGGTATATTTAATAAATAAGCCTTTTCTTCTCAGAACAGATGCATCAACAATGAAGAAAGTCTTATCCAAAGACATCAAGAAAGCTGGAGAAGAAAAGTTTTCTAGATGGCAGGCACTCTTTGCAAATTTTGAATTTTCCATGGAACAAATCAAGGGAGAAGAAAACTGTCTTCCTGACTTCTTGAGCAGAGAGTATATTGATTAGAAAGAAGAACATGTTATGATGATTATTATTGAATGGGACCAGCACCAAAAGCGAGAAGTCTTGAAGACCATTCCGGATGATCAAGACTGGGAAACGTACAAAAACAATTGGAGACCCACATGGCAATTAAGGAATACCAAAGTCCTTGATGCCAATCTATAGCCCCACACTGATCTCCAGCACTTTGCACCTGAAAGAAAAGTATACCATAAGGGCAGAAAATGGATCCATGATATGATGTATGACAAGACAAAAGCGGATGCTGGAACTGCGTGGCGGGCCCTAGAGAAAAATTTTCATGACATTGCCAGCATTTGGTACCATGGAGGATGTAGCACAGGAATTTATGAGAGCTATTACTGCATCTACAGAACCAGAGACTTGTGGAACAAACCAGGCCAATCTCAAGTCCAACCATGTGCACGATGGCCTAGAAATGACCTCAAGGTAATGTTTCCTAACACCGTTTATGATTTTGCAGATTACAAGAAGCTATGGTGGGTCTTCCTGAATGTTGATGATAGGGAAGAAACCCATTACACAAAGTTGAAATTCACCCAGCGGAATCTACAATGTGAGTGGTTTCAGAACTGGTGGACTGATTACGGAGTCAGCAAAACAACTATGGATCCAGTATATCATGAAAAATATGAAAGAAAATACTGTAACAGGTGTTTTGAAAATAATATTGGAGAATGCTTTCATCGTATATATAGCACAGTCAGAGAAATGACAGTTAAGGAATGAGATCCATTTCACATGTTAAATTATTCCCTCCAGGAATATATGAGAAAGCACTTAGAATGGTATGTCCTAACCAAGGTCCAACATCAAGTCATTCTGGGAAAACCCATGATAGTCCGGAGGATCTACACTAAGGCATGTGACGATCTACTTTATAAAAGAGGCAGATTCCCTGATCTGACCGTATTTTGATTATGTACCAGCCACAAGGGCTAAATTGTGACCAGCGTTCTCGTGGGCTAAAAGCAGAAAAACTCATCTCTATTATAACTTATTTAAAAAACAAAAAATACCGTATTAATTTACCTTTTTAACCAGTGAAATTCCAACAACAATATCAGTAGACACACCCTGACTTCTTAATCCATTGTTAAAGTTACATCCAAAAAGCATCCCCTCTAACATATTTGAATTGAAGTGCACCAGACATGATTAATCACCTAAAGTCGTTTCTCATTTTAAGCTATTTTTATATAGTAAAATGCGCCCCTAATTACGGCGTGTTAACCTTTCTTGATGTGTGTGCAAAATGATTATCCAAGTTACATTTGCAAGAGAGGACGATGTTAAACGATGCTACAGTGACGGGTGTGAATTTTTTTTAAAGGTCATAGTAAAAAAATTTATTTGTATTTACTATTTATAAATATATAATAATAGAAATAATATTACAATAAATAATAATTTTAATTATTAATTATAATTTTAATAACAATAATTAATTTAAAATGATTATAATAATTTTTAATTAATAATAATAAAAAATTAAATAATTTTAAAATAACTATATTAATGAATTAATTAATATTGATAATGATGATTAATATCCACTAAGACCAATGTGGTCTATCGGACCTCAAGAAAAGAGAGTCTAATTGTTATTCTTCAAAATTTTGTTTTTATGATCAAGGAGCAAGGAAAGAAGTGTTTCAAGGTCGTTATAGTTGGGTTGGCTTAATAAGTCAAGAAGATTGGAGGTGTCACTGATGATAGGGAATTGAGAGCGGCTGTGGGCAAAAGCTGGGCAGTCTAAAAGGAAGCGATTTTCATCTTCCACCCTCTTAGTATCACAAATCTGACAAATTCTATTGTCCCAGGGAGTCTTGGGAGTAGACCATTGCCCGGTCTCACTCCGAAGCTCATGAGAGTTAGTTATAATCCTAGCGATGTTCATTTTCTTCTTAGTGCTAGTGAGCATAGAGAGATCATTTTGGTTATCAAGGGTGGTGTTGTGGCTAAATCTTGCACCTACAACACTAGTGCAGTAGGACACAAGGAAGCTCCCTAGAGACAGCCTATGGGTTGATTGTAGACCAGTGCATAGGACATCTTAAATAGAGGAGTGCTTGTAAGGTCATACATGAGAGGATTGCGACACTCCAATTGTCACGCAAAAGGATATGAGGGGCTTGGTTCAATAAGCTTTCAAAGAGGAAGATTTAGGCCAACTCATGGATCCAAATGTTGGGGGGTATTTGGGAAATCTCAAAGAGAAATGACTTCTCCTTTTGGTGACCGACACATGAAAATGAGACAGCTTAAACTAAAGTTGTATTGATGGTGGAGATGAGGAAATGAGAGAGAGAAATTGATGCATAGGGTTGTAACAAACAGAATCCTAGGCAGTAATGTTCCAGCAGAAAGGGGAATTCAATGGATAGGGTTGTAAGCAAGATAGAATCCTAAACCATGGTTTTCCAATGAGATGAGAGAAATAGAGGAGAAAAGAAGATTTCAGATCAAACATAACATGGGTATCGTTCTCTGTCAAAAGAACTAAGATAAATCCATAGATTGAAGAGGAACCAACTGTGTTCATTACACTATTTCAAAGAAAGAAAAACACAGGTGAAATGAGATTACCAAGAGGAACTTGATGGACATTAATCATGCTTGGAATCAACAGGGAAACACCATTTATCCCAAAGGGTCCAATCACCAGTCCATACACTCAGCCATGATATCAGTGAAGTCCCATAAAAACATATTGAATCAAAATGGCAACACAGAGTTCAACCCTCGTGGTTCTACGAATCCGAGACCTTTCTATTATGTTTCACCCCCTATTTATAAGAAGAGGGGGAGAGCTTTGAATTAAAATCAAAATATTTGAAATTGAGCCCCAGTTGTCATGCTAGACTAACTGTCTTGGCTCCATTATCACCTACCTAAGATTACAACAGGGATAGAATCCCTTTCTTCGAAAAATACAGAAATAAATGCTCAGAGAAAGAAAGTTGAGAGAGGAAGGAGGAGGTGTCCCCTTGCTACTTCAGGGGAGGCCTCGGATGGAGTCACGTCCCTGTTGTTGTCATGCTTCTCTCTACTATTGAGGTGGTTTATTGCTGCATCGGTCGGCTTCTATAAATTTTTCCTTAACTGCCTAAGTGAGATGTTTTATGGAGAAGTGATGGAGTGTTTTTGGGCAGTGTTGTGCTATGCAGAGGAGCGAGACTCCATGCCGAGGCATTAAGTCTCCGTAGAGGCCTCCCATACTGTCATTTATGCACTGCCCCCTGCTTCATTCAATACTGGAGCTGCCGACCCATACGTCCTTTGAAACCGTTGCAGAACACTATCAGAGCACCATGACCACAGGTCCTTAATGTTTAAAACAAATGAATAGACGGGAACTTTTAATTTCCCCTTTAGCCCCCTATGCTTTTAGCCCCTTTGTTCTTTTCTTATCATATGACCAGGGGCTATGACTAGGGGCTTAGCCCTCGGGCGCTAAGGCCTTTAGGCTCTTGTCCGGGGTTTCTTTCCTTTATTATTATGAATATTCCCACACTTCGGCATGTTATTATGTTTTGCATGTGGCGCTTCCCTTTATCCTTGTGATCACTGATCTACGGGGTCGGGCCCGCTAATAGATATCGAAATCGAAACCGCGGAGAGGGGGGGTCTCTTTACCTTTTTCTTTTGGAGCGGGTTGACAGTCGGCACGAGAGATCTTTATAGACCTTGTCGTAATAATTTATTGCATCTGGGGGCTTCTTCCTTATCACAATCACAGCCGGGGAGGAGTCCCACATATCGCAATTGCTGGTTCCATCGTCTTTAGTTTTTCCCCTTAACTACTACAATTGCCAATCTGTGGGGTGACGTCACCACTTCCACGTATCAACCTGTGAGTGGTGACACGTGGCACCTAGAAATAGCCCCATAGGACCCCTAAAAATACCCAAAACGAGTGACACGTGTCCACCTGACACGTCATATTTCGTACTGCCATGTCACTGCTGACGTCAGTTGCCATGTTAGCTCGGGTAGAAAAATAAGAGGCTACCACGTGGCCCCTGGGAAGAGAGGGAAAGAGGCTCGCCAAGATCTGTTTTTCCATGCTTTCCTTTGCTTTTTAAAAATCGGCCCTCTCTGTCGACTTTGGTCCATATCGCAATATCGTCGATTTTTTTTAGTTTCAGACCGTGACCTCGCTGATTCATCGATCGCCGATGCCATGTGGAGGAGAGAGAAGGGGAGGCTCGACCCTTGGTTTGTGCAGCCATTTCCTTTGTAAATCGGCATCGCCGCCCCTTGGACGATATTACATTATATCACGATCGACCCCCCGACGCAGTCTTTAGGACTTAAGTCTCGCTGATACTGATAAACATGGTGCCCTGACCTGCGGACACCGATATATGATATCGACGATTGGCAGATCGCAGTTTCTATAATCACCGATTCTCTTTGCCTCCTGGTCCCACCGATGTCGATATGCGATGCACCCAGACCTGCTAATGCTGATATGCGATTTTTCCCTCAGACTTAGCCATTTTTTGGGTTTTCTGAGCTTTCTAGAGGGATTCTTCAACATGCCCTAACTTTTGATCCAGGAACCCTTTTTTGGACTTCTATATACCCCCAGAAAGCTCTTTCCGAACACTCTGCAACAAATAGGGTACCAGCTAGCTCTTATGATCCAAATTGGATTCTAGAACACTCTCTAAGTTTTCATGAACTCTTCAAAATTATGCCAAAGGCTACAAGTCTTATAAAGATCAAGCTATCAGAGGTATCCTCGTAACAGTTGCAATTGGTGATCAACGTGGATCAACGAGGACCATCGGTCAAGCACACAGACCGTCAGCCCATGGTAACGCACGCTGTCGCAAATTAGCAAAACCAGAGGTCATTTCAAGAAATGGGGGTCGTTTCCGATATGTGATTAGCAACTAATCACATATCGCAGGGTAAACCCCTCAAAGAAGGAAGGGCCACAAGCCCCCAGACCCAAAAAATCATAAAAGTCAACGGATATCGTTCTGATTCCGTCAGAAGCGGAGTCCCACAAAAACCGGTAGGATATCGGAAGGGCTTCGAGTGGTAAATGGTTTGAACCGAGTCCCACTGGATGCCATACAATGGTTTCCACGTGTCTGGTAGAAGAGAGAGAAAACCACTCACATCGGACGGATAAACATCATGTTACTTATCCACCCGATATGGACGATGACCGTAGGATTTGGAGGCCCCAGATCAATGGCAGAGATGCGTTCCGTTGGATGAACAGATTTGGCGGGGTCAACAGGTAGAGTTGTATAATATTTGAAGTTCGATATGGACAATGAGTTGGCGAAAGGTCATGTTTCGCAGGAATTCTTGGAGTTAACGAAATAAATGGTCGTTTCGAATATGTCCAAGAGAATTGACACTCAGTTCATTATGAATTAGGTGGCCACTTCCCTGTGAGGCGTTATACAGTGATGATTACGTAGAACAGAGGGATTCAAACGGACAGAGGCAGGGGAATCGGAAAGCAGGAAGCGGAAACAAATAGTCAAAAAGTAGATTGGCTTTAAAGCCACGAATTGACAGAGAGAGAAGCAGGCAAGTTAAGAAAGTGAAGAGCAGAGAGAAGAAGCCGAGCTAACCTACAGAAGCAAAGGCAGCATCGAGCCAGAGTCAAGATAGAGACAGAGAGATTCAGAGAGTTTGTGTGCTCCAGAGAAGGCTTGAGAGGTTCAAGCACACTCCTCTGTAATGCCTGTCATGTATGAGTTTCAGATTGGGCTCATACTACTGTGACCAATAGAGGTCGAGATTCAGGAAAGAGATTTTGTGTACTCCAGAGACTTGGGGGATCCAAGTACAGTCTTACTGATTGTATCTGCTGAGTGAGACTCAAATTGAGCTCACTATTGTAAAAAACTCTGCTTTGAAAACATAATAGAGAGGCCACCACTGAAGGCTGGACCAGGAGACGTAGCCCAGGAGTATTGGGTGAACTCCTTATTAAACTTGTTGTGTTTATATGTGTTGCCTGTTATGTTTTCTTTAACTGCTTCATTGCCTGTGTATTTCGCAATCTTATCGATCCGTTGCATAAAATAACATAGGCACATCCATGCACATGAGTCTGTAATACCTTATTATTTGTCTTGGATCAATTCCAGATCAAGTGGTATCAGAGCTCTAGGTTGCTAAGGTTAGACAAGCTTGTGCTGGATTCTTTTTGTTGAATGATAACTAGATCAAAGCTTAAATTAGGAGAAGGAGAGTTGGTTGAAGCTAACCCAGAAATTGGAAGAGTCTATCCTAAGAGGAAAATGTCAGAAGAAAGTCCCTTGGAATCAGACTCCCAGTTCATGGACAGTTTCATGACCATGAGAGCCATGGTAGAAGAAATGTATAGAGAATTTAAGAGAGGTAGAGGTGGAGAGTCATCAACCTCCAAACAAGATAAAGGAGTAGAAGAACCTCTTCTAGTTGCCCACCCAGAAGGCAAAGGAAAAGAAGAGAATCCCTCTCCACCATCTCCCCCATCATCACCTTCATCATCATCTTATTCACACAAAGAAGCCCTTAAAAGAAAAATAAGAAACCTTCTTTGATTAAATTAGATGTGAAGTTTGATTTTCCAGTTTATGATGGAGAATTGAATGCAGAAAAGCTAGATAACTGGATTAGACAGATTGATGTATATTGCAGAGTGCAAAACATCGATTCAGAAAGGAGAAACATTTAGCTGGCTAGCCTATGCCTTGGAGGCACCGCCCTGGTATGGTGGGAAGGAAAGACACAAGCTGATTTGAAGAAGCATGGTAAAATTCTTTCTACCTGAAATGAATTTGTTTCTGTAATTAAAAAACAATTCTATCGACTAGCTTATATGCAGCAAGCTATGATGAGTTGGCAAACTCTTCGCCAATTGAAAGGGCAAACTGTACAAAGTTACACCCAAGAATTTAGAAAAAGAGCTTTGACTCTATGCATTTCTTTAGACTCACTTGAAACTTTGCTGAAGTATATAGGTGGTCTACATAGTTATTTGAGACATACCATTCTCATGTTTAATCCCACTAGCATAGATGAGGTATCTATTCAGGCTACACATCTAGAGGCTAGAGGCAAGAATGTGAACCTAGAAATTGGGGGATCATCAAAACCCAGTGCAAGCAAGAACAAGGAAAAGAGAAAGAAAAAATGGAAAGAGAGGAAGACAAATGTTGTACAAAAGACCAAACCTTCATGCACTCACTACAAGAAGGATGGGCATGATGATGAACAATGTTGGATTCTACATCCGGAGCTGAAACCCAAGAAGTACGATGGAAAAAAGAAGAAGACTACTACAACTATTCAGAAGGATTTGGGGTCAGACTCAGGGGATGAAACAACAATTGTAGCCACAGGTATAAAAGGTAAAAATTCAGAAGCATCTACTAGTAATTCTGCACAATCTACTAATAATGAAGAAAACGAGAGGAAAAGACATGAGATTTTTCATATTAGAGTTACTTCCAAGCATCAAAAGATAGATACTTTATTTGTTAGTGGCTCACAAGTAAACTTAATTTCTGAAGCAATTGTAAAGAAACTGGGATTACTAACCACACCTCACAAGAAGCCATATCCATTAGGTTGGTTATGTGATAAAGCAAAGCTACAAGTGACTAGACAATGTAAACTTAGGTTTTCTTTTGGGTCAACATTTGTAGATGAGGTTGAGTTAGATATTGTTCCCTTGGATATATGTGGAATTGTTTTAGGAAGTCCTTACTTGTATGATAGAAAAGCCATTTTCTATAGGGCTTAAAACAAGTATCAACTTGTTAAAGATGGAATTGAATATATTGTAAGAGCTCATAAACTCAAGAATAATTATACTCTCATAAACTCAGGGCAGATGAAAAGAATTGTAAATTCATGCAAACAATTTTTACTGATGGTTGTAAAGGAAAAGAAACCTGATAAAACCAATGTATTTGAGGGTTGTAATGCTAAACAGCAAGCTGATTTAGAAAAAGTTGTTTTAGAATATGAAATGCTATTCCAAGAACCTAAAGGTCTGCCACCCAAAAAGGAAATAGTACATGATATTAATTTGCAGCAAGATGCTCCATTGCCTAACATCAGAATGTACAGGTTGTCCGCTTTAGAGAATGCAAAAATCAAGAAGCAGGTACATGAGCTGCTCGAGAAAGGGTCCATAAGAACTAGCACATCACCATGTGCGTCTCCAATTGTCTTGGTGAGAAAGAAAGATGGCTCATGGAGAATGTGCATTGATTACCGAGCACTGAATAAGATAACGATAAAAAATCGTTATCCCCTTCCTCGCATAGATGATCTATTAGATCAGTTGAAAGAAGCTGTTTACTTTTCCAAGTTGGACTTGCATAGTGGCTACCATTAGGTCAGAGTTGCAGAGCAAGATGCATGGAAGACTGCTTTCAAAACAAAGCAGGGATTATATGAGTGGTTAGTTATGCCTTTTGGCTTAACTAATGATCATTCTACTTTCATGAGAGTAATGAATGATGTACTCAGGCCTTTTATTGATGATTTTGTCATTGTATATTTAGATGACATTCTTATATTTAGTAAAACATGGGAAGAACATTTGAAGCATGTAAGGAAGACTCTCGATGTT
This sequence comes from Pinus tabuliformis, assembly GCA_031772625.1. Lineage (NCBI taxonomy): Eukaryota > Viridiplantae > Streptophyta > Pinopsida > Pinales > Pinaceae > Pinus > Pinus tabuliformis. The sequence continues at coordinate 148,242,393 of CM062814.1, forward strand.
TTGAAAAGAGAAAATATTTATGTTAAGCTATCAAAATGTGAATTTGGCAAAACATCTTTGAATTATTTGGGTCATATTGTAGGGGGTGGTGAATTGAAGATAGATCCCTCTAAGGTTGCAGTCATTGTAAACTGGCCTAAACCCAAATTTGCTATAGAAGTTAGAAGCTTCCTAGGAGCAGCACAGTGTTGGAGAAAGTTTATTGCTAACTTTTCCTTGATTGCAGCTCCCTTACATGCTTTAACATGATTGAATAAGGTGTTTCAGTGGGGAGGCAAACAACAGAAATCCTTTGACACCTTAAAATAAAAGATTAGTACAACACTAGTACTAGCAGTGCCCGATCTTCAAAGAACCTTTGAGATTGAAACGGATGCCAGTGACTATGCCATGGGAGCAGTGTTGATGCAACATGGTAAACCCATATGTTATCATTTTGAGACATTTAATTTTGTAGTAGTTAATTATCCCACATATGATAAAGAATTGTATGCATTAGTATAGAGTGTGAAAAGGTGGAAACATTATCTAATGGGCAACGAGACAGTTATACATACTGATCATCAACCACTTCAATATTTACACTCACAAACTAAGTTGCAGCAATCAAGACACTATAGGTGGATGGTTTTTCTACAACAATTTCATCTTGTCATCAGATACAAAAAGGGAGTAAACAATAAAGTTGCAGATATGTTGTCCAGACCAATCATAAATGCATCTACTATACTTAAGCATAATTCAGTATTGCATGAAAGCTACATTGAACAATATGCTCAAGATATAGATTTTAAAGATGTATATGCAACTTTAAGTCATGGAAAACAAGTAGAAGAATTGGATTATCATGTTAAGGACCAACACTTGTATCAATTTGGAAAGTTATGCATTTCTCAAACTGAAAGAGTAAAGATAATTCGAGAAGCACACACTTCTCTAATATCAGGTCACTTTGGTGTAAGTAAAACAGTTGCACAGCTGCAAAGATTTTGTTATTGGCTAAAAATGAATGAAACAGTTTCTAGATATGTAAGAGGGTGTACCATGTGTGCTAAAAGCAAGCCCAACAATAGAAAAATAGGCTTGTACACTCCACTACCAGTTCCTTCTCATCCTTGGGAAAGTGTTTCCATGGACTTTGTTGGGGGACTGCCTAAATCTAGAAAAGGTCATGACTATTTATATGTTGTTGTGGATAGGTTCAGCAAAATGTGTATTTTGATACCCTGTAACAAACAGATTACGACTGAACAAATAGCAAAGTTGTTCTTTCAACATGTATGGGTTCATTTTGGACTACCCACTTCCATTGTATCTGATTGAGATTCTTGATTTGTTGGGAAGCTCTGGTCAAGTCTGTGGGAATTGATGGACACCAGACTGAAGAAGAGCACAACCTTTCATCCACAAACAGATGGCCAAACCGAAGTGGTCAACAGGACATTGATCCAGCTTCTCAGAGGCTATTTCAACAAGCATCCCAAGCTTTGGGATGAACATTTGCGTTATGTGCAACATGCTTACAACCAGGCTAAACATTCTTCTACACAGAGATCTACTTTTGAGACCTGTTTTGGTTTCATACCAAGGTCTCCCTTGGATTTTGTCTTTGGTAAAGACATAGCGCTTGATGGACACAGTGATGTGGACAAGGCAACCAGGTTCATTTAGCAAATCCAAGAGATTCACTAGGCAGTACAGGAATAGCTGGAACAGAGCCAAGCCAAGTATAAGGCAAGGCATGATAAGCATCAGACTGAGCATAGTTTCCAAGTTGGTGATCAAGTCTGACTATATATCAGCAAAGATAGAATGCAAGGTGAAGGTAAGAAGCTGAAGCCGATAAGGTATGGACCTTTCAAGATACTTGAGAAAATCGGTGAGAATGCTTTTTGCCTTGATTTTCCAGCTTACATGCACATCTATTCAGTAGTTAATGCAGAAAGCTTGAGACTATTTGAACCTTCATTGATTGAAGATCCCGAAGAGTAGAGTCCATTTCCTTCTATTGATGATCTGTTTCCTGGATATCTCAATGAATTACAGGAAGACAGAGTTCTGGACAGGAAGGTGAGAACTACGTGTAGAGGGGATGTTGAGTACCTCAGGATTGGGCTCAAAGGTTCAAAACCAAGCAGTGAAAAATGGATAGAAATTGGGAAAGCGAGGAATCTATATCCTCACTTGATTGATGCTTAAAAACCAACTTTTGGTGTTCCAAAAGATTTTTCAGTGGGAAGGCCGTGATCCAAATTGGATACTAGAACACTCTCTAAGTTTTCATGAACTCTTCAAAATTATGCCAAAGGCTACAAGTATTATAAAGATCAACCTATCAGAGGTATCCTCATAACAGTTGCAATTGGTGATCAGTGTGGAGCAACGAGGATCGTCGGTCAAGCGCGCAGACCGTCGGCCCATGGTAATGCGCGCTGTCACAAATTAGCAAAACCAGAGGTCATTTCAAGAAATGGGGGTCGTTTCCGATATGCGATTAGTGACAAGTCGCTAATCGCATATCGCAGGGAAAAATCCTCAAAGAAGGAAGGGCTCCAAGCCCTCGGACCTGAAAAATCATAAAATACAACGGATATCATTCCAATTCCATCAGAAGCGAGGTCCCACAAAAACTAGCAGGATATCGGAAGGGCTTCGAGCGGTAAGCGGTTTCAACCGAGTCCCACCCGATGCCATACAATGGTTGCCACACGTCTGGCGGAAGAGAGAAAACTTCTCACATTGGATAGATAAACATCATGTTACTTATCCACCCGATATGGACGATCACCATAGGATATGGAGGCCCTAGATCAACGACAGAGACGTGTTCCGATGGATGATCAGATTTGATGGGGTCAACAAGCAGAGTTGTATAAGATTTGAAGTCTGCTAAGGACAATGTGTTGGCAGAAGGTCGTGTTTCGCGGGCATTCTTGGAGTTAACAAAATAAACGGTCATTTCGAATATGTCCAAGAGAACTGACACTCAGTTCATTATGAATTAGGTGGCCACCTCCTTGTGAGGCATTATACAGTGATGATTATGCAGAACAGAGGGATTCAAATGGACAGAGGTAGGGGAACCGGAAAGCTGGGAAGCGGAAACGAATAGTCAGAAAGCAGATTGGCTTTAAAGCCATGAACTGACAGAGAGAGAAGCAAGCAAGTTAAGAAAGCGAAGAGCAGAGAGAAGCAAGCAAGTTAAGAAAGCGAAGAGCAGAGAGAAGAAGTCGAGCTGACCTACAGAAGCAAAGGTAGCATCGAGCCAGAGTCAAGACAAAGACAGAGAGAGTCAGAGAGTCTGTGTGCTCTAGAGAAGGCTTGAGAGGTTCAAGCGCACTCCTCTGTAATGCATGTCCTGTATGAGTCTCAGATTGGGCTCATACTATGTTGCACTAAAAATTGTCACCTTGACATTCTGCAATCTATGTGAGTCCATTACCACTCATACTTTCCTCCTTTGCAAGTCTAAAGCCTCAATTCTTCATATCAAGCCTTGAAAGTAAGAGAAAAGCCCTAAAAGTCTCTAAAACTCTGGTTTTGCACTTTCTCTTTGCATTACCTGTGGTCCCGCACCTAATGGTCATGTCCTCTATGCACCTGACTGCTTTGTATCTGTGTTAGAGGTGCAGACCCCTGTAAAAGTTAAAAAGGCGTGAGTACATTCTAAAAAAAATCACTTTCAGTCATTTCTAGAAGCTTCTGGAAGGAATCTTGAGGTGGCAAGTTCGCTCTCTTAAGGTTCATGCATCCCATACCTTAAGGAGCTAACCCCTTGATGTGAGGATCTTATCCCTTTGAAGGAGGATTCTATCCCTTCATAGATGGACCTGTAACCTTCTCCTCTGCACTATAAAATGAAGCATTAGGCTGGTTACTGGAGAGGTTGAAAGCTGAATATTTTTGAGGTGAAATGCTGCTGGAACTTAGTCTTCTTTAGTTGAGCTTTTATGAGGAGAGAGTACATACCTCTAAGATCTCATTTGGAAGAGTGCAAGGCTTTTCAAAGTAAAGGAAATTCTTGTTTGGGACCCCAGGAATAGCTTGTTCAACATCAAGGCTGAAAAGGTTGTAAGGTTATTCTACTTCAAAGTTAATACAAATAAGTTTGTTTTTCTCAATAAGCTGTTCATTTATGGTTTATTTTATGGATTCCTTGATCACCATAATAGACATGATTTATGATATTTTCTATGCAGGTGCTATTTGATGTTTGCTTGTTTATGATTGCAGGTCTTTAAAGATAACTCTTTCAGATGATTGAGGGATGACTACAATGAACAAGCGTTGGATCTAAGGTAGGGTCTTTAACACCTTTATAGAATTTATTTGTAAATTGCATATGTCTAGAGAAAGATAGATTTGTTTGTCTGTTTGTTACTAGATTATCTTGTGATACTAGGGAGATCGGTCTTGTCCACAAGATTGATTTATCTGGCCAACAAATGGGCGACTCCGCTGGGGAATGAATTTGGTTTTTGGTTTTCCTTTGTTTTGACTTGAGAAAGTGTTTTCATTTCTGGTTTTTGATTGATGTATAATGGCTTGGGTAGCTTTTAGAATCTGGGAGTATTTTTTGTTTTTTTAAAGTTTTCAAGGGACCGCACTTTTTCTTCACAGACAGTGCGGGCATCTCCGCACATTTCCTTTAGTAAACATAGCGGGACCGCACCTGTTACTTCTGGAGCCTGTGGACCCTATAATTTGTTTTGAAAAACCTAAAATACCCTTTTCCAGTTAGGTTTAGGTTTGATTTAGAAGCTTTAGGGTCTACCCAGATCTGTGTTTTTCCTATCAAAAACCTCTTGTGACTGAGTTCCAATAGTATTTTTGTTTTAGATGATTTTCTAGAAGTTTTTCATGCTTGGAGTGGTTTTCACTTGGTCTCTGTAGTGACTCAAAGATTAGAAGCTTAAGAAACCTTAGATCACTCTAGTGTCTTTTTGTCTTCTTGATGAGTCTGACTTGGTTGTGAAATCTATCCTTTATGAGAAATAGATTTAGTTTTCTCCTTGCAAATCTTTGAACAAACTTTGTTATAAGCTTTGAATTTCATTTTTGCAAAAGAAAACATATCTTGATGTTTTTTGATTGGTTTGTTATTCTGAACAAATGAATCCTTAGTTTACTGAACAACTAAGTAAAACGTCCTCAAAAAGAATTGAAGCTTTCATTTATTTAGATTTTAAAGTTTTTAGATCTCAAAATTAGTTTTTGTAGTTTTGAGTGCTTTTCTAGAACTTGTAGATCTCTTTTGAAAGGAAAATTGTTTTTCTTGTAGTTTCGAGTTTTGAAAAGTGAAAGGGATTTATTGTGAGCATTAATTATTAGTCTCGTTATGAGTTCTTATTGAAAAAGACAAAAAGATTTTCTTTTCATTTCCATGTTGAAAGAAAGATTTGTTTCTTAAAGAATTGCATTCTCGAACTCTTTCTTTTAGCTAGAATTTCATTGAAAGAAAAACGAATTTCTTATCATTTTAGGTGCATCTTTTAGCATTTGGAGTCAAGTCTTCACACCATCAAAGTTTCATTTCCATACCTATTGACTTAAGGAACAACCCATAAAATCAACCCTTAATTAAAATTGATTTAGTAATCTTTTTTGTTTCTAGGGCTCTTATCACCAATATAGCTTAGGCTAGTGTCTTGGAGTAGGGAGTAATTAACTCTCCAAGATAGTTAAAACAAACAAGTAGATATATCTTGCAGTAGGAAATAAATGCAATTGTAATTGATACATTCTGGGAAGCTTCTCTTAAAGGAGTCAATCACGAGATCATGTCAGAACCTTTGAGACAATCAAGTTTGTTTCATTGGGAAATATAGAAGATTTGCGCGTATTATAAACGGTAAACCTTGGATTAACCATTGTCGAGGAGCCTAGGGTCACTTGTTGGTAAACCTCAGATTGATCATGTCGAGGAGCCTTCAAGGGGATTGAGCTTTATTACTCTGCCCTTGCATGTAGATCAGATCGTAGACTGTTCCCCTAGTTGTATTTGTTGTTGTTGGTAACCTTAGTGTCCATAGACTTAAGATTATTTCTTAAGGTGACAGTGAAGGATGGGTCTCACTGTACCTAGAGCAGACGTCGACTAGACTCACTTGGACTCTCTGGGCGGTTCTCTTCACTCGAGATGGTTTTGTGAAGAAACTTGTGCCATTCTGTTTCATTAAGCAGGTTGTCGAGGTAACTATTCCAACCGCCCTTTCTGTATTAAACTTCTACTAAGTTGGATTTCATCACCAACTAGTGTTTTTAGTACAGGAAGTTACTGTTTGTGTGTGGTTTGAACTCTTAGATTTTTTAGGCATGTGATTCAATTGTTTGTTTCTTTAGAGACTTTAGGTGGTTTTATTGAAATTTTCTTTGTTTGCGTGTGAGTAATTAATATTTAATCATGGTTGAATTACTGAGACAATCTCGTAGACTTCAGGGGAAACCTCCTGAATATTCACCAAGCCAACTTGAAGGGCTATGAGCTCTTGTATCACCTCGTGACGGTAGAGTTGGATCACCAGAAGTCAGATTGTCATCTTTAATTGTTCATCCTGATTATCAAATACAAACAACAGAGTCTATTCAAGAGCCAATTTCATTTTTCGAAGTTATTGGTAGTATTTCTCCTTCCAGTGAATTAGCTGAAGAACCTGAAATTTCTGAGCCTGACACTGAACCTGCTGTTACTCCAACTTCAGGATTTGCTTCTCCAACTTCTAGTAATCCTGGTTCACCTAGGGTAAGCAATATCATTACTCAAAATCTTCCTTCTGGCCTCATTTCTATTGAAGAACTTGTTAATCCAGAAGAAGATGTAACTCTTCTTGAAAACCAACAGATTTTAAATCTTAGGGAGCGTGAATCAATATTCTACAGTCCTTTTAGGAGTGATGCTTGGTATGTTTCATTGACAATTTTTTTAGAAAACCCGGGTCTTAGTTTTTCACCACCTCGAATTCCTTTTCATCCTACGCCAAGAGGTTATTATCCTTCATCGATTATGTCAAGACAGTCATCCATGTTTTCCCAAACACCGGAAACATTTTTATCTGGTGGTCCTTCTGTTCCTTCGGGGTACCAGTCACTCTCTGGTACTTTTTCAGGAGCATCTCCTCGATCGATTGAACAAGTGTTATCATCTGGAAGTAATGGAACTCAAGTGTTGAACACAGAACAAATCCTTATGATGTCTGGTAGTATTCCAAATCCTCAACCTCAAGGTAGTCAGTTACCACCTGGGGGGCAACCTCAAGGTAGTCAGTTACCGCCTGGGGGGCAACCCCAAGGTAGTCAATTACTGCCTGGGGGGCAACCCCAAGGTAGTCAGTTACCGCCTGAAGGGCTTCCTCAAGTTTATCAATCTTCAGGACAATACATACCCCAAGGTCAACCTCAGACTCAGTACATACCCCAAGGTCAACCCCAGTTTTAGTACATACCTCAAGGTCAACCCCAATTTCAGTACATGCCTCAGGGTTATCTACCCCAAGGTCAGTACCCAACTCAAGGTTTCCAACCACCTTCTGGTCAACCATCTTTTCAAGGACCTGGAAATGTACTACCTAATTATCAACCCTACGTTCAACCAGGTTATGGTCCTCCATATGCAAAACCTTTTGTGGGTCTGTTATCACTTAGAACTAAAATTGATATATGTAACTTTTCATCCTAGCCCGATGACAAAGGTCAGTGCTAGTTTATTTTTGTTTTAATTTTCTTCCCTTAGAATCTGAAGTTTTGAAGAGTTTTTGAGTCAAGTTATTCTCAGCTCCCATTGGTTTCCCTCCATCTACCATTGTTTTATAGCCACCTGTTATCTTATGTCAGTCATCGCGCCTTTTTGTAATTTCGCAGCGCAATCCTGATTAGGCAGTTTTGCAGCGCATCATTCAAATTTAAAACTGACAGCACTGCGAAATCATGGATTCGTACATTTCACAGCGAATCTTTCCCGAAATGTCAAATCCGTTAGGTGATTCATAGGCTGTGTCTTCTCATGTCAGCTCATGTACCCCTCTTATCACATTTCACCACTCATTGCCACTATCACCACCACTAGATCTGTTGATACGCATGAATCATCATTTCCAAGAAAGACCACCGTGCATAAAACTTAATGATGGTCGTAAGTCTTGCATGAAATGACAAATCTGCAAGATTACAACTTGAAAGATTTTAAACGGAAAAATTTAAAATTCAACTGCAAAGATAATCAAGCGAGGCTGATAATCAAGCGAGGTGGAATTCAAATAGAAGCTGAATCACAATTCCAACCGGAGCTGGTAGTCATTGTTTGCGAAGATTTGGAAGAATCAATGGAGAAAAAGGAGCACAGATCCGGCAAATGTCTAAGGACTGAGCCTGAAGGCTTAGATATAACGCTGAGAAATAAAGAGGCGGAGAAAGCATTTAAAAAGGCCGGGTGCTGGAATTTTTGCAAAAAGTTACAAGGAGGGCACGCACAGGTAACTAAAGAATTTGCACTTAACTTCACAGGCTTGAATTCAAAAGTAGCCATGATAGAATTGCAGGTTTCGCCAGAAGTGATATCTACTGTGAAAGAGATCCCACGAGGACAAGAGCAATGGTTTAAAAATTTCAAGTTTGACATGAATCCTTGCAAGGAGTTTTTGAAGGATGAATTTGTAAATGAAGATTTAAGTAAGGCAGTGCCCAGGAGTTATGTCAAAGAATATTATGCTCATTTACTCACCTGCATACAGAAATATCTGACTTGTGAAGGAAGGTATAACAAGGTTTACTCTTACCATTTTAAACTCCTTTTGCATTTCACCGGGAAGGTCTCCATAGACTTACCTTTTTATCTTTTCCGTAGTTTGAGTAAGATGTGTGATAAGGTACAGCTGAGGAAAGAGGATTATGAAACCTCTTTGTTTCATCATGGTTTGATCAAACTACTGGTTTTAGATGGGCTCCAAAAGGTAGACAGAGATTGGAATTCATTCATTTTTATGGCTGGCTTCAAAAGCCAGACTGGCATCACTCCTCTACCTGCTAGAGATTTTACAATAGCTGAGCTCCAAACAGAAGCAAGAGCTAAAAGAGTTCCAAATTCACAAGTAAGAAAACAAGTGAAGCCACTCATCATCCAAGATCAACCTCAGCAATCAACTAAGGAAAAATCTCATGGTAAAAAGACTGTACCTGAAACAAGCACATCTGAAGTAGTCTCAAGGATAAGAACAAGAAGCCAGATGAATAAGGAAAAAGGTAAAACTGTAGCAGTCGAAGAAAGTCCAGTGTCCAAGGGAAGTTTAAATGCCTTATTACAGGCTATTGACTTTGAGCAGTCTCTACCAGTTCAAATTGAGTTGATACAGTCAGAACAAGAAAGCACCAAGAAAGCCAAGGCCTCAAAAAGGCTTAAATTTGATGAGCCAGCTGAAGAGTTTGTTTTTAAACCTAGAAGACCTATGACAAGGAGATTCCAGCAAGTACAGGAAGCACTGTCAAGAACAGAGGAAACAGGGGAAGGGACATAACGTTGGCAAAAGAAAAACACAGGCAAAACAGTCATCACATCTAAAGAAGATAATATAGCAGACCTGAAGAGCCAATTAGAATCAGCTAAGCATGAGATTTCCAAATTGAAGAAAGCTGCTAGAAGACACGCAGTCATACAAGCAAACTATTATAAAATTCTATGGAAAGGGAATGCAACTGTAGAAGCCCAGGTGAATTCAGTGGTTGATGGCCATTCACAATTTCACACCTGGACAGTACCAGCAATCAAAGAAGCCAAGTACATCCGAAGGATCAATATGCAATTGAGAGCTGGGAATAAGGTTATGAAGAAACAAACTGAAGATCTGAAGGCACAGCTAAGCCAGCTTAAAGGACCTGCTAAATGAGTTTTCATTTCAAGTAAGATTCTATTTCAAAATTTTGATAAGTTTGCTTGATCTTATCTTTCTGAAGAAATCTAAATCCCTATTCGGCCTTTGGAAAGTCTAAAGAAGTTTTTGGCAATCAAGCACTCGGTTAATAAAGGTCTCAGGTTAAAAACAAGTTGTTTTAAATAACTCAGCAGTTTCGTAGCGCGCTACGAAACTGCTGAAAGTGATGATTTCAACATAAATCAAGCAGTTTTGAAGTTGAAGCGGGAAAATTTTGAAGGACAGTTGTATACAACGAGAACACCTGAAGTTACAACAGCCAATCAGATTAGCACAAGTGGAAATAAATAGTTTGAATCAAAAAGTGGCATTTTGTCATATCATAAGGAAATTGAAGCATGTATAAGACAACTTGAATACGTTTTCCTTTTTGTTTTCGAAACAGTGGATGACACATCATCAAATTAGGTTTCATAACAGCGGACAACACATCAAAACGTGGCCACCGTCATATTTTGAGGGACAACAATTAAAAAACCGACTTATAAAGATTCGAAGATCATACAGCCGAGAAGCAAGGATAGTCTCCTAATTTTTCTGGATAGTGAATAAGATACAACATCCAAGGTTAACATGGAGCATTAAACACCCATCTCAGCCAAACTGAAAGAGAACTAGATGTCATAGAAAGGAATCATCTTAATTAAAGCCATCATGCATGTAATATGGAGTTAGAATCATAGTTGATTTAGATCTCTAAAAAACTCCAGTCAACACTTTGTTGTATTTATTAAGTAGTTAGAGTTTAAGAGTTGTCAGTAATAGAAGTAGTTTTCGAATTCCCCTCATGCTTGAGGAGGAATCTCGATCAGTTAGAATAAGAGCTCTATATATAGCTGAAACAACAATGTAATCGGGGTTGGAAAATTTTATGGAAAAGCTTGTATTTGGCCTATGTAAGACTCATTTTCAGTAATACATGCTTGACTTTACTTCTCAGGATTCATGAAGGATTTTTTATGTTCAGAATATGTGATGTTATCCTTTTCTTAATTCTTACAGTGGTATGGATGTATAATCACTCAGAATTCACTGCATGTGCTCTGACTTCCTGTATACATTTATAAACTGTGTGGTCCCATATGAGTTTATGTTCTGAATGTTTAAATGCTGAATGCCCTAACTTCCATGTAGGGTTGAGTTCATTGTTATATTGAGGTGTTTTTGACTCCATAAGCCCAATGGATAGTTTTGTTTAATGTGTTTCCACCATTCATATTTTTCACAGTTGTTCTATAAGAGTTAGCCATCTTATCTTTAATCAAAATCATTAATCCATCAAGAGAGAGCCCTCTCAGGTTGAGGAGGCTAAGCCTCAGCCTAAAGTAGGTTGAAATAGTTACTTAGAGTCAACCTGACCAGCAGCCTATCAGGATCTGATTTTGAGATAACATTTTGGTGCGTCTGTCGGGAGCTTGAAGATTATTCATTCCCGAAATCATGAAGCTGAACTTCTGAAGGTAGCAGGAGCTCAGAAGGTTTTCGAGGCTGCATTCTACCTTGGTGACTCCATACAATCTTAAAGTTAAAAAGGTGGCTTTGAGAGGAATATATACAAGGAGTAATCCTAACCCAGATCCACCTACTCCTGTGGATAATCCAAACACCATCTCAAGGAGCAGGCAAATATTTCCTGATATACCAGGTACTTCATCTTTTTCGAAATCTTTGTTGCCTGAATTTTCTAGAAGTCCTGAAGATAAAATTGTAGATGATAAAATTCATGAGGTATTGTTGAGGTCTAAGAACGAAGAAGAACTTATTGGAATTATTTTAGATTTACAAAAAAGAGGCATTGATACTTCATCCTTAGTGTCACAAAAAGATAAGGAAGAGTTTTGGGAGGTTGTTACTTCAGAATTACTGTTAGAAGAAGAAGATTTGAATCAATGCAAAGAGCTTGATCCTTTTGAAGTTTTGCTCAAATCCAAAACTGGTTTACCCCTCCCAAATTGGAGTTCCTTTGTCAGTGGTTTGCAAAGTCCAAATAGTCCTTTTCGTACTAATACTTTATCTTCTGCCTCTGCTAGCCCAAATAGTCCTCATACACTATCTCACACTAGTTCTGGTCCCACCGGTCATACAATACCTGTTATCACTACTCCTCCATTCATTATGGCTATACCTGCTAGGTATGCTCCACTAGCTCTCCCTGCTGTTTTACATGATCTTCCTAGCAAATATGCTGCCAGAATTCCAACATGGGGAGGAGATGAAGATATTACAGCAGAGGAACATGTGGATAGGTTCAATGATTTTGTTGACAGGGAAGAAGTGGATGATGAAGATGTAAAACTAAGGTTGTTTGCTCAAACTTTCATTGGGGAAGTCAGAAAATGGTTTAAAGCCCTTAGAGTCGGAAGCATTCATAGTTGGGTAGAATTTGAAGATAGCTTTCTAAGGAAATGGGGAAACAAAACCAACCCTATCCAAGCCCTTACTGAATACAACAATCTTAGAAGACCTCCAGAGGAAACTGTCCAAAACTTCTCTAAGAGGTTTAATAAAATATACAATTCTATTCCAGCTCATTTGAAACCTCCTGGAGCTTTGGCACAGTTGAGATATGCTGAATCATTTGATTCAGATTTCTCTCTTTTACTCAGAGAAAGGGAGCCTGCCTCTCTTGCTGACATGCAAAATGATGCAATTAAGGTGGAGGTGAATATGATGGCTGCTAAGAAATCAAAGATGGAAAAGACTAAGCTGAAGGAAGAAGAGAAACCTTCTACTTCTGCTCCAGAAGACAAGTTTGAAACAATGATGAAAACCATGGAAAAATTGATGGACCGACTAGCTCTTGGGAATGCTTCTGCTCCTCCAACACAGCAGGAACCTCAATTCAGGAACCCTCAGTACAGAAACCTCAGAATCAGCAAAGGCCAAGAGACAACAGAAATCAGCAGTCAGATCCTCCAGTGAGACCTCCCTTCCAACAAAATTTGGTAGATGAAGAAGATGAGCCTGAACTCCCTGAGGAATCAATCCATTGTTTTGATGAAGAAGTGTCAGGGATTTTCTTGACTAAGGAGGAACATGATGAGTCCAGTATGATAAAATCAGGAGAAGAGCCTTCAGATTTTTTAAAGGACTATCAACACACTATCTTTGAGATGCAAAAGCAGTACAATCTTAGGAATAGAGATGTTCCTATTACAGCAAACAAATCACAGCCCAAGAAGAATACCTCAAGGACAGTTGAAGATAAAAAGGAAAACTCAAAGGTGGTTGAAGGTAAGGATGATTCTCCTATTGTCAAAAAGGATATTCAAATTCTTTCTCCTCCTAAAGAAATTGACAATACTACTTCTGTTTTTAATCTTGAGAACGAGATTGCAAAAATTAAGATATCAGTCCCTTTTAATGAAATTCTCAAGGTAAACAAATACAGAAGAAAAATTGTTGAAATGCTTAATTCACAACCATGAGTGGCTGATATCCTAAATGTACAAGAACATAATCCTATTATCTGTTTGGGTCCAAGACTTGAGGATGAACAAAATGAAGAGTTTCCCCCTTTCTACATAAGCATTAGCATTCATGATATGACTCTACATAATGCTATGTTAGATTCGGGGGCATCACATAATATCATGCCTAAGGTAATCATGGAAAGACTGGGGTTAGAGGTAACTAGGCCATATAAGGATTTATTTTCCTTTGATTCAAAAAGAGTCCAATGCATTGGTTCGATAAAAGATGTTGTTGTGGGGCTCACACAAATTCCAGCAAAAACAATTGTTATGGACATTGTTGTTGCAGACATTCCACCGAAGTTTGGGATGCTTCTTTCAAGGTCATGGGCAGCAAAAATCAAGGGCACAATGTAGATGGATCTTACATATGCTACCATCCCAGTGTTTGGTGAACAAAGGAGGTTGTATCGCGAGACAAGGATGGCCTACATGGTAAGCAGCAAAGAAAAACCTCAGAATTTTCCTATTTATTCATGTGATACTGGTCTTGGATCAGCTATCCTTTTCAATGAATTAGTTGGAAGAGAATCACAAGATGAACCTGCGGAAAATCAGTGTCAAGAAGGTCAGCAAGGAGATGAAAGAGACATCATGGGCTGCTGGTCATTATACTTTGATGGATCAACAGGAAAAGAAGGAGCAGGAGCTGGGATTTGGATCACTAGTCCAACTGAAGAAAGTAAGTTTCTCTCATACAAATTAAACTTTGATTGTACCAACAATATGGCTGAGTACGAATCTCTGATTTTAGGTTTGGAAGCCTTGATAAAATTGAAAGCTAAAAACATTGCTGTTTGTGGAGATTCTGAATTGGTAATTAAACGAGTAGAAGGTGCATATCAAACTAAGGATACAAGGATGAGAGCATACAGAAACTTAGTGTTGGAGATGTTGGAAAAATTTCAATCCTATTCTTTTAGCATCAAAACTAGAGATCAAAACTCTATTGCAGATTCTCTTGCTGTTTCTGCCAGTCTCTTTATCATTCCTAAACACTCTTCTGAAAATTATGAAGTGGAGGTTCGCCATAGACCAGTCATACCAGATAATATCACAAATTGGCAAGTTTTTGAGGATGATCAGCATGTAAGGAACTTCATTGAATTAAAAGAAGAGTTTGAACACAATCAGATGGATCAGCAGAATATGTTAATAGAGTCAAAGGAGAGTTCTGAAGTCTTACAATTACAAAACAACTTAATTCCTAAAGGCCTCATTCCCTTTGAGAAATTATTTGATCAAAATGATGTGTTCAAAGCACCAAGACTACAAGCTAATGAAGAAGAAGTAGAAAGCTGCAATTTAGGAGACTCGGTTGTGCCTAAGATAGTCAAGATTTCAAAATTCCTTTCAGCTGATATGAAGACTAAATATGTTGAGATGATGAAAAGATTCATTGATGTTTTTGCATGGAGTTATGCTGACTTGAAACAATATGACTCTTCAATCATAGAGCATACCATTCCTATTAAGCAGAATGAAAAGCCTTTTAAGCAGAAGTTAAGAAGAATTAATCCTCTTCTAATGCCACTGATTGAAAAAGAAGTGAAAAAGCTCTTTGATGCTAAAATTATTGTTCCAATCAGATTCTCAAATTGGCTTGCTAATTTGGTACCAGTCAGAAAAAAGAATGGAGAGATCAGAATTTGTATAGACTTCAGAAACTTAAACAAAGCTTCATTGAAAGATAATTACCCCCTCCCCAAAATGGATTTCATTCTGCAGAACATTGTTGGTTCACAAAGGATGTCTATGCTTGATGGTTTCTCAGGGTACAATCAGATTCTTGTTCACCCAGATGATCAGGAGAAAACGGCCTTCACTACACCATGGGGAACATTCATGTATGCAAAAATGGCATTTGGCCTCATGAACGCGGGAGCCACTTTCCAGAGAGCAATGGATATTGCTTTTGCTGAAGAAAAGGACAAATCAGTGGTGGTTTATCTTGATGACATCACAGTTTTTTCAAAAAGGGAAGAAGACCACTTAAAGCACCTTGAAAGGATCCTACTGAAGTGTAGGAGGTTTGGTATTTCTCTAAACCCAACCAAAAGTATTTTCGCTTTAACTTCTGGCAAACTGCTTGGTCATATTATTTCTGAAGAAGGAATTAGGATTGATCCTAATAGAGTTAGTGAAATTCAAAAATTAGATCTACCAAGGAGTAAGAAGGAGATTCAATCCTTTCTTGGGAAAGTTAACTTTGTTAGAAGATTCGTTCCTAATTTTGCTGAAGTTGTCAAGAACATAACAAAGATGTTAAAGAAAGGAGCAGATTTTAAATGGATAGTTGAAGCAAAGAAATCATTTGAAGAGATCAAGAAGGCACTTACTCAAGCACCAGTACTTATCAGCCCATATTTTACCAAGGAGTTCCTTATCTTCACATTCGCTTCTGAAGACACAATTGCTGGAGTTTTACTGCAAAAAGGAGGTCAAGGTACTGAACAACCCATTTCTTTCTTTAGCAAGACATTAGCCAATGCTGAATTGAAATATAATATCTTAGAGAAACAAGCTTATGCATCGGTGAAAGCAATTAAGGATTTCAGAATCTATGTTTTGCACTCTCACATTGTTGCCTACGTCCCAAATGCTGTTATAAAAGATATTCTTACACAAGCTGATCCAGATGGAAAAAGGGGAAAGTGGATAGCAAAACTGTTGGAGTATGACATTGAGATCAAACCCACAAAGTTGGTAAAGGGTCAAGGCCTAGCCAAATTGTTGACTCAGTCAAATTTGGACTGTATTGATATTAATTTAAGCACAGAAATCTCAGAAATTTTTGAAAATGAAGAGGAATTGGTCCAAATAAATGAGAAATTCTTGATCTCAGAATGGTACAAGGATATAGCATTTGTTTTGCAGCATAATAGAGCTCCTGATAATCTTTCAAAATCCAAAGCTCGGTTTACCAAATTGAAATCTCTCAGATATTTTGTGTATGACCAAAATTTGTTTTGGAAAGATGCAGGAGGAATATTATTAAACTGCCTCATTGAAGAAGAAGCTGATAAAGTAATTGATGAGTTTCATAAAGGGGATTGTGGAGGACATCACTATTGGAAAGCCACTGCAAACAAGGTCTTGAGAGCTAGCTATTTTTGGCCCACTATGTTTAGAGATATCTATAAAAAGATAGCCACATGTCATGAATGTTAAGTGTTTGAAGGAAAGAGAAAGCTTATGCCACTGCCTTTGGTTCCTATTTATGTTGAAGCACCTTTCCAGCAGTGGGGATTAGACTTTATAGGGGAAATCCATCCTCCTTCATCAGGACAACATCGTTGGATTCTCACAGCCACCGATTACTTTACAAAATGGATAGAAGCAATACCCACAAGGAAAGAAAATGATTCAGTGATTATTTCTTTCTTAGAAAATAATATATTATCAAGATTTGGTTGCCCAATTAAGATCATTACAGACAATGCTCAAGCTTTCAAGTCCAAAAGGATGATTAGTTTTTGTCATCAGTATCACATCTCCCTTGGACATTCCACTGCTTATTATCCACAGGGAAATGGTTTAGCTGAATCATCAAACAAGAGCCTTGTGAGAATCATTAAGAAGCTGCTGCAAGAAAATAAAAAAGCTTGGCATTTGAAACTGAGATATGCTTTGTGGGCTGACCGGATTTGCACAAAGAGGTCCATTGGAACATCACCATATGAGCTAGTATATGGGGCAGAGGCTATATTTCCAACATCCCTTGGAGTACCAGTAATGAAGTTGATTCAAGGGCTAGAAGAGGAACCAAATGCTATACAACGAAGGATCAATCAGCTAATAGCTTTGCAAGAGAAAAGAAATGAGGTGTTTGACAGTCATCAACAAAACCAGAACAGGATCAAGAGAGAATTTGACAAAAAGATCAAAGATGTTACATTCCAGATCCATGATAAAGTCTTGAAATGGGAAGCTAGAATTGAAGAGAAAGGTAAACATGGTAAATTTGAAAATTTGTGGAAAGAGCCATATCAAATTTCTGCTTTCCATGGGAATAACACCTACATTCTACAAGAGATTGATGGAACACTGTATGCTGGAGGACCTGTTAATGGCAGGTTCCTAAAGCATTACAATTGATTAAATCTCTACCAAGTTT
This sequence comes from Pinus tabuliformis, assembly GCA_031772625.1. NCBI lineage: Eukaryota > Viridiplantae > Streptophyta > Pinopsida > Pinales > Pinaceae > Pinus > Pinus tabuliformis. The sequence goes on from CM062814.1 coordinate 148,259,903, forward strand.
CTCACAACATTGTATATAACCGTTTTATTAGTCTTTCTTTGTTGCAAATAAAGGACAAGCTGAATAGGAAGCTCAAGCCCGAGGTGAAGGCTCACAAAGCTAGAAAAGAATGCTTGTCAACTCCATCTATGTTTTCATAAATTGGACAAAGCACTGGACATACGAGTTCTTAGTGTACCACAGGAGCACACTATCCCAAGTGGAGCCACTGTTATCACTTAGAACTAAAATTGATATATGTAACTTTTCATCCTAGCCCGATGACAAAGGTCAGTGCTAGTTTATTTTTGTTTTATTTTTCTTCCCTTAGAATCTGAAGTTTTGAAGAGTTTTTGAGTCAAGTTATTCTCAGCTCCCATTGGTTCCCCTCCATCTACCATTTTTTTATAGCCACCTGTTATCTTATGTCAGTCACCGTGCCTTTTTGTAATTTCGCAGCGCAATCCTGATTAGGCAGTTTCGCAGCGCATCATTCAAATTTAAAACTGACAACGCTGCGAAATCATGGATTCGTACATTTCGTAGCGAATCTTTCCCGAAATGTCAAATCCGTTAGGTGAGTCATAGGCCGTGTCTTCTCATGTCAGCTCATGTACCCCTCTTATCACATTTCACCACTCATTGCCACTATCACCACCACTAGATCTGTTGATACGCATGAATCATCATTTCCAAGAAAGACCACCGTGCATAAAACTTAATGATGGTCGTAAGTCTTGCATGAAATGACAAATCTGCAAGATTACAACTTGAAAGATTTTAAACGGAAAAATTTAAAATTCAACTGCAAAGATAATCAAGCGAGGCTGATAATCAAGCGAGGTTGAATTCAAATAGAAGCTGAATCACAATTCCAACCGGAGCTGGTAGTCATTGTTTGCGAAGATTTGGAAGAATCAATGGAGAAAAAGGAGCACAGATCCGGCAAATGTCTAAGGACTGAGCCTGAAGGCTTAGATATAACGCTGAGAAATAAAGAGGTGGAGAAAGCATTTAAAAAGGCCGGGTGCTGGAATTTTTGCAAAAAGTTACAAGGAGGGCACGCACAGGTAACTAAAGAATTTGCACTTAACTTCACAGGCTTGAATTCAAAAGTAGCCATGATAGAATTGCAGGTTTCGCCAGAAGTGATATCTACTGTGATAGAGATCCCACGAGGACAAGAGCAATGGTTTAAAAATTTCAAGTTTGACATGAATCCTTGCAAGGAGTTTTTGAAGGATGAATTTGTAAATGAAGATTTAAGTAAGGCAGTGCCCAGGAGTTATGTCAAAGAATATTATGCTCATTTACTCACCTGCATACAGAAATATCTGACTTGTGAAGGAAGGTATAACAAGGTTTACTCTTACCATTTTAAACTCCTTTTGCATTTCACCGGGAAGGTCTCCATAGACTTACCTTTTTATCTTTTCCGTAGTTTGAGTAAGATGTGTGATAAGGTACAACTGAGGAAAGAGGATTATGAAACCTCTTTGTTTCATCATGGTTTGATCAAACTACTGGTTTTAGATGGGCTCCAAAAGGTAGACAGAGATTGGAATTCATTCATTTTTATGGCTGGCTTCAAAAGCCAGACTGGCCTCACTCCTCTACCTGCTAGAGATTTTACAATAGCTGAGCTCCAAACAGAAGCAAGAGCTAAAAGAGTTCCAAATTCACAAGTAAGAAAACAAGTGAAGCCACTCATCATCCAAGATCAACCTCAGCAATCAACTAAGGAAAAAGCTCATGGTAAAAGGACTGTACCTGAAACAAGCACATCTGAAGTAGTCTCAAGGATAAGAACAAGAAGCCAGATGAATAAGGAAAAAGGTAAAGCTGTAGCAGTCGAAGAAAGTCCAGTGTCCAAGGGAAGTTTAAATGCCTTATTACAGGCTATTGACTTTGAGCAGTCTCTACCAGTTCAAATTGAGTTGATACAGTCAGAACAAGAAAGCACCAAGAAAGCCAAGGCCTCAAAAAGGCTTAAATTTGATGAGCCAGCTGAAGAGTTTGTTTTTAAACCTAGAAGACCTATGACAAGGAGATTCCAACAAGTACAGGAAGCACTGTCAAGAATAGAGGAAACAGGGGAAGGGACACAACGTTGGCAAAAGAAAAACACAGGCAAAACAGTCATCACATCTAAAGAAGATAATATAGCAGACCTGAAGAGCCAATTAGAATCAGCTAAGCATGAGATTGCCAAATTGAAGAAAGCTGCTAGAAGACACGCAGTCATACAAGCAAACTATTATAAAACTCTATGGAAAGGGAATGCAACTGTAGAAGCCCAGGTGAATTCAGTGGTTAATGGCCATTCACAATTTCACACCTGGACAGTACCAACAATCAAAGAAGCCAAGTACATCCGAAGGATCAATATGCAACTGAGAGCTGGGAATAAGGTTATGAAGAAACAAACTGAAGATCTGAAGGCACAACTAAGCCAGCTTAAAGGACCTGCTAAATGAGTTTTCATTTCAAGTAAGATTCTATTTCAAAATTTTGATAAGCTTGCTTGATCTTATCTTTCTGAAGAAATCTAAATCCCTATTCGGCCTTTGGAAAGTCTAAAGAAGTTTTTGGCAATCAAGCACTCGGTTAATAAAGGTCTCAGGTTAAAAACAAGTTGTTTTAAATAACTCAGCAGTTTCGTAGCGCGCTACGAAACTGCTGAAAGTGATGATTTCAACATAAATCAAGCAGTTTTGAAGTTGAAGCGGGAAAATTTTGAAGGAGAGTTGTATACAACGAGAACACCTGAAGTTACAACAACCAATCAGATTAGCACACGTGGAAATAAATAGTTTGAATCAAAAAGTGGCATTTTGTCATATCATAACGAAATTGAAGCATGTATCAGACAGCTTGAATACGTTTTCCTTTTTGTTTTCGAAACAGTGGATGACACATCATCAAATCAGGTTTCATAACAGTGGACAGCACATCAAAACGTGGCCACCATCATATTTTGAGGGACAACAATTAAAAAACCGACTTATAAAGATTCGAAGATCATACAGCCGAGAAGCAAGGATAGTCTCCTAATTTTTCTGGATAGTGAAGAAGATACAACATCCAAGGTTAACATGGAGCTTTAAACACCCATCTCAGCCAAACTGAAAGAGAACCAGATGTCATAGAAAGGAATCATCTTAATTAAAGCCATCATGCATGTAATATGGAGTTAGAATCATAGTTGATTTAGATCTCTAAAAACCTCCAGTCAACACTTTGTTGTATTTATTAAGTAGTTAGAGTTTAAGAGTTGTCAGTAATAGAAGTAGTTTTCGAATTCCCCTCATGCTTGAGGAGGAATCTCGATCAGTTAGAATAAGAGCTCTATATATAGCTGAAACAACAATGTAATCGGGGTTGGAAAATTTTATGGAAAAGCTTGTATTTGGCCTATGTAAGACTCATTTTCAGTAATACATGCTTGACTTTACTTCTCAGGATTCATGAAGGATTTTTTATGTTCAGAATATGTGATGTTATCCTTTTCTTAATTCTTACAGTGGTATGGATGTATAATCACTCAGAATTCACTGAATGTGCTCTGACTTCCTGTATACATTTATAAACTGTGTGGTCCCATATGAGTTTATGTTCTGAATGTTTAAATGCTGAATGCCCTGACTTCCATGTAGGGTTGAGTTCATTGTTATATTTAGGTGTTGTTGACTCCATAAGCCCAATGGATAGTTTTAGTTTAATGTGTTTCCACCATTCATATTTTTCACAGTTGTTCTATAAGAGTTAGCCATCTTATCTTTAATCAAAATCATTAATCCATCAAGAGAGAGCCCTCTCAGGTTGAGGAGGCTAAGCCTCAGCCTAAAGTAGGTTGAAATAGTTACTTAGAGTCAACCTGACCAGCAGCCTATCAGGATCTGATTTTGAGATAACAGGGTCCATACTCCAGAATGAATATGGTGTGGGATCCATCTCAAACTCAACAGAATTTGCAACCTAATGTGTAGTTAGTTAATCAACCTGGACAACCTTTGGTTTTTGGTCCAACCCAACAACCTGTCCAACCTACTATTCAAACCCCTGCATCTGGTACAGTTCAACAACCTGGGCCTAGTTCACCTCGTACTCCGCCCCAAACTGCTACAACTACTGCAACCTCTGTTCAACCTACAACACCTATTTCTGGAGTATCAGCAGCTCCAGTTTCTACTACCCCTACATCAGTGCAAATTCCTCAAGTCTCTGTGCCTCAGTCAGGACCTACAGTTCAGACTTCAGTCCAGATGCCTGCGGGACAAGCTAGTACGATTGCTACCATTGCTACAAGTCAACCACAATTCATGTATCAACTGTACCAGGGACAGTATCAATTCGGTCCTACTATACAAAACCCAGTTTATTAGTATCAACCATATCCTAGCTATACTTATCAACAGCCTAAACAACCCCAGTTTGGTCCGGTTAATATTGGTTTCGCAGGAGGTTATAACATTCCTAATGCAAATTTGATTCCATGTTATCTTGGATATCCTCCTCTTGGAACTGGTCTTGCCACTCAAGTTTTTCGCGACCCTAACTGTCAGTTACCATTTATTGTAACTTTGAATTTACCTGATTTGTCGCGCCTTATGAACGATCTGATTTACTATCTTCCGTATTGGCTGCCAATGCCTAATAAGTTGCCTAGTGATATCCCGAAATTCAAGGGTAAGTCAGGAGAGGATCCGTCAAATCATGTTATGACTTATCACCTCTGGTGTGCATCTAATTCCATCATTGATGATTCAATTTGATTACGTCTTTTTCAACGAACTCTTATTGGTCTTGCAACCAAATGGTACATTGAGTTACCACGAGCCTCTTTTTATAATTTCAATCAGTTAGCCACTGCTTTCTTAATTCATTTTCAGTTGCCTGTCAGATACGACAATGGCACAGAACTGTTAACTTCACTGAAACAATCCACGTCCACATATATTTCTCATCATATGCACGAATGGCGACGTAGAAGGTGTTTAGTGAAAGTTTTCATTTCGGATCAAATTTTAGCGGAATGGTTCATTAAATCATTGTTACCTAAAATCACTGAAGATGTAGCTAAGGGAGGAGTTGTTACTAGAAAGAAAGTCATTGCTCAAGCTCAGTACCTTGACCTCGTTTATACGCAGTCGGGTACTTTACATGAAAAAATCCCTGATCTTCCAAAACATGGTCAAATAACTGCAGCTCCTTCAGGGTCTCATGCCACTGATGGTATGATTGGTACAGTTAGCACTAAAAGTAAGAAGAAATCTTCAAATAATTGTTCTCCTATAATAACTTTACCTGATTCCCCGACAGGAGAGGCTTCCGCTGAAATTTCTGCCGACATCCATGTCATAGAATCATCTACAGCTAAATCAAAATCCTGTGGTAAAAAGAATGGGAAGAATAAAAATAAACAAAATTCAAAAGATAAAACAGATAAAAATGAATCTATTGATGAAAAACGAAAACCTCGTTATCCTTGTTTCATTTGCGGTGAGGATCATTTTACTAAAGACTGCCCACATCGAGCAGAGGTCTCGAAAATCGTTAAAAGTTCTCAAACGCCTACTGTCTTGAAGGATCCTTTTCCTACTCAAGATAGTAAGATGATTGGTTCTTCCTCGAATGCCTCAGAAGAACCCATTATGATGATGTCTCATGTCAGGATTGCGACGCGATCGCAAGATTATGGTAGTAAAAATCCTGTTGGTGGTAAAGAAGCAGAATCTTCTAATTCAAACACATCAACTACACCTCCTCCTGGTTCCGGTCCACTACAGATCAAGAAACCCAACCCTGACTTAGTAATCAAACTGCCTGCTAAAGGTATACTTCAGAAATCAGCTTTCAATCCACATGCGAGAGCTGCTCAGAATTATAACATTGTTGAAGACTTAGCTATTTCCCCTTCAGTAATGTCGGCTTTGGAAGTGCTGCAATCGTGCCCAGCACAGCGTAAATTACTATTGTCTGCTATAGGAGCTGTTGACATTTAGGATTCAAACCTAATAATCTTCGATTTAGAGAATAGTACACCCCGCCTCCCTCATCAAATGGCTTTCCAGATTCCAATTTTAGTAAAAAACAAACCTTGCTTTAGGACTGTGATTGATGAAGGGGCTTCTATGTGTATTATGTGCATCCAGTGTTGGAAATCACTTGGTTCTCCCACACTCAATCAGTCTCCGACAATTCTAAAGGCTTTCGATGGCCAGGGGTTCCATCTTTTTGGTATTTTACAGGATTTACCTATAGGGGTTGAAGGAAAAACCGTCAATCTAGATGTGGAAGTGGTTGATACCCCTCTAGATTACAACCTTCTCCTGGGTCGCAGTTGGTCTTATGCTATGACTGCTATTGTTTCATCAGTCTTTCGGCTTATCAAGTTTCCTCATAACAGAAAGATCGTTATGATAGACCAGCTGACTCATTTCTCATCCGACCTAGCCTCTACAGATACTATTCAGCACATCGGTAAAACGACTATCCCTTACAAGGATGTTGGTGTAGGTTTAATTAAATATTCTGGTTTACTAGGAACTTTTTCCTTCAATCCTCCTAACGTATTGCCTTCTATTGCAACTATTCATATGATTTCATCGAATAATCTTACTTTTCATGATCGTTGGATCGTACCTTCCGATTCTGAGGTGGATTCATCTGGTGGTGCGATGCCTCTGAGTCCCTTTGAAATTGCATATCAGGCTGTATAGTCATTTTCTGATCCCTATTCAACTGAAATTAATCCAATGAATGTGGTCCAACGGGAATCACTTTCTATATCGAGCTCAGCTACAACAGCATTTCCTGATCTTGTTCATATTGATGAGCAGATTTGTGAACTATTGTCTGTTGATGATTTACCATGGGAATATCTACATCACCGATCTTTGTTTTTAACTGAGCTTGATCATTTTGAAAATGATTTTTATTCTATTTTTACGACTGACTATGTCAAAGAACTGCAGAATCCATTGTAACATTCTGATTCTGAGTTAAATTTGGAAAATATCTCTCGAATGGTTCCTATTGACATTTCAGTTAAGCCTGGAATTTTTGAAAACATTCATATAGGTTCTTGTTGTACGGACGATGAAATCCAAACTTATAAAGCCCTATTTCAAGAATTCCGTGAAGTATTTGCCTGGTCATATGAATAAATGCCAGGAATTGATCCGTCAATTGTTGTCCATGAAATTAAAACATACCCGGATGCTAAACCTATCCGACAATGCTTACGTCAGATACATCCGCGAAAAGCTACTGCTATCAAAGCCAAAATTGAGAAATTACTTCATGCAGGTTTCATTTATCCAATTCCTTTAACCGATTGGGTATCGAATATTATTCCGGTTAACAAAAAAAGGGAACGATAAGAGTATGTATCGACTATAGGGATATTAATCGAGCTCGTCCTAAAGACAATTATCCAATCCCCTATATCAATCAAATTATTGATGATTGTGCCGGAAGTGAAATGTTTTCCTTTATGGATGGTTTTTCCGGTTACAATCAAATCAACATACTCCCTGCTGATCAAGCTTAAACAACTTTCATTTGCCCATGGGGGACATTTTCTTATTGCAAATTACCCTTTGGATTAAAGAACGCTGGAGAAACTTCTCAAAGGGCAATGTCTTATGCATTTCATGACATCAATCACATTGTGCAGCCTTATCTTGATGATTTACCTACCCACTCATTACATAGAGCTGATCATCTCATTCATTTACGAACTATCTTTATGAGATGTAAGCATTATCAAATTCGGCTGAATCCAGACAAATGTGTTTTTTGTGTAGAAACGGGTCGCTTACTGGGATTTATCATATCAAAGGTAGGCATTTGTGTCGACCCCTTGAAGGTGGAAGTTATTGTCAATCTACCTCCTCCTTCAACTCTTCGCCAACTCCAAAGTTTGGAAGGGGAAGAAATTTTTTTACGTCGTTTCATTCCTAACTACGCCGAGATAACGAAAGGTTTTACCAAGTTGTTAAAACATAATATTCCATTCTTTTGGGATGAGATCGCTGATCGATCATTTGATGCACTCAAACACGCGTTGACCCATGCACCGTTACTGCATCCTCCCAATTACAACCAGGATTACTTTTTGTACCTCATCGCTTCTCATTCCAACATTGGGATGGTTTTAGTTCAGGAAGATGAATTCAATAGTGAACATGTGATTTACTATGTTAGTTGAAATCTACATCCGACTGAGATTAAATATTCGCATGTGGAGAAATTGACCTTAGCAGCTGTTCAAGCTGTCCAAAGATTTCGACACTACATCTTATTACGCAAAACCATGGTAATTTCTGACTGTAACCCTATGATGTATATCTTGACCAAAAAATTGCTAGGGGGCAAGTATTCTAAATGGATAGTTATCCTGCAGGAAGTTGACTTGGAATTTGAAAAATCCAAGGCAAAGAAATATTTGGTTTTTGCTGAACTAATGTGTGATTTCCCGCATACTGATACTGAAACTGTGGCAGAAGAGCCCATTGCAGATGAATCCTTGTTTCTTATTAGTACTCTTGATCCATGGTATGGAGATATTATTGTTTATCTCCAAACCCAATCTTTTCGGCCTGAAATCTCACGATCTCAGCGACGGAAAATACGTTTCCAATCCCAACAATACAATATTATTGGTGATACACTTTATCGTCATGGAGCGGATTCTGTTTTCCGACGTTGTTTAACTCATGAAGAAGCTGAAAAGGTTCTGAATGACTGTCACTCTGGAGCATGTGGCGGTCATATGTCTGGGTATGCCACAACCCAAAAGATATTGCGCACTGGTTATTTCTGGCCATCCTTATTCAAAGATTGTATCTATGTAATCTGGAAATGCCACAATTGTCAAATATTTGATCGTAAGATGCATGCTCCACCCGCTCCTCTTCACCCTATAATTGTTGTCGGTCCTTTCGCAAAGTGGGGTATTGACTTTATTACATGTAACCCTCACTCGGCTGGGGGGCATGTGTATATTATCCTAGCGGTAGATTATTTTACTAAGTGGGCTGAGGCGATGCCTACATTTTCGGTAGATGGCAAGACTGCTGCAACTTTCGTATTCAATCATATAATTGCTAGATTCGGTGTTCCTCAAGCTATTATTACTGATCATGGAAGTCACTTTCGAAACATCATGATGACTGAACTGACAGATCAACTTGGCCTGTGCCACAATAGTTCTACTCTGTATTACCCGCATGCTAATGGTCTGGTTGAAGCTATCAATAAAGTTTTAGTCACTATGATTAGACGAATCATTGGTATTCATAGGTCGAATTGGCATACCATGCTATTTTCAGCACTTTGGGCATATCAAACCTCAGTAAAAACATCAACTGGTTTCACTCCTTTTCAACTGGTCTATGGTTTGGAAGCAGTGTTACCTATTGAATGCAAAATTCCGTCATTGCAATTAGCCATAGAATTACTCCCAGCTACTTCTGAAGAAGAGAAATGTTTCTTGTACTTGGCTCAGCTAGATGAGAATCGACGCGCTGCTGCAATAGCAAATGAGACTCATGCGAAACGAGTGAAAGCTCAGTACGATAGAAATGTTACACCTCGCAATTTTTCGGAAGGAGACCTAGTCTTACTATATGATCAAGCAAACGATAAGCTAGGGGTTGGAAAATTTGTACCTATGTGGCATGGTCCTTACATTGTTAAGCGAAAGCTGGCAAAAGGGGCTTATGAATTAATAGATTTTGATGGTGTCTCTTTGGGTAAACCCAGAAATGGACTTTATCTGAAGAGATATTATGCTTAAATTCTAGGTGGAGATTTTTTGTTAGATTAGTTTCTTTACTACTGGTGTGTTTTAGATTAAAAAGTGTGCCTAGTTTAGAGATTGCTCTTATCATTATTCCTGCTTATCTTGATTTTACTCTTGATATTGCAAATGTCGACGTCTATTCAAACATACATTGATTTTGCTGATGGTGTTTGTCCTAATATACGGAACATTTCTTCCGCAGCCTGGGTTATCTATTCACCCTCTGATGAGTTAGTATCTATGCATGGGGTAAGCCTCGGTCAAACAATGGATAACATTGCAGAGTATAGTGCAGTGATTGAGTTATTATCTGAATCCATCTCATTTGGGATTCAGAGTTTGATTGTTAGGTTGGATTCTAAACTCGTTGTATTATAGCTTAATAGGGTTTATGCCATTAGAAATCCAGTGTTATTAAGGTTATTTTTGAGAGTTCATCTCTTGGAACGTGAATTTGACTACATTGAATATCAGCATATTCCAAGACATTTAAATACATTAGCAGATGAAGTTGCTTCTAGTATGATAAATAGACATTTGCAATAATCAAAACAATAAAATTAATAACATTCAATAACACTTTACATGAGATAGACGGTAATAATGATATATCATAGCATAGAAGTAGTGTTTCAAAATATACATTGTCTTCGATCATAGGTTGAAAAACACCTTATGATCGGCAAAAATGATAAATACAAAAGTAAAAAATGTCATGAGTCTACAAAATCGATCATCCTATCCCTAGCAATGATCACGATAAGAAACCACTGCCCAGGCCACCCTACATAACAACCTCCGAAAAGGTCCTGGGACCCCAATCACATATCTCTGCAACCTTAGTGGGATATCATCTATATCCGTCTCTGGAATGTCTAGCGTCAAGTGCTCTAGATGATGCTCCAAATCAGTCAGGATCTCTGTTGATTGGTCCTGTGGGGCTGGTGCTACTGCAGCTGGGTGTCTCCTCTCGAAAGGTTAGAGAGCGGTTGGTTGTCGTGGACCCACATCTACATTTAAACTTTTGATTATCAGTTTTGGATGATTTAAAAATAAAAAAATTAGAACTTAGAAAGTGTTGAAAATGATTTTACCTGAATCATCCCATTATTCTCCTGGTGGGAGAATCATGTCTGGGTCACCATGATAATCCATCCCAGCATATGGAAAATCTTGAATTGCAAAAAGTTGGTTTTTCAACCAACAAAAATACTCAGGCGGAAATCGAACAACCTTTGTATCCTCCTCAGGGTGGTGAGCCATCAAAGCAACCCAACGAACTATCCTAGGCTCTCGAGGAAGACCAACATCAACAGGAATGTGCTGCGGGGCTAGCATGGGGATCCTCTCTAGAGCAAAGCTGACCATGATGAATCCATATCCAAAATTTTTCAGCTCTCCGTTCTTTGCTCTGGTTAGTTGGCCTTTCACATTTGCCAACACAGCCTCGCACCAATTGAATATTCTGCCTCGAAAACAGTCTACTGCCATTTGCATTTGGGATCCTGTAGCCACATGCAATGCTGCACTCCCGTATAACCTGGTAACAATGAATGCAATTACCTTAAGCTTAGGACGATTGATAGTTTTAATATCAATCCGTTTGTCCTTGGTTTGATCATCACAAAACTCTAATTGGAGACTAGTGACAGACTGGCCACCTGGCCTAGTCCTGAAAAGAGATAATTGTTCGCCCCTCTTGGACAAACCAGTCAAAAAATAGATGTCCTCCACCTCGATTTCAAGCCGGTGGCCACCAATGATGAAACACTGGTCCTATATGTTCCATCTATCTACCAGCCATTGCAAGAGGTCTACTTGGGCCCTCATACCTTGTATGTCCCAGAACTTTAACAATCTGCATGCTCTTAATTCCTCCATTGTGGGCATATGGTTTAATGCGGCAAAATCCACATCATCATTCTCACATTCTCGCCAAATAAGGATTTTGAATGTCCTACAATGCATAAAAGACATATTAGAACCAGCTAGTTCAAACATTCTTGGGCAAAAATGGAAAAAAAATTAATTTTAAAATTCATTTTCATGGGGATTGCACCCACCAGTTACAGAAAGTGTGTAGGTCTGTGCAAGCTGTAAGTAACAGGTGCAGACCCACGACCTTTTTCTTTGTAGAAAAAGGTTGGGGTCCGCAGGGGCCGCATGTTGCGCCTACGGACCCCTACGAGTGAATTTCTAAACCAATTTTTCCCTTAAAAAATTAAATATAAAGCATAAAATCAAAATGTAAATAGATAGAATGCAAGATAAGGAGGTCGTGGATTACCTGGAGCTGACGGTTTTCGATTCTGACGGACGAATTTTCTAGAATCTTCATAGGAAATTTCTTACCCAAAAGCTCTCACTTTTCACTTTGAACTCAAATGGTAAAAATGAAGTTGGAAAACCCCTTTTTATAAGTTTTTTCAAATAAATGAATTTTTAATTAATTTATTTTTCACTTTAAAAAGGCAAATTTTAAATCATTTTTATTTATCTTAAACAAATATGTGTAATGTTTTGAGTTTTTGTGCAGAATATTGGATTTTTCGGGAAAATTTATCATTTTTCAACAAAGAGCATACTTTTATCACTTTTTCGGACTCTTTCAAAAATTTACGAAAAAGCGAAACATTGGAGTCCTCTTTAAGCTCTTTTCAGACTCTCAAAAATTGAAAAGATTGCCAAGCACTTGATTGTTCGAACTCGTTAAAATAAATGAACAATCGTCCCTTCAGTATAAGTTTACCCCTTTTACAGACTGAAATGGACTATTTACGAAAAAGGTACACGTTGACTAATTATGGTCAATAGAGTCCTCTTTAAACCCTTTTCAGACTCGTTAAATATGAAAAGATTGTCGAGCGCTTGTCTTTTTCAGCTCGTTAAAGTATTGAAAAGTCATCCCTTTTGTATTATTTTATCCTTTTTTGGGCCTAAGGGATTATTTTACGAAAAAGTACCCCCATGGAGTTTTCTTAAGTTTTTCTTCTGACTCCCTAAAATTGAAAAACACCAAGTTTTTCCTATACTGGACTCGTTAAAATTTAACAGTAAAGGACCTGTTCAATTTTAAACAAGAACGAACCACTCCTTCTTAGGGTTCGAATTTTAAACTAAGTTGGACTCATCCGAAGGATGAGCTTATAAACAAGCAAATGTTATCCTCCTCAAGCTTGTAAAAAATAAAGAGGTACTTGCCAGAAATGGTGGGGGAAAAGAGAGAAAAATGAACCTATTTGTTACACTTTGTTTTATAAAAACCCGTCAACCACTCTTGAACACGACACTTTTTGTTCACCTGGGTTGGGAAAATCCTTTTCCTAACAGTTAATCAAACCATATTGAAAGTCTTCAACTGGTTTCTGGGTATTAGCTTTGGGTCAATTGTCACCAAACCATCTGCAGTGTCGTTATGTGTTCAAGAGATTAGTTCAAACAAAACATTCATCTGCAAAATATCTATCATCCATTTTGACCATCCCTGAGTTAGTCCTTGCCAATATATTTCTTCAAAACTTGATCTATTATTTCATGTTGTGGGCTTGCCTACAACAAATCACTTTCTATCGACTTCAGCTCATTATCTAGGAAGTTGATCTAGAACTCGTCAGTACCTTGAAAGCTACATGCCCTAATGGCAGTTTTCTCACCTTCGACGATAGGTTGCATCATTGATCTTCGATCGAATGATTCTATGACATGTTCTACTTCGACTGGTTTATTCACATTTCATAGATTGTACTGGGTACTTTGAGAGCCATTGACATTACTGGTGGTTTCTCTCACACTTGTTAACAGTTCACATCATTGACTAGTAATCAAGTGGTTTCTACCATGTTCGACTTCGACATATTCATTCACATGGATAGAATCGTACTAGTTCGGGAAGCAAAAATCAAGACCCTGGATCTAGTTTCTACCATCCAGGCTGCGAGGAATTTTTTTATTCATTATACAGTGGACTATTCATAAACAGATGGCTGCGTCCATACTATGTCTACACATGTCTATACTCTTGATGTATTACGAAATCATTCCTGTATCAGAACAGTTTAATTAGTTTTCCAGTCAGTTTTGATCTGAGTATGGGAATGCCTACCTCAGCAATGATATGTCTATATATATATATATATATTTTGCATTGAATGTTTTTATAGGTTTCAACTGGGGTTTCCACAGGATGATCCTTGAAATGAGAAAGTACTTCACTCTTCATACATGAAAGTATCTATCTTCATCTATTACACACTTCGCACTTTAGGGGGCAATCTATTGCACTAAAAATTGTCACCTGCAATCTGTGTGAGTCGATTACCACTCATACTTTCCTCCTTTGCAATTCTAAAGCCTCAGTTCTTCATATCAAGCCTTGAAAGTAAGAGAAAAGCCCTAAAAGTCTCTAAAACTCTGGTTCCACACTTTCTCTTTGCATTACCTGCGGTCCCGCACCTAATGGTCATGTCCTCTGAGCACCTGACCGCTTTGTATCCGTGTTATGGGTGTGGACCCCTGTAAAAGTTAAAAAGGCGCGAGTACATTCTAAAAAAACTCACTTTCAGTCATTTCTAGAAGCTTCTCGAAGGAATCTTGAGGTGGCAAATTTGCTCTCTTAAGGTTCATGCATCCCATACCTTAAGGAGCTAACCCCTTGATGTGAGGAGCTTATCCCTTTGAAGGTGGATTCTATCCCTTCATAGATGGACCTGTAACCTCCTCCTCTACAATATAAAATGAAGCATTGGGATGGTTATTGGAGAGGTTGAAAGTTGAATATTTTTGAGGTGAAATGCTGCTGGAACTTAGTATTCTTTAGTTGAGCTTTTATGAGGAGAGATTACATACCTCTAAGATCTCATTTGGAAGAGTGTACTTAGGCTTGTCAAAGTAAAGGAAATTCCTGTTTCGGACCCCAGGAAGAGCTTGCTCAACATCAAGGCTGAAAAGGTTGTAAGGTTCTTCTACTTGAAAGTTAATAGAAATAAGTTTGTTTTTCTCAATAAGCTGCTCATTTATGGTTTATTTTATGGATTGCTTGATCACCATAATAGACATGATTTATGATATTTTCTATGTAGGTGCTATTTGATGTTTGCTTGTTTGTGATTGCAGGTCTTTAAAGATAACTCTTTCGAAAAATCGAGGGATGACTACAATGAACAAGCATTGGATCTAAGGTAGGGTCTTAACACCTTTATAGCATTTATTTGTAAATTGCATATGTCTAGAGAAAGATAGATTTGTTTGTCTGTTTGTTGCTAGATTATCTTGTGATACTAGGGAGATCGGTCTTGTCCGCAAGATTGATTTATCCGGCCAACATATTATTGTGACCAATAGAGGTTGAGAGTTAGGAAAGAGAGTCTGTGTACTCTAGAGACTTGGGGGATCCAAGTACAGTCTTACTGATTGTACTGCTGAGTGAGACTCAAATTGAGCTCACTGTTGTAAAAAAATCTGCTTTGAAAACATAATAGAGAGGCCACCACTGAAGGCTAGACCAGGATACGTAGCCCAGGAGTATTGGGTGAACTCCTTATTAAACTTGTTGTGTTTGTATGTGTTGCCTGTTATGTTTTCTTTAACTGCTTCATCGCCTATGTATTTCGCAATCTTATCGATCCGTTGCATAAAATAACATAGGCGCATCCATGCACATGAGTCTGTAATACCTTATTATTTGTCTTGGATCAATTCCAGATCATCTAATATCTTCTGTTGCTCGGAATTTGGCATCAAACATGACTGCTATTTGGCTTTTTAAGCAACTAATAACCTTTGAAGTAGTGAGTGACAATAGGCGGGGTTGATTACCTCCTTATAGTATCGTAGCTTCTTTTTACCCTCCAGCTCCTTAGCATCCCACATCTTGTCCTTAAAACTATAGGTAATAGTATCTTTGATACTGTCCTTTCTTCCCATGATGATCTCCTCCTTAATCCACCAAAGGTTGAGCAAAGACTGAGAATCCTAATGCCACCCGCACTTGAGGCGCAGGTGGGGGTTTTGACTAAAGTTAGAAGAAGTTCTTAGGAGCCTCTTGGATTCCATATTGTGAATCTTCTTCTTATACATCATATATCTAAACATAGCCGCAAGTTCAATGGGAGACATGCGAACTTCGATCAAGAGGATAGGATAGGGAGTATTTCCCTTGATCTTGAGGTTATAGGTTATGAATTGCTTTTCGATAATCTCAATCTTTCTCCATGACTCCCTAGATATACTGCACCCCCAAACTTCACATCCGTATAATATAATAGGGGTGACGAGAGTCTCAAAGAGGAACCTTTTTTCACTCCAAATGTAAAGATCAACTACCTTAAAATTGTTCTCAAGCTCATAATAAGCTTTCCAACCTCCAATAATTATCTTCTCGATGCTATAATTCCAGTTGAGATGATGAGGAAAGTCAATACCCAAATATTTATAAGAAGAAGCCTGCTCAAGACATGGTTATCATAGACGAAACTACCATGGATGATCTTTTTGGATTTAATGATCATGAGTTTAGTCTTGTCGGTATTAATTATCATACCCATTTTGGAGCAGTAGTCATGAAGAGTATTAACCTACTTGTCTAGGTCATCATGGATCCTTGCAAGAAGAACGATATCATTATCATAAAGGAGAAGAGTAATTCTAATACCAGTGAGCTCGGTGCCTTTGCAACCCATAGTTTCTAGACACTCCTCTAGTTTATTGATGTAAATACCAAAAATGTTAGGGGAAAGGGGACAACCTTGCTTAACCCCGATATTACATTTAATATCTTTAGGCCACCCTTCATTGGTCTTAAGCTTGGAAATGATAGTCTCATAGAGGGGGATCACAACAATCCTTAGTTTAGGAGTAACCATGATCTCCTCAAGCCTCTCCCAGAGCTTATCTCGGGGGACAATAATGAAATCTTTTCTAAAGTCCACAAAACAAAAAAAGAGATCAATTTTACTATTGCGACATTCCAATGTGATGATCCTAAGGGTGACAAGGTGGTCGATGGTTGAGTGATGTCTCCTAAAACCAACTTTCCCTTTAGCTCTTTTACCTTGGTTCTCAAGCCAAAGGCTAAGTTTTTTTTCTAGAATGAGCCCATAAAGCTTGGCTAGGATGTGGCTAATCATAATGTTCCTATAGTTAGAGGGAACACTTTTGTCCCCATTTTGATGATAGGAACAATAAGGCTTTGCGTCCAAAGCTTAGGGAAGCTATGCTTTACGTCCAAATTGATAAGCTCGTGGAGATGAGGAATGAGGATAGATTTTTCCATTTTAAAGATCTCAACTTGGTAACCTTCAATATCTTTGGCTTTCCCATTAGCGAGCTTATTAATCCCAGACTCAACGTCTTCCAGAGAAAAAATATCATCCTTAATAGGATTGTTTAAGATGGTGCCCATGGTGTCCGGAGAGTCATACAACTTCTTAAGATAGTTATCCCAATTTTCTAGGGGGATAGAATAATTATATTTAGTTTTACGAGCAAGCACATTCTATCAAAACTTTCTGGGTGCAACTTTAGAAATTTGGAGAAGATGCTCTTGTCTCTTATTAATATATGACCTCTTCTTCCTCTTAATGAGAGTTTTTTATATACTTATATTCTGGAGCTTAATTCTTTCATTAGGGGCATCTTTGATTCCTTTCCTCACAATTTTACAGTCTTTTTCATACCAAGGATTGGAAGTTCTAGTATTTTTCTTATACGAAGTCTTAGTAGAGAATTTGCTGATGGTGGTGGAAAGGGTAGTAGTAAAATGGTAATATATTTGATCGATGCTGTTATTATAAGTGAGGGAGCCTAAATCCCTTTCCATTTCCATTAAGAAAAGGTCGACATTACTTCTATCGAAGTGAATGTGACTTTTTCTTCCACAGGGAACCTAAATCCCTTTCCAATTCCATTAAGAAAAGGTCGACATTACTTCTATCGAAGTGAATGTGACTTTTTCTTCCACTATTCTCCTTCATGTGGGTGGTATGCATAGCAAGATGGAAGGATAAAGAAAAAGGTATGTGGTCAGAGTCAGGCTCGTACCTGTTAAGAAGCTCAAATTTTGTAATATGGTTGAGCAAATGGATGTCAGAAATTGCATAATCTACGACGTTTGTACCTAGCCCATGGAGACAGTTCATCTAACCAGAGAGAGGACATTTATTAATACCATTACAAATGATTAGGTCCTGGGAACTACAAATTTTGAGGAGATCGGTGCCAAATAACTTCTTTTTATGTCTTTAGATTTTCTCTTGAATCTATTAGCTAAGTTACCATCCTCATCAAGCCACAAGTGGTCGGGGTTAGAGTTGTTACTTAACATAATAGCTTGGTTAGTAGCAGTTTGAGCATTAAAGTCCCCAAGGAAAATGATATTGCATTCATTCCTTAGGTTGTAGATGTATTTTTCTAAGGTATTGAAAGGACAATTCTTATCCAGGTTGTTTTTCTTATAGGATGTAGAGTCGATAGGGGCGAAATAGCATATTGCAAGAAAGATCATATTGGTTGTAGAATTAGATATCTTGATCCAAATGTGCTGATTGAAAGGGTCAGTTTTATATTATATTAATTAAGTAATACAATTAAATTAGTAATTGTTATTAATAATATTAATTAATTATTAATTTAAAAATATATTAATAATAATTAATTAATATTAATTAAATTAATTTTTATTAAAAACTAAAACTAAAAATAATTATTTAGTTCAATTCTTTTATATTAATTAATTTGATAACCATATGAATTATATTATAAACCTTATGAATAATATTATGCCCTGGGAATATGAACCCTTGGATTAATAATTGCAAGGAATAATAAACCCAAGGGATTAATACTATAAACCTGAGGTACATAAACCCTAAGATAAATATTATAAACCCTAAAATAGCCATGGTTGACCATTGTTGATTTTCATATTGAGACAATCTTTGTCACAATGTGACGTTCAACCATGGTTAACGATGGTTTACCATGGATGATTTTCATATTGAGATAATCTTTGTCACAACGTGACATTGAACCAAGTTTGACCATAATTATCAACTCAAGGGATTTATATTAAACCCAAGGAATAATAGTATAAATCCTATGAATAATATTATACCCTAGGAATATGAACCTTAGATTAATAAACCCAAGGGATTCATATTATAAACCCAAGGGATTAATACTAAAAACCCAAGGGATTATAAACCCAATGGAATAATATTAAAACCAAGGAATTAATATTATAAACCCAAGGTATATAAACCCTAAGATAAATATTATAAACCCTAAAATAAACATGGTTGAGCATGGTTTACCATGGTTCATTTTCATATTGAGATAATATTTGTCACAATGCGACGTTGCACCATGGTTGACCATGGTTGATTTTCATATTGAGACAATATTTGTCACAATGCAACGTTGGACCATGGTTGACCAAGGTTAATTTTTGTATTGAGACAATCTTTGTCACAATGTGACATTGGGTTGGACAATGGTTGACTATGGTTGACCATGATTATAAACCCAAGGGATTTATATAAAAATATAGGATTAATATTATAAACCTTATTATACACTAGGAATATGAAACCTTAGACTAATAAATTCAAGGGAATAATAAACTCAAGGGATTAATACTAAAACCCCAAGGGATTATAAACCCAAGGGAATAATATTAAACCCAAGGGATTAATATTATAAACCAAAGGTATATAAACCCTAAGATAAATATTATAAACACTTGAACTAACCATGGTTGGTCGTGGTTCATTTTGATATTGAGACAATCTTTGTCAAAATGTGACATTGGACCATGGTTGACCATGCTTATAAACCCAAGGGATTTATATTAAACCATAGGATTAGTATTATAAATCCTATGAGTAATATTACACCCTATGAATATGAACCCTTAGATTAATAAACCAAAGGAATTGATATTATAAACCCAAGGGAATAATAAATCTAAGAGATGTTACTAAAACCCAAGGGATTAATATCATAAACCCAAGGTATATAAACCCTAAGAGAAATACTATAAACCCTAAAATAAACATGTTTGACCATGGTTTTCCATGGTTGATTTTCATGTTGAGACAATCTTTGTTACAATGCGACGTTGAAGCATGGTTTACCATGATTTCTTTTTATATGAAGACACTATTTTCCACAATGCGAAGTTGGACCATGATTGATTTTCATATGGAGACAATCTTTGTCACAATGCAATGTTGGACCATGGTTGAACATGGTTGATTTTCATATGGAGACAATCTTTGTCACAATGCAACATTGGACCATGGTTGACCATGATTGATTTTCATATGGAGACAATCTTTGTCACAATGCGACATTGGACCATGGTTGACCATGATTTATTTTCATATGGAGACAATCTTTGTCATAATGTGACATTGGACCATGGTTAACCATAGTTGACCATGATTATAAACCTAAGGGAGTTATATTAAACTGTAGTATTATATTATAAACCCTATGAGTAATATTACACCCTAGGAATATGAACCCTTAGATTAATAAACCCAAGGAATTGATTTTTTAATCCCAAGAGAATAATAAACACAAGGGATTAATGCTAAAAATGTAGGGATTATAAACCCAAGGGAATTAAATATTAAACCAAAGGGATTAATATTATAAACCCAAGGTATATAAACCCTAAGGGAAATACTATGAACCCTAAAGTAAACATGGTTGACCATGGTTTTCCATGGTTGATTTTCATATTGAGACAATCTTTATCATAATGTGATGTTAGACCATGGTTGACCATGATTGATTTTCATATGGAGACAATATTTGTCACAATGTGAAGTTGTACCATGGTTGAACATGATTGATTTTCATATGGAGACAATCTTTGTCACAATGCGGTATTGGACCATGGTGACCATGGTTGACCATGATTAATTTTCATTTGGAGACAATCTTTGTCACAATGTGACATTGTACCACGGTTGACCATGATTTATTTTCATATGGAGAAAATCTTTGTCACAACGTGACATTGTACCATGGTTGATTTTCATATTGAGACAATCTTTGTCACAAATGCGACATTGGACCATGGTTGACATTGATTAATTTTTATATTGAGAAAATTTTTGTCACAATGTGACATTGGACCATGGTTGATCATGATTATAAACCCAAGGGATTTATATTAAACCATAGGATTAGTATTATAAACCCTATGAGTAATATTACACCCTATGAATATGAACACTTAGATTAATAAACACAAGGAATTGATATTATAAACCCAAGGGAATAATAAATCAAAGGAATTATAAACCCAAGGGAATTAAATGTTAAACCCAAGGGATTAATATTATAAAACCAAGGTATATAAACTCTAAGAGAAATACTATAAACCCTAAAATAAACATGGTTGACCATGGTTTTCCATGGAATAATATTAAACCCCATGGAATAATATTATAAACCCCTTGTATATAAAACTAAGATAAATACTATAAACCATAAAATAAACATGGGTGACCATGGTTAGCCATGGTCAACATGTTTTTGACAAAGATTGTCTCAATATGAAAATCAATCATGGTCAACTACGATGAACCATGGTTGACCATGATTGATTTTTTTTTTACTATATAATAATAATAATAATAATAATAATAATTAATTAATTAATTAATTAATTCTTATTAATTAATTATTATTAATAAGAAGAAGAGATGGAAGGAGCTCTGGAAACCCTTGTGGTGGCGAGGGTTTACCCTAGTCACTCAATATTTGCTATGTTTGCATGTATTTTTTGCAGATCCCTTCTCTAGATCGTTCTATAGTGAATACATGTGATTTGGTGAATAAATATTTTTCTTTTGCAGGTATGGCTGTCGGTCGAGCTCACTCCTCTTCAGTTTCATATAGCTCTATGCTTAAGTTTGGATCTGTTCGTCCGATGGTGCAAGAATTTTTTCTCTTAATGTCCCTATGGATGAGGAAGCCTTAGATCGTGAAATATATTTTTGAGAGAATGGTTTCGTCTGTAGGTTTAATGGGTTCTGTTTGTAGCTAGTTGATCTGTATAAATGGATCTTCGAGACATGGTGTTATCGGAAAATCTAGTATCCACTCGGAGCTGCTAGTCCCACTAAGAATGGTAGTTGTCTTAGAAACAAACAAACTAAAACTACTTTCGATTTCCTTTTTGAGAAGTAGATAAGAGGGGAATGAAGGACACCAACCTCAGTCTTGCGCTTGGTTCCTTGCTCGGTTCCTCTCCCTTCTTCTGACAGATCCTTGCCACTCCTCCCTTGTCTACACAGCTTCAAAGATCACCTGTGGAATGAAAGCAGCATAATACTATCGAAGAATAGAGATCTACAATCATAAACAATATAGGACTAGATATATATTGACCACACAAATGCATATATCATCAAACATAAAAGAATGTGGAGGAAAAATTGAATAGCTTTATTAATATCAAGAATAGCAAAGAGGATTACAACCAATTGTTCTAACCCAACATCATCCTCCAGAATGAAAACCCTTCTTTCACCTCATGAAAAGCTTATATCACCCAACACTATGATGTTCCAACAAGAAACCAACAACACTTCCTTACAAGATACAAAATTCCAGCCTCTAGATCTCTGGGATGAGGGATCCATATATAGATGATTACAGGGGGGTGAGTCATCTTTTGGGTTTTTGATTAGTGTCCTATCTCTGATAGTTCTTGATTCCACTTGGAGATTGATGATCTCTTACTCATCCCTGGGCGAATTCAGAGAGGCAAGTGTCATAGGAGAAGTTTCTAGAAGATTCCATGTTGATCCACTTTGCAAACTGTCTTTGCCATTTGTCCACTCTCACTCATTGTACCCTCCAGAAGGGCTATCCAGTATGCATCGCACCTTTTACACAGAGCAGGTGGGATGCATCGCACCTTCTGCATTAGGCAGTCTGTATGGTCTAGCTTTGACCAGTTCTGAGTAGTTTTCTGTGGAGAACTTCTGGGAGAGGTTGTAATCAACTGACCTTGTTCTTTTAGGGTATGAAGCAACACTTTTAGGGACTTAGGATCCCTTGGTTTATGGACATGTATGATTAGGGTTGCAGTGCCCAAAAATGCCTATAACAGTTGCCCCCTAAAGCATGAGGTCGTTAATCTTTTGATGTCGGGTGAAATGCTTTATCATGAGGATTTGAAGTTTTTTCGAGCTGGAAGGAAACCTGTAATAAGATACAATACAATACATTATCTTCATAATACTTTTCATGATCTAGCTGAGGCGAGCATTCCCATGCTCAGCTTTATAAATTCATTTTCATGTACATAAGACAGACAACCATTTGTGTGCAGACTGATGATTCTGGTAGAGCCATCATCCCTTGATTTGGATGATCATCTGTTTGGCAATGATGTACATTTGATGTCTTTATTTTCCTGAATATATTGCAGCTCGGATGGATGAAATTAGATCTGGGGTCTTCAAACTCGTTCAATCTTCACTTGGAGTACAACTCAATCCATGTGAAAGATGTTCTGGAGTCGAACATGGAAAGACATCGCCTAATTACCAGCCGATGATTTAAGCTGTTAACAGGTGCGAGAGGAATCACCGATAGTGATGATGACCCCCAAGGTACTATAGTACAATTCACATGTTGTGAAAAGGGACTTGGTGTTGAACACCATGTAAAATCTATTGGTCGAAAGCCATTGATGTAAACCTGTTGCCGGACATGAGAAACTTGCCATTGAGGCATGCAAGCTTCAATTGAAAGGGTTGTTCCTAAGTCGACTTCTTGGATAATAAGATGATGTTGACAAGAAGCGACCCGTCGTAGGAGGGCCTTAATGAATCCCACATCTATGACACAGAATGGAGTAAATGATTTTGGAGGTGAAAACGATCTGATGATACAGGGTTCAGGGTGGCGGTCATGAAAGAATGGAGGGTGAATGTATTGCAGCGGATGAGACACATGTGAATTCTCTGAGCTACTTCTCTTGAACATACCAGCGACACTAACATGGATTGGTAGTGTTAACCCCAAATATGGATGGTGTGATGGACCAATGGTGATATGACTGGTGAACGGAATAACCCAACCTGATTCGGATGCAGATCGAAAGTGTCATGTTCAAGAGCGACTTGCTACTAATAAAGTTTCTTCAAGTTTTCTTCCCAATTTTTCCCAGTCATTGCTGACCAGTACCTCTTTATTTTTTTCAAGCTTGAGGAGGATAACATATGCTTGTTCTATAATTTTCCCTTCGGGAAAACCCGTCACTATGTTTTAATGAGCCTAGCGACAATGAAACTCGTTCTTGTCTGTACGGACAAGTTTGTCGCTATTTGGTTTTAACGAGTTTAACGACAAAGATAACTCGGTCCTTTTCAATTTTAGAGAGTCTGAAAGGGACGTAAAGGAAACTCCAATAATCCTTTTTTGTCATATAATCCCTTAAGTCTGAAAAAGTATAAAATAATACAAAAGGGATGAAGTTTCGGTAATTTTAACGAGCCGAACAAAACAAGCGCTCGATCTTTTTGTGTAATAATCCATCAAGTCCAAAAATATTAAAATCTAGAGGAGGGATAGCACTTCCGGTCACTTTAATGAGTTGGAGAGGCCAATCGCTCGGTAATATTTTCATATTTTACAAGTCAGGTGAAAAGAGCTTAAAGGAGACTTGTTTTTGAGGAATGAGTGATAATTTCGGGTAGCAACTGATTCCAGGTAAGGCTTGGAATTTTCCAATCACGGCAGTGTCACAAGGATGTCTAACTGTATCACTCTTCGCAGCTTTTCCTAAAAAGGGGTAAAAAATCAAATGGAGGTGAATGATCAGCTAACACAGAGTGGAGGTGATGATGAGAACACGACCAGGGCTCAAAAGCTGATGATAATGCATTCACAATGGTTATTTACCGGAAAGTTGGTTCATTTTTTTTTTAAATGAGCTTAAACTATGGGGGAAGGTTTGCTCATTGCTTATGTTTAATTTTTAACGAGCTTGAACTCCACATAAAAATTGCTCGTAATAATGGTCATCGATTTAATTTCACCGCTAATCACTTTGTTCCTTCAAAGGTTGTACTGCCTGTTCAATTGCTTCATCAAACCGATTAGAAATGAAAAATATATGTTTTAAAAATGAGTTAAAACACTAATATTTTACTTGAATTACGTGAAAAGTAATTTAAAAGTGGTTTTTACCCCTCATTTTACCATTTCATTTGAACTTTGGTTTGTTGGAGCTCTAGAGGTGCTTTTCCCCCTTGATTTTTGCCAGCTGATTCTGGGAGATTCTACAGACGATTCTTGGCACCGTCTGGACCAGGTAGGAGCTAAACCTGAGCTCTTTAGTTGCATTCTTTCCTTTTTGAATTCTATCCATGTTTCCCTATTTTTCCGAGCCTTGAAAAATTTTCCCTGGCTCCATCGCACCTTTCCTACATCGAAAGGTGCGATGCATACTGGCTTGGCCATTGGCCAGTTAGTATGCATCCCACCCAATACACTACTGGGGGTGCGATGGGCGTGAGAAGGGAAGTTTTTGCACTGTTTTCTCATGGAATTTTTACCTTTTTTTGCCAAATCAGGACCCTGACTCTTCTCTTGCTTGTTTTGCAGAGATTCATCGGAGCAAAAATGGTTGTTACATGGTGAGAATGCAAGCATGAAGAAGAGGACATTCTTGCTTTACATGATCCGGTTACAGGAAATGAACTGCGGAACTGTGGCCTGTTCAAGTTTTTCCGCATCTCTAGCATGAAGCAACAAATCAACTTCTTACAATATCTTCTCGATGCATGGGATCCTACCAACCAGGTGTTTCAAATCAGAGGCAAATCCATCCCCTTGACTGTCGTGGACATCTATTTTTTGACTGGTTTATCGAGGCGCGATGCCCCTCTTTCATTATCGGGTTCCGCCCGTGGGGGCGAATCCGTGAGATATTATATTCGCCAGTATTGCAGAGAGGGATCTCAGCTGAGTAGGGACGACAAGATCAACATCCAAGATGTCAATGACCAATCCTTGAGGACCATTATGTTCACTTTTGCTAGACTGGTTGGTAATGCAGCTCTTCACGTGGCTAACAGGTCCTATATGCAATACGCCTTGGAATGCCTTGAACCAAAGGTGTTCAACTGGTGTGACGTGGTACTCCCTGTGATGAAAGGACAACTGACTAAGGTAAAGAATGAAAAATTGAAGAACTTCGGCTATGGTTCTATTTTGACCGCCTTTGCCTTGGAAAAGATCCCACTGATGCAACCGCAGTACATTTCACTTGGTTTACCTCCACCGACTGAGCCACGGATGCAGAGATGGGTCGACCTTATGGCCCGACATGCTAGTCAGTCCCAGGTTTCCTTTTCTGATACCTTCATTGAGTGGTTCAATCATCAAGAGATGGTTTTTTCTGAGTTTCCATATGCTGGTATGGATTTTCGGGGTGACCCAGATTTGGTGCTGCTGGCCGGTGAGCAGTGGGGTGTTATTGGTAAATTCCCTGACCATATCTCTGTTCATCATTTCTTTTTATAATGTTCTTGTGCTTTCTTCTATCAGGGCTAATCAAAACTCATGTGCTCATGCAGATGTTGGACCAGTTCGGCCATTAGTACGTCTGAGAGTACCAGTTGCCGCTCCAGCAGGAGAGGTTGTGGGAAGGGTTATCCTTTGCGACCTTGATGTGGCCAAGACTCTTTCAGCATTGTAGGATCAGGTCGAGGGCCTCACTCTTGGTATTGCAGACGTGATGACCAACAAGCTGCCTCTAAGGTTGCAGCGACATACTACTGGCATGCCAAGTCGATGGACTAGGCTTTTACGCATGATTGCACAGGCGGTGACTTGTTATCACCAGCATCATTAGGCTAGGGTGCCCCCTACCATTTTGAGTTTTGGGTCTTTTGACCGATTTTGTCCCGGTTATAGAACATTATGTATAAACCATAAACAGTTATATATATATTTTTTATTTTCGAAGCTTTATTTTGGTTGAGTTACGTGATCTTGATGCAAATATTGATGAAATGCTTCTTTTATAAATGTTGCAAATGTCTATCTAACACACAATTTGCCAATGAGTCTGTTAATGTGTTTAAGTTTATAGAAATATGCTGATATTGAATAGAATCAAACTACCTTTCCAAAATCTTGACCCTTAGGAACATGCAATAGATAGTTGGATTCCGTATAGAGTAGATACCAGTGAGCTCTAGGATGACGAGTTGTGAGTCTAGCCTGACGATGAGTCAGCATATGCCACGCGTAATGGCATCAGAGAGGAGTTCTATCAATGCGCTGTATTCAGCAATATTGTTCATTGATCGACCAATACATACCCCTCTGAAACTTACTAACTCGCCGTTTGGATCGAAGATGGCATAGGCTGCAGAAGATAGGTTCCGCGAACTACGACTCGCTCCGTCGGCATATCAAACAAATGATTCCAATAGGTCTGACATTTGCAACAACGTAAAAGTAGATCACTTAACCAAAACAATTACCCTTAGCGAAAACAAAAATGTAACAAAAGAATAGGGGTTACTATCTTGAGTCAAGCATAGTAACGCTTAAGGTACAACCTGTTGCGAGGTTGCGCCAGTGGAATCCCATCATAATCTACTAACTCGTAGGCTCCTTTTGCTAATACACATTTAACAATATAGCGGCCCATCCATAAGGACTTGAACTTACCTACTCCCAATTTGTCGGATTCCTGGTCGAAAGTAAGACCAAGTCACCTTCTGAGAAGACACGGGGTTTGACATTCTTGTCGAACTGTGCCTTGACTCCTTTCTTATGGGCTTCGTTAGCCAAAGCGGCATCACGAAAAGTTCCATCCAATCGGATTAATTCCAAGAAACGAGCCTCCTCTTCTGAAGTTCCGGGGAGAAGGTCGACCGCGATTTTGAGGGACGAGATTTCACATTGAACTGGTAAGATTGCTTCTAGGCCATACACCAATTGAAAGGCTGTAAACCCAGTCACATTCCTCACTGATGTCCGGTACGCCCACAAGGCTGAGTACAGGATCAGGTGCCAACTCCTTTTGTGGACTCTAATCATCCTTTGCAACATCCGCTTCAGGACCTTGTTGATTGCTTCAACTTGTCCGTTGGCCTGCAGATAATATGGAGTAGAGCTCTCGTGGGACAGTCCTAATTTGGCAGCCAATTCAACCATCATGTGATTACGAAAATGCGATCCATGATATGTGACTATGGCCTGTGGAACGCCGAATCTGGAGACTACATGATTGAAAAAGAAGAGGGCAGCCATTTCGCCGTTGTTGTTTAATGTAGGCATCGCGTCGGCCCATTTGGTAAAATAGTCTACTGGGACTATGATATACCCTTCCCCCCGGCCAAGGTGGGGTTACATGTCATGAAATCTATGCCCCATTTGGAAAATGGCCCAACAACAACTACTAGTTGCAGAGGTGTGGGTGGTATTTTGGTTTTTTCGATCAAAGATTTGACATGCATGGCAACTTCTCACTGCGGTTATGCAATCTTTGAACATTGTTGGCCAGAAGTATCCTGCTTGTAAAATATTTTGCGCCGTAGCGTAACCAGATTGATGCCCCCCACATGCGCCTAAATGGAAATCATTCAGGACTTTTTCGGCCTCCTCGTGGGTGAGGCACCTCCTCAGAACTGTATCGACACCACGATGGTAAAGTGTATCACCGACGATCATGTAGTCTTTTTCTTGGTATCGAATGCGTCGTTGTTCCGACCGAGAGGTATTAGAACTATATGTTTGGGTTTGGAGATAGATTATTATGTCTCCATACCACGGATTGCTTGAAGATATCAGAAACAAAGATTCGTCCACGATTGCTTCTTCTGATGTGGCATCGTTGAACGACGATGGAAGATCGCATAGTAACTCCATGAAAACCAGGGATTTCTTCGATTTGGATTTTACAAATTCCAGATCAAACTCTTGTAGAATTGCTATCCATTTTGAATATTTTCCCCCCAGCAACTATCGCAACAATATATAAGTCATGGGGTTGCAATCTGACAAAATGGTAGTTTTTCGAAAGAGGACATAGTGTCGAAATCTCTGTATCGCTTGAACAGCTGCAAGAGCCAGCTTTTCAATGTAGGAGTACTTGCTTTCTGTATCATTTAAGTTTCTACTTAAATAATATATAGTATGTTCAATTCCATTATCTTCTTGAACTAAAACCATTGCGATGGTTGTATTCGTTGTAGCCAGATACAGGTTAAAGTCTTTTTGATAATCAGGAGCGTACATTAATGATGCTTTTATTAGGGATTCCTTTAAAGCATCAAAGGAAGATTACGCGACATGATCCCAGATGAAGGGTACTTCTTTTTTCAATAGACGAGTATAACCTTTAGCAAGTTCGGCATAATTTGGAATGAAGCTCCTCAGAAAGTTTGCTTTTCCTTGGAGTTTCTGAATCTGAAGCAAATTTGAAGGTGGAGGAAAATTAATGATTTCCTGAACCTTACATGGTTCGAGACGAATCCCGTCCTTTGAGACCACAAATGCAAGTAAACGACCAGAACTGACACAGAACGCACATTTGTGTGGATTGAGTCATATCTTGTAGTGTCGGCAACGTAGAAATATCACTCTCAAATGCTGTGGATGATCGGTTTGCTTTCGCGAATGAGCCGGAAGATTGTTCGAGATATGGTTGAACAATATTTTTGATGTCATGGATGGAATAATTCATTTCCCTCTGAAATGTTGCCCCTGCGTTCTTTAAACCAAAGGGTAGCTTGCGATATGAAAATGTGCCCCACGGACAAATGAATGCAGTCTTCGACTGGTCCTGTGGGCAGATATTTATTTGATTATACCCGAAAAATCCATCCATAAATGAAAAGATTTCACATTCGACGCATTCATCAATTATCTGGTCGATGAAGGGTGTAGTGTAGTTGTCTTTCAGACAAGCTTGATTTACATCCCTATAATCAACGCACACTCTAATCGTTCCTTGTTTCTTCATTACAGGAATAATATTCAATACCCAATCGGTTAGAGGAACCGGGTAAATAAAACCAGCATGGAGAAGTTTTTCAACTTCTGCCTTGATGGCAGCGGCTTTCTTGGGGTGCACCTACCGTAGCTGTTGTCGTACCGGTTTGACATCTGGATACATCTTAATTTCGTGTTCAACTATGCTCGAGTCAATGCCTGGAATTTCATCATATGACCAAGCAAAGACATCTCTGAATTCGTGAAAAAGAGCATGGTATATTTCCAGTTCTGAAGGAGAACAACATTTGCCGACGTGAATATTCTCTACAACATCTGTTTTGGTCGAGATATTTATGGCGATAGTCTCTTCAATATTGGACAAGTTTCGGTTGGAATCCACCGTGTTTACAGTATTCGATAGAAAATAAAAAATCGAGGGATGATGAATGTCACTAGAAGTATCTTCTTGGTACTCCGGAGGATGGGAACGATGGTGGTAATCTTCCCATGGTGCCCCGTCAATTATCATTGATTGAACAATTCCTTCGTCTGTAGAGTGTACTTGCGACCAAGGATCTAAAGGGGTACCATATTCCTTAGACCTATCTATCCAAACGCTTTATGAGTGTTGATTTGGGTTTGCCTCCCATGTTGAAAACATTGATTGCTACAAGATTTCCATTGGGCTTGGAGGCAACACCTGCAGATGATCCATGTTAATATCGTTTTTATAGATCTTTTGAATAGAAGATATCATATTGCAGGTTCCCACCGTGGCCACTTCCGCCAGATTGATTGGAGGTGGTAGGGCAAAAGTCCCCATTAATATAGGGTCTTTTAGTAGGCCTACTCTGATATTTTGAAGCAAATGAGGGCTTCCATGGATCATCGGAATGCTTCCCGTAACTTGTGAACTGTTGGGGAGAAATGTTTGTTGGTCGACGATTGTAATTCCTCCTTGAAAGGGAAATGCAATGTTCCTGAAATAGGTCGACACAATGGCTGCCATAGAATATATCCAGGGCCTTCCCAGTAGGATGTTGTAATTGAGGTTTCCATCAATTCCTTCAACATCTATTTCTACTGTTTTGCCCCCCCCCAGCTCGACTTGCAAGTTACTTAAAATCCCATATGGGGTGTATGTTCATCCATCAAATGCTTTTAATGTCATCGAAGATCGCGACAAGGGTGGAGATCCTAAATTTTTCCAACAACTCATCGACATAATACATGTAGATTCCCCCTCATCAATAATTGTTCGATGAACAGTTTTGTTGAGGGCTTTCACTTGAATGAGGAAAGCTAGTTGAGCTGGAAACTGAGGGTTATATCCTTTGTGATTAAAGGAAACAAGATTGGAATCCGTTGGGACAATCCCACCTATTGCTGATAATAAAGCCTGTTTTTGAGAGGGGTAATTCTGCAGTACCTCAAGTGTCGACATAGCGGGTGGCGATTGGGCCAAATCTTCCACTATATTATAATGCTATGCTGCTCTTGCATGAGGATTAAATGTCGATTTGTGTACTACTCGCTTTGGCGGCTTTATCATTAGTTCATGAATGATGGGTGGCACAATTTCGGTCGAAGTTGTTGTCGAACTACTAGGTCGATCATTGGCCTTGTTTTCCGACAGCTATGGATTCCCATAGTCTTTATTCCTTGTCGATATCAAAGCATCATTTTGTTGCTTAGAAACCGACAACATTAGCACTTGGGATGGGGAAGCATTGTCATTAGCAACCAGATTTGTTCCTGGATTTGGAAACGGATCAGTCAACACTGCCAAGGCTTTTGAATTCTTAAAGAATTTTCTAAGCTCAACTTTATATGGACACTCTCTTGTCCAATGATCCTCATCACATATAAGACATGGACGATTTGGTTTCTTATCTCCAGAAGGGTTTGCAGAAGATTTTTCAGGGGATAACTCTTCTTGTTTCTTCTTCTTCCCTTTGTTTTTCTTCTTGCCTCCTGGTTGCCTGGTTTCTTTGCCTTTGTCAGTCGATACGACATTTACTTCCGAGGCGAGAAGTTCTTCACTTGCATTTTGACTAGAACTCTTACTGCCTTTTTTAGATGTAGCCTTTGTCGATTTCGTGCTTGTCGTAACAATAACGCCATTACCGGCATGAGAGTCTTTGTTTGATTTAGGAGGAGGAGGAACAAAAAATTCCGGCCTAGGAGTATCAGGAATTTTGTCGTAGAGCATGCCAGATTGAGTATATATCAAGTCTAAATATTGCGCACGAGAAATAACTTTCTCTTCAGTGACGACTCCTCTTTTAGCCACATCTTCTGTAATAGAAGGTAACAATGACTTAATAAACCATTCAGCCAATAGCTGATCAGGAACATATGTTTTTACCATTCTACGACGATGTCGCCACTCATGAATATGATCAGATATGTGAGTGGCTGTCATTTGCTTGAAATTGGTAAGAAGTTATGTTCTCGTTTCGTACCTTATGGGTAATTGAAAATGGGTTAAAAAGGTTGTGGCTAGGGTACTGAAGTTATCAAACAAAGCTCTAGGCAATTTGATATACCATTTTGCTGCTGGACTAGTTAACGTTAGCTGAAAAAGGCGAAGCCTGATCGAATCATCATTTAGAGTGTTAGATGAACACCATAGGTGAAAGGTCATCACATGATTCGAAGGGTCTTCACTTGGATTTCCATTAAATTTAGGAATATCTGGCGGAAGTTTATGAGGAATCGCTGGCCACCAAGGGGCGTAAGCGATTGGATCATTTGTTAGCCGATTTAAATCTGGTAACTCTAAAGTTGCTACGAAGGGAAACTGTTGGTTCAGGTTCGGCAAAGCATACCCAGGATAAGATGGGATTGCCTGAGCAATGGGTCTTTGCATACTAGCATAGTGCATTTGATGCTGATAACTTTGGTAAGGTTGATGGGCATAACCATTATGAAATGGATGTTGTTGACCGTTTTGAATATACGACTGCCCATTACTTGCAAAGACTTGGTGCTCAGATCCTTGGTAAACTTGTTGGAATTGTGGTTGTTGATATTGCACTAGCCATGGTTGTGAGACCATGTGCTGTTGCCCGTTACTGGCTGTTTGACCAAGATGAGGGGTAATGGTACCCCTTTGAGCCTAGGTCACACTAGTTAAGGAGCCACTAATCGATGATTGTGGTGGCGTCGTCGGGACAAGGGGCTGTTGGATTACGACCTGAGAGACTTGAGGTTGGCATACAACAGGTAATGCTTGTACTTGCGACACTGTCACAATAGCCAGTGTAGTGGGGATGGTTGACATAGGCATACTTTGTTGCATTGAGTATACAACTCTTGGTTGTTGAGGCAATATTGGTATCCAACCACTGGATGTAATTCCAGCATAACCTTAATTCTGTTGTGAACTCTGATATGTTTGACCTCCCAGAGGAAGAAATGAAAGGGCATATTTACCTCCATACGACGGAAATCCGATACTTAAGGGAATTATTTGCCTTTGAGGACCGGACTGCCCAAATTGACATTGCGAAGGATCAATTTGTTGAGACTCAACATAAGAGATTCCAGAAATTATTCCGGATGAACAAACAGGAACAGACCGTACCGTTGAAACAGCCCCTGGATGGATTCCATCCAGTGATTGAGAGCTAGTTGTGACAGATAGTACTCCGGCGAACATTGTTGGAGTGGCAACAGGAAGTTCTGCCGCTGCTGTGTCAGATGACACAGTCCTAGATGTCGATGTTTGTTCAGACATATCTAGTCTATCCAAAAGATTTCCAAGCGATTCTACAGGAACTTCCGATAACGGTAAACTAATTTCTGATGAAGAAGGATATAGAGTGATCCCAACTCCAAACTGTGATGGAGTACTAGATGGTGGATCCTCCACAATCTCTTCTATAGCAATCAAACTAGGTGGAAGAGGTAGATCGTCAGGTCCATAAAATACTTTTGGTGCTGAAGAAGGTATAGTTTTTGTAGCGACTGTTGTTTGGGGAACAACACCTTCCAAATCAGCTATAGATTGAGCCGGTTCAGGTATACAAGGATCAGTTCTACTGTCCTTTAGTGGCTGCAGAACTTCTTCTGTAAAGGCACGGGTACCAGAAATGTTTGGAGTAACTGGAGTCTCCGAGCGTGTCGGAACACTGGTTCCAACTCAACCAGGGAACTTTGAGCCGGTTAAACGAGTTTGCTTTGTCCGGAATAGTTTTGATTCTGGAGATAAAGACGGTTGACTCGTAAGCCTCCGCGAACGATGGGGTTTCAATTGACTTTCTTCCATGATTGCGGATTACTCGATCAACTAAAAATTAAGGGGAAAATGTTTCCGAATTAAATGAATTTTGGATGCTTTGACACAACTTGTATTTTCAATTTTTAAGAGTCGAGAAAAAACAAAAGATGACTCTAGTCGCCTTCGATTTTTAATGAGCTTGAAGTGAAAAGTGCTCAGATGGACCTTTTCCTTTAAGGAGTCTGAAAAGGAATGAAAGAGACTACTCTAGAAATCTAGATAGAGGGATTACCAAACCAATCACAAAACTGCAAAATAGTTTTTACGATACGATAGTCAATCTTCCTGAATGCTCTGTTCAGTGCATGGCGATCGATAGGGCGGCAGACACGGCTTCCTATGGATAAAGGATATAGCCTATTGTGGTCTCTCAATATATACTCAACGGTACGTGGGACCACAAATCTGTACTGGCACTTGTCATCTCACAGAGGAGGAATCACCCAACCAACAATGAAAGCGACAGTTACCAGGCTTTACGGCGCCGAAATACATCTCTAGCCTAGACTTCTAGATGTTGTGCGTTAGGTTCCAAAGCGTTTTTAGGTTCATTAAATTTATTTTACAGTTGATCTTTCTTAAGAAATTTTCCTTTCAGGTTCACCACGTGATGTAGATATACAATTCCTAAAATGCAATCTAAGATGATAAACAATTGTTTAATCTTCTTTTTGCAATGAAAATCCTAGCTACTAAAGAAAGAGAGACGGTATTCTTTCAACATAGAGCAAGGAGCACACACTAGATGCACTATCCTAAATCAAACCAAAAAGCCGTCTAAATGCAAATGCACATGCATGCATTTTTTTCAGCCTTCTTAATGTGTGAATGACAAGAAGAATGCTAATTACAAATCTGAATTATCTTTTCAAAGCGACAATACTAACAAATTTCTCTTCAAAAACGAAAGGACGATAATGACGACACTTTTCTATTTTGAATTGAAAACTGCTTTTTACACTTGAAAAACTACTAATTCAAATCAAATACAAGAGTAACTATATAATCGACCATCAAGAACAATAGAATTCTTTTCTTTGACTAAAAACGACACTTGCGAGACTTCCAAATCAAGAAACAACAGTTCGGTTATGCTACTACTTTGTAAAAGAGAACTGAAAATGGCGCAAAATACATAAAAACATTTACAGTTCTTTGCACAATGGAGGTGGAATAATGGAAAGGAAGGAGGTTTCCATAGAGGTATACTGACTACAGACAGCAAAACTCCTGAATAGAGCTGAAGAGAGTGAAGAAAAACCAAAGTCTGTAGGCAAAATTAGTCTTTTCTGATCAGCGCACCTGTTACACAGGGAATTCAGTATGCATCCCACCTACTGCACATGGGAAGTGCGATGCATACTGATATCCTTGAAGAGAGGGTGCGATGGTACAGTGCGAGACTTTTTCTTGGATTTTGGTCACAGTTTGCAGCTCAGTTTAGGGATTTAGGCCGAGCAAGTGATAATCAGTAAACAAAAATCACAGGGGTTGATCTAATGAGGTTACTAGAGCCACCACTAGGGAAATTAGAAAGTTTGCAAATCAATTGTTCAGTTTATAAACAAAACCCGGAGATAGACTGAAGTAACATTGATCTACTTTACACTTGCATAACAAATGCAGTTCGAAGGCTAGTTGGCTTAACTTTAGGCTCCATCTATAAGTTTATAAAACAGACAAATATAGACAAGCAAACAATCTATTCGCTCCCCAGTGGAGTCGCCATTTTGTTATCGGGAAATCTAGTGTCCACTTGGAGCTGCTAGTCCCACTAAGACTGGTAGCTGTCTTAGAAACAAGCAAACTAAAACTACTTTCGATTTCCTTTATGAGAAGTAGATAAGAGGGGAATGAAGGACACCAACCTCAGTCTTGCGCTTGGTTCCTCACTCGGTTCCTCTCCCTTCTGATAGATCCTTGCCGCTCCTCCCTTGTCTACACAACATCAAAGATCACCTGTGGAATCAAAGCAGCATAATACTATTGAAGAACAGAGATCTACAAACATAAACAATAAAGGACCAGAAATATATTGACCACACAAATTCATATATCATAAAACATAAAAGAATGTGGAGGAAAACTTGAATAGCTTTATTAATATCAAGAATAGTAAAGAGGATTACAACCAATTGTTTTGACCCAGCGTCATCCTCCAGCATGAAATCCCTTCTTTCACCTCATGAAAATCTTAGATCACCCAACACTATGATGTTCCAACAAGAAACCAACAACACTTCCTTACAAGATACAAAATTCCAACCTCTGGATCTCTGGGATGAGGGATCCATATATAGATGATTGCAGGGGGGTGAGTCAGCTTCTGGGTTTTTGATTAGTGTCCTCTCTCTGATAGTTCTTGATTCCACTTGGAGATTGATGATCTCTTACTCATCCCTGGGCGAATTCAGAGAGGCAAGTGTCATAGGAGAAGTTTCTAGAAGATTCCATGTCGATCCACTTTGCAAACTGTCTCTGCCATTTGTCCACTCTCGCTCATCGCACCCTACAGAAGGGCTATCCAGTATGCATCGCACCTTTTACACTGAGCAGGTGGGATGCATCACACCTTCTGCATTGGGCAGTCTGTATGGTCCAGCTTTGACCAGTTCTGAGCAGTTTTCTGTGGAGAACTTCTAGGAGATGATGTAATCAGCTGACCTTGTTCTTTTAGGGTATGAAGCAACACTTTTAGGGACTTAGGAGCCCTTGGTTTATGGACATGTATGATTGGGGTTGTAGTGCCCAAAAATGTCTATAACACATGGAAGCCCTTTTTTACATATGAGCCAAATATTTACCCTATGGCACAAGGTTTTTTCACTATGGTTTTTGAAAATATTGAAGACAAGAAGACAATTGTGAAGTTGGGCCCTACTTTTGGGGAGAATTGGCCTCTGCATGCAACCCTAACCTCCCACTTTTGATCCTGTATCGACATCGATTTATTCAGCCCTAGTTTGGGTAACACTGTCGAACCTTCCCTTACATTTCTAGAATCACATATCGCTTTCCTCTATTGGGAATGCGTTGGTAATTTTTTATTGTTGTTGTTGTAAAACATAAAAAAAATCAAGACTACTTATGCCTGGATTTGTGTGGAGATGGACTTCAGTAAGGGTTTTCCTGCAAAGATTAATTTGATGGATCCAAACTATGTTTGGGTCCAAAATCTCAACTATGAGAATATTGCATTTCAGCGTAGAGCATGCTATGCAACGGGGCATGTAATTAAAAATTGCCCCAAACATCCTTAGAATAACAAAAATTAGAAAAAAAAACTAGAAGGCCCAAATGGTTGGAAGGTGCACAAGATGAACACTATACGGTATACAAAGAAGAAGAGATTCAAGAAAAAAAGAACCAGAACATAAGAAGGAAGTAGATTCTGTCAAAGAATTCGCAGTTGCAGCAACAAAATATGAGCAGGAAAATTCACTTGCCAATGTGGATCCTTTGGTTGCCAGAAATGATTCCTCAGATGCAGCATTAGTAGAAAATCAACAAAATGAAAATGAAACTTCATGGGAAGATAAGGTGGATGAGGAAGATTTCAAGAAAAATACTTTGCAGTTGTCGAAAAATGATTCGTAAGAATTTCCATAAAATGTAGATTGGATTCAAGTTGGGAAGAACTGAAAACATTTTTCTCCTAGGAAAACAAGAAGTCATTCTAGACCAAAATAAAAATATAGTTAAAAATGGAATGTAAATGTGTCTGTATTTTGGGTGTTTTTTGGAAAATATTTAGTTGGAAGAGGTCTGAAAGATTGGAATATATAAAAGTTCTGGCCTTGTAATCCATATTTTTTTAATAAAAATCTCAACCTCTTTCATTTAAAAAAGTAATAGTATTAATGATAATTAATAATTAATAATAATAAATTATTATAAACATTATTATTGTGATTTTTATTATTGACAAAAAAAATAATATTTATATTTTTTAAGAAATATTATAAAAAATAATTATTTCTTGTAAATTAATTAATAATTAATTATTATAAAAAATGTATTAAATACTAATTATTATGTTTATTTTTAATATAAATAAATAAATTACTATTGATTATTAATATTTAATTAAATGAGTATTTAATTAATATTATTAGTAACAATATTATTGTTACTTTTAATATTTAATTAAAATATTTAACATTATTGAAATTAATTAATATTAAATATTAAATATTAAATAATAAGATTATTTATTATTATTTAATTATTTAATAATATTATTAATTGATAATAGCAGGGTATTAATTAATAATAATAATAATTTTTTTAGTAATATTATTTTTATTATTATATATTTATCAATAACTTGCTAGATAAAAATGAAGCTTTCTGGTTATATCAACCATATTAATATTTTTAATGCGATTGTGCTAATACATAGTGTTAACATTCTCCTCTTGTTCTATCATGTAAAATGAAAATACTAAATTTGTGTAAATTTCTTGTTAACTACCATCTATCAACAACATAATAAAAAATAAAAAAATAAACTTGGATGGTTCTACATTGTGATATGACCAGGCGGTATAACATAACATTCAAATTTGGATTCATTTCTTTATGTTTATTTGTTATATTAAGATAGATCTCGAATAAGCCCCCTCATATGTTTTAGTTTTTCTTTTAATGTAAGATTCCTATATGTTCGAGTAGTCTAATCTCAGATGTCTAGTATTTATTTTCCATAGACACATAATTGTGATAAATTTTAAAATTTTCCTAATTTTATTAAAGTATTTATTTTTAGTTATCCATTATTTTTTCCAACTAAAAGTGAATTATATATTTGCAAAATAAGAAATTAATGGAGTTTAGTAAAATAACTTGAAGACTATTTGCCTACTTCACTTAGTATTTCTGTGAAACCATATTTTGCTACTGCTCAAGATTTTGAAAGCAAACAATAATGTTTTATGCAGACTTAAAACTTTGCTATTATTTCAAATGTATCCCACATTGACAACAAGTTTGAATTTTAGGCAGCGATAAATTTTTATAGGCGGAAAAATTCCTTTTCTGTATGAGTAAATGGTAGATTTTATATGAGTTTTTTTAAATTTTGGCATATCATATGTGGTTTGGTATCAGTCCCAACAACACCTTTGTTTGGCCCAAGATTGTCAATAAGGTTACATTCAAGATGAATGCCTTTCCCTACTATATGTCTGAGGAACTATTCCACCACAAAGTATTATCTTGGATGAGAATCTAGTGCATGTAAACAACAGATGGAGTTGTCTATTCTCTTGAGATGCTGCAGCCTTGTGATCTTCCCTTCAATGCTCCATCATCCTCCAAGAAGCACTCTGCCACTTCTACATCTGATTTTCAACCATTTATGAATTGACTCCAAGGATGTGTTTCCTCTTCTCACACAACTATATATACCGCAAAATCATTGGTTAATCCACCTACTGCAACTTCTTCCATCCCTGATGTAGTCCCATATGTTGGTAAGATGTTGATTTGTTTTTGTATGATTAGTTTTGATGCACTAATAACAATTATAGATTTATAAATATGTGCATGCTTATTTCTTCTTGTGTTGAGGTTTCGTTCGCTGTTTGTGCATACAATCTGGTAAATTTCCTTAAGTTTTAAAAAGACATTCATGAGAAAAATAACTTTAGAAACAAATACTGAACAACAAACATGTATAGTGTAGCAAACCATCAAATAGATATATTAACTAGTGTTTTGATGAAGGAGTTCACCCCTCATGGGCTACATCTCCTTCGTCCAACTTCCATGGCTTGGGCCTTTATATTAGCTCAATGTGGAAAAAATTATGTTTACAAAGCTCTGTGGCTCCTGATACCTACACCAATGTGTTCAAAATGTCCAGATTAGCCAAGAAAACCTCTTTTTGAGCTCCATTTGGTCGAAAATTGCTCAAGATATGATTCATTCAATGTTTCCCTAGGAAATCCCACTAAAACTGGAGAAGACTCTAGTTAGCACCGCCAAAATTGGTGCGCCTCCAAAACTATCGCCATCTTAATATACTAATTGATTAAGTTAAAACAGGATTAGCAGTGCTCAAAGCGCAATTATCCTTTAGTGCCAGCCCATGGTATATATTGCGTGGTCGTATGATCAGGGGGCTGGCCCATGGTGCTGGCTCCCTCCACTCCGCCGTTGGCATCGTTGTAGGCATAAATATAATGTTGGGGTCATCGTTTAACAAACCCGACGTTGTCTCAATGGTTATGCAATGAAGTTGGGAGGGGGAGGTCACGGGTTCGACTCTCCCTCCACCCATCCATTAATACATTTTTCCACCCATATATATATTCGATGCTTGGACTTTGACCATACCATATCACATTTAAATGCGCCATTGCTTATATGTATACAGATTTGGAATTTATAAGGTTTATCTCTCTCTCTCTCTCTCTCTCTCTCTCTCTCTATATATATATATATATATATATATATATATAATTTCCACATAATATTCACCATGAATTCATAATTCCACCTTCGGGGATAGTTGACAATTTCACCTTCACACAACGAAACTAGTGAATCGTGAAGTGACACTTGTCACAACCTCATTGGGCAAAAATTGAAGAAGATTCCCATCATGGTGATTGTACTTCCATGTCATCATTCTGTCCTGTTGTGCAATTTTTTTAGTTGTTTAGGAAAATGGAAAGCAAGCCTTTTCTCCCTCATCCAGACTCAGTTCTCGGTGAAATTAATTACGTTACGATCATCTCGACGAGACGGATGCTGTTGTTTAGGTTTCGAGCTAATTTGAGAACTTTTATTTTTGAGCGAAATACTAAGCACCTGATCATTCCTCCCAACTAGAATCCTTTTGGACCCCAAAAGATATTATCAATTGTTCAGTAGGTGAGTGTACAACTCCCTAACCTTCTCAGTCTGCAACCATTTGGATTGAGAAGGCTTTTGTCCCTTGAGTTCCACTCTAAGGTATTTGACATCCCCTCTCTTTGAAGTCGTGGTTCTTTTGTCAAGTATGAGATCTTGCTGAATCTCATCTAGATATTCTGGTGAGAAATCATCTATTGATGGTAACTGAACATTCTCTCCTAGATCATCAATCAAAGGAGGCTCACACAATCTTAAATTCTCAACATTAACAACAGAGTATATTTTCATATAAGGAGGAAAATCAAGCTTAAACGCATTGTTACCAATCTTTTCCAGAATTTTAAATGGACCATAACAGATTGGTTTAAGATTTTTACCTTCCCCTTGAAGTCTATATTTGCTAATATATAACCAAACTTCGTTACCAATTTGAAATTTGTGATCAACCGGTGTTTGTCATACCTTGCCTTGTAGCTTCTTTGACTTTTCTCAAGATGTTACTGCACTGTATGATGTATCAACTGAATTGGCTCTATGAACTTCCTTGCCTTATCGATGTCACTGTGACCTTCAATGGCGACATCTTTCTCAAAGATGAAGTCCAATGGTGATCTTGGCAAGTACCCATAACATGCCTCAAATGGCGATGTGTTTGTGGAAGAATGCTTTGCCCTGTTGTATGCATGTTGTATGTAAAACAACTATTCATCCCATAACTTGGGATGTTTGCTACAATATCCTCTAAGAAGATGAATAATTGTTCTATTGACCACCTTGGTTTTTCC
The DNA here is from genome assembly GCA_031772625.1 of Pinus tabuliformis. Lineage (NCBI taxonomy): Eukaryota > Viridiplantae > Streptophyta > Pinopsida > Pinales > Pinaceae > Pinus > Pinus tabuliformis. The sequence goes on from CM062814.1 coordinate 148,301,607, forward strand.
ATCTATTTTTGGATGAAAGTTCGTACTCTTCTTCAACTTTGTGTCCATCATGTCCCACAAATTTGACCAAAACTTCCCAACAAATCGAGAATCTCTATCACTTACAATAGAAGTAGGAAGACCAAAATGAACCCAAATGTTTTCAAAGAAAATAAGAGTTGTTTGTTCAGCTGTAATTTTATTTTTACATGGTGTTAGTATGCACATTTTGTTGAACCTGTCTACAACTACATATAAGTAATCATGACCTTTCCTTGACAATGGAATACCTCCTACAAAATCCATTGAGATACTCTCCCATGGACATGAAGGTACTAGAAGTGGAGTGTATAAACCAAGTTTCCTATTGCTAGGCTTACTTGTACCACATAAAGAACATCCTCTTATGAAACAAGAAACATTATCCAACATGCGTGGCCAATAACAATACCTTTGAAGATTCGCTATTGTCTTACCTACACCAAAGTGTCTAGCAATCAATGAAGTGTGTGCCTCCCTTGTGATACTGTTTCTTTCTCCCTGTGGAATACACAACTTTCCCAAGTGATACAAAAAACTATTATGTACATGATAATCCAACTCTTCAATTTGATTTCCTTGACTCAAGCTTGCATATACTTATTAAAAGTCACTATTATTTGCATATTTTTCTATGTAACTTTCATGCAAAACAGAATTATGCTTGAGTATAACAGATGAATTTACAATAGGCCTTGAAAACATATCATCTACCTTATTGTAGATTCCCTTTTTATACCTGATAACCAAATGAAATTGTTGTAGAAAACCCATGCATTTGAAATGTCGTGACAGCTGCAACTTTGACTGTGATTGTAAATACTGCAATGGTTGATGGTCGGTATGGATGATGGTCTACTTCCCCATCAGATAGTGATTCCATTTCTTAACACTTTGTACCAATGCATAAATTTCCTTTTCATATGTGGGATAGTTAGTTACAGCTCCATTAAAGATTTCAGAATGAAATGAAATGTGCTTACCATGCTGCAATAGAACTTCTCCCATGGCATAATTGCTTGCATCCATTTGAATCTCGAATGGCTGAACTTATATTTTTCTTCAAAGCATCAAATGCTTTCTGCTGTACATCTCCCTAATGGAAGACTTTCTTGACACTTGTCAATGCATGTAATGGAGCTACAATGGAAGAAAAATTAGCAATAAGCTTTCTCCTATATTGTGCTTCCCCTAAAAAGATTCTTACCTCTGTAACTGTATTGGGCTTGGGCCAATTCATAATGACCTCAACCTTAGAGGGGTCTATCTTCATTTCACCTACTCCAACAATGTGTCCCAAATACACCAAATATGTCTTTCCAAATTGACACTTCGACATCTTTAAAAACAGTTGTTCTTTTCTCAAGACACCAAGTACTTTGTTTACATGCATGACATGTTCATCTCTTGACTTGTTGAATATGAGGATATCATCTAACTTTACAATGACAAAATCATCTAGAAATGGTCTCAATACATCATTCATGACCCTCATGAAAGTATATGGAGCATTAGTAAGACCGAAAGGCATAACAAGCCACTCAAATAATCCTTGTTTATTTTTAAATGCAGTTTTCCAAATGTCTTCTTCAACTATCCTAACTTGATGATAACCACTTTGTAGTTCTAACTTAGAAAAATACTTTGCATACCTCAATTGGTCAAGCAAATAATCAATTCTAGGGAGTGGGTAACGATTCTTTACCGTGGTTTTGTTCAGTGCATAGAAATCCACACACATGTGAACCACATGGCGAAGTATATGGGTGTATAATACCTTTGCTCAACAATTCTTGGATTTTCTTTTTGATTTCCAAACTCTCCATAATAGACATGTGATACATACCATTGTTCAGAAGTGGAACATCCTATTGCAACTGAATCTCATGGTGAATTCCCCTCTTGGGAGGTAACCCCTTTTGTTCCTGAAACATCTCACCATGCTTGCTTACCACATCAAACAAATCAGATTTCAATTTATCATCACAACCTTCAAAATATTAATAATCAATATCATTCTTTTTCTTGATCATGAGAAGCACAAGTTTTTTAATTCCATTTAGTAGTCTCTTCATCTGCCCTGCATTAACCAAAGAAATGTTCAACGTTTTGCGATGGGGTCTCACTATGTACTCCACCCCATTCTTGAGCAATATGTGTTTGTTGTCATGGTGATAAAATACTGCTTTTCTATCCTACAAATAAGGACTACCCAAAATGATTCTTGAGATGTCAAGTGGAACTACATCTAACTCAACTTCATCAATGAACTTTTAGTAATGGCAAAATTGAATAAACACTTCCTTTTAACCTGTAAATTTGCATTGTTAACTATCCAACCCAATGGATATGGCTTATGATGAAGTACAGTTTCAAGGTTTAGTTTTTTAACCAATTCTTCTGAAATCAAGTTTGATTGTGACCCACTATAAAATAATGCATCAATCTTTTCATGCTTTGAAATCACTCTAAAATGAAACAACTCTATTCTTGACTCTTCATTTGGAGTGTTATTTTGACTATGTGATGAACTAGTTCTTGCAACAATTTATTTTCCTTTTGTAACCATGGCTGAAATCTTGGTCTCATCACCAGAATCTGAACCAAGGTCATGTTGTGTGGTAGCGGTCATCTTTTGTTTTCCCTTATTGTTTTGTTTCTTAGGCCTTAATTCAGGATGCAATTTCCAGTAGTGGGCTTCATCATGCCCCTCTTTAGAATAGTGTTGGCGTGTGATTTTCTCCCCTTCTTTCTGCACACTTGCATTCTTCTTTCCCTTCCATTTTCCACCCTTTTCTTTCTCCTTACCCTTGAATGGCTTCCTCTTACTACCCCTTTCCTGAATTTTCTTTCCTCTAGATTCAAGGTGCATGGCTTATACACATACCTCATCTAAATTGTTTGGATTAAACATAAGGATAATATGTTTCAGATATGAATTTAAACCCCTAATATATTTCAACAGTGTATCTTGGGAATTCAAATTCACTCCTAATAACAAAGCCCTTTTTCTAAACTCCTGTGTATAATCTTGGACTATTTGGCCTTTAAGCTGCCTAAAATTTTTCCAACTCATAATAACTTTTTGCATATAGGCTAAAGGATAAAACTGTCTTTTAATTGCAGAAACAAATTCAACCCAAGTGATGGATATCTTACCATGGATTCTCATTTCCTCTTGAGTCTTTGCTTCCCACTATACTAGTGCAACTCCTTCTAGCCTCAGTGAAGCCAAGTGGATCTTTATGTCATATTCTTGAAGGTTCTGAATTCTGCAATATACCTCTAACTGTCGAATCCAATTTTCCAACTTTTCTACATTCACCTCTCCATTGTACATGGGAAGCTTGAATTTTATGTCCAATTTCAGTAATGGAGTCTTTCCTTTTGCGGTTTCTGAATGAGTATGAGAAGTTTTAGTGGTGGTAGTGGAGATGATGCTATGTGAGATTATGGAGATGATGACGAAGATGGTGAGGATTGTTATGAAATCAGCTCACAAAATAGAAGAATAGATAGATAAACGCCTTCAAAATTAGCCTCTTCGAGGGGGAAACCTTCTTTACATTACACAAATGAACAATTCTTGGATGATACAAATGAAAATACCTCCTTTCTATAAATAGGAGTCTAAGGGGTCATAATATAATCAGAGTCGACATAATAATAATAATGTAAGGGCACAATAATAACAATAGTGGGCTTCTATGGGGCACAATAATAACAATATGAGGACTACATGGGCACAACAATATAATAAGGGGGTTTTACTAATAACAGTAAGGGGTTACACTAGCAGTATGGGGACCTAACATGCCTCTGTCCTTAAAAAGGTGTTGTCCTCAACGCTTGAGTAGTTCTTGATGCTTTTGTATAAAATTCTTGTCCTCCCATGTGGAATCTTCAGCAGGTAAGTTATTCTACTTGATGAGATACTCTAAAATTGATTGATTTCGTAGCTATCGGGTTCTTGTTTCTGTGACTACTCCATGTTCCAATATGATTTTTTCCTTCCTCGTCAAGTTCTGGCAATATTGTTTGAACTAGGATCTTCTGCAACTTTTGAATGAGTGGCCACACTTATTCATCCTTCTTCCATTCATCCCTTGCTTTGTTTATCTAATCTGGTTGGATCATAGAAATAACACAAAACAATTATTCCACATCCTCATCCTTTCTTGAGAGTTCATCTGCAACAACATTTTGCTTCCCTTTTTTGTAGATGATTTCAAAGTCATAACCCAACATATTTGTGACCCATTTTTTTCTGCTCTAAAGATAATCTTTGTTCTAAAAAGTATTTAAGACTATCATGATCCATTTTTACCTTGAAGTGTCTTCCCATTAGGTAAGGTCGCCATTTCTTAAGTGCATGTAGTATTGGCAACATTTCCTTCTCATAAATAGCTTGCTTGAGATGTAGCCATAAAAATACCCAGTCGCCTACAACAAAACTTCTTTCACTGCGATGTTGATCTACCTGTTGTTTCATTTGATTCTACACCAAAGTGGCGTTATCCTTCAAAAGTTGGAGAACTTTTTGTTGATGCTTGATGTGATATTTAACTACTTGAATCTTTTTCTTCTTGATATGTCCTTTTATCTTGAGATTTTGAGGAGTGGTAATTTCTTCCAATGCATTACAAGATATGGTCGGATTCATTTCTTGATGCTCTATGCGATCTTTCAATTCTTGAATAGTTTTCTTTTTGATATGTCCTTCTATCTTGATAGTTTCAGGAGTGGTAATTCCAGCTAATGCATTACAAGATATGTTCAGATTCATTTCTTCTTTCTCGATGTGTTCTTTCACTTCTTGAACCTTTTTCTTCTTGATATGTCCTTCTATCTTGAGAGTTTGAGGAGTGGTAATTCTTGCCAATGCTTTACAAGATATGGTTGGATTCATTTCTTCTTTCTCTGGGGTTGGATCCTGGTGTATATCTTCTTCTTTTGATGTTTCTTGATCCTTTTCTTCCTCCTCTTCATAATCTATGTAAAATAATTTCTTCTCAGCACACTTATGACCTTTAGTGTATTTGCTATCACAATTGTAACAAAGACCTTTTTCTCTTTTTTTTCTTCCAATTGTTGTGGTGTAAACCTTGTAGGTTGTGGAACGCTAGGAGAAAAAATACTTCCATAATTATAGTCGTGAATGGTAGGTTTCCTTGTTTCCATAATTTTTCTTTCCATTTTTCTTGCCAACCTAAATGCCTTCTCCAATGAATCAGGTTCCCAAAGACGAACCTCATGTTGAATGTTATCCTTTAAATTCCAAATGAAGACATCAATCCTCTGCTTCTCTGGAATATCATTTACCCTTATATTCAATTTTTGGAAGTCCTCAATGTGCTCTGCCATTGAACCCTTTTGTTTGAGATTTATCAATTGTCTAAAGAACATGTTTCTCTTTGTGTCCTCATAATGTGCTATCATTTCCTCCATGAAAATTGACTAGGTGACAAGTGGTTTATGAGAACAAATCCCTTTATACCATAAAAATTTATTCAATTCTAAATATAAAGATGCAATATGTACCTTTTGTAACAGTTGCACATCATGTATATCAAAATATTTCTCCATCTGTAGTATCCATGTTATGGGATCCTTGGAATCAAAATTCCTCATATTGATCTTTGGAATATGTTGAATCTTCAATCCAATGTTAGATTCTATGAAATCATGATTAACATTACTTTTTTTCTTATCATGAGTTTCCTCTACTACCTTTTTGCCATTAGGAGGCCTTTCTTGTAGTAGCTTTGTCTCACCTTCCTTCAAACCTTCCATGTATTTCTTAAAATTTTCCATGCCTTTCTCCCAATATGCTTTCATACCATCGATATCAGCTTCCATGGCATAGATAAAACTATTTGTCTTAGCTTCGATTGCATTCTTCAACTCATCCATCCAATTTTGATTACTAGGTGTTTCTATTTTCTTGATTCGAGTCATTCTTTTTCTTGCTTTTAGGATCTCGACCTTGAATCTGTTGTATCTCTGAAAGTTCAGATAACCAAGGTCTAGAATTGCAACCTGTGATAGCCCTCTGTGTCCTCTTTCCAATGCCACCAGTCTGATTGAAATTGGATTCTCCAAGAAAGCGTTATGCCCAATCTCCCAAGATGCCCTGATTATACACGTTTAAGTAGATCTAACTTGTATGAAATGCCATGTGTCATTGTTTCAACCTTGGGACCTGAAACTGATACACAGAAAACTGTTGTCCATCCTTTTTCTATAACTTGTTATGAAATTTCAATCTGATGCTCAAAGGTAAAGTTATGATGATTTTTCCAAGGTCACCTATTTTGGATGTAATTCAGGAGCTTGCACAAACCCTAAATATCTTGGACTGTATCTCTGAAAATATAACAAAACAAGAACTAAAATTTGGGCCCAAGCTTCATTGAGTTTGCGGCTCAAATGGGTTTTAATTTCTGAGTCTGAAACTTTGTAGAAGAAAAATTATAGCGAAAATTCCACGATGACCTATTTGAGATGGAATTCTGGAGCTTGCAAACACATTAACTTCCTTAGGTGATATCTCCGAAAATATAGCGAGACAAGATCTAAAATTCAGACCCAAGGTTCAACGAGATGTTGTATCAAATGTGTTGTTTTTAGCTTCTGAAATGTCACAGAAAAAACATTATAGTGAAAATTCCACGATGACCTATTTGGAGCAGCGAAACCCTAGAATCCAAAGCTCTCATACCAAATGTTATGAAACCAGCTCATAAAATAGAAGAAGAGATAGATAAATGCCTTCAAAATCAACCTCTTCGAGGGGGCAACCTCCTTTACATTACAAAAATGAACAATTCTTGGATGATACAAATGACAAGACCTCCTTTCTATATATAGGAGTCTAAGGGGTCATAATATAATCAGAGATCGACATAACAATAATAATGTAAGGGCACAATAATAACAATAGTGGGCTTCTATGGAGCACAACAATAACAATATGGGGACTACATGGGTATAAAAATATAATAAGGGGGTTGTACTAATAACAATAAGGGGTTACACTAGTAGTATAGAGACCTAACAAGGATGGTGGATATGGAGGTGGCTTTCCACCATTCCCTTTGGAATCCTTCTTCTCATCTTTTTTGTCCGCCGAGCTTCCTTCTCCATGTGGAGGCTTAGAACTCTCTCCAACCATTCTAGTGTTCCTCTCTTCATAGAGGACTTTAACCATCTCAGTCAAAGTATAGAAATATTTCTTGAATTCTTCTTCTTCTAAAGAGGATCCTTCAGGCTCTCTCTCTGTAGACATAATGGCTATGGATTCAGGCTCAGAAATTGGTACTGATTGTACCTCTTCAATCTCAGTTGAAGACAAAACTTGAGGAGTTTCAAGTGCAACTGGAATTGGAAATTTGGGTGGTGGATATTGTGGCCTTGTGGCTCTCCTTATTCTGGGCATTACCTCAAGAGTTGCAACCAATATCTTCCCTTCTCCTTTCTGCAACTTTAACCTTGTAAGCATCACAATTTTGAAACCATTAAAACCCTAATTGCACAAACTCAAGCAATCAAGAAATTCAACATTGGATCTGATACCAACTTGATCTGTTTTAGTATGATTAGTTTTTCTGTGCTAATAACAATTAAAAATTTATAAATATGTGCATGATTATTTCTTCTTATGTTGAGGTTTCATTAGCTATTTATGCATAGAATTTGGTAAATTTCCTTAAGTTTTAAAAAGAAATTCATGAGAAAAATAACTTTAGAAACAAATACTGAACAAAAAACATGTACAGTGCATAAAACCATCAAAGAGACACATTAACACAATGTTTTGATGAAGGAGTTCACCCCTCTTGGGCTACATCTCCTTGGTCCAGCTTCCATGGCATGGGCATCTATATTAGCTCAATGTGGAAAAAATGTTTTTTACAAAGCTCTATGGCTCCTGATACCTGAACCAATGTATTAAGAATTTCCAAATTATCCAAGAACACCTCTTTATGAGCTCCATTTGGTAAAAAATTGCTCAAGATATGCTTCATTCAATGTTTCCCTAGGAAACTCTGCTAAAACTAGAGAAGACTCCAGTTAGCACCACAAAAATTGGCAATTCCGCTGAAATTGGCACGCCTCCAAAACTATTTCCATCTTAATATACAAATTAATTAAGTTAAAACAAGATTAGGGGTGCTCTAAGTGTGCTTATCCTTTAGTGCTGACCCATGGTCTAGATTGTGTGGTCGTATGGTGAGGGGGTTGGCTCCCTCCGCTCCGCCGTCGGCATCGTTGTAGGCATAAATATAATGTTGGGGCCATCGTTTAACATACTCGTTGTTGTCTCAATGATTATGCAACAGATTTGGGAGGGGGAGGTCATGGGTTCGACCCACCCTCCACCCATCCCTTAAATACTTTTTTCCACCAAAATATATATATATATATATATATATATATATATATTCAATGCTTGGACTTTGACCATACCATATTACATTTAAATGTGCCATTGTTTATATGTATGCGGATTTGGAATTTATAAGGTTTATATATATATATATATATATATATATATATATAGATATATATATATATATAATTTCCACATACTATTCACCATGAACTCGTAGTTCCACCTTGGGGGACATTGCGCCATTTCACCTTCACACAAAAAAATTGGCGAATCCTGAAGTGACACTTGTCACAACCTAATTGGGAAAAAACTGAAGAAGATTCCCATCATGTTGACTGTACTGCCATGTCATCATTCTGTCATGTTTTGCAATTTTTTTAGCTATTTAGGAAAACAAACAGCAGGCCTTTTCTCCTTCATCTGGACTCGGTTTTTAGTGAAACGAATTGCATTGCGATCGTCTTGATGAGACGAATACATTCATTTAGATTTCAAGCCAATATGATAACTTTGATTTTTGAGCTAAATACTGAGCACCTAATCAAACATTTAAACCTATAGCAGCTCCATTTGTCTCCATAAGCGCAATATCATCAACACCACCTACCACTGTAGATATTGACCCTACTACTTCTTTTGACACTCACCTTTTCTTGAACCTTCACAAAGTTGCATCTAAACCCACTTAGCATATTGCCAATTCTTCGACCATTGTCAATATCACAAATGATAAACCTGAAGATCCTATTGAACCCACCAAAACTATTGAGGAACATATTCGATTCTCACATGGTTATTCTTCGATGTATAGCCTTGTATTATCTCCTCATAGCGCAATATTATATGCAACCATCTCAGACCATCCTTCTGAGCATTCCAACCCTAGAGGCATCACTAGAAATATTGTTGATATGGAGATAGATTCAAAGCCCAAGAATACAACTGAACCTAATTCATGTACAAAAACAACTATTGTGCCACTTGTGCATCCTTCATCTATATCAGAATCAACACCGAGCATGGTCATCTTGGAAGAGCATCTCCCTACACTTAGTCATGGGCCAAAATATTGTAGATACATCCTACATTCAATTGCACATTATCTAGACATTATTCCCTTGCTTTCGTTGCAAGTTTTTACATAATTTTGAGAGAAGTTTCAGCAATATACGACACCAGAGGTGTCTTCATAGGGACATTCAGAGAAATCCATTGCAAGTTGCTAGCATCTCCAAGCAATGATGTCTCCTATGGGTAGGCTCTCTCCTTCGGATCTTCAACACTGGTCATCAAAATAACTCCTTAAAATGATTAAGACTTTATCCCTATAATTAGAGGATCACCTAGTCACTATCAAATTTAGAGATAATGATCTTATTGTTGCACAGGAATTCCAACAGTAAGAGCTTCTTATTGTTTTGACATAATATGCTCAGTTTCATCTAGAGAAGGAGCAATTGAAAAAACAAGTTGAGGAGATCAGTTCCAAGCTCTAGAAGATGTGGCTAATTGTCGTAGAATTTTTTTCTAATGCTCCAATGGATTTATCTTTCTATGAACATTCCTAGTTCCTTGAGTTCTTTCAAACAACCTGGACATAACTAGTTGTCGCAAATAGAGATTTGTGTAGTACTATTCTTGATTTGAAAAAATATGCCCCTGATCCTATAGAACAATTTCAGTAGCAAATCAATCAAGAGATTAAACAAGGATCCACTCTCTACATTACCCTATAGTATCTTACAAGGGATTCCCAAGAGATATTTTTCCAAGTACATGATTGGCTAGCTCTACTTGCTAAACAAAACTGACCACTGTATCAGTTGCGGGAACAATGTAAACAACTCATGGAACAAGCCCTTGCAACTACAAAGCTCATGCAACAACAAACTTTATTTGGTCAAGCTGAATAAATTGACAACATATTCATGACCTAGAGGAGGAATCACATAAAGCTAAATCTTTACTACAAGATCTTCATCCAACAGTTAAAGCCTAATTTATGCATCTTTATAAAATCAACCACACTATTGATTCTTAGTGGAAAACTCTGCTTGCTTCCCACCTTGAGAAACCTGCTGCAGAAAATACAAGCAAGTTTTTTGATGAAAATAATATCCTCATTAATACTTGGAAGACTACTATGGAGGATTATAACAACTTTGAAGCTCAAGCTTTGTTCAAGTCCAAAATTGTCCTTTTTTTTACAACTCCTTTTTCTTTCCTTTTCATCATTTTCATGATGCTTTGCTACATTTCCAGTTGAAAGGTCACCTTAGCTTTTATAAAGAATCATAAAAGGTATCAACCATTCATGGTTTATAATCTATTGTTTCTTTATGAAATTTAATCAAAAAATTCCTATAGTTACCGAATTGCACTCATTCTACAGCTAACCAAATATTCTATAGCTACATCCATGGTTAGACAGGTTCCAGTACATTGGAGAAGGAATAAAGGGCATAGGTAGATGGAAAATAGTTGACACATGGACATCCACCTATCATAGAGATCTGGAAAGCCACTCAGTTCAAGAGATCTAATGGTCAAACTAAAAGTCAAATATGGTTTGAACACTCTAATGATGTATAGGATTTGAAGGTGGTTCGTAGCGATATCAAGTGAGAATGGAATTAGACGAGAAGAATTTGGAGCTGACATGTCAAATTAGAATCTTTGGATGATTTTCTCTTTCACTAGAAAATTATGAGAATAAATACTTCAAATTCAATTTCATTTCTTAATTGTCAAGTTAGAAAGTTGCCTCTGAGCTTATGCTCTTATGAAAGTTAATTAATAAAGGACTATAAAAGGTCTTGAGGTGAAGTAATGGACACACATACTCTTCTTAATTTTGCAATCATTTTGTTGTTGAAGACTTCAACATTTAATATAAATTCTCTGTTCTTTGGTGACCAATGCATGGCTGAGTAATTTGATAGTTAATTTTGTGCTCGCACTCAATAGGAGAGCTCCCTGGAAAGCTGTAAGGATAGATTTTTTTTACTTATGTTCATTTTGATTTATTAGATGAATAGTCCTATCTTCACTACAATTTGTTGATGTTTTTGATTTGTATTTTATTCATCGATTTCCAGTTTAAGTTTTAGTATTTGGAGTAGGCAGAGCGCTCATAAAAAGATAAAAGAAAATATTTTTCATAGTTTTTTTCATTCAGTTGTTTTCATCCTGAATTCGTGAGAAATGGATAGAGTAATCTTGAACCATAACTGTGCATATTAGTAATCCATATGAGTTATATTTTAGCTTTTCATTTATTTTAAGTAGTTCAATTTAAATTTTTTCTTTTGTTGAGTAGAATTTCAATTTGCAAGAGCACTTAGAATAATTTAAATTCCTACAAGTAGAATTAAACTTTCAATTCTTCCATTAGAATATATCTTTCAGTTCAGTTCAAGTAGCATAATCTCAATTGTTTTCGCAATAGATTAAATATAAATTAAGTTCAATAGAGTAATTTTGTATTCTTGTTGCAATAGATTAAATTTCAATTCAGTTTGATAGATAGGGATTTCAATTTATTTCACTTTCAAGTTTGATTTGTTTTAGAAAGAGTAATTTTTATGGAAAGAACATGTGGGTAGTCTAGTCCCATTTATAATTGGTTCAATTTCATCTTTTAACCCTAGCATATATTCTACACTTCTACTTCATAAGTACACGAACCTTGGTTGACAATTTTTGAAGTAATTTAACATCAATTGAATTCCCCCAACATTTTGGTGTTGTTGTCGGGGTAGTGTATGTAGGACTTTATTTTTTTTTTTGCATATCATTTTAGATTCATTCAACCTTGTAGATGCATAATTAAAACATGTTGAAATCATCTAGATTGCATGAATAGAGAATGATATTATAGGGGTAGGTTTTAAGTAGAAGTAGAGGAAAAAGTTTGATACCAACATCACCACTCACCCCCGCTAGACCACATAGTGCCACAACATCCATTGATGCTCACATTCAATCCATAACAGGTAGACATAAACTTTTTCTGAGGTGGATAGATCTGAAATCCAACCTAGGGACTCACCAACTTATTCCACTGAATTTGTAGTTGAAGAACCTACGTCCCCAACTGAAGGAGTTATATTTCTCTCTTCAACAAGAGAACAACTCTAAGGAAAAGAGTTAGAAGTGCCTAGTTAAGAAGAGGAAGAGATTTATTTTGAAATACCATTAGTAGAAGAACCAGAAGAAGAGCTAGAAAATCCTATTGTTGAACCTTATATTAGCTCTGAAGAATCTACAATGGAAGGGGAAGGGGAAGGAGAAGTACGTAATGTAAATGGTGAATTTAGGATTGGAGGTGGAGGATGAGGTGGTAGAGGAGGTAGGGGAGAACCATATCCTCATGGATTCCCTATCTTTGATGAATATACCACAACCATAATGAAGAACATCTCACCTTCCATTCTTCCTAATTTTTGTGGCTTAAGAATTGAGGATCCAAAGACATTTCTTTTTGAGTTTGAAGTATTATGTAGATATTATGACTATTTACTTGATACTCAAAAATTGAAACTATTTCTAGCTAGTCTAAAATATGGATCCCTTAAATGGTTTATGGGTCTAGGGATTCGTAGTATTAGGACATGGGAAGAGATGAAAGTAATGTTCCTAGGAAAATATAAATATTATTGTATGCCCCATGACCTTAAAGATGAAGTCTTTAAAATGATGCAAAATGAGGATGAAAGCCTTGAAGACTTAGTGGAAATATTTGTCTATAATGTTAAGAGGGTTTGGTGAAAGCATGGAGCTGGGTTACATTTTTTGGTGAAACAAGGTCGTGTTTTTGTGAAAAAAAGATGCTCGATCAAGTAATTTTAAGTGCTTGATCAAGCCATTTTTAAGCACTCTATCAAGCTCCTTGAGTGCAAAAAAATAGCTTGATCAATCATTAAAACTAACTCTTGATTGAGCTCCTGTGTAACCCTAGGTTAAGATCTTGATTGAGCCTTAAAGTTGGAAATTTCAAAATTTATATACATATCAATAACGATATGCAAATTTTAAAATTGTAAGTATTTGATAGTTAAACAAAAAACAAAACAAACAAATTTAATTTCTAATTACATTTAAAAAGTAATTAACAATGATATGGATTAACTTATCATTACATTTCTAGTGTTTTGGTGTGTAGATATGAAAAAAGACTCTAGCAAACTTGCAATTGAAATTGTTATGTTCTTATATTTATAATTTGGTACCTTAAATATATATTAGTTTTTAATACAATTTAAATTTTCAATTTTATAATTTAAATAATAAATTGATTAAACATAAGAAAATTTATCAATTTGATTTTAATAAATATTATAGTTTTTTATATGAATAAGTGTAACTCAAAAATGTGAATTTGATGTTGTTGGAAATGCATATTTTATAAAATTCACTAAAGAGTTAATAAATACAATTCCCTTCATCATAATCATATCTATTAAAATCAAACATATATGTATATATAATGTAATATCCATTTGTTCAAGAAAACAAATAAGTGCGGTGATAATTAATGTAGTTTATTTTAATAAATATTATAAATTTTTATATGAATAAGTGTAACTCAAAATTGTGAATTTGATGCTGCTGGAAATGCATATTTTATTAAATTCACTGAAGAGTTAATAAACATGATTCCCTCCATCATAATCATATCTATTAAAATCTAACACACACACACACACACACACACACACACACACACATATATAATGAATGCAATAATATCCACTTGTTCAGGAAAACAAATGAACACAATAATAATTAACGTAGTTGTAATAATTGTATTCTATAATTAATATAGTTGTAATGGATGCAAGGATATCTATGCTTATAAATCTCTCTTGACCTGTAAAATTTTATTGCACTCAATTATGTCCTTAGTCTGCACAAGTGAAAAGTATATATATAATTTTTTACTCTTGTCTTAGGTTTGCAATATGTATTTGTTGGGTAATTTAATTAACCTTAAATTAATTCATTAATTGTCAACTAAGGGTTGTGTAATTATGAAGTATATGTGCACTATATATGTTAGGAATTCTATCTTTGAATGAAAATTGTTCTAAATATGGATAAGTGTTAAATGAGATTAAAGATTTGTCACACACATGTTCTTTCCATTAAAGCTACATCAAGACCAAATGACAAATTGAATTGAAAAAATAATCTTTCACTTGAAATCTAATTACATAATTGAAAATCTATCTCTGATTGCAGAATTGAAAGTCTATCTTTAATTGCATAAGGGAAATACTAATGCTAGAAAATAAATCCTAATACGAATTGAAAAAAAAAGGAACTTAACCCTATTTGCAGAAAAGAAAATTTAACTCTATTGGCAAAAGAAACATTGATGTTGATTGATTGCAGAAGGAAAGTAAATCAAACAAAAACCTGTAACTTCAAGTGATTACTAATATGCGCTAGTAGCTCTGAAAACCATTTCTTCGTCATCCATGAAATTAACTAAGTTATAAAATGAAATGCATACTAGAATTAAATCATTTTGGTGTTTCATTTTATGAGCAATCTAGAAACAAAACAACAAGTGATTAGAACTCAATATGAAATGTAAAAAACTATGTAAAATTATGATGTAAATACATGCTATGTATGAGAAATTATAATTCAAACAAAAACTAACTATCCTTACAACTTTACAGGGGGGCCTCCCATGAGGGTAAGTTCGTCACTTATCAATCGATTTCTCAACCACACATTTCAAGAATACAATATTACATTAATCTACAAAGGTTTCTTAACAGATCTTGCAAATACTGAAATAAACAATGATAAACTTAACTATCTATTTGGTTTCACCTCACGACTTTTATACAGTTCTTTATCAAATGATTTCAAGAGTTCTGTGCCGATAGGAAATTAGAATATTTTTCCATCTAAGAACTAAACCTAAATTAAAATTCTATCTCCTCTCAAACATGCTTCTAAATCGAACAAGTCTTCTCCACACTCGCTTGATCTCGCTATGATCTTCTGTCAATCCCCTCTTAACTATTGCATCGTTATAACCTGAGTTTTACTTTAGATTTAACTCTTATATATTTTGATATTTATGACCTGCTAGATCACGCTTATAGGTGGACATACATGTGGGAAACATATGTCATCTATAGGTACCTTTCATTCATTCGTTAAGGCATTGCAACCTATCTAACCATGGAGATGGCTACAGAATTCAATATTAGTTGCGGAATGATCAAAATTATGTAGTTGTAGAGATGTTTTCATTATAATTCATAATGAAACAATAGATTTAAAAAATAAATGATTAATAACTTTTTCACACTTGAGTAAGTATAATATGACCTTGATTAGGATGAAACTTCTACAAAATGGTCACAAAAAGATATAGGAGAGGGAAAAAATATAATAAAAACTAAAACAATTTCAGACTTCAACATTCCCCCACACTAAAGATCTTGCATGTCCTCGTGCATAAAAACTTCAAAATTGATTCCTCTTTCTTACTTAGTGTGTGATCTTAGAGGCTTGTGCAAGAACATCTAAACTAGTTATTTCCTATCTTTTTAACGTTGAATATTTCCCTTGGTTTCTTCATCAGAATTTTACTTTGTAATCCCCTAATTCTGTTTTTGAGGAATCTATTGTTGTCTTTGAGCTTTTTGTTTTCTTGTACCAATGGTACAACTTCAAAAGTATGTTATCATTATGAGTGCTTATGATCCAGGATGTTTTTCGCTTATAGATGCATTGGAATTGACATGAGTTACAACGCTTAAAACCCATAATAAAACATAAGCATGAAAAATGAAGACAAAGAGGCATCAACATAAAATATCATGACAAAGAGGTTTGATTATGGAGTTCATCCAATTTGGACTACATCTTCGGGCCTTTCTCAATAGTGGGGAGGCCTTCTTTTATTAAGTGGCATGAAAAGAGAGAAGTGCAAGTAGATATCTACATAAACATCCTTATACCTCTAATCTGGAAGATAGCTAGAAAATGGAGAGACTAGCTCTAGAAACAAACAACACCACTGACTTCCTGGTGAAAAATAGTGCAAAAATGCATATCCCAACACCCCATTCAGATAATTGAGCCTTCTGCAACCTTCTCAGAACCTCCCTTCTGCTCAAGGCAAGGTTCTAACCTGCTGCCAGGGTCAGGGTCTGCTGTATGCAGTAAAATCTATGTATTTGTCCAGTCCTCCCCCGCACTTCTCCCGAAACAAAAGCCATATATATAATGGCATGGCGGCTTCCCTCAAAATTGAGGCAGTTATTAACATAAAGCCCAAGGTTAGCAGGCAGAAGGATTCATGGAAACAACCCTTCTGCAATAGAAAAACATATGTCTAATAACGCAACCCATTACAACAAAGCATGAGCCTTGGTGGCGGGTTTATCAGTGCTTCCATCTTATCGGTGAATAGTATGTAACTCATGAAATTTGCATCATTTACGCTCTACTCTGATACCACATGATCCAAATTTTTTTTCACTTATAGATGCATCAGAATTGACATGAGTTACAATGCTTAAAAACCATAAAAAACCATAACCATGAAAAATCAAGACAAAGAGACATCATCACAAAATATCATGATGTAGAGATTTGATTATGGATTTCATCCAATTTGGACTACTTCTTTGGGTCCTGCTCAATAGTGGGGAGACCTTTTATTAAGTGGCATGAAAAGAGAGAAGTACAAGCATATTTCTACATAAACATCCTTATACCTCTAATCTGGAAGATAGCTAGAAAATGGAGATCCCATATTTAGAATTAGACAACACCACTTACTTCCTGGTGAAAAATAGTGCAAAAGCGCCTATTCGAACACCCCATTCAGATAATCGAGCCTTTTGCAACCTTCTCAGAACCTCCCTACTACTCAAGGCAAAGTTCTGGCCTATTTCCAGAGTCAGGGTCTAGTGTATGCAGTAAAATATGTGTATTCGGCCAATCCTCCCCCGCCTTTCTCCTAACACAACAGTCATATATATAATGGCATGGTCGCATCCCTCAAAATCCGGGCCATTCTTAACGTAAAACCCAAGGTTAGAAAGCGGAAGGATTCATGGCAACAACCCTTTCACAATAGAAAACCATGTCTAATAAAGCAACCCATTACAGCAACACATGAGCCTCAACAGCAGGTTTATCGGCGATTCTAGATTATCAGCGGATAGTCTGATGCCTAGACACAACATCCCATGATAACAATGGATCTGACATGAGTATTCATCATATGCGATAATGTCTCACGTCTGGCACTCCCATCGCACTATCGCAATTGGGTGAAACCCTCGACGCACTGATCTAGCGCTTTGCCACATCTGCGGACCTGCCGGGTGTATTAAGCATAATATACATTATTTCGGGTCGAGGACCCTATCACAATCGGTATGAAATCCTTGGCACAATGGTTAGCACTCTGGAAAACCTACAGACCCATCGGGTTTATTAATCACATTGTATAACATTTCGGGTCTGAACCCCTTATCGCAATATTGTAATCAGCACCCACTTCGAAATCGCAATAGACACTTTTCCCCTGAAACATATCGCAAGCACATCCCTTTCGTGCGATTGTGATATGTGATGTATATCGCATCGCAACTAAGTCCTGTCGGGGCTGATTTGTAACTCCTTCGGCCTGCGATGTGCGATATCGCAATCGCAGTCGAGAATGCCAGGGGCCGATTCTTCCTTAAGCGCTCCTCCGTTTTTCTGATATGCGATATGCGGGGCCCAATAGCGACCTGCCACATGATGCTCCCTTATTCATTGAAACTATGCCATGTCATCTTCTCCCTGCTACCTGGATAAGTCAAACCCAAACTTTGACTTCCTCTAACTTTGTCATTTGGACTCGGATTTGAGTGTCGTTCATACTGTTGGAATCAGGATGACGAGAACTTTGATCCAATGCTAAGCTTTTCCAGATTCTTCGACTTTGAGTTTTAATCCTTTTGTCATGCCACTGGTACTTTTCTAAAGATCCACCTGGATCAATCCTCCTCCTGGATCCTCTTGGATCATCCTGGATCAATCCTCCCCACTAAGAGAAGCTTTTGGTACTCCAAAAGAATTAATTAATCTACAATTACTTTGTACTTTGTCTGCACCGCAAGTGTCCCAACAGGCCATCCTTCCTTCTCCTTCACCTCCATCCTTTGGAGCCATAAGCGATGAGCCAACACCTGCATCCCCTCCAAAATTGTAGTACAATATCTTGCAAACTACATGTTTAGCTCTATGACCAAAAAAATGAGCCAAGCATCCCATAGTTGACATGAGTTTATAACACATACTCTGTGGTCAAGTTTACATAAAAATGGAAACAATACTCCAGCTATTAAGACAAGGACAAACATCATTGTTGCTTCAACAAGCAATGGAAAACAAATCATCACTGCAACACATGATTTACACAAACAAGGCCAAACACTATTGTTGCTTCAATAGGTGATGAAAAACACATCCTCATTTCCACAGTTCAAAAAGAACCACAAAATAAGGCCAAGCATAATTGTTTCTGCAACAAGTGATGGAAAAAACATCATCACTTTTACAATTTAAAATGAAACATATAAAAAAAATAAGGCCATGACATTCTACCACACCTAGAAGAACCATATCTCACTTATCAAAGTGAATGGATCATCTCCCTGTGGCACGTTCGCTGGTCGAACACTGTTTCTCCTGGTTCATGCTTGGATGCTCTTGCTCTTACGACATTGCTCTAGATGGAGCCTCCAACATGTGGCTCTCTAATGACCACCTCTATCACAATGACTACAATGAGCCTTCACCTTCCAGATCTACTTGATCTTCTTCTTCTTTGCCTGTTGTTTAGAGGGTCTTCTACGCCTCATCTTTTTTTATGCTATCATTCTCTTTCAGCACTCAGCAAACAAATGGTTATGAAATCCACAAAAATTGCAAGTCCTTCTATGCCATGATCTATGTCCATTATTAACAATGCGATTGTAATCAAAATGAACATTAAAATACTGAGACTGGTTATACCTTTTCTGTCGGTCTCTAGTATGATCATGGGAACAAGAGCTTGCCTCAACTCTGTCTCTGCTATGCATACTACCATAGGTTGATGGTGATGTGTCCCCATCATCCTCTTTCCTCTCGACGAACTTAACAATGCTATGGAATTTGCTGACATCTTTGAGTATTGTCCTTCAATGCACCCCAACCTTGCGAATCGAGGTCTTTTCTCAACCTCCAATGGTTGCGTTATCCCTTGGATTTTAACACCAATTTCTTCTTCCTTATAGCTCGTCCTGGTAAGGAGTCTCATATTTTTCCCTGAAATTGGTATCTCCACATTTCCAACAGAAATTAAACTATGTGAAGATGAAATTGAAGGGATTTCGACATCTTTTACCTCCACCGTCGATTTGGAAAAATATGATGAGGGCTTCCCATCATTTGTCATTGATGGTTTGTTGGCTATAATGGCAGACTTCTCAGCTTTCCTCCTGACATACCCAAGTCGTGTTCGAAAGGTTAATTCTTCTACTTTGATGGTATTGACAATGCCTTGACCATTAATACCCAAACCTTTTCCTTCATACCCCATTCTCTTCAGTAGTTTGGATCCAATTCCCATGGTATGATTTTCAAAAGCAGCAAAGTCATTATCATGAAAATTACATGAAATCAGAGAGCTTCTCTTTACCTCATGGGAGTTACGCTGCAACTTTTCCAAGGCCTCATTCTTAGCTTGCAGCTAGCGTAGCTGTTAGCGTCAGTGTCTTGACACTTCCATCGGTGATCAAATTTCTCTTTTGCATGCATATTAGGTGTCTCATTTGATTAGTTGCATTCCATTAGTCATGGATCAACTGATAGTAGTGGTTTCATGTCAGTTTATCTCATGACATTCACCTCCTGACCTGTTTACACATTTTTTTTTGTTTTAGTCATTCACAGTCATCCTGTTTCATTTCATGTATAACAAATAGTGCTAGGGTTTAGTTCCATTAGGTCTTAGCTTTTTTCAATCATGCTCATTCATAATTGAATAAAGGGGTTAGCAGGCACATGAGGAGAATAATAGGTTCATAGAGTCATAAGTTTACTTCTGTTATGCTAAATAAAGCTCTTTCACCTCAAAACTATGTTTTGAGGTGAACTTGAGCATTTGCATTTAATGATTCACTTGATTTAATTTTATGTACTTTTATTGTCCTAATATGTAATTGAATTTCTCTTGGTGACTTGGTGACAAAGTCAACTCCTGCCATTGCAAAAAGTCAATGTAATAAGTCCACTTGCAAAAAGGCAAAAGTCGGATGTAAGTGAAACAGAGCATTTTGAAAAAAGCTATCAAAACTATAGAAGAGTGGGTCTTGGTGATCCGAATCGGATCCATAAACGACTGTCAAAGAACCATGATGAAATCAGGTCGAACAAATCTTCGAAAATTCCAAAGCAGTGATAAAAAACGCCTTGAACCAGTGGCCATGGCAGCCGGTGTGGAACGATGAGGACCTTGGTCAAAGCGTGCTGACCGAGGCCCATGGAGACTGCGCAGGAGGCCAAAACAGCCGCTGGGAGCCCCAGATCGGGAAAAGGAGGCAATTTTGATGTGCGATTACTAGGCAAATAGGGCCGAAATGGAGAAGCCTTAAGCACTTGGTCACGTTGGGAGCTAGAGGACCATGGGCGAAAAAAGGAAAAAGGGCTAATGCACGAAGGCAGGACCCGTGCCCTAGAAACCGATGGTATTGATCGGGGCGCCCTTAAACGGTAAGAGGTTTTGGAGGAAGCAGAGCGATCAGACTCAGCGAGGTATTGGAGGAAGTAGAGCGATCAGACTCAGCGATTGACGCGTGGTAGTGGAGGTGAAAGAAAAACCTCCGTGATTGTGCGTTATCGGTCGAGCAAGTCAATCGCGCTCAAAGTGCGTATAACATCGGATCTGGAGGAGCCCAGATTGGACGACTGAGATTGCGCCTGATGGAAATAAGTCGAATCGACAGGAAATTAAGCCGCGTTCTAAAGGGATTTGGAATCTGTTTGACCACCATGGTGGAGAAAGAACACATACCCGACGTAACGGAAGAAATGAACCGACGAAGCATGCTGGCACCAGTTAGATGGAGACACGTGGCTACTTCCCGAGCGTTCATGCTGACGCCGAACAGGGAACTCCCAGCACACAGGTGGAAGGAGAATCGACGCAGGCAGGAGAGGAACCGAACAGGCATGAGGATCGAATGGCTAAAGCCATGAACAGAGACAGTCGAATCAGGAGGAGTCCAAGAGACCAAGAAAGACAGTGAACAATGAACCCTGAGAGGAGGACTGAACACAGAGAGCAGTAAAGCCAAGCAGAGGAGACAGAGGTCCGAGATGACCACAGGCAGCATCGAGCACCAAAGAGCTTGAAGATTCAAGCCTTCCCATAGTGGAATCTGTCCAGATTGAGCATCACAATTGGCTCTTTCCACTGTAGATCGATGGTCACAGAGCTGATAGGAAGAACAAGAGTCTGTGTACTCTGAGTGGCTTGGGGAATCCAAGAACCACCCTGCCAAGCAAAACTATTTCAGGAGAACTCATATTGAGTTCCTGTATTCAAATTCTCTTCTTAAAGACACAATAAAACAAGGCCACCACTGAAGCTAGACCGGAGATGTAGCCCTGGAGAATAGGGTGAACTCCTTATTAAAACTGTTTGTGTCTTTGTGTTGCTTACTATATTTCTTTGTTGTCTTTCCATTTAAATGTCTGTGTATTGGCAATCTGATCAATCCATTGCTTAAATAACACAAAACACACACCAGCACATGAGTCTGTAATACCTTTTGTTTAATAAATCTTCAACTGATGTCACTCATAGGGTGATTATTAGATCAAGTGGTATCAGAGCTTTAGGTTGTAAGGTTAGACAAGCTTGTGTTGGTTTAGCTGTGAATGCTCACTAGATCAAAGATCAAATTAGGAGAGGGAGAGTTGGTGGAAACTAATCCTGAAATTGGGAGAGTCTATTCTCGAAAGACAATGTTAGAGGAAGGTTCTATAGGGCCTTATAGAAATTTTCCTAGCTATAAAGTCTATGGTAGAAGAAATGTATAGGGACTTTAGAAAGAATAAGGATGAAATTTCATCAGGCTCTAAAAAAGATAAAGAAGAAGATGAATCTCATTCCCATGACCACTCCAAAGGAAAGGGGAAAGAAGAA
Organism: Pinus tabuliformis; assembly: GCA_031772625.1. NCBI lineage: Eukaryota > Viridiplantae > Streptophyta > Pinopsida > Pinales > Pinaceae > Pinus > Pinus tabuliformis. Next base: position 148,324,244 of record CM062814.1, read on the forward strand.
AGCTTTATCACACCTCATAATAGCCCTGTGCATCATAAGAAAGCATCTTTGATTAAGTTAGATGTTCAATTTTATTTGCCTATATATGATGGAGAGCTAAATGCTGAAAAGTTGGACAATTGGATTAGACAAATTGATGTGTATTGCAGAGTACAGAACATAGACTCAGACAAGAGTAAGATTCAGCTGGCAAGCCTATGCCTAGGAGGCATTGCCTTGGTTTGGTTGGAAGGCAGAACCCAAGCTGATATGAAAGGACATGGTAAGACCATCTTTGTCTAGAGTGAATTTGTTACTACAATCCAAAAGCAGTTCTATCCATTGGCCTACATGCAACAAGCCATGATGAGTTGGAAAACTCTTCAGCAATTGAAAGGGAAAAGTGTACAAGGGTATACTCAAGAGTTCAGAAAGAGAGCATTGATGTTGGGTATCTCATTAGACTCACCAGAGACTCTTTTGAAGTACATTGGTGGTCTACACAGCTACATGAGGCATACCATCCTCATGTTTAATCCCACTAGTATAGATGAGGTATCTGTACAAGCTACTCATCTAGAAGCTAGAGGAAAGAATGGAAATCTAGAAGTTGGGGGACCATCCCAACCCACTGTAAGCAAGAGCAAGGAGAAAAGGAAGCAGAAGTGGAAATCAAGGAAGGATAACACTGCAAAAAAAGACAAAGCTTCATGCACTCAATGTAAAAAGGAGGGGTATGGTGATGAGCACTGTTGGATTTTGCATCCAGAGTTGAGACCTAAGAAGTCTGAGGGCAAGAAGAAGAAAGTTGTTGTAGCTCTTCAGAAAGATTTGGGGTCAGACTCGGGAGATGAAACAATCATTGCAGCCACAGGTATAAAAGGTAAGAATTCTGAAGCATCTACTAGTATTTCTGCTCAATCTATTGTTGATGAATAACATGAGAGAAAAATACATGAGCTTTTCCATATTCAAGTTATTTCCAAAAATCAAAAGATTGATACTTTGTTTGATAGTGGCTCACAAGTAAATCTGATTTCTGAAGCAATTGTAAAGAAATTGGGATTAGCAACTACACCTCACAAGAAGCCATACCCATTAGGATGGTTGAATGATAAAGCACAACTACAAGTGACTAGATAGTGTAAACTCAAGTTTTCTTTTGGGTCAGCATTTGTAGATGAGGTTGAGTTAGACATAATTCCTTTAGATATATGTGGAATTGTTTTAGGAAGTCCTTACTTGTATGATAGAAAGGTTATTTTCTATAGAGCTGAGAACAAGTATCTACTTGTTAAACATGGAATCGAATACTTTGTAAGAGCTCATAAGCTCAAGAATAATTATACTCTCATAAACTTAGGATAGATGAAAAGAATGATAAATTCATGCAAACAGTTCTTACTAATGGTTGTAAAGGAAAAGAAATCTGATAAAACCAATGTATTTGTGGGCTGTAATGCTGATCAACAAGCTGATATAGAAAAGATTATTTCAGAGTATGATGTCTTATTTCAAGAACCACAAGGTTTTTGGAAATAATACTGAGAGGGGGGGTGAATCAGTATTATCAAATCAATAAAACATTTTCATTTCCATACTTAGATACATATACACTACTTCAATTAATGGAACCCGTGTGTATACGCAACTGTGTCTAATGAAACTAGCATATATCCAAAATACTTATGATTCAGTTAATCCATTAAATGTTAATCTTTAGTTAATGCATTAGAACTTCATTAACCATATGTACTGTAAGCAGGTGTAGTAAAACAGAACAGATCATCACACAAGAAGCACACATGAACACCATGATATAAGGTGGAAAACCAATGTGGGTGAAAACCACTTGCTGCAAGTCGTCTCTATCTTCTTTTAATAAGAAACTTCATTTTACAATAGTTCTGTACTGGTGTAGTCTTATACCAGTATGCAGGCTACAACCTGCAGAGGGCTACAACCCTCTCTCATTTTCAGACTCTCCTGGATGGGAGCTATAACCCCGTTAGCTCTTGTACTAGCTGATCCATTTACTAGTACGTAGGTGCCTGCCTACTAAATGCTCCAATCTTCACTCGTTCTCTAGCTGCTACTGGAAGGAAGCTACCACCCCCTTTGCTCTTGTACTAGCTGATGTACTAGTACGTAGGCGCCGGCCTACAATATCCTTTCATCCTCCAGGGACCACATTTCATACATTTTCAAACTGGATACTATTGAAGCACAACACTATAATCTGAAGGCCACGTTTCATCCAATTTTCATATTGGACCCATCAATATCATTGAAGCACAAAACAATCAATACTAGCATCATCAATTTCTGAATCACTGAAACCCTGTCAACAACACAGTTGTCAGAACACAGAGCAGAAAACAAAACTCTGCAATAACAATCAGACCCAACTGCAACTTCAAATATCATACTTCATAATGTATACACTACTACGATGAACCAAACCCGTGTACATACACGCTTTCACCAAAGCCAACCCGCATATAGATCTATAAATATTCAATCATGACTTGCAGCTATTTCAAAATTAAGTTATACCTAGGTCAGAACATTACAAGCGTCAGTATATAGATATAGAATAAGCATAATCAAGCATATAGAGATAGTTCATTTCAAACCATTTGATCCCGATCTATCCTTAGATCTTGTTCTCCATAAACCGGTGAGATTGCTCCTTAGCTCAGATCAAGCAATGCATCATGAACCCATAACCTACATACTGAATCTCATCCTTCATCACATATTCAAGACTTTCTGAATGCCTTTGCCTAATGATCTTCCTATCCTTTTATAGTCTTAGGCCTTACTCAATACCATGGTCCAAAACCATTGAGAACCAATACTAGGGACCCAATACTTGGGTTCAACACTTCGGACACAATACCAAGGACCAAAACCATAGGTCTAAATACCACGGACCCAAAAATAAGCTTTCCCACATCTACGTGCTTTTCTGTGCATGAAAGTGCATGCATACGCATACGCGACTTTTGATCAGAAATCCCGCGTGTATACACTCCTTTGTATATATGAACCTGCGTGTATACCCTACTTGGTATATAGTGAACCTGCATATATACATGACTTGGTACATAGTGAACCTGCGTATAACTTGTATGTATACCCTACTTGGTATATAGTGAACCTGCGTATATACTCTGAGCTTGCATATATACTCTTCTTCTTCATTCTTTGTAGTCTGATCATCAATTCTTTGCTACTGACCTACTGCACTAACACTTGTCTCATAATGCCAAAAATCTCCCCCTTTGGACTTGATGGCAAAGCTAACTTGTCATTACTTGAGAACTGTCATCTGATTCCTTTGAGCTGTCTTGCATCCCATGCATTCAGTCACATCTAATATCTCTTCTGTAGATTCATCTAGTTATAAATAAGTGAGATGTTCTTCTACGAGTGGGTTGCCATCAAGTACAACACATGCATCATAATGCCAACAATCTCCCCCTTTGGACTTGATGGCAACAACACCAAGTCTCTCTCCCCCTTTGACATCAAGGGCAAAGGGCGGACCAAGATATTCTCTTTCCTTGATAAACATTCTGCTGTCCATACTCCCCCTGAGTACCTATTGAAATCTCTAAATAAGCTCCCCCTTTGTATATGCCAAAACATACCAATCTGTCCATGCTCCTTCTGAGTACATGTTGAATGCTTTGTTCTGCTGAAGTGTGTTGTTCATGCTCCCCCTGACTGTAGGCAAGATCTGCAAAATGATGTTCTTCAAGAACCATGACTTATACATCATAGAAGACCTTCCTATCACCAAAAGACTCTATACAAACATCCATCACCCAACCAAGTGGGAATCATCCACCCAAACAAGTGGGGATACATCAGAAGTTTACATATGACAACCAAGTGCATTACATCATTCATCCCAGACATAGTGGGGAAACCAACATAGGCCATTACATGACCTTGATAATAAAAGAAATACATGACATAGAGACCAAATATCAAGAGTATGATAGTCATCCATAACTAATATCAGCAGCACTATTCAGATCAACAACCATGTTCTTCTTCTGTTCTCCTTCTACAACTGATCCACCTGAAATCAAATCAAATCAACATATACGTGACTGTATCCATAGAAATAGGTGTATATGCGTGGATGTTCTTCATAAAACTCGTGTACAACCACTTCCAGATCAACAACCTGTAAATGTCCTGTAACAAGGTATGTCTGTATATAGACATCAACTCATCCTTTTGAATATCATCATAAAATCATTCACATTATATCATATGTGAAAAACACCATAGTCAACTCATCAACATCAAGATCTGCATGATCCAAGTATCATCACATGGGAACATTTGTATCAATCAACATAAGTATCAACCTATCACTATCATCATCATGTCTCCAACAATGCAACTTTGAGTAATCATTCATGTATCTAGCACTATGTATCTTGAGCTCAAGATATTTTGTCAAGGCTTCTTTATATCATCAACATCAGCAATCCTCATCCACATGAGCACTAAGAACTATAGGAATCCTGCATCATAATTGTATTATATGATCTTTATGCATATGACGACAACAACATATGAGTGACTCATCATCAAGTAATGAAGTTGTGTATTCAAGCTTTGTACTTCTCCTTATCCTTATGAAGATTAGCATGTAAGCATCATATATGCACCATCTAAGAATCAATCCACAAATATGATCTAAACATCAACTATGTAAGCCCAAGAATCATATGAGATTTTATCATGGACAACTCATAACCACATCATAGCAAGATATATCATTTAGCCATATAAGCATCATCACCAAGGACTATTACCCATAATGCCATCAATGCTTTATTTAAAAGCATATGCTCCCCCTAAACCTGTGCCATCTTGTCTATTGTCAGTTCTGATCATCACGACATTATCATCATAAAGTTAGGAAAAAACACTTCTAAACATCTTATGAGTATCAAGACATTTCCACACATCATTAGCAGATTGTAACCATTATCAAACAGAGCAAATAATAGACTGAATCATATCAGACCCTCTTTCTGAGCCTATCCCTTCTGCTTTTCCTCAGACTGACATATACGCGACTGTGCAGTGTCTAACTCACATATATACGCAACTTCCCTTTATGAAACTTGCGTATGATATTTAGGACACTGAAGTTTTACACTTTCAGCTCCCCCTGAGTCTGTGATGTTTGTGTTGTGTTGTGTCTATGCGGTGCCGCATATTTCTGACTGAACTTCCTTCTTTTTCCATATCTTCAAGTGTGATGATGTTTTCTCCTTTTGGTATGGTGCCCATACTTTGTTCCTGCATTCCTTTGCTATATGTCCAAGCTTGTTACAGGCATAACATCTTACCTGTTTCATATTCCTTTTGTAGCAATCAATAGCTTTGTGACCAAACATTGTGCAAGAGAAACAATATCCCTTAAAGTACATGGACCATGATGATCTTTCTGTGTGATGGTCTTGAACCATTCTTCTTCTGCATCTGGCTGCAACATGTCCAAGATTATGACATACATAACATTCAACATTATTCATTGGAAGAGTAAAAGATTTTCTTTGAAGAATTTCTTTCCTTGGTTGTTGATGGGGTTGACCTTTCATCTCCTTGTTGGGCATTTCAAATGTTGCATTAGAGTTCCTTGTATTATTTTCTAAACTAGATTCGCCTTCACTAGATTCATGAAAACCAAGACCAGTTTTGATAGCTGGAGACCTTTGACTATTAAGAATATCATCCAAGATCTTAGTACTATCTTGAAATCGTAAGAGCTTATCTTTTTCGTCTAATTTATTTTTTAGAATATTTACCTCAACTTGATGTTGCTCTTCCTTTTCAAGATACTGCTTTTTCACATTTTCTTCAGCATTTCTTTCTTCTTCCAACTGACGTCTTAATTCAAGAACTTCATTTCCATGAGTTTGGAGTAGTTCTTTATTCTGCTTCTTTGATTCTTCAAGATCTTCTTTTAGCGAGCGGATCGTGGCTTCAAGACTTTCATAGTAACTGGATCTATATCTGAGTTTCTTGATGGTTGTGCTCCTTTCATTGACTTCATTTCTTAATGATGTCACTTCATCCTGCAACTTTTGACATTGATTTTCCTTGTCCTTGAGTATCTTCCTTACCTTGTTTCCTTCCTCTAATTGAGCTTTTAGTTTGGTAACTTCTTCTTTGAAGGCACATTCCCTTTTATTCAATAGATCTTGTTGATCTCTAATTTTGTCTGTAAGCCTTCTAAATACTGCCTCTATTTGATATCTTTCTTGCTCACCCATAAGAGCAAATTCAGTTGCTTCGCTATCACTTTCATCATCTTCACATGGATGGATACCAGAGGATAACAAATTCATACCTGATAGATCTTGTTCATCTTCATTCTGAAGTGATTCTGAACTTGAAGTGCTTCTTCCACATAATCCCCAATCGATGCTCCCACTATCATAGTTCTTCTGAGATGTCTTCTTCTTCTTAGGCGCTTTCTTCTTAAGCTTCTTTCCCATTGTTCCACGGATCTCCTTCAAGCGATCAAGCTTCTACCAAAGGACCTGCTCTGATACCAATTGTTAGAAATAATACTAAGAGGGGGGGTGAATCAGTATTATCAAATCAATAAAACATTTTCATTTCCATACTTAGATACATATATGCTACTTCAATTAATGGAACCCATGTGTATACGAAACTGTGTCGAATGAAACTAGCGTATATCCAAAATACTTATGATTCAGTTAATCCATTAAATGTTGATCTTTAGTTAATGCATTAGAACTTCATTAACCATATGTACCGTAAGCAGGTGCAGTAAAACAAAACAAATCATCACGCAAGAAGCACACATGATCCATTTACTAGCTGATCCATTTACTATTACGTAGGTGCCTGCCTAATGAATTCTCCAATCTTCACTCGTTCTCTAGCTGCTACTGGAAGGAAGCTACCACCCCCTTTGCTCTTGTACTAGTTGATGTACTAGTACGTAGGCGCCGGCCTACAATCTCCTTTCATCCTCCAGGGACCACATTTCATACATTTTCAAACTGGATACTCCTGAAGCACAACACTATAATCTGAAGGCCACGTTTCATCCAATTTTTATACTGGACTCATTAATATCATTGAAGCACAAAACAATCAATACTAGCATCATCAATTTCTGAATCACTGAAACACTGAAACCCTATCAACAACACAGTTGCCAGAACACAGAGCAGACAATAGAACCCTGCAATAACAATCAGACCCAACTGCAACTTCAAATATCATACTTCATAATGTATACGCTACTACGATGAACCAAACTCACGTACATACGCGCTTTCACCAAATCCAACCCGCGTATAGATCTATAAATATTCAATCATGAATTGCAGCTATTTCAAACTTAAGTTATACCCAGGTCAGAACATTACAAGCGTCAGTATACAGATCTAGAAAAAGCATAATCAACCATATAGAGATAGTTCATTTCAAACCATTTGATCCCGATCTATCCTTAGATCTTGTTCTCCATCAACCGGTGAGATTCCTCCTTAGCTCAGATCAAGCAATGCATCATGAACCCATAACCTACATACTGAATCTCATCCTTCATCAGATATTCAAGACTTTCTGAATGCCTTTGCCTAATGATCTTCTTCTCCTTTTATAGTCTTAGGCCTTACTCAATACCATGGTCCAAAACCTTTGAGAACCAATACTAGGGACCCAATACCTGGGTTCAACACTTTAGACACAATACCAAGGACCAAAACCATAGGTCTAAATACCACGTTCCCAAAAATAAGCTTTCCCACATGCACGCACTTTTTCGTGCATGAAAGTGCGTGCATACGCATATGCGACTTTTGATCAGAAATCCCGCGTGTATACGCTCCTTTGTATATATGAACCTGCGTGTATACCCTACTTGGTATATAGTGAACCTATGTATATACGCGACTTGGTACATAGTGAACCCGCGTGTAATCTGTGTGTATACCCTACTTGGTATATAGTGAACCTGCGTATATACTCTGAGCCTGCATATATATTATTCTTCTTCATTCTTTGTAGTTTGATCATCAATTCTTTGCCACTAACCTGCTGCACTATGATCTGTTATTTGCCATCAAGGACAACACTTGTCTCATAATGCCAACAAAGGTCTGCCACCCAAAAAGGGAATAGTACGTGATATTATTTTGCAGCAAGATGTTCCTTTGCCTAACATTGGGATGTATAGGTTGTCTGCTTTAGAGAATGCTGAAATCAAGAAGCAGGTGCAAGAGTTGCTCGAGAAAGGGTTCATCAGGCCTAGCACATCACCATGTTGGTCACCAATTTTTCTGGTGAGAAAGAAAGATGGCTCATGGAGAATGTGCATTGATTACCGAGCACTGAATAAGATAACAATAAAAAATCGTTATCCTCTTCCTCGCATAGATGATCTTTTAGATCAATTGAAGGAAGTTGTTTATTTCACCAAGCTAGATTTGCACAGTGGATACCATCAGGTTAGAGTTGCATAACAAGATGCATGGAAGACTGCTTTCAAAACAAAGCAGGGATTGTATGAATGGCTGGTTATGCCTTTTGGCCTAACTAATGCTCCTACTACTTTCATGAGATTAATGAATGATGTACTCAGACCTTTTCTTGATGATTTTGTTATTATGTATCTGGATGACATTCTGATTTTTAGTAAAACGTGGGAAGAACATTTAAAGCATGTTAAGCAGACATTAGATGTTTTGAAAAGAGAAAAAATTTATGTTAAACTCTCCAAATGTGAATTTGGCAAAACCTCTCTAAATTATTTGGTTCATATACTAGGGCGAGGTGAATTGAAAATAGATCCCTCTAAAGTGGCAGACATTGTAAACTGGCCTAAACCCAAATCTGCTACAGAAGTGAGAAGCTTCTTAGGAGTAGCACAATATTGGAGGAAGTTCATTTCAAATTTTTCCTCAATTGTAGCTCCCTTACATGCTTTGACAGGATTGAATAAGGTGTTTCAGTGGGGAGGCAAACAACAGAAAGCCCTCGACACCTTGAAAGAAAAGATTAGTACAACACCTATACTAGCACTGCCAGATCTACAAAGACCATTTGAGATCCAAACTGATTCCAGTGACTATGCCATGGGAGCAGTGTTGACACAGCACTAAAAACCCATATGTTATCATTCTGAGACTTTTAGTCCTGTAGTAGTTAACTATCCTACATATGATAAAGAATTTTATGCATTAGTTCAGAGTGTGAAAAAGTGGAAACATTACTTAATGGGTAAAGAAACAGTAATGCATACTGATCATCAGCCAATTCAATATCTACACTCCCAAACTAAGTTGCAATAGTAAAGACATTACAGATGGATCGGTTTACTACAACAGTTTCATTTAGTCATCAGATACAAAAAGGGCATACATAACAAGGTTGCAGACATGTTATCTAGACCCATTATAAATGCATCTACCATACTTAAGCATAATTCTGTGCTGCATGAAAGCTACATAGAATAGTATGCTCAGGACATGGACTTTAAAGATGTATATGCAACTTTGAGTCAAGGCAAAAGAGTAGAAGAATTGGACTATCATATGAAGGACCGACTCTTATATCATTGTGGGAAACTCTGCATTCCACAAACTGAGAGAGTAAAGATAATTAGGGAAGCACACACTTCTCTGATATCAGGTCACTTTGGGGTAAGTAAAACGGTTGCACAGCTGCAAAGGTTCTGCTATTGGTCGAAAATGAATGAGACAGTTTCTAGATATGTAAAGGGATGTGCTATGTGTGCTAAAAGCAAGCACAGTAACAGAAAACTAGGCTTATACACTCCATTACCAGTTCCTTCTCACCCTTGGGAAAGCATTTCCATGGATTTTGTTGGAGGACTGCCTAAATCTAGTAAAGGTCATGATTATCTATATGTTGTTGTGGATAGGTTCAACAAAATGTGTATTTTAATACCCTGTAGTAAACAGATTACCGCTAAACAAACTGCAAAATTGTTCTTTGAACATGTATGGGTTCATTTTGGATTACCCACTTCTATTGTATCTTATCGAGACACCCGATTTGTGGGGAAGTTTTAGTCAAGTCTGTGGGAACTAATGGACACCAAATTGAAGAAAAGCACAACTTTTCATCCACAAACAGATGGCCAAACAGAAGTAGTTAATAGGACGATAATCCAGTTACTGAGAGGATATTGCAGCAAACATCCTAAGCTTTGGGATGAGCACTTGTGCTATGTGCAACACGCTTACAATAGAGCCAAACACTCTTCTACACAGAGATCTTCTTTTGAGACCTGTTTTGGTTTCATACCAAAGTCTCCTTTGGATTTTGTCTTTGGTAAAGATACCATGGTTGATAGACACAGTGATGTGAACAAGGCAACTAGGTTCATTGAACAGATCTAGGAGATCCACCAGGCAGTACAGGAACAGTTGGAAAAGAGCCAGGCCAAGTACAAGGCTAGGCATGATAAGCATCGGAATGGAGCATAGTTTTCAAGTTGGAGACCAAGTCTGGCTGTATATCAACAAGGACAGGATGCAAGGTGAAGGTAAAAAGCTAAAACCTATTAGGTATGGACCCTTCAAGATACTTGAGAAGATTGGTGAAAATTCTTTTCACCTTGATCTACTAGCTTACATGCAGATCTACTCAGTCGTGAACGCAGACTGTTTGAGGTTGTTTGAACCTTCAATGATTGAGGACCCTGAAGAGCAGAGTCAATTATCTTTTGTTGACGACCTGCTACTTGAATATCTTAATGAGTTACAGGAAGATACAGTGTTGGACAGGAAGGTAAGGACAACGCGTAGTAGACAAGTGGAATACCTCAGGATTGGGCTTAAAGGTTCGAAGCCGAGCAGTGCGAAGTGGATTGAGATTGGACAAGTGAGACAGCAGTTTCCTCACTTAGTCGATGCTTAAAGAAAACCAACTTTTGGTGGTCCAAAAGCTTTTCAGTAGGGAGGCCATGATCCGAATCGGATCCATAAATGACTGTCAAAGAACCATGACTAAATCAGGTCGAACAAATCTTCAAAAATTCCAAAACAGTCTTAAAAAACACCTTGAACCAGTGGCCATGGCAGCTGGCATGGAATGACGAGGACCTCAGTCAAAGCGCACTGATCAAGGCCCATGGAGACTGTGCAGGAGGCAAAAATAGCCCCTGGGAGCCCCAGATCGGGAAAAGGAGGTGATTTTGATGCGTGATTAGCGCCTAGCACTAATTGCACATCGCTGGGAAAACAGGGCCAAAATGGAGAAACCTTAAGCACTTGGTCACGTTGGGAGCTAGAGGACCGCGGGCAGAAAAAGGAAAAAGGGCTAACGTACGAAGGTGGGACCTACGCCCTAGAAACTGATGGTATTGATCGGGGCGCCCTTGAACGGTAAGAGGTTTTGGAGGAAGCGGAGCGATCACACTCAGCGATTGACACGTGGCAGCGGAGATGAGAGAAAAACTGCCATGATCGCGCGTAATCGGTTGAGCAAGTCAATTGCGCTTGACGTGCATGTGACGTTGGATATGGAGGAGCCCAGATTGGATGGCTGAGATTGCGCCTGATGGAAAGAAGCGGAATCGACGGGAAATTGAGCCGCATCCTAAAGGGATTTGGAATCTGTTTGACTGCCACGGTGGAGAAAGAACACATACCTGATGTAACGGAAGAAATGAACCGACGAAGCATGTTGGCACCAGTTAGATGGAGACACGTGGCTACTTCCCGAGCGTTCATGCTAACGCCGAACAGGGAACTCCCAGCACACAGGCGGAAGGAGAATCAATGCAGGCGGGAGAGGAACCGAGCAAGCATGAGGATAGAATGGCTAAAGCCATGAACAGATACAGTCGAATCAGGAGGAGTCCAAGAGACCAAGAAAGATAGTGAACAGTGAACCTTGAGAGGAGGACTGAACACAGAGAGCAGTAAAGCCAAGCAGAGGAGACAGAGGGTTGAGTTGACCACAGGCAGCATCGAGCACCAGAGAGCTTGAAGATTCAAGCCTTCCCATAGAGGAATCTGTCCAGATTGTGCATCACAGTTGGCTCTTTCCACTGTAGACTGAGGGTCACAGAGCTGGTAGGAAGAACAAGAGTCTGTGTACTCTGAGTGGCTTGGGGAATCCAAGAACCACCCTGCCAAGGAAAACTATTTTAGGAGAACTCATATTGAGTCCCTGTATTGTAATTCTCTGCTTAAAGACACAATAAAACAAGGCCACCACTAAAGCTAGACCAGAGATGTATCCCTGGAGAATAGGGTTAACTCCTTATTAAAATTGTTTGTGTCTTTGTGTTGCTTACTGTATTTCTCTACTGTATTGGCAATATGATCGATCCATTGCTTAAATAACACAGAACACACACAAGCACATGAGTCTGTAATACCTTTTGTTTAATAAATCTTCAACTGATGTCACTCATAGGGTGATTATCAGATCACTTGGTTAATGAAAAATTAAAGGAGAAAGGTATAAAGCCCATTTCAAGTGTTTTTTTAACGTCATTGTTGAATTGGAGAGCTAAGGAGAGGAGAAAATGCGATTTTGAACTAAAGTAGACAAACAGAGGCAAGTTTGCAGTTTTCTCCCTGGCGATGTGCATTATCTCCCTAGCGCTACGAATTAAATCAGCGTTGCGCACATGTGGCAGGATTCCAGTGCAAATTTGTTCAGGCGCTGCGCATTAAACTGTCACTACGCACCTGTTGGTATGCACTGTGCATTTGAACACATATTTCATTAAAATTGGAAACATTTTATTACAAGGAAAACACGAGAATTGAGTTTTTTGGTTATTTTGAAATTCTAAATCCACTATTTAATTCCAAATTTAATGAAATATGTGTTTTTGCTGGGAAGTTTAAAATTCATCAATTGGGTTATCAAATCTTCTTCTAAGCTACTCAAAGCTCATGCCAAGTAAGTATATCCTGTTATCTTACACAAGAAAAGTTGTTGCTTGAGTTTTTGAGTGTGATTGTCATCAGTTCATGCAAACCCTATTAGCATTGAGATTTCTCTCATAAACCCTATATAAGCTAATCTACCTTTCATAAGCCATTAAGGATCATTTGTGGCCATTCTCCTCCATTTACACTTAGTTTACCAACTCATCTTCACTTTTCATCACTCAACAAGCTCTATTCCACTAAACCCTAATTTCTACATCAAACCCTAGCCCCAAATTCCCCATTCCCAAACTCCCAAATCCTACATCCTCATTACACCTACTTCATTAACAAACCCTAATCTCACATTTGAAAACCCTACTCCCTCCCTCATTTCCCCCATTCCTTCATAAATCCTTTACCCTAATTCCTTCAAACATTCACCCTCACCTTACATCTCACTTACTTTATATTTCAAAATCTCTTCATACTCATCTGTTTTCACTACAAATTTCATCACCCATCATATTATCAAAAGCATGGAGAGAGATTCAGATTATGAGAGGGAAGAGGAAACTCTCAGTGATTCTTCCAGAGAAGCTCATGTGCCAAGAAAGCCACACAAAGGGGGAAAGATCATCTAGGAGGAGCCCACCACTCTTACAAAATTTCTTGCTTGCTCTCTTGCTGTAGCTAGTTTTAAACACCAGTCTTGTTATTAGTTTTGTGAAATGGTAGAGAGGGTAAAATTTCATCATGAGCTTGCTAGGTTGTTTTTTATCCATATCCATAATGGCCAGGTAAACCTTGTTGGTGTCTCTTTCACCTTGACACCTGCCACCATTTCAGTAGTAACAGGCATCCCTAATGTAGGTGAGCAGTGGAAGAAGGGGTGGTATGTGGGCAGAGAACATTATGAGCCTTACATTAAGGCTGGATATCACAGTCAAATCAGCAGGGTTTTTCCTTTCAAACATTTGCAGAACATTTATTCTCCTCTCATGAAACTTATCATCAAGTATTTCACCTGTGAAGGAAGGTTTTCCCGCCTATATGCATATCATATCAGGTTGTTGATGCACTTCACAAGAGTAAGGATGATGAACCTCCCTTACTTTATATACAGGAATATTGAGAAGATGGCTCACTATGTGCAAAGGAAACCTTTTCCTCAACAACTCAGCAGTATTTACCACTTCTCACTGATCAAAATTGTTGTCTTGCATCAGCTAAGCTTGTTGAACATACCATGGGATACCTTTATTGCCCATGAGATTTTCAAAGGCCCTCAGGTGATTCCATCAGTGCCTCAAGAGGAAGGTGAACCTTCCGGGCAACAAAAGGAGCCTGAAAATAAAACAGAGGAGGTTCCTGTTCCTGTGTTTGTCACCTATGAAAGAGGCACTAGGATGCTCTTTGCAGCTGCCAAGTGAGTACTATCTCCACAAGGGGTGGAAGGGGTCTCGTTTTCTTCACCAGACCATAGGCAAATGCTATCTTCACCGGGGGTGAAAGGGGCTTTGCCTTCCTCTCCAGCTATACAGGTTGGCCAACAGTCAAAGGGTAGAGATAAAGGAAAGAAAAATATGCATTAGAAGAGCCCTCCTGAAGGAAAAGACAAAAAGTTTATTCTGATTGAGGAGGATGTTACTGATTTGGTCTCTCAAAGCTCAGGACTTAAGAACATGATTATCAAATAGAAGGAGGCTGAAATACAAGATTTATCATTGAACCTTGAGAGGGCCAAATGGATCATCAACTTTCTTGAGGAGGAAAACAAATAGTTGACAGATAAGAAAACAATTATGGAGCTGTAGATGATTAGGGAAGATAGGCAAGGGGCAAGGAAATGAAAGATCGAGATGACCTCCCTTGAGCAAGAAATTGAGAATGACCGAGAGGCATGGTTGGAAAGGGTGAACATTCAACTTGAGAACTTTCTTGAGAAAGCCAACAAAGAGAAGAGAATGTTGCACCATATGGCATATCACTACCTAACTCGGAACAAGATTTGCAAAACAAGGGTAAAGAGGCTAAAAGCCAAGCTAAAAAGAGCTTTGAGGAGAAAAAAAGAGCAAGATAAATGCAAGATCTTGGTTGAAGCATCATTGGCCCAATAAAGCACCTAAAAATGATCATTCATGCCAAATTTGAAGAAATTTGGAGAAAATTTTGTCATTTTTGAATTTTTGAATTGGAAAAACAAGTTTTTCTAATAGGTGCACAGCGCCACCGACGTTGCGCTTTTGTTGGGGGCATCCATTTGCAAAATAGCTTATATAGTTGGAATCAACATGGAAAAATAAGCAAGCTCAGAAATAGTGAGGAATTTTGGACAAGTTCTAGGTCTCCAAAAGGGCAAAAAATACCCAAAAAGTGCCCTCTCTGCCACTTTTTTGCCACACAGGAAGCAGTCTTAGGAGACTAAATTTTTGGAGAAGCAAATGAACTCAAAATTCAAAAATTCAAGTTGTTCCAGAAAGTAGACTCGACGCGCTTTCCAACAAGCTATCCTGCACCTGATTTGGACTCCAGGAATGCTTTCACAATTGGCCTAGAAAAAGCACTGCGCATTAAAATTTTGGCGGTATGCATTAAATTGATTTTACCAATTTTGCTTGATTTTCCAGATTTTTCCTAGTTTTCTTGGGAGATCACTTTTTCCTAATTTCTCGGTAAATATAAGCATGGTAAATGATGAATTTGATGTAAATATGGATGAAAATCACTTCATAGGGTAGATACATCAAGTTCCAAGTGGTTTTGAGTTGTAATGAATTGGTTTCCTTGGTTTTAGAGGCAAGTTGTTCCACTGCCTATATTCCTGTTCTTAGTTTAGATATGGTTGAAACCACCCTGATAGCTAACATGAGTGGTTTCCTTCCCTATATTATGTAATTTCTTAGTCATTTGTAAAGGTTGGACTTTGGCAGAAGTGTTGGCACTCATTGAACATTTGTATCAACAGTTTGGCAAGGAATAAAACCAGATTTCACAGCTATTTTTGAGGGAATAAAATGAAATCACAATCAGAAATTTTTCCCTGAACCATATTGCAAGCACGAGCCCTTTCGTGTGATTGCGATATGCAATGTATATCGCATCGCAACTAAGTCCTGCCGAGGCCGATTCATGACTCCTCCGACTTGCGATATGCGATATCACAATCGCAGCCGGGAACGCCAGGGGCCAATTCTTCCTTAAGAGATCGTCCTTTTCGCCGATATGGGATATGTGGGGCCCAGCGGTGACCTGCCATGTGGTGGTCCCTTATTCATTGAAACTATGCAATGTCATCTTCTCCCTGCTACGTGGACAACTCAAACTCAAACTTTGACTTGCTCTAACTTTGTCATCTGGACTCGAATTTGAGTGTTACTCGCATTGTTAGAATCAGGATGATGAGAACTTTGATCTGATTCTAAGCTTGTTCAGATTCAGCCATTTTGAGTTTTGAGCCTTTTGTCATGCCACTGGTACTTTTATGAAGATCCACCTGGATCAATTCTCCTGGATCCTCCTGGACTAATCCTCCTAGATCACCTTAATATTTCATTTTGTACTTTTTCTGCTTCTTGTCCCTAAAGAAAGTGTTAGGATATTCCGACACATAGGAAATAGTTAAGTATAACTTGGTCTAGTATAGAGTTAGGTAAAATGTGTTTCTTTACTATGTACATTTTGTAACTTACAATCCAACGGTCATGATATGTAGTGATCCGACGGTTCATTCTCTCGGTATTATCGACACTTGATCCATGGCTTAGCACCCGATTGGTCCATGATCTCTATTTAAAGAGCATGGAGGGTCATTTGTAGGTTAACCGTTCATGATAGAAGCTTATGTAAAATTTCATTCTTTTATTAATAAATTTCCTGAAGTGGCCGTGTTGGCTCAGGCTGTGGACTATTTCCCTCTTTGAGGGTTTTAACCACGTCAAAAATACTGGTCTACTGATCTGTGATCTGTGTGTGAGCGGTTTCCTTTGGTGTTCTGTCTGAGGAACTTACCTTGTAAATTCCTACATGGTATTAGAGCTATTTGAGGGCCGCGTTCGTTGGTGATCCAAATCTGAAGCCGGTAGAACTGCATCCGACTGTCATTTCCTAGATCTATTGTTTCTGACTACTTTCGGGCTGAGAGGACTGCTCTATTGTGTTGGGAGCATCTGTTCCAGTGAGGAACTCCTCTTGTTTCATGCGAAAAGGTTTCCGGTAGCCCTAGCTACGTCATTTTTAAGATCTGGAGGTATACAGTGATTATTTGCAGTTTACAGTTATTTTCTCTCTGTTTATTTCGGTTTCAATTTATTTAGCCTTTTTTATTACCGGATCTATACCTTTCATTTCTGTGTATGCTCTTTGCCCCGCGACTCTGTCTCTGTCTCTGTCTCTGTTTCTCTCTATCAAACTTTTTGTTTAGCTCACTTGGTCCAAAGCTAATTTATGAGAGTAGAGGTCTTGAGTTCATGTCTCCTTTTTGGGGGGGTGGATTTTTCATTTCCACACATTCCCGCACTTCATCGGCATCTTCATCAAATTTTCTTCAAAAAGCCATAACTTCTTCATCCGGAAGCCGTTTTCAGAGCCATTTTTTTTGAACCAGCCTAATTTTTCGAGATCTTTCCATTGGAACACTTAGTTTTAGCGTCTATAGCTTCAGTTTCTGTTAAAATGGAAATTCCATTCCAAGTTATTCTTGACAGCACCAATTACTTTCAATGGTGGTCCTACATTGTGGATTTACTTAGAAGTAAAGGTCTCTACAGAATAGCCTCAGGCCAAGAAACCAAACCAAAAGATGAAGATAGGGCAACTAAATGGGAAAATAGGCAAGATCAAGCACGTGGGCTGATAGGGATGTCTATTTCTCCAGATCTTAGATTCCATATTGCAGAACTTGATACTCCTGAAGAAGCAATGAAACGGATCGCTAAAGTTTTTGGAATTAAAAATGAACTTAAAGCCCATCAACTCGAAAATGAGTTGCTTACATTAGACCCCAATAATTTTTCTTGCATTGAAGATTTTTTGTCCAAGTTCAAGACCCTTAGACTTCTCTTGGAAGGTGTTAAGGTTAAGAAAGAAGATAGTAGCCTTATCTATTCCATTCTTACTAAGTTGGGACCAGCCTATTCTCTGTTTGTTTCCACCTTCCATTCTACAAGAGAAGCCTTCGTTTCTCAAGGACAAGCCTACAAGTCCCCTTCCTTTGATTCCTTTTGTGATTCTTTAATAAGAGAACAAGAAAAAATCTTACACCTTGGTCTTCTTAATCTTGGAAACTCTTCTAAGAAAGCGTTAGCCACCCAATAGCAACCAAATTCAAAGAATCCTAAGAAGTTGTATCCTAAAAGGAATGGTCCTAAACCAAACAAGTGTCCTAAGCAATTTCAGCCTCAAAATGAAAAATCATTTCAACAAAATGATAAGACAAATAAAAACAAAGGGAAGAAGACTGATAGACATTGCAACTTTTGTAATCGAGATGGCCACTTAGAATCCAAATGCTTTAAGAAGATGGAAACCTTGGAAGCAGCAATGAAGAAGCATAATATCCATTTGGAGCACCCTTCAACTTCAACTTCATCTTCAGGAATGGCACTTTCTGCATGTGGTTGTCAAGCATCTCGGTCTGGCTATGCACTAAATGTATCTTCTTTTTCTTCTCATTCTCATGAGTGGCTCATTGATTCTGGAGCTTCTTATCACATGGCCAAAAACAAAGCCATGTTTTCTTCTTTAAATGATTGTAACACCAAAAATATATATGTTGGTGATGATAGATCTCTTCGTGTTGTAGGGACTGGAACTGTTCATATAGACAATGGTAAATTTAATGATGTATTATGTGTTCCAACCTTATCCTACAACCTTCTATCTGTATATCAGATAACTCATTCAGGTGAAGGTAAAATCGTTGAATTTTCACCTCACGATGTTGTAATTAAAGACCTAAGAGATCCTAGACAGATTTTAGCTACTAGAATTGCTGATGATTGTACAAGGTTGCATAAGTTTCACAACTTTGGGTCATCAAATCTTCCCTCGGTATTTGTTGCTCATAATGATGAAGTGAGCAAACTTTGGCATGAGCGATTTGGTCACTTAAACTATCTCTCTCTTCAGAATCTATGTAAAGAAAATATGGTGACAGGTCTTCCAATGGTATCTTGAAGAGATGGTGTTTGTTCTGGATGTGTACTCGGAAAACATCATCGGGATAGTTTTGAAAAACGTGCCTCTTGGCACGCCTCAGCCCCTTTACAGCTCGTGCATAGTTATTTATGTGGTCCACTTCCAGTTGTTTCATTCTGTGGCTACAAGTATTTCTTAACTTTCATTGATGATTTCTCGAGACGCACTTGGGCATACTTCTTAAAAATCAAGAGTGAAGTATTTAACATGTTCTTGGCCTTTAAGGCCTTTGTTGATAAACAATCTGGACATCAAATTCTTAAGCTAAGATCTGATAATGGTGGAGGATATGTTAACAACAAATTCATCAACTTTTGCACTGAGAATGGAATTCAAATGCAACATAATGTTCCATATACTCCACAACAAAATGGTGTAGCTGAAAGGAAGAATCGCACCTTAAAGGAAATGGCTAATTGTATGCTTCAATCTAAAGAACTTAGTCTTAATTATTGGGAAGAAGCAATTAACTGTGCAAATTACATAATAAATTGCACTCCTACTAAGGTTTTAAAGAATATCACTCCAGAAGAAGCATGGAGCTCAATTAAACCAGATGTAAGTCACTTTCGTTTTTTTGGAAGTGAAGCATGGGCCCATGTTCCAGATGAGAAACATAAAGCTTTAGAACCTAAGAGTGAAAAATGTATTTCTGTTGGATATTCTGAAGATATCAAAGGATATAGACTTATTCCACTTAAGTCCAAAAATGTTATCATTAGAAGAGATGTAAAGTTTGCTGAAAATATATCGGCCTACGAGCCTAGTTCAGCGGATGTGCCACCTCTCCCTATCTCTTCTACTTTTGAAAATATTTCTTCTTTAGATGATGAAAGCGAGGATGAAAATCCTCCCCCACCTTCTCAGGATCCTCCTGCAGCTCCTCAGCTTCCAAAATGGGTCCGTGCAACTCGGGATGTAGCAAGTGATCTTGTCGGTGATCCTACAGATCAGTGACGTACATTTTCTCAGTTTGATAGAGCCTCTTCTTTACTGGCTCAAGCTTCAGTGAGTTATGATCCTGACACCTTTGCAGAAGCTTTAGGCCATCCAGATTGGGAAGAAGATATGAATGAAGAATATCATTCATTATTGGCAAATGATACATGGGATCTTGTTCCTCTACCAAAGGGATGAAAACTTGTTAGATGCAAATGGGTTTACAGAACCAAGTATGGACCAGATGGGAAAGTTGATAAACATAAAGCTCGTCTTGTTGCTAAGGGTTTTTCACAAGTTGAAGGCATTGACTATACTGAAACCTTCTCCCCTGTTGCCAAAATGAACTCTATCCACCTTGTTCCTTCCCTTGCTGCCTCTTTCAAATGGGAAGTCCATCAGATGGATGTTAAATCCACCTTCTTGCATGGGGACTTGCATGAAGAAATCTATATGGAAGAACCTATTGGCTTTATACAAACAGACTCCAGCCTTGTATGTCGGCTTAAGAAATCCCTTTATGGTCTCAAGCAAGCTCCTCGAGCTTGGTATGCCAAAATGGATAACTTTCTTTTAGAAAATGGCTTTTCTAGGTGTCATTCTGACAATACTGTCTACACCAAGAAAGTGGGCAAGTCTCTTATCATTCTTGTTCTTTATGTTGATGATGACTGGTAGTGATCCCAACCTTATAAAACATGTGAAGACTAGCCTTAGAAGGAAGTTTGAAATGACAGACTTAGGACACTTACATAATTTTCTTAGTCTTCAAGTCTTGCAATCCAAGGAAGGTATTTCCCTTTCCCAGTCCAAGTATGCCTGTGATATTCTACACCATTTTCACATGGAATACTGTAAGCCAGCCCCTTCTCCCTTTCATTCTGGAGTCAAACTTTCAGTCACTTGTACTTCTCCTGAATTTGATGCTACCTTATACCGTCAACTTGTAGGAAAACTTTTGTATCTAACCCATACTCGTCCTGACCTTTCCTTTGTTGTTGGCCTTGTTTCTCGGTTTATGCAAAACCCACATGAAAGTCATTGGAAAACAACTAAAAGAATACTTCGTTATGTTCGAGGTACATTTTAGTTTGGAATTCATTACAGTGTCGAAGCAGCTCCTCTATTGGTTGGTTTCACTGATTCCGATTGGGCTGGTGACCCTGATGATCGGAAATCTACTGTAGGTTATGTGTTCACTCTTGGTTCAGGACCTATTACATGGGCTTGCAAGAAACAAGGTGCCATTTCTCTTTCTTCAGCAGAAGTAGAGTATCGTGGTGCCGTAGAAGCCAGTAAGGAAGCCTTGTGGCTTCGTCAGATCCTATCAGAGTTTGGCTTTCAGCAGCAGCATCCGAATACACTTTGGTGTGATAATCAAAGTGCCATTCAACTACACAAAGATCCAGTCCAACATCAGCGCAGCAAAAACATTGAACTACACATGCACTTCATCAGAAAGCTCATTCATGACCATGTTCTTGAAGTGCAATATTGTTCAACAGATGATCAAGTTGCAGACATCTTTACAAAGGCTCTCACAGAGGCAAAGTTCACTAAACTTCGATTTATGGTTGGAGTTCAGGAAGTTGTCACTAAGGGGGGATAGGCTCTAGTGCCTCCTTCCTTCTCCTATTGTGTCATATTTGTAAATTCTTCAATCCTATCCCAAGTTGTTCTTAAGGGGGGATGTTAGGATATTCCGACACAAATGAAATAGTTAAGTATAACTTGGTCTAGTATAGAGTTAGGTAAAGTGTGTTTCTTTACTATGTACATTTTGTAACTTACAATCCGACGGTCACGATATGTAGTGATCCGACGGTTCATTCTCTCCTCGGTATTATCGACACTTGATCCATGGATTAACACCTGATTGGTCCATGATCTCTATTTAAAGAGCATGGAGGGTCATTTGTAGGTTAACTGTTCATGAGAGAAGCTTATGTAAAATTTCATTCTTTTATTAATAAATTGCCTAAAGTGGCCACGTTGGCTCAGGCCGTGGACTGTTTCCCTCTTTGAGGGTTTTAACCACATCAAAAATACTGGTGTATTGATCTGTGATCTGTGTGTGAGCGGTGTCCTTTGGTGTTCTCTCTGAGGAACTTACCCTGTAAATTCCTACATAAATATGTTTATTAAGGACTTCTAACTCGTATATATCTCGTTTTAGAGCATCCTTAATTTTGTTCTCTTTTTCAGGAGTATGGTCTATTAGACTAGTTTCATCAAATACATTTTCTTAATTCTGAGAGGAGACATTAACCTTTTGTTGTGGTCTCTTTTCCAAATACTCCACATTGTCATAGATTTCTTGCTAAACTGAATCGATGTCTTATGTTTTCCTTGTCAGGCTCATTGTTTGAGGTGGTGTTCAGTATCCTTCTTCTTTGAGATCAATCATTTATGGAGACTGTGTATTTGAGAGTTTTAAAATTATTTTGCTTCTTCTCATTTTTATCCTTGAATCTTCAAAGTTTTGGCTTCTCTTCCTTTTGCTATTTTGTTCATGTTTCTTCTCCTCTGATTTTTCATTTTCTTTAGATGACTTAGTATTTAAGCTGGATTCTTTCTTCTAAGACTTTTTTTTACATTTTGTTGTTTACATTTTTCAAAGTACTGAGAGAGTAACGTATCATCTTCAAACGAGTCCTTTGGTACCTATGTTTCAGTCTGCTTTGAACTTTCTTTTACATTTTTCTCCTTAGGTTTAGGGTTTGATAATGATCTACATCGACTTGTTTTAACCATCTTACTTTTTTCCTCCTCTTGAGCTACTATAAAATGGTTTTGGAGTAGAAAATATTGCTAATTGTCTACCTTATCTTGTAAGTGTCCCTCTATGAGAATTTTGATAAGTCCATGATGGTAGAGGGCATTATTAATGAATTTAGACTCTCTTTGTATACAAGATGTCATCTTTTTAAGACTACATAGCAAGAAGTAGGGAAAATTGAATACATTTCCATCAATAAAATGCATCAAGAGCTGAGCATGATAGAAAAACATGGTTCTAAACCTTCCTTCACAAGTTTAAAATTTCTGAATAACCAACATTAAATTTCTACATTTTCCTTTTAGTATTATAACTGGAATTCCCTTTTTAAAGATGGATATGTCCATACCTAGTTCTTTGAGGAAGTTTACCCAATCCCTTTCCTTTATTTTTCTATTCGTAAACCAAATCTCTCCCTTTATGTGTAATTTTGTAGCTTCTGCCATGATAGACTCTGTCAATATAAGCTTGATGTCACCAAGTTCTGCCTCAACCCCAAGAAAAGATCGATAAAAATATTTAGTAACCTCTGTCTCATGGCCATTCAATTTTTCAAAGAACATAAGCCACCCTACTTGCTGCAACTATTCTTTGACTCTCGGGTATGCTTGAAGGAACTTAATTCCATTTGGTTCTGATTGGACAATGATAACCATGGTGGAGAGAAGTTTCGACCCTAAAATGTTTCATTTCAACAATGTGATGGAAGGTTAACATGAAGGAGGTGAGCAAACTTGAATGGTGAGGGTTAGATTCAATTTCATAGGATCAGTGAGATGTAATACGATTTTGAGAAAAAATAATGTGATCAACTGAGTAATGATGATAGGATGGGGTGTAATGGTCATGATAATAAGCATACTTTTTTTGCATTTTATAAGGTCTTTCAATAATTCAATCCTTTTTAGTAAAATAATCCAATGGATTAAAACCTAATGTTCTTATATCAATATAATTCAACATCCTACATATCTTTGCTTGTGGATACCTTTGATGTAGATTCTCTGAATGTGGATGTTGATGTTATTCTGACTGTAGAATTTGGACTCTGTTGTATAATTCAAGATTAGTTGTAGAATGACGTCAATTCTATTGCCGGTTTTTTTTTCAAGAATTATTTGTTTGATCAGAGGATGATTCTTTATTGATGTTGTTGCTTTGATGATGTTTGAAGAAGGATGATCTTCGTAAGTGTTGCTTATTACTTGAAAATTGATTAGAAAAAGAGGGACATAAAGAAATAGGGAAAAAATGAGGGAATTATGAAAATCTAAATTGTCAAGAACTCTTGGTTTTCAATTAATAATTTTTGTATAAGCATGTCAACATTGTTGGTTTTCATGCTTATACCTTTATTATATGTGTGTGTGTGTGTGTGTGTGTGTGTGTGAGAGAGAGAGAGAGAGAGAGAGAGAGAGAGATAAGAAAATTTACAATGAAGTTTTAGAATGGGGAGAAAAATCTCCTTTCTTGACCAACTTGAATTCAGAATTCTCTTGTAAATATTTGACAAACTCTTCCTTTGTTAGTGGTTTATGATACAATCTTAATCTATGACCATTATCAAGGAAAGCAACTTGTTTATCATCAATAGTTTTGATTTTGGCGGCTCCATTATCAAAAATAATATCAATCACATAAGGACCAAGCCAATGAGTTTGAAATTTCCCTTGAAAGTCTTTGAATTTGGAATAAAAAATAAGAGCCTAGTCACCTTGCTTGAACCTCTTAGATTTGATAAATTTATCATGCCATCTTGATATTTGTTGCTGAATTATGATGTTTCTTTGGATAACAACTTGTTAGATCTCATATAACTCATTCAATTATGCCAGTCTTAGTTTCTAAGATTTAGACAAATCAAGGCCCAATTTAGCTGTTATCTTAAAGGTCTCCACTTGGAACTCAGTTGGAAACAAAACTTTCTTCCCATAGACAAGTTCATAAGGAGTATGCCCAATTATGTTTCTCCATGTGGTTTGATATGCCCATAGCGCTTCTCGAATATTTTCTGCCCAATCTCTTTTATGCAGATGCACAATTTTGGTTAGAATTGCTTCAAGTACCTTATTGGTGGATTCCACTTTTCCATTGGCTTGTGGATGATATGGAGTATACTTTCGATGCTTGATCTTATATTTCTCCATGATATTTTGCACCAATTTGGATGTAAATTGAGTACCTTGATCTGTTAAAATTTCTCTTGGAATACCAAAACTAGTAAAAATATCCTAAAAAAGAAATGTAACTACAACATTTTCAGTTGCAAATAAAAGAGGTTTAGCATCTACCCATTTAATGACATAATCTGTACAAACAAGTATGGACCTATTTTGTTTAGATGTAGGATTTATTGTCCCAATGAAATATAAAGCCCATTTTTCGAAAGGTTCCACAAGTACTTGGGGTTGTAGAGGCATCTCATCTTATGTAATAGGCTTCCTGATTCTTTGAAAAATATCACATCTTTTGACATATTCTTTGGCATCTTTAAAAATAGATGGACAATAATATCCCAAAAGAAGGATCTTGTAAGTAGTTCTTTTGCTAGCAAAGTGTCCTCCTCATGGCTAATCATGAAAAGCTTTCAAGATTTATGGTATCTCATCTTCTCGAACATACCTTTGGATAATTAAGTCAGGTCCAGTTTTGTAAAATTCTTCATCTGTCCAAGAATAAGATGCACTGGTTTTGATAACTTTTTTCTTTTCCCTAGCTGATAGTTGTAGAGGTAACTTTCCTGTAGCCAAATAATTAGCAATATCAGCAAACCAAGGTGTTTTAGTAGATACTACAAAATATATTGGTCAGGAAAACTATCTTTTATAGGAATATCGTCATTATTATTCTACATTTTAGAAAGAAAATCAACAACTATGTTTTCTTTTCTTGGTCTATCAAGAATAGTAATGTTGAATTCTTGTAATAATAATACCATCCTATAATTCTACAATTAGTGATTGGTTTTTTATTAGATATCTAATAGCATAATAAAAAACATATTGATAGCACGCACAACAACTAAAAACTCCTTTTCTGTTACAGTGTAATTTAACTCTGTTGGAGTCAAATTTTACTTGTATAATAAATAACATAAGGAGTTAAATATTTTTGACCCAACGCAGCTCCTAAGACTGTACCTAAAGCTTCGGTAGAAATATGAAATGAAGAGACCAATTAGGCCCTCTTAAAATTGGTGCTTCAATGATCTTTTGTTTCAATGACTCAAATGGTTTTTGGCAGTCAGAATTCCAAACAAATTCACAATCTTTTGTAAGAAGTTTGAAAAGTATTGAGACAATTTTTGCGATTTTTTTTATGAATCTTCTATAATAACCAGTAAATCCAAGAAAACTTCTAACATCTATTTAACAAACATAAATTTGAATTTTGTAAATTACTTCTACTTTAGATGCATCCAATTCAATTCCATTACCTGAAATATGGTAACCTAGAACAATCCCTTCATTCAACATCATAAAACACTTCTCATGGATTGATGAAAGGTTTTATTCTTTACATCTAATAAGAACTTTTTCCAAAATCTCCATAGCTTCTTCAAAAGTATCTCCATATACAGTAAAGTCATCCATGTAAAATTCCACATAATAATGAATTACATCATAAAAGATACCGAAAATTGGTCTCTCAAATGTTAAACTCAAAACGAGAACTCTAGCAAAAAAACTCCATAAAACATGAAAAAAAATAAAAAACAAAAAGTGTTGATGCTGGAATAACATTTTTTATTTTACATTTTTATTTTGGGAAAATTTTCAACATGGCTTAAAAATGGCAGTGAAAACGAATTTTTTTGTGCGAAAAACATCCTGAAAAAAGTTTTGACGTTGAAATAATGTCTCTCTGTTTTTTTTTTCTAGGATAAATTTTCAACATTTTGAAATAATCACGTAAAAGATTTTGTCATGACTCCGAAAAACCTTAAAATTTCAAAAGAAAAATGAAAAAAAAAATTATAAATAATTTTTTTTATTAAAATACTGAAAAACAAAAAAGAGAGAAAACGAAAAACCACGGCTTAAAAATAATAATAATAATAAGTAAATCAAAATATATATTAGAAAAAAAAAACATAAAATTAAAAAAAATGACAAAAACAAATCAAATATATAAAATATATATAAAAAAGACAAAAACAATTCAAACATAAAAATGTGAAAAAAAAAATTACCCTATAAAATATAAAAAATTAAAATTAAAAAATAAATTAAAATTTAGATTTAAAAAATATAAAGAAATAAATAAGAAATAAAACAAAAACATAAACATGATTAAAGGAAAAAATTAATGAAAGAAACAAAAAAAATAAAAAACAAATAAAAAAATATTTTTTGGACAATTTAAAAAAACACTAAAAAAAAATAAAAAAATAATACATTAAAAAAAAATAAAAAATAAAATAAAATAAAAATTTCCAAAAAAAAACATTATATATATATATATATATATATAGAAAAAAAAAATTATAATAAATATCAATAAATAAGAAAAAAATAAAAAAACATTAAAAAATTAAATTTCAAAAATTTAAGATTTAAAAAATCTAAAATGAAAGTAAAAATCATTAAAAAACTAAAAATAAACAACATAAAACCACTTAAATTTATAAAAAAATTAATAATAATTAAAAAAAAATGCGCCCCTCTGGCCCCTAGCCCGGCTCAACCCGATTCTGGGAATCGGGTTAGGGACACAACCCCCTCCACTCCCCACCATTCCGGCCCAACCGACCTAGTGGGTGAGGGTCGATTCCAAGAATTTTGCCTCACCCACTAGGTCAGTTGGGCCTTGGGGGTGGGGATACACAACCCTCTCCAACCCCACCCCTGCGGCCCAACTAGCCGAGGGGTTGAGGGCCAATTCTTAGAATCAAACCTGACCCCCTGTTCCCATTCGGCTATAGGATTTTGATTTTTGATTTTTTTTTTTAATTATTTTTAATGCATTTTTGTAAAAAACAAATTGAATGTCTTATTTTCAAGTTTTTTAATGTTTTTTATTTTTATTTTTTTAATGCTTTTTCTAATTTAAATTATCTAACATCTTTTGTTTTTTTCTTAGTCTTAAATTTTGTGTCTTTCTTAATAACTTTTTGTATTTTTATTTTTATTTTTTTGTTTTTTTAATATGTTTTTTGAAATTTTTATCATTTATAAATTATTTTAGTTTTTTTTTTTTAATTTCTATGTTTGTTTGTTTTTGTCCTTTTTTATATATATTATTTTATATTTGTTTTTTGCCATGTTTTTAAATTTTATTATGTTTTAATATATATTTTTATTTACTTACTATTATTATTTTTTAAGTTTGTGCTGCTTTTTTTTCTCAATGTTTTAATGTTTTTAATTTTTGTTGTCTAGGAATTAAACAACTTGATAAATGGTTAAATAATCAACATTTAAAAAAAAAATTTCATACTTAGGACATAAGAAAATTTAAAGTGTTAAAAATATGTCTTAAAAAAAATGTCGATGTTTTCCAAAATCCACATGAAAATTACCAAAATTTTTAAAAAATTATCTACGCTTAATATATTAGAAAATTTAAAGTGTCAAAAATAAGCCCTCTAAAAAAAGGAGTTAATGCCTCATCAACACTTTTCAAAATCAACATGAAAATCATTAACATTTACAAAGAAATGTTCATACTTGATACATAAGAAAATTTAAAGTGTCAAAATATGCTAAAAAAAATGTTTTCTCAATCAACATTTTTCAAAATCGGATGACTTTTTTCTACCTCAAAAAAACGAGTACTCGGTACAGTCCCCATTTCAATGTTTACATTGTTTGTTACAAGTGCATTACATCATCCAAAGGGAAGTACCCTATAG
Organism: Pinus tabuliformis; assembly: GCA_031772625.1. Taxonomy (NCBI): domain Eukaryota; kingdom Viridiplantae; phylum Streptophyta; class Pinopsida; order Pinales; family Pinaceae; genus Pinus; species Pinus tabuliformis. Next base: position 148,352,928 of record CM062814.1, read on the forward strand.
GCATATATTCCCCATCAAAATGTAAAAGTAGTTTTATCTTGATTTTCTGGTGCTAGTTGGATTTGGTTATATCCACTAAAACCATCAAGAAATGAAAATTATTTCTTCCCTAATAAGGTATCTAATACCTATAAAAGGTAGTGGAAAATGATCTTTTAAAGTAGCTTTGTTCAATTCCCTGTAATCAATACATACTCTCCATTTTCAATTTTTCTTTGGAACAATTAGCAAAGGTGACACCCATTGATTATTTGATATTGAATAGATGAAATTTACATTACGTAATTTTTGTAATTCCTCAACAATTTCTCTCAGATTAGGATTCATCCTTCTCTTAGGTTGTCTAACTGGTTTGAAATTTTCTTGGATATAAATGTGATGCATACAATTTTTAGGATAAATTCCTTTCATATCACTATATTCCCATGCATAAGCAGACAAATGTTTTTGTACCATCTTTATCAATTTCTTCTTTTGAAATTCTTCTAAGTTATCATTAATATTTAATGTTTTTCCTGGAAATATTTCTACTTGAGAATTGCCAAACTTTCCCATAAAATGTAAATCCATTTGACGAGATGATGAATATTCAATATTGCATTGCTCCTGAAAACTTTTCTCTTGCACATAGTATGAAGAAGGATCATTATTATTCATTAAATTTATTAATTGATCTTATTCATCTATTTTTAAAAGAGTAAACACTGGTTTTATATCAGCAAAGTCTTCATTATCATCATCTATCCAAATTTCACTTTCTACTTCAGTTATCGTTTTCGCAGGTAGATATAATGTGAATTTGTTAGTGGAATTTCTATCAGAAATATACATGTCAACAGATCTACACCTTATGAACGCATCAACTATAGCTAGCCAATGTTTACCAAGGATCAATGGATGGCCTCCTAGATTATTCTTGGGAGCTAAGATCACGAAATCAACAAGATATTCCCAAGAATCTAAAGAAACAGACACATCTTCCAATATACCATATATTTTAATAACATATCTATCTGCTAATTGGAACAATGTAGGTGTATATTGAAGATTAGGAAGCTTTAATTGATCCATTGCTTGTTTATTCATGATATTGGTAGTTTCTCATAAATCAATCAAAGTGTTCTGAATCTCGACACCATTGATGTGAATTTTTACAATGGGGCTACCTATATCTAGATCTTTTTGAACAATTGTTTTCCCCATCATAATATCAACAAATTTTCCTACAAGTTGAATTTTCTTGATATCTTTTATTTTTCTTCCTGGTTTTCTAATTCATAAATCCTTAATAGTTCTTGCAAATATTGGTATTTTATTTATAGCTTGAAGAAAAGAATTCTGATGCAAATATTCTTAAGTTCATCTAAAATATCATAATCTGGTAAAAAAAATTTCCTTTCTATTCTTTTATCAATTTTTATCCTTTCAGAAAAAGGTGGATCTTGTAGGGAAATAGAAGGTTGTTCTACCAAAGGAACTATAGGAGTTTGTTTTATTTTCTCATCCTTTGATTGTATAGGGACATCTTCCTTTGGAGGGGTATTTTCTTGATCAAGATTTGCATCTTTTTCATGAACTTTACCCTCTCTAGATTTTTGGATGGAAATTGTTGGAGACTTGTTTTTCAAAACCCTACCAAATATACGTTGAACATCATTTAGACCTAATGGGGTTATCATACAAGCTTGAAATTTTTGTCCTTCAACATTATAAACAACTTGTTTATTTTTATTATTTGGATTAGGGACTGGTTGAGTAGGTAGTTGATTAGAGTTTTGAGGAAATGGTAATGAAAGTTGTTGATTTGGATTTTGCAATTGAGGGGTTTGGTTTAGTTAAGGAGGAGAAAAATGTGGTGGAAAAGAGTAAGATTGTTGGAATTGAGGATATTGAGGATTCTACCATAAGGAATTTTCCAACCTTGTGCCCAAGATGGATTTTGAGGTTGTGGGGGCCAAGGTTGCCAAGACATAGGTGCAATTCAATTATTTTGTGGTTGTGCATATGCCAGATATTGAGTATTGAAACCTTGAGTCATATTTGATTTCTGATTTTACCATGGTCTCTTAGAAATAATCAAAGTGATTCATCTTGACTTGTTTGAGGATCTTCTTAGGAAAAAACTTTAAGACCAGGTATTGAGTGACATTCCCTTGTATCATGATTTTCAACACATATGACACAAATTTCTATACTATTTATAAGATATTCTCTCAAGGCATGTTTCTTCCTACATTTGAGATAGAAAATAGATAATCCAACATTCTCAACTTATTTCTTGTTCTGTATTTTGAGAGTATCTAGTTATTCACTAAGACTCCCAAGAATACATGTTTTGAATTTATCAAGCAAATTACCTATTTCAGCTCTACTAGTTGTCCCAGTTCCAAATTTACTAATTCTTGACATGACAGGGTCTCTAGTTCTAGCTTTTCCCCTTGATATGTTTACAAAAATCACATATTTCACCGAATGAAAGTTGAGAAACATCTCCTTTTCCCATCAAGTTGAGAAGGTCAATCCACTCATCTTTCATAGATTTTAACAAAAAAGATTTTAATGTTTCTTCATCTAGTTCATGCATCCTAGCCCTTTTAACATTGTAGGAAAATATTTCAACTAAATCTTCAAAGATTTCATCCTCTTTCTGCATCATTTTAAATAATTCATCCTTAAGGTTATGGGGCATACAATAATCCATATACTTTTGTAAGAACACGTTTTTCATTTCTTCCCATGTTCTAATAGTAGGTGTTCCTAGTCCCATAAACCATTTAAGTATTCCATATCTAAGAGTAGCTAGAAATAGTTTCAATTTATGACTATCAAGTGAGTAGTCATAAGATCTACATAAAACTTCAAACTCAAAAATAAATGTTTCTACATGTCCAATTCTTAAACGATGTATATTAGGAAGAATATAAGGTGAGATGTTTTTCATTGTGGTTGTGGTATCTTCATCAAATATAGGAAATCCATAAGAATCTAGTTCTCCCCTACCTCGTCTACCACCTCCAGCACCTCATTCTGCACCTCCTCCTCTATTTCCACCTTTGCCTCTTCTACCTCCAATCCTAAGTTCACCATTTACATTGTGTACTTCTCCTTCTCCTTCCCTTTCCATTGTAGATTCCTCAAAGCTAAAGTAATGTGTAATAATAGGATTATCTATCTCTTCTTCCAGTTCCTCTACTATTGTTATGTTAGAATAAACTTCCTCTTCTTCTTCACTAGGTACCTATAGTTCTTGTCCTAAGAGTTTTTCTCTTATTAAAGAGAGAAATATTACTCCTTCTATTAGGGATGTAGGTTCATCAACTACATCTTCAGTATAAGAAGTTGGTGAATTTCCAGGTTGGATTTCAGACCTATTCACCTCAGGGAGTCTATGTATACTTGCAATTGATGGAATTTGAGTGTCTGTGGATGGTGTGGCACTACGAGGTATAACGGGGGTGAGTGGTGATATTCAAATTGAAATTCTACCTCTACTTACAAATCTACCCCTAAAATCTCTTTCTATATGCATAAATGACTTTTATCATGTTTTAATTAAGCATCTACAAAATTAAATGTGCCTAGAATGATATGCAAATCAAGAATGGAATCCTATATACACATCCCGAAAACAGTGCCAAAATGTTGGGTAATTTAATTAACCTTAAATTACTTCATTAATTTTCAACTAAGGGTCATGTACTTATGAAGTGTATGTGCACTATATATGCTAGGATTTATATCTTTGAATGAAACTTGTTCTAAATATGGATAAGTGTTAAATGAGATTAAAGAGGTGTCACAAACATGTTCTTTCCATAAAAGCTACATCAAAACCAAATGACAAACTGAATTAAAAATTTTATCTATCACTTGAAATATAATTACATAATTGAAAATTTATCTCTGGCTACCGAATTGAAAGTCTATCTTTAATTGTGTTGTCACTTACTGCAAAATGTGTTTCCAGATGTCCAAAGAGTAAATGAGGAGAGAGGCTTGTAGTCATCTTCCAAGCCACAGAAAGACTCAACGCCTAAATCAGACCCTCTCTAGTAGAAAGTGCTCTGAACAAGCTTTCCAACAACATGTGGAAGTCCAAAAATGGACTTCTGGATCAAAATATATGGTCTGTTGAAGTTTCAAGGATTAAAGCCTCAGGAAGGAAAGAATATCAGAGATCTCATATCAGAGGTCTAGAAAATTGGCGATCGCATATCGGAGGTCTAGGATATCGGAGATCACATATCAGAGCATCAGGCATATTGGCACATCACAACATCAGAGCATCAACACATCAGAAGGTTGGTGAATCGGAGAATACAAACTTCTTAAGGTGACAAACTTTTAAAATTTTTGATATCATAAAGTGTCGATAATGTTAAAAAATTTCATGAAACTCCAATAAATATTAACAAAGGATTCCATCGCAAAACGAAAGGTGGATGAGCCCTTTTCTCTCTCTTCTAGCGGGACACATGGTAGCATATGACTGGTTCTGATAAGGACATGTGGTAGCATATGATTGGTTCCGATAAGCTATAATGGCATCTGAAGTTAGCATGACGTGGGAGCATGAAAGGACATGTGGCAGGCAATTTTGGCATTTTGAGGAAGCCTAAGGGGAAACATCTGGGTGACACGTGTCACCACTCATGAGGTGCCACATGGAGCAATGACGTCATATCACAAATGAGCGTATCGAAGGTTGAGGATGTCGGCACTTTGTAACACTTGATACTTTAAAATGTTCCGATAAGGGGGATCCGATATTGGGTTAGCACCATTTTCCAAAAGAACCAAAGAACCAAGGGTGCTAAGCACTTAACAAAGGAAAAATAGCCCTAGGTAGGAACAAAAATTCTCTAGCAACTTAAGGCTAAGTTGAAGGTAACAACCCTCGGTCCTATGGTGAGAAATGCGGGAAGGGATAAGTAGAAGGAGCTCATCATATCGGAGGTCAGAAATCAGAAGATTAGAATACTACACCACTATGAAGATTGCGATATGGAATTTCTCTGATAAGCACGGTACAAAGAGTTAAAGGCATATGGGTTGACAACTACAAGATTGAATGTAGGAACAAAGGAGTTGGTCTCAAGAGTAATGATGACTTTCAAAGATCATTGGGTCAAGGCAATAAGGACCACGATCCACAGGAAAGAGTGTTGGGTTGTCCTTGAGGTGATCCAAGCCATCTCTATGCTCTAATGCATGTCTTCAATGAGATAAATGGAGGTATGGGACTCAGGAAGCAGTGTGCAGGTCACCTGAGAATTGATTTCTCAACATGGAGCTCCACGTTGTCAGACAATGAAGGACTTCCAGGTTAATATATCTTTCTACACAGTGACAGGAAACCGATAGTTGATTTCTCTCAGCTCTAGAAAGTGGGGAATTCAAGCAGTTAAGGCGAAAATGATAGGTGAACCAACCGAGTAACATAGCAGGAACATCATGGAAATGGCGTGGACTGATGAGAGGAAATCACAGGAATGGAAGGTATATATTTTGCTATGATCATCATTCATTTTTCCCACGTTTTATTATTTTGTACTTTGTTGCATTTTAAAGAAGCAATCAAATATGTTTTAATCATTTTGGGAAGCAGAGCCATCACATGCCAAGACAGCTAATCAATCAAAAAGCTGGAGCTCGGTTGAAATATTTTGTAACTGTTGTTCAAAGCTCCCCTCTCCTTATAAATAGAGGGAAGAAACACTTAAACAAGGTTCGAAATTTTTGGAAATAACTCTTGGAAATGGCCTTTTTCTATTTTTGTGAAGGCAATGTTATGAATCTTAATGTATTCACATTTCTTGGAAGATTAATACGTGATTTCTGGTGATTCCAACTTATTGGATTGCGATATGTTCATATCCCTTTTTGTTTTCATATATGTTAAATATTCTTCTCATAAATCATGTTATGTAGCTGTTAGACATATTTCTCATTAGATGCAGATTCATTTCAATCAAGTTATTGATGGATAATGCCTATATTGATGTGGAAATTAAGTCTTTAAAAACACTCCATGTATCATAGAATTCCATAAAAATTCCCTTTATCTCGTTTCTCTCTAAATCCAGATATATAGAATTCTTAAATTTTAAGCTCTGTATGATGGATTTCTCCTCTACTGTCTTCTACCATTACATATGTCTTAACAATTGATTTGCTTCAAGCTCCCAATCTGATTTGGCCACCACTGACCGAGGATCATTTCATGTGTATTCTTGTGTGTACGTTGGTTCATACATTGTATCTTTATGACTGGTTCTGAATCAATCTTATTTGAATTACATGTAAAAACTGTGGTCCTATATGTCTTTAAGATAAATTTGAAAGAAATAATTAATATTTCCTAGGTACTGGTCTCCTATCAAATTAGAGGCCATCTCTAGGAGTGACAACATCTTTCTGGTGTCATTTCTAGGGAATGAATCATAATATTTTTCCCTGGGTACGACAATTTTTAGATACCCTTTGTCAGGTGAGTAAGGGAAGTGTGGGTTGAAGATCTCTTACCTTGGTGACTCCACTGTTTGAATCTTATTGTAAACACCCTGGTGAATTCACTATCTATATCCTTATTTGGTCATCCTGGCTTTCAAGAAACCTCATACTCTCTCTGATACTAAACAACAGAAAACTTCCCCTACATTTGAACTTGAGATCACTCCCCTAAAGCGGTTTTCAAAATGACCATTCTTGCATTCTTGGCCAACAAATTTGACCCATTGGATTTTTATTTTGTTGTTGGTTATCCCCAACATGTCCCTTCATTTCATGGATGGTATACCTCTTTTCCTAGATTTAGTGGAAGCACAAATAGAAGGTCGAATGAGCACCTCAAGGATTTCCATGAACGCATGGAACACATATTGTTTTTGCAGATGTTAAAATGAAATTGTTCATGTATTCTTTAGATGAAGATGCTAGAGTTTGGTACATAACAATACCTCATTTAAATATATCTTCCTTAAAGAGCTTTCACATAGAATTTAATCTTTTTTGCAAAAGATTATATCCACCGGGTGCTTTGTTTGAAGATTGTTGTGCACATTTTAATGTTGAAAATATTTCTGAGGTTAATGATCCTGCTGAAGATGTTTGTGGGGCTCAACTCCAAGAAAACATATACTTGCATCAAGAAGCATCACCCAATGATCAATAAAGGGAAGAAGGAGACATTATCAAGTTACAAATAGACCCTCAGAGATCTTATTCTACCAAATTTTATTATTCTCCTTCTTATGATTCATATGAATCTGATGAGATGTTGAGCAATGCAGGAATACAACAGTCCCAGTCATGGGAAGTTGCACAAAAAGAGGAGGCCCATCAGGAGGTTAATAAAGAGGCTCTAGTTTATGATCCACATCCTTCAAATGGAGAACAAGTTCAAGAAGTTGATATTAAAATTGATAAAGATTCTTCGATCTATGATTCAAATGATTCAGAGGAAGATGAGATTGTTGTATAATTCGAAAGAGATATGCTTACAAACAAGTGTGGAGAAGATTACCAACAAAATCTCCTTCGAGAGGAGCCCATCGATGAAGAGCCAAGAAATGTCGGTGGTTGCATGTTGCAGAAAGATTCCTGCCAGGAAACTGTTCAAGAAAGGGAGACAAGAATAAAATTCTCTTATCATTTATGTGATCCTGTAGATGACTATATGGCATCTTTCTTTGGTCAGTAGTCAATCTCAATTACGGGCTATGTATTAAATGTTTTACCTCAAGATTTAGAATTGTACGTGCCTATTTTAGTTGTTGACTTTCAAGATACAAATGGCATAAGGTCTAGTACTTAGGTTCTGGGATGGTATCATTGGAAGGTTGACCTCACTTGGGTGAATTGAGCCTTATGCATAAGCAAGAGTTGTATATAAATAATCTCACTATGTGAATGTTTAATTTCTAGTTTTTAGAGGAAATGACTCCCAACAATAAAGTTTCATGGGGATTTTCTGGTTTTATAGGTTCAGTATATTTTTGACTCCATTCTGAATGGTGAAGGCTACTAGTCTGCAGGTTCTCCACACCTTGCTAGCAAGCCACTATCCCCAATTGGAGGCAATGTTGTCACTTACTGCAAAATGTGTTTCTAGCTTTCCAAAGAGTAAATGAGAATATAAACTTGTAGTCATCTTACAAGCCATAGAAAGACTCAACTCCTACATTGGACCCTCTCTAGTAGAGAGTGCTCTCAACAAGATTTCCAATGACATGTGGAAGTCCAAAAATGGACTCCTGGATCAAAAGATATGGTCTAATGAAGTTTCAAGGATTAAAGCCTCAGGAAGGAAAGAATATTAGAGATCACGTATTGGAGGTCCATAATATCGATGATCGCATATCGGAGTTCAAGGATATCGATGATCGCATATCAGAGCATTAGGCATATCAGTACATCGCAACATCAGGGCATCAACACATCAAAAGGTTGGCAAATTGGAGAATCAGAACTTCTTAAGGTGAAAACCTTTTAAAAGTTGTGATATCATAAAGTGTCGAAAGTGTTAAAAACCACTGGGAAACTCCAATAAATATTAACAAATGATCCCATCGCAAAACCAAAGGTGGATGGGCCCTTTTCTCTCTCCTCTAGTGGGACACGTGGCAGCATATGACCAATTCAAATAAGGACACATGGCGTCATATGATTGGTTTCGATAAGCTATAGTGGCATCTAACATCAACATGACGTGGCGGCAAGAAGGACACGTGGCACGCAGTTTTGGTATTTTGAGGGGGCCTAAGGGGAAAAATTTGGGTGACACATGTCACCACTCATTAGGTGCCATGTGGAGCAATGACATCATATTGAAGGTTGAGGATGTCGATACTTTGTAACACTTGATACTTGAAAAAGTTCCGATAAGGGGGCTCCGATATTAGAATGGCACCACGTCGCAAAGACTCAAAGAACCAAGGGCACTAAGAAATTAACAAAGGAAAAATAGCCCCTGACAGTAACAAAAATGATCCAGCAACTCAAGGCTAAGCGGCAGGTCACAACGCTCGGTCTTATGGTGAGAAATTCAGGAAGAGCTAAGTGGAAGGAGCTCATCATAACGGAGGTCGGAAAATACTGCACCACTATGAAGATTGTGATATGGAATTTCTCTGATAAGCATGGTACAAAGAGTTAAAGGCATATTGGTTGGCAACTACAAGATTGAATGCATGAACATAGGGGTTGGTATGAGGAGTAATGATGACTCTCAAAGATCGTTGGGTCAAGGCAGCAAGGACCACGATTAGCAAGAAAGAGTGTTGGGTCTGATTTGAGGTGTTACAAGCCATATCTGTGCTCTGAAGCACGTATTTAGTGAGATAAATGTCGGTATGGAACTCAAGAAGTAGTGTGCAGGTCACTAGAGAATTAATTTCTCAACATGGATCTCCATGTAGTTAGGCAATAAAGGACTGCGAGGTCGATCTATGTTTTTGCATTGTGACAAGAAACTAATAATTGATCACTCCCAACTCTATAAAGTGGGGAATTCAAGTAGTTAAGGTGAAAATGATAGATGAACCAACTGAGTAATAGAGGAGGAACATCATGGCAAAGGTGTAGCCTGATCGGAGGAAATCACAGGAATGGCAGGGAGATATTTTATTGTGGTCATCATTTAGTTTTCCCACGCTTTGTTATTTTTCACTTTGTTGCATTTTAAAGAAGGAATCAAATCTGTTGTAATCATTTTGGGCACAGAGCCTATTATCTCAAAATCAGGCCCTGGAAGGCTGCAGACCAGGAAGACTTCAAGTAACTGTTTCAAACCTATCTTTTAGCTAAGGCTTAGCCTCCTTAGCTTGAGAGGGCTCTCTCAAAGGGTTAAAGGTTTTTTATTATGATTAAGATGACTAACTCTTATGAAACAAAGAAAAATGAGAATGGTGGAAACAAAACTAACAAGTATCCATTGGGCTTATGGAGTCATATATGATTCAGTATTAGTAGTAGGGTTGGCTTTGCATAAAAGTCAAGGCATTCAGATTTCAATATATGTAGAATACACCAAACACATAGAAGGCAGTTTATGAGTATATGAAGGAAATTAGAACACTGTAAGCGATTTCTAAGTAATCAAATACTCATAACACTGTAGATAACATGAAAAGACAACAAAAGAAACTCATACATTGAACTCTCTATGATTCTATATATAGAGCTCTTCTACCTAATTGAGATTCCTCCTCAAGCATGAGGGGAACTCGAAATCTACTTCTAATGACACCTATTCAAATCTGAACTATCTATTAAATGTAACAAACTACTACTAGACTTTCTAGAGATCTAAATCAAATAGGATTCTAACTCCATATTATGCTAATAATAGCCTTAATTACAATCATTCTCGTTCTTTGACAAGTGGTGTTTTTTAGTTTGGATGTGGTGGATGTTCAAAGCTCCATAATGGTCCTCAATGTCACATCTTCTCCATTTCCCCTGAAACATAGGAAACTACCGCTGTTTGTCGGCCTTTGGTTTTCCTCAAAAATGTTTGAATCCAATGAACCATGCCCTTCAACTTTGATTATCCAAAATATATCAGAATGCCACGTCCATGATGTGTTGTCAACCTCTTTCATGTGTGAAGGCAAAAGCTCCTCCAAGCTGTCTGACATATCTTGGACTGTAGTAAATGTGATCACTTTATGACAAAAAGTTTAGAGTTGGATTCGAATTCATGTTTCCTCCACCTGTCTTGACCTTGTTGAAAGTTGATACCTTTAGATGATCCCTTGAAGATATTCCCTTTTCAAAAATTTTCCGCTTGTATTTCAAAATTGGTTGACTGAGATTAGATTGTGTAGATTCAGCAGTTTCGTAGTGCACTATGAAATTGTTGTGTGTTAGTCATCATCTTCAACAGTTTCGTAGTGCGCTACGAAACTGGTGTATAATTCAAAAAAACACAGTTTCAACCAAAATTTTGCTATTTTGAGCCTCTTGACACTTAAACATCCTTTTCAATTGCTCCAAAGCTTTTCAAAACTGAATGGAAAGGTATGACTCTTCAAGTAGGATTATAACAAGAAAGACCATCAAAATCTGAAACAAAACCTTACTTGATGTGTGACTGCCTTAAGGAAATTCTTTCTACTAGCTTAACTATATCTTTAAGTCTTCAATTTGTTTCTTCATGACTTTGATCCCAGATCTGAGGTTTGTATTGACCTTTCTAATAAATTGAGCTTCCTTTATTGCAGGAACAGTCCAGCTACGGAATTGAACATTAAAATCAACCACCTCGGGTATTTGAAATGTTTTGTGCTCCCATCGAGCTTGCATTTGGTTAAAATAAGCCTCCTTAACTGCAAATTTCCTGGCAGCTTTCTTCAGTCTAGCAATTTCAAAGTTGGCCAATTCCAATCTCCTTTTCAAGTCTTCCACACTATCTTCTTCTTGAATGGTAACTTCTTTGCCTTTATCCTTTCTTTCATGAGGTTTTGCCACCTCCCCTGTTTCATCTGCTCTTGGCAGTACCTCTTGTACCTGTTTAAAATTACTCATTACGGGTCTCCTGGGCTTAAAGACAAATTGATCAACCTGATCATCAAACTTGAGTTTTTTCGAGGCTTTGACTCTCTTAGCCTTGTATTTTTCTGACTCTAACAAATCTGCTTGAACTAGTGGAGATTCTTCAATGTCAATGGCTTGCAATAAGTCATTTAAGTCTCCCTTTGAAACAGGTCTTTCTTCAATAATCCTTGATTTGCGTTTTTCTTTAGCTACCTAGCTCCTAGTCCTTCTTCTTTGAACTCCTTCACCTATGCTTGATTCATGTGCAGCTTCTTTGACTTGAGATTTCTCTTTAAGGGACTGCTGGGGTATATCCTGGATAGTCAGTGGCTTGGTGAATTCTCTTACTTGTTTCCTAGCCTTCAACTTTGAAAACCTCCTGGATCTTGTTTCTGCCTGATGGCCAGTTGTTGTTGGAAGATCTTTTGTAGCTTGAGGACTGAGACCAGTCTCTTTCTTGAAATAAGACATGAATATGAATGTGGGCCAGTCCCTACCTACTTTGTAGAGTTCATGTAGAAAAATCAACTTAATTAAACCGTGGTGAAACAATGAGGTCTCAGAGGCTTCTTTCCTTAGCTGCACCTTATCACACATTTTGCTTAAGCTACAAAATAAGTAAAAAGGTAAATCAATGGATATCTTTCCTGTAAAATGTAGTAGAAGCTTGAAATGATATGAATACACCTTATTATATCTCCTTCATAGGTAAGGTACCTTTGTATACAGGTAAGCAGATTGGCATATGAGTCTTTGACATAATTTCTAGGCACAAACTTGTTTAAATTTGAGTCAATGTATTCTGGCTTCAGAAACTCCTTGGAGGGAGTCATATCAAATTTGAAATTCTTAAACCAAGTTTCTTGTCCCCTTGGAATCTCAGTAACTGTGGATATTACCTCTGGTGAAACTTGCAATTCGAGCATCCCAACCTTTGAATTCAGCCCTGTGAAATTCAAAGCAAATTCCTTGGTGGTTTGTGCATGACCTCCCTGTAGTTTCTCACAAAAATTCCAACATCCAACCTGCTTGAATGCATGCTCAACTTCTTTGTGTTTCAAGATAATGTCTACACCTTCAGGTTCATTTCTTAAGCACCTGCCTGATCTGTGGTCTTTTCTTTCTGCCGATCCCTCCATGAAGGTTCAGTGTAATGGAGGTTTGAAATGCTAGTGCTGCTTAAACTTCAATTTCTGCCTCGCTTGAATGGCTGCCTCGCTTGATAACTGCCTCGCTTGATAACTATGGATTCAAATTGAAAACTTGTAGTCTTGTTCCTCATGCAACGAATACAATCATCATTAAGACTGTGAATACCTGGCCTCTCTTGGAACTTGCAATCCATGTGTACCAATGTACCTAGCGGCTGTAATGATGGAGATAAGCGGTTGGACATGATATGTGGAGTGTATAAGCTGACAGTGAATGATGCAACCATAACTGAACTTGACAGATTTGACAGTTAGGAAAGATTCACTGCGGATTGCACGAATCTCCGATTGCGTAGCGCAGTCAGTGTAAATTTTGAATTATGCGCTACGAAATCACCTAAGACATGTTGCGCTGCGAAACTGCTAAAAGGATTTATGCACTGCGAAAACACTTCAAAATGACTACATGCGCTACGAAATCACCTAAAGGGCTTTGTGGCACATAGTAACTTTTGAACAAAACTAACACATGGCTATGAGACTAGTGATGAATGAGAATGATCGGTGATGAATGAGAATGCATAGTTGACTCAAGACTCCTAAGAGTCAGACTCTAAGGAAATCAAAAATCAAACTTAGAATAGCACCGACCTTTACCATCAAACTAATGTGAGAAATTTTGGCATTAGAATTCTTAAGTGATAACAGAGCCATTGCATGCCGAGACAGCTAGTCAATCAGACAACTGGAGCTCAATTGATATATTTTGTAAATTTTGTTCAAATCTCCCCTCTCCTTATAAATAGAGGGAATAAACACTTAAACAAGGTTCATAATTTTTGGAAAGAACTCTTGGAAAGGGCATTTTCCTATTTTCATGAAGGTAGTGTTATGAATCTTGATGTATGCACATTTCTTAGAAGATTAATATGAGATTTATGGTGATTCCAACTTATTGGATTGCAGTATGCTCATCTCGATTTTTGTTTTCATATATGTTAAATATTATTCTCGGATTTCATGTTATGTAACCGCTAGACATATTTCTCATTAGATAAAGATTCATTTCAATTAAGTTATTGATGGAAAATGCCTGTATAAGATTCATTTCGATCAAGTTATTGATGGATAAATCATGTATTAATGTGGAAATTAAGTCTTTAAAAAGCTCTCCATGTATTTTAGCATTCCATAAACATTCCCTTTCTCTCATTTCTCTGTAAATCTAGATATATAGGATTCTTAAATTTTAATCTCTATATGATGGATTTCTCCTGTACTGTCTTCTACCATTACATCTATCTTAACAATTGATTTGATGCAAGCTCTCAATTTTATTTTGCCATCATTGACCAAGGATCATTTCTTGTGTATTCCTTTGTGTACGTTGGTTCATACATTGTATCTTTATGAATGGTTTTGAATCAACATTATTTGAATTACATGTAAAAACTATGGTGCTATAAGTCTTTAAGATAAATTTGAAAGCACTAATTAAGATTTCCTAGGCATTGGTTTCCTATCAATCCAAAGGTTGTATCTAGGAGTGTCAACAATTATTGCATAAGGGAAATAGTAATGCAAAAAAGAAATCCTAATAATAATTGCAGAAAAAGGAAACATAACCCTATTTGCAGAAAATAATATTTAACTATATTGGCGAAAGAAATGTTGATGTTGACTGATTGTAGAAGGAAAGTAAATCAAACAAAAAATTGTAACTTCAAGTGATTACTAATGTGTGTTAGTAGCTCTAAAAACCATATCTTCATCATCCATGAAATTAACTGAGTTATAAAATGAAATGGATACTAGAATTAAATCTTTTTGGTATTTTATTTTATGAGTGCTTTAGGAACAAAACAACAAGTGATTAGAGCTAAATCTGAAATGTAAAAAACTATGTAAAATTATGATGTAAATGCAAGCTATCTATGAGAAATTATACTTCAAACAAAAACTAACTATCCTTACAAATCTGTAGGGGGACCTCCCGTGAGTGTAATTTCGTCACTTATCAATCGATTCCTCAGCCACCCATTTGAAGAACAAAGTATTATATTAATCCACAAAGGTTTATTAACAAATCTTACAAATATTGATATAAGCATCGATCAACTTAACTATATTTTTGGTTTCGCCTCATGACTTTTATAGAGCTCTTTATCAAATGATTTTAAGAGTTTTGTGCTGATAGGAAATTAAACTATTCTTCCATATAAGAAGTAAACTTAAATTAAAATTCTATCTCCTTGTGATTTTCTACTAGAAGAGAAAATCATGAAGGATCTTTCTCAAACATGCTTCTCAATTGAACAAGTCTTGTCCCCACTTGCTTGATCTTTCCATGACCTTTTGTCGATCCTCGCTTGACTGTTGGATCATTATAACCTACGTTTGACTTTAACTTTAGCTCTTAGATATTTCGATCTTTATGACCTGCCAGATCATTCCAATAGGTGGACATCCCTATGGAAAAAATCTATCATCTATAGTCAGACCTTTCATTCCTTAGTTAATGCATTGCAACATATCTAGCCATGGATATGGTTGCATAATTCAATATTAGCCATGGAATGATCAAATTTCTATAGTTGTAGAGATGTTTTCATTATAATTCATAAAGAAACAATAGATTTAAAAAACAGATGATTAATTATTTTCTTATGCTTGAGTAAGTCTAAGATAACCTTGAATAGGATGAAACTGCTACAAAATGGTCACAAAAAGATAAATGAGAGGGAAAAAGGATAGTAAAAAAGAAAATAATTTCAGACTTCAACAATATTTTTAAAATAATAAAAGCATAAGGAAAACATAAATTTTAAAACATTATTTGACTAATTTGAATTTGAGTAATCTAAATTTAAATGTGCGTATGAAATTATTTTTAAAATAATAATATTATAAGATTTAGTTTAGTTTAGTTTGTTGTTTTTGACTTATTTATTTATTATAATTTGATTTATTTTTATTGAAAATTTCTGCATTAAAAATTACAGAATGATTAAGTATAAAAATATTATGTTATATTTAAAATAGAAACAATAAACAAATTATCTTTTTTAAGAATTTCAAAATTATTTTCATGGAATAAATAGAAGACAAGTATTGAGAGGCTTCATTTTTTACTTTTTTTTTTCCTTTTCGATAATTATGATAGCTCGATCAAGCCTCTTTTTAACCACGTTAACGGCTCGATCGAGGTTTTATTAAACCCTCAATCAAGTTATTTTAAATTTGGATTTCAAACACTCAATCATGCATTTTAAGTGGTCAATCGAGCTATTGAGAGACTAAAACATAGTCTTAGCTCCTCTTCTCCAAATTTCTCTTCAACACCAGTACCCTAGTGGACTCCAAGCAGAATTTGTCCTTTAAGTGGCATATTTGATCATGTTGTATTCAGGAATGAACCCACTATCCAACGACATATGATTTTGACATTTTCGAATTCATATGATATTTTTTTATCTATTTTCTTTCAAACATAATGCTTGAAATTTTTTTGGACAATTTCAAAGTGACTGGAGAAAAATTCAATAACATAAAATATACATAACGAAAAAATCTAAAAAAAATACCACTATCTTCATTTATGACTCTTCTTCAAAAGGGTACTCTTGGTTCTTCAATCTATTTAAAGAGTTAAAAATAATCTTACGTGAACATGTGTCTCCAAAATGCAATTGAAATTTTACTTTGCCAACTTCGAAAAATAATAAAAAATATAATTCTTTTAAAATGAAAAACTTAGTTCTCTCCATGTAGATTATGCTTATATATATATATATATATATATATATATATATATATATAGATATATATATATATATATATATATATATATATAGATATATATATATATATATATATATATATATATATATATATAGATATATATCTATTACATATTACATATTTTATACTAAGTTATGCTACGTGAACACACATACCTCTTAAGTTTTGTGAAAATTTGCAAGGACATATATTGCATTTAATGGAAAATTGAGAGATTATAGGAAACTATTTTTTTTTTTGAAAAAAATGTCATTAGAACAAAAACATAATTCTCCACATATTGTCTTTTTACTTTGAATTAAAATTCACAATTCTTATGTGAATTTTGAGGGCTGCAATTCAATAAAAGAGGAAAAACTTGAAATTTCATTGCCACATTTGGCCCAAAAGTGTAACTCATCTTCATGCTTTCACCCAAATAGGATGCTTGATTTAGATGAAGAAATATTAAAAGTTGTTATGTTAAATCTATATGAGATGATTGGATTGACCTCCTCAACTGAAATGGGAAAATGAGATGTTTCTCAACTTTCATTTCGAGAAATTTGTGATTTGTGCAAACATATTTCAAGAGGTAAGGCTCGATCTAGTAAGAATCCATGAGATCCAACCATTTCAAGAGTTGGTAAATCTGCAACTAGAACAATGAGTAGAGAAGAATTGGGCAATTTTCTTGATAACTTCAAAAAAAATATCCTTGGGAATCTTAGTGAACAACTAGATACTCTCAAAATACAAAATAAGCAAAAAGATGAGAATGTTGCATTATCTATCTTATGTCCTAGGTGTAGGAAAAATAATGCTCTGAGAGAATGTCCTCTTTATAGTGTAAAAATTTGTGTCATATGTGTTGAAAACCATGGTAAGATGGAGTTTCCTTCAATCCATAGACTTAAAGATGTCTTTCAAGATGAATCTGGACCAATTCAAGTTGAATTGCTTTGCTTTATTGCTAAAATACCATGGAACTCCGAACAACTAGGCATGACAGAAGGTCTTAACACTTAATATAAATCATATGCACAACGAAAGAATAATTGGATTGCACCTATGCCTTGGTAACCTTGGCCATCCCAACCTCAAAATCCATCATGGCCACAAGGTTGGAAAAATTCTTATGGTAGAAATCCTTAATATCGTCAAGTCCAAAAACATTATGCCTCTTATCCACCTAAATACTATCCTCCTCAACCAAACCAACATCCTCAATTCCAAGCCCAACCATCGAATCAACCAATTTCATTACCATCCACTCCATTTCCTCAAAAATAAAATCAACTACCTGCTCAATCACTCCCAAACCCAAATAATAAAAATCAATAACTTATCTACAGTGTAGAAGGTTAAAATTTTGAAGGCTATATGATAGTCCCATTAGGTCTAAATGATGTCAAAATTATATCTGGTAGGGTTTTGTAAAAGATTTCACCACCAATTTTCATTCATAAATATAAAGAGGATGAGCTTATTGAGAAAGAAACATTTCTTGATAAAGAAAATACTCCTCCGAAGGAAGATATTCCTACAAATTTAGATGATAACCAAATAAATCCACCTCCTACAGTTCCTCTAGTAGATCAACTTTCTATTTATCTACAAGATCCACCTTTTCCTAAGAGGCTTAAAATTGATCAGGGAAGAGAAAGGCAAATTGTTTTACCAGAATATGATATGCTAGATGATATGAAAAATATTTGCATCATAATTCATTTACTCCAATCTATAAAGGAAATATCAATATTTGCAAAAACAATTAAGGAGATGTGCACTAGAAAACCAGGAAGATAAAAAAAGGATGTCAAGAAAATTCAATTCGTAGGAAAATTTGTTGATATTATGATGGGGAATCCAATAGTTCAAAAATATCTAGATCTAGGCAGCCCTATTGTAAAAATTCACATTAATGGCATTGAAATTCCAAACACCTTGATTGACTTAGGAGCAACGATCAATATCATGAGAAAACAAACTATGGATCAATTAAAGCTTCCCAATCTTCAATATACCCCAACATTACTATAATTAGCAGATAGATATGTTATCAAACTGGATGGTATATTAGAAGATGTATCTGTCTCTTTGGATTCATGGGAGTATCCTATTGATTTTATGATTTTAACTCCCAATAATAATCTAGGAGGCCACCCATTGATCCTTGGTAGACCTTGACTAGCTACAGTTGATGAATTCATATGTTGTAGATCCGGTGATATGTATATTTCTGATGGTAGTTCTACTAAGAGATTCACATTATATCGACATACAAAAACAATAACTGAATTAGAAAGTGAATTTTAGATATATGATAATGAATACTTTGATGATATTCAACCAACATTTACTCGTTCACAAAAAGATGAGGAAGACCAAGTAATAAATTTAATCAATAATAACTATTTTGCTTCATATTGTGAACAAGATAAGTGTTTTCAAGAAAAATGCAATATTGAATATTTATCATCTCATCAAATGTCTTTTCATTCAATGGGAAAGTTTGGAAGTTCTTTAGTATAAATATTTCTAGGAATAACTTTAAACATTACTAATAACCTAGAATAATTTCAAAAGAAAAATTTGATAAAGATGTGTTGACGGTGTTGGAGCCACCAACATGTCAAGGGGATCTCCCCATTAAGAAGTCCCAATTAGACCTTAGACCGTTTGGTGTAGGAGTCCCAGCAAAGGGTCGTAAGGTAATTCCTTGACCACGATGTCGCACAGAGGCAAGAAGGATAACTTTGTCAGTAACAAGGGTGTGACTACTGCAGTGAGTCAAGGAAGATGTAAGAGAGGTTCTAACATAAAAGGGGGAAAAAAGGGTGAAGGTGAGTTCTAGGTTGAAAGGGATCAGTCCTAACTCGGCTAGGAACACACAACACAAAAGGACATACACAACTTCTGGCAGAGAAGTCCACTCAGATGCGGTAGCCACAACATAAGATATAACACGTACTACACTAACGGATCAGTCCGAATGAGTGCAACGATTGTTATAGTAAGGTTCATGTGAAAGGTTTGTCTGGTGTCTAACAGAGCAGTCGATATGGACGGTGACAACATTAACAACATATACAACACATTAATAACAAGATTCATATAATTGCATGTGAATCATTTCATACACAAATACGTAACTTAAACAACATATATCATTAAGGCAACCGGAACAGTCCAACTACAATAACAACATATGCGTGAAAATGTGATGGCTCTTATTATATAAAATTTTAAGTTCCAATCATACAATACATCCATGTAAACCTGCTAGCCCCATCAGTGAAACATTACAACCACATCCGCCTGCTCCTCCAAAGAGATGTACTAGCTCCGTGCAGTGGAGAAGCCAAGGCACATTACAATACTGTCCAACCCTTCTTCAAGATAGTCTTAGTAGAAACTTGACTGACCAAAAGCCTATACAATGAGTTATGAGGGACTATTTATAGCGAAGGGTGGGGTGACCCTTGACATTCCCCTTTGTGACAGTTCAACTACCCTCATGAATCTTCACCTACTTTATGACTGTTACGTCCAACTATTGACACTTGACTTACACTTGACATGACTCAACGTTACAATGCACATGTACTCATGTGAGGCAACATGGCTTGAGCAACCCAAGCAAGACATCACTGACACTCGATTTGATGTGGTGAGACCAAATCTTTGACATTCTTGTGATGGTGAAGGTGGTGAGCTGATGCCAAGCTTGGTTATCCGTGATGGTGTGTATGCACCTCATGGTGACATCTTGCTGAAGCGAACTCTTGCCACCATTGCAACCGGTGCATTGGTTCAACTTCTTCATCCAAATCATCTGCTAACATACGCATGGTCTTCTTGGGTGTGGCTGAATCGGAAACACACTAATGCATAGTGTTTGTGATGATCTTCAAGTGTGTGCTGGTGGTCATGTGCATCAACTTGCCGAAGTACTTGTTCAGACCCAGTTGGACTTGCTTCTTGTCTTCGCCTTGGTGAGTGTGTTGAATGGGTTACATTGCATGTGTGCACTCAATGACATGCATGTTGTTGAATCCATTGCATGCGATCAACAGCACTGCTCACCATGTCTGCTCTGTGTCAGCTGCTTGGATGGATCCTTAACTTGTACAAGTGAAGTTTCATCCATGAGTGCATGTTGTGCTCACTCCTGTTCCTGTTCCTATTGCAACTCATTCGTTTTTCTGTGTAGCTTCATGTTCTTCCTAAGTTGTTGCTTCAGCACATGCAACTCCTTCTTTGTTCCATATTCTGCCTTGGCATGATATTCATGTCGCGCTATCACTTCATAGCCGGAGTCTTCAAAGTTGCTTTCATCATTAATGGAACTGCTTGAGCTTGCAACCTTGTTCTGCCTCTGTGTTGTCAACAACCCTGCTATTACATTCACTACATTTGGTATGTTTTCTTTAGCTGTTGTTCATGATGTTTCTCATTGTGATGCTACTGCTGTCATATCTGAAGACACCGTTCAGAGCACACTTGGGAATGCAGTCGACAATAGTGAGATAGAAACAGAGCTAGGACAAGATAGTATGTATGTAAAAGAGAACAAGCATTGAAAGAAATCAATCAAACAATACTCCCATAAGAAAAAACACAAAAAGAGACAGAAATGCAGCACAAGGCATGGGAAGCGGGCTTACCACAGAACAACTGAGCTGAATGTGCCGACTACTCCTAGATGTGATGTGGGATGTCAAAGCTGCAAGGTTGATGAGAGGAATGAGCTCTGCAGTTTCTAGTTGATGAGTTTTGATAAGATCGAGGTTGTGACGTGCATGCCACGAATCCAGGGGAAACGACACTTGGTGGGAGGTTTTGGAATTGATCCTTGCATGTAACCTCCACCTACTAAACATAAATCCCTGAAACAAGGGATGCCTTTGCATGCTGCCTTGGGAGAAGAAGCCCATGCATGAAAGTCTGTTTTTCTCAGTCCCAGAGGGAACCGGTCAACTCAGCTGCACATGCAAGAGACTGCTCGACTGCTGGAGAAAAATGCACATTTTTGGCTAGGATTTGGGCTGGTTGCCTAGGATATTTGTGCAATTTCTGAGAAAAGCAATTAACTGCAGCCCATATTTTCACAAATTCTTGGCTGAGCAGCCTTGTTGGGGAAATTTGCGCAAATCCTGCTGGGAGTGTTGGCAGGTAGGATTGCGTAATCCTGGAGCCTAGCAAGCTGCCAGAGAGGATTGCACAATTTCTAGAGGGAAGGATGGTTTCCCTCCAGAAATGCACAATTTTCAAGGGGAAGCTACTCATCCTGCAGCTGGACCAAATCCAGGTGAAAAACTTGTGAGGGGAATGGATCAAGCTGTGACTGATAGGTTGCCTTTGTGCAAGAAAGACACTGAAGCTTGTGAACTTGACAAAGCAAGGCAAGCTACTGTGAAGGTTGGAAGGGAGGCTCCAAAACGAGGCTAAGGAAAAATTTTGGAGGGTGGTTGTAGCCGCTACAACACTTGGTGATACACTGGTAGAACTCCAGCTCTCTGAATGGACCTTGTTCGTGAAAAGCAATTCTAACACCTCCAGAAGTATTATTCAGTTTTCAGCTCACCTTGGTTTCACACTAACTTGATTGTAACTTGTAGCATCTTCCAAGCCATTGGTCGATTGACACACATTCCAAGTCAAGGAAACACAGTTGTTTCAATTGGGGTTGAGGGGTATATAAGTGCACAAGCAGTATAGTCTTCAGAGTCTTAGTTTCATCTCTGGTGTTTCTCCACTGCCAGCAAGCCTGCACAGTACCCCGGTGGAGTCACATAGGAACACAAGCATGGATCTACTGCTAACGAGCCTGGTCAGTACCTCAGCAGAGTTATTGGCATCACCTCCGTGCATAGGAAGCCTTTCTCTTCTTCTGCCTTATTCATTTTTCATTTTTCATTTTTGAATTTTCATTTTTTCATTTTTCCTTGTGCATAGCACTTATTCATTTCATAGGTTGAAGAGGGATCCCATATTATGGAGAGCAGAAGAGGTTAACCCAAAAACAATCGACTAGAGAAGGTGACACTAGTTAGTGCACAAGCATTGTGTTTACACCAAGGTTCACCTCAAACAATATGGATTTTCCTTTGACGTATCATGGAATAAAAGTAACAAGCTCATCATACAGAGGCAAGATGACAGATAACCAAGTAGTGATAGTTGTACAGGCCCTCTTGTACTTTACCTAGCTCGCTTCAAGAGTCATACATGGTTTCATGCGAAACTAACCTATGAATGAAACAAGTGAACGAACTAACAATCAACAAAGAAAAGCAAGAGAAGAAGAAAAAATGAAAGAAAAGCAGGTAAACAAACAAACAAGCAAACAAAAAAGAAAACAAAGCATGTAAGAAAACAAGCATGCAAGCAAACAACTGAAAGAAAACATTACTCCTACTCCTACAGTAATGGTACATAGCCTTGAGCACGTGAAGTGATACTTCCAATGCAGCCACCGATGCATTGGTAGACCCATGTTGGTGAATGCTTGGTCCGCGAGCAACCCAATTGTGCGAACCAACAAGCAAGAAATATATAACAATGAAGATAACCACACTTCGTGATTCAAAGTGCCCATGGGACATAAATGAGTGCATGTGCATGATGGGAAATCTGTGGACTTATCATGGTGCTGTGTGACACTACGTGCAACTTTGAAGCATAAGCACACTCTTGAATATGAAATGCAAGCAAATGAAAGAAACAAAGATAACTTGTGTCACAGACGAGTGGTTGCAATGTAAGACTCCAATTTATGAGAAATTGGATCATGTAATTCGAGTGGAGGAAGTAAAATCTGAGTGTTAGATTGATCTTGAGTGCATACATATGAGTGATGAGGAGCCTTGAGTGTTTGAAAAATTTCCTAATCGGAAGTGAAACCAACCTCAAGACAGCGAGGGCCTGACATAACCATCAGCTCGGGATGAAGTGCCTCAACGTTCTATGGGGTTTTGACTTCATTGATAGGTGGATCTTCGTAGACCAGTGGATTAAATAGATTAACAATGAGTGAATCAACATCATGATCGGGTGATGAGGTAAAGAGATCACGACAACCAAGATCAGAAAATTCAGCATGTTGGTCGGAATCCTCATGGTTTGATGAATGACACAGAGGGGTAGATGAGGAGGAAGGATGTTCACCCTCTGCGTTTCTGGAAAAAACACATGAAATGTCAAGTGGAATTCCAATGAATTATTGGTCCTCTCCATTGTTGGATGATGGGCTAACATACGGTGTGTCCTGCGAAAGATCAATAATGGGTGAATCCGTGGATGAAGGCACACATTTGAAATCATGGATGGTAGGTTCACCAACAATGTTAGGAAAGAACGGAGGGGGCTCAGATGGAAGGGAGTCATCCTGTGCCGAGTGTTGATTCTAAAGCTCCCACTCATACTCTTCATGAATGGTAGCGCATGTTGGTTGTGAAACACCAACTCCGTCAGTGGGTTGTTCCTCATTCAAAACAAGTGAAGAGTCCAGAATGGACGAACACAAGACAACATCAACCAAAGGAACACCCAGGTGCAAAGGCGGAGGTCGTAGAAAAGAATGCATATGAGAACTCGAAGGACTCACAACCAAATCTGCTCAAAAATTGAGTGAAGTGGTGTTGGGAGGGTGTGAAGGTGTGTGAGTGTGATCCTCTACATCACAGGGCAATGGTGGAGCTGTTGAATAAGAGGAAGGAAGACAATCAGTTGAGACAATGCCCGCTTCCACATGATATTGCACAGCTCCATCAACGAAGAATGTTGAGCGAGGCTTGATCTCAAACTTTCTCTTGGGACAGGAAGATTTCTTAAGGCAGTACTCGAACCAGTCCCAAAGATAAGAAAATTTCATCTGGCTCCTCGAAGCTTGAAACTGCAAGTCACAGAAGCGCTGCCAAAAATAAATAACGGATTCATGCGGAGCCCTCCGTTGCTGTAACAGTTTTCGGTCAAGATGGTCTGGATCAAAATGATAGAACATGTCTTCAATAAGATCACATAAGTGCTCAAATGAGTGCACGGTGTCAGCCGGTAGGCTGAGCACCCAATGAAATGGAGATTCGTGAAGTGTGTATGCAAGCAGAAAACTAGCCTGTTCATCAGAAAACTCATCTTCCTCATGAATCATGGAAAGAAAGTTATGTAAGTGCTCAGGCTAGGCCACTTCGCCTTCACCATCATATGTGTGAGTGGACAAGAGATTGAAAAGCTTCCCCATGATGGAGACATATTCATGATTCGAAAAACACCACGGGGGAAGAAGAGTGCAAGGCTCCATGAAAGATGTGCAAAGGTTCAAAACTGGATGAGAGGACACAACTTGTCATCAGGCCCTCCTTCTAGCACCAGAAATGTTGACGGTTCTGGACCCGTCAACATGTCAAGGGGATCTCCCCGGTAAGAAGTCCCAATTAGACCTCAGACCGTTTGGTGTAGGAGTCCCAGCAGTGGGTCGTAAGGTAATTCCTTGATCCCGATGTCGCACAGAGGCAAGTAGGATAACTCTGTCAGTAGCAAGGGTGTGACTGATGGAGTGATTCAAGGAAGATGTATGAGAGGTTCTAACACAAAAGGGGGAGAAAACGGTGAAGGTGATTTCTAGGTTGAAAGGGATCAGTCGCAACTCGGTTAGGAACACACAACACAAAAATACATACACAGCTTCCAGCGGAGAAGTCCACTCGGATGCAGTAGTCACAACCTACAAGGTAATATAACTCGTGCAACACTCATAGATCAGTCCGAATGAGTGCAATGGTTGTTAGTACAAGGTTCATGTGAAAGGTCTATCTAGTTTCCGTCAGAGCAGTCGACATGGATGGTCACAACATTAACAAAATATACAACACATTAACAACAAGATTCATATAATTGCACGTGAATCAGTTCATTCACAAATATGTAAGTTAAACAACATATATCATTAAGGAAATCAGAGCAGTCCAACTACAATAACAACATATGCATGAAAATGTGTTGTGTCTTATTATATAAAAGTGTAAGCTCCAATCATACAATACATCGATGTAAACCTGCTAGCCTCATCAGTGAAATGTTACAGCCACATCCGCCTGCTCCTCCAAAGAGATGTACTAGCTTCATGCAGTGGAGAAGCCAAGGCACATTACAATACTGCCCAAGCCTTCTTCAAGATAGTCTTAGTAGAAGCTTGGCTGACCAAAAGCCTATACAATGAGTTATGAGGAACTATTTATAGCAAAGGGTGGGGTGACCCTTGACATTCCCCTTCGTGACAGTTCAACTCCCCTCATGACTCTTCACCTACTCTATGACTGTTACATCCAACTATTGACACTTGAATTACACTTGACATGACTCAACGTTACAATGCACAGGTACTCATGTGAGACAACATGGCTTGAGAAAGCCAAGCAAGACATCGCTCACACTTGGTTCGGTGTGGTGAGACCAACTCTTTGACATGCTTGTGATGGTGAAGGTGGTGAGCTGATGCCAAGCTTGTTCGTCCGTGATGGTGTGCATGCACCTCATGGGGACATCTTGTTGATGTGAACTCTTGGCTCCATTACAACTGGTGAATTGGTTCAGCTCCTTCATCCAACTCATCTACTAACATGCACATTTTCTTCTTGAGTGCGTCGGAATTGGCAACACATTGATGCACAATGTCCGTACTGATCTTCAAGTGTGTGTTGGTGGTGTTATGCTCCTATACCAATAGGTCTCATATTTCATGATTGACTTGATGGGCCATGTAAAATGTTCATACCTTTCCTGGTTGCAAAGGTTTTCCATATTGTTAAACAATAAAAAGAGTTTAAAAAATGTAAAGAGGGTATACCCTAAAAGAAAAATCAAAGGGTGAAAAGAAATAAGATGGTAAAAAAAGTGAAGAAAAATGAACCCCACCAAAAGAAAGACCAAGGAAAGTGTGCAAGTCTAAATGCCACTACTTTTACTCTTATGTAATAATCAAATTGTGTGCAACTTGTAACTTATGCCACAATTGGTGAACAGTGAAATAGTTTAAACTTGGCTAGTTCATATTTGAATTTCATGTTTTAGAGATAGAGAATAAAATCTTACCAAAATGTTTAATCTTGGCAGATAAGTAGATAGGTAGAGTGAATAAAAGGAGCTCAATAGTTTAATCTGAGCCCTTGGATGTAATAAGGTTAGACTTAGATAGATTTCTATATGTAAAAGAAAAAAGTATGATAAGGGTTTTCCAGTCCAAGTGCACCCTAATAAAGAAGAAAAAATGTCAGGCTAAAGTAGGTAGGGTAAGTAGATGGTGTTGCAGAATTACTTGTGATGGATAATGTCTCCAAATGTGTTAATTTTCACTTTTATCACAAGGATAAGGCAGACATTTCACTTGATGCAGTTCAAGCAGAACAAGGTTAAATAATTAACTTCCCTTCATATTTTTCCCTAAAGACTTCACTAATTCCCCCTAAAGTATTAAGGTCTTTGAAAATTAAAGGGGCTCAGAGAATTTCTCTGACTTCTGGAGGGACCGGACCCTCGGCCCAATAATTTAAAATGGCCTAAGTACTCAAAACCATCTATAAATCATTCATTCACTCTCATAAGTCTTTTCCTAAGTAAAATCCTATTTTACTTAGGAAAAATGTGCAATATCACATAAAAACTCCTTTTCCACTTTAAGCCTAAGTTTAAATGTATACTCTAATGTTTTTACTTAGCACTTTTTATCACATTGCTTCATATTAATTTCTGACTTATATTATATAAATCCTTTGAAAATTTCACCCTATCCCATATTATTAAATATATAGAAAAAACCCCAAATTGTTAAATATCCCGCCCCGGTTAAATATAACCATAATCCGTATTAAAATAAGGATTAATGAGTTAATCAGTAACCCATTAAGAACCTTGACTTTCCGCTTTATTGCACGGGATTAATTAACCCTCTGGGTTAAATTAATAACCTCCTTAGCCATTCTCAGTCGACCCGATATGATTGATTAATTGTTAAATATATTGGGCCCGCATACATAAAGCCCCGCCGTACCCCGCTCCCGTCCACCGTTAGATCTCGTCCTTATCATCCAACGGTCGACGATGATATCGCCCCCCCTGGTGACCGCGCTTTAACGCGCGATCACCAGGCAGTTTTCAAAACCATACTCTACCACGCATCAGGCAATCCATGGAATCGCTAGCCTCTAGTCAAATACCACCTAACTCCAAAAGCGGTGTGATTGCGTACTGCTTACCGCCCTCCATAAAATGACAAAATGTCATTTCCCTGCATACGTCAACCACCCGATAATCCAAAAAACCCCCGCCAACCAAGATTTTGTGAATAAAACCAATGAAATGTCATTTTCAATGTTTTATACGGAAAACTGTGTTCCCATGCAAAGAGATGTCTCGGTCAACCGCTGAAGCTTTTTAACCGCCACCTGGTTAGAAAATGTGCAGCGACACCGTCCAGAACCTGTTATCCATCCTGCCATTGCACTGTTCACTTCCCCAATATAAGTATTTACCCATTTCCACCGAAACCCTGCAAGTTTTGTTTTTATACTGAATATTCCACAGAAAGGACCAATTTCGCTATATATTCAGTCGTTGTTCACCATATAGGTTCCCAAACCTGCTGTTTTCACTATTGTTAACAGAAAACCCAAGTTCCATTCCTGAATCCACAAGAACCAGTGATGGAAACTCCTATAGCTCTGAATGTTGTACCTATGAATGCCCCTCACAATGATTTAGATTATCTGCCCTTGACCGATAAAGATTTTCAGATAAAAGACTTATCCAGTAATGAAAACCACCCAAAGATCTTTTGCCAAGCCAAAGACAACTATCTTAATGGCTCTGAAATCTTAGGACTGTGGGAATCCAACCTTCCCATGTACTTCCTCCCTTCAGTCCATGTTTTCCCAGAGATCATTCATCACTTCTATGCCAATTATGACCCTAACCAAAGAGCAGTCATGTCCCCAAGTCAAATAATCCTTTTTCCCATAACTGCTCAGTCCATTAATGAAATGTTGCAATTCCACTCTAGTCATGCTCTCACTCCCCTTTCTATGGGATACTTACTTCAAAGAGCTCCCCAATTGTCTCAATCAGAACTGACTCGCATCTGTCAGATGTTCATGGACCCTAAACATCAGCCTAAATGCCCACCTCCTTATCTGTAGGTTCTCTTTACAGATACAGGAAGAATTATTATTGATATGATAGCCTCAATCATGGCATTCAACTCTGGAGAGTATTTTGATGAGATAACCTTGGTATTATTGTCAATTTTTACTGTTGGACAACCCCCCGCTATTAAATATGATTATGCCTCCTATATTGCCAACAAAATTCATGATCAATTCCTAATACTGGACAATGAAGGAGTCTTCAAATACACTACTTTCATCTATCATCTTCTGTTGTATTATCAGTCAGATAACTTCCCTTTACCCGTCAAGAAACTTGATACTAGAGGCATTCCAAGGTCTGTCATTTTTTGGAGTCCCATTTTCCATAATTCCATTGAGACCCCTTACACCTATAATGAGTTCATTGACCTATTTGTCCATCCAGCAACCACTTTATTGACAGGAGTTTCCCCTCCTAGGATAAATGGTGATATGAAGAAAATCCTCTAACTCTCTAAGCAGTACAAGATAGGTGACTGGTACCTATATAAGAATCACACAAAAATCAGGATTTATGGATGCGAACTTTTCACTTTTAAGCTACCAAAGTATGTTCCAATGAGACTCTTTGAATTGGAATATTTCAGGCAAATGATAAATTCAAACCTAGTCCATTTTTGTAATGCTAAGAAGAAAGCTCAGCTTAGAATCAAGAACCAGCAAGGCCCTTTTGTCTACAACACTAGGGAAGCATGGAAAGAAGCAGAAATTTTTTTAGAAGAGCAACTTAAGTTACAAAAGAGTTTTGGGTGGAAACGATATGATCCTAATAGTTTTATATTTGATAGAAGAATGAAGAATAGGTTGTCCCCATATATTCACCATAGAATTCCAAAAATTCAAAAATATGCAAATATGGATGAATGGAAGGAAGGTACCCTAGTAGAGCATGATAGTGAACAGGTCAATTTTGAGAAAGGTAAGAGAGACCTTGAGAAAACACTTGACATGGATTATTTTGGGTAGGTATCATTTAAGTTATCTCAGAGGTCAGGAGTTGGTTCCTCCAGTGCTCGAACCTCTCAGCAACCTTCACAGGAAACAAGTATACCAGCTATAGGGTCATCAAAGGGCAAGTAATTAGAGACCAACTTTCAACAAACCAAATAGCCTATAATGTCCAAGCAGCCTGAAACTCCCAGAGAATAGGCTCAAATACAGACTCCTCCCACTCAGATTAATATAGGGGAGCCTCCAATTCTGCAAACCCCTCTAAATGAGGAAAGAAACAAAAAGAGAGACAGGGAAAAAACTACCCCTGCCAGTGAACCATTAGGACAGCCTGGAACAAAGAGATAGAGATTAAATTCCATTTCAGAGGAGGAATTTGCAGAAGAAAATACAAATAGTCAGAGGGAAGAAAGAGTGGAAAGCCAACAAACTTTCCTAACAGGAGGAACATACACTAGCTCTCAGAGGCAGGAGTTAGAAAGGCAGAAAAGCGTAGAAATATCTTCTTCTGTGCCACCAGGGACTGATGCCTCAGACATCAAGAAAACATTCACAGAAATAAAAGCCAGGAATGATCCATTGAGGCTGCAGGTTTATAACCAATATTTGAAGATGGCTCCTACAAATCAACAGAGATTGATGTCAGCCTATGACATCAAAGAAGGAAAGATGATAATGAGCTATTTCAAGCCTAAGGTGCAGCAGACTAGATCAACAACAGATTATCTTAGAACAAATTTTGAAGTCATGGCAAAGGATATTCATCCTTTGGATCAAATTGAGTTGCATAGGCAAACGGGAGAAATGATTTACTCAACCTTGACTGGCAAGGAAATGATGGCCCACAGGTTACAAAATTCTTTGGACAACACTACTGCTCAACTACACTTAGAAAAGGCCTCCTCTCAAGCCAAAGATAATAAAATAAAAACCTTAGAAGAAATAATTATTGGATTGGGCCATGATCCCAAGGATGCAAACGTTATAGAAGCCTTGATAAAAAAGAAAGATGAAGATATTGCTGCCCTAAGGAAGCAACTAAAACTGCCACCTTCAAGACATCGACAGACTAATGAGGTTATAAAGCAAAAATCTGAAGAAGAGGTGATGGATTTACTCTTAAAGCTAAATGAACGACTTAATGATATTGAACAAGCACTTGAAAAGGCATTGAAGGATAAGCAGGGAGAGTCAACCTCCCAGCCTCCCAATGTAATACAAGTAGTATCAACAGCAGTCCCATCAACTCTTAGAGCAGCATTGGCACCAAATATTCCAGTAGTCACAGCAGAGGTAGTTACAGGTACAATAGCAACAAGAATAGCAGGAGTAGCACATGGTAGTACTGCTAATTTGAGTATAGAGGAGTTAATAAAATCAATGGATGACTTGAAACTACAACTTTCAGAACTAAATAAGGTAAAGGAGAAATATGCCAAAAAGGAACGAAGC
This sequence comes from Pinus tabuliformis, assembly GCA_031772625.1. Lineage (NCBI taxonomy): Eukaryota > Viridiplantae > Streptophyta > Pinopsida > Pinales > Pinaceae > Pinus > Pinus tabuliformis. The sequence goes on from CM062814.1 coordinate 148,384,003, forward strand.
TATGATCTCAAAAATAAATGTTGTAGAAAAGACAAGAGAGATTAAAGTGTTAGAAAACAAAATGAAATCATTGGAGAAAGATCTTACATTTGACAATCCTCTATCAGAAATTAAGAGAATTCTTTGGGCCAACATCACTCAATCCATAAATGATGTTTGGCCATCCATCCAAGTGATTTTTGAGCAGATTGATCTTCTGAAGGTAGCCCAAGAAGAAGTCCAAAGGACAAGAGCAGAATTAGGAAAAATGCCTGAGGAAGCCAACAGGCTCATACATTTTTTGAATACTAGAAATAAAGAACAACTGGAGGGGTTAGGCATTAATGACAGGACAGAAACCATTTTGGAAATCAAAAGGGTATTAACCAAGAAAACTTTGATGTAGAATTTAGAAAGAAGATGTCATGACATGCAGGCAGAGATTAATTCTTTTATGGAGAAGTTTGATATTTTGTAGGGTAAAGGACTACCCAGTCCTTTAGTGATTAATGACAGATTAATGAGGCATAAAGATTATGTGGAGAAATTGAATAAGTATGCAGGCAACCATGCAAGTTCATCTACAAGTGCATTAGGAATAAAAGCACTCCCTACAGGCCGAGTTCTCTATGACAGCCTAGAGAACTTATTCTATGTCGAGCATGAACTAAATCATTTGTTCCCAATTCAGCCTAGATTTTTCAGTTATACAGAAACAGATGAAACCCTCAGAAAGCTTCAGAAAACCAGAATACCACAACCAAAATGGTGGGAAGAAATGCTTGAAATTTTGTAATTTATTCTAGGTAAAAGGTAAATTTTTATTTTTGCTACCGTCAATGAAGGTAAAGAGGATGAAAAGAGATCAACAGATAAAGAGTATTAGATGCAGGTAAAGTGTATCAATAGGAAGTTCAAAATAGAGTAGCCAGCACATAATTACACCAAGGACAGCAAGAGGCCAAATCATAGGGCCTAACTTCAGCACATTCTTGAAAATAGGGATATAAAACCATTCAATTGCCTTATCTATCATTTACGAGGTCTTCTAGTCCTATCTTCATGAAAGATATGATTAGTCACCCTAGTTTATATCTCACTTTGTTATGAGATATTTCATTGTAAAAAGTTTTATATAAATACCCCCTGAATTGGAGTATTGAGTGTGGATTCTTAGACATTGCTATAATATTGACTATTTTGGAATAAAGTGTTGTTGGACCAGCTTTTGTATGGCTTGCTGGATAAAGAATTGATGCAAAGGAATTTCCAAAGATTTCTTGAATCAAACACCGGATCAATAAGTCCTCTATACCTTATTTTTTAAATTTTTCCTTGTTTATTATATCATCTATGTTTCATATCTGAATGATAAACGAAAAAGATTGATTCGGAATATGCTTGATTGCACTCTGTTTTCAATTGTTATTATTCTCTATGTTTTCTTCTGATTTAGGATAAATAGTGAAATCTTAATTGCTCCTGTTTTCAAGTTCATTCACTTTGATTATTTATTAAAGAATACTTAAGTTCTCTTTAGTAGTAATCATTCAAGTTCCCTCTTTAAATAGGCTGAAGGATTTTTAACTGCCCTTCACCCATTTTAAACCCATTTCATCTATTTCAAGTTGTTATTTGTTCCCTGTTTGACCATCTTTCCCTGTGAAACCATCTTTTGTTAAGAAACCAAATCCAGTTAAGCCATCTTCTTTGACTCCATTAGCCCAATGGCCTAAACTACTCAATCCTACCCCTCTGCTATTGAATATCACCACCCAAACTCAAACAAAACTCCTAAAATTCACAACTAGCCTAATATCTTTCAAAACCAAGCTAAATCATAAAGAGAGAGCCCTCTCTGGATATAGATTGGCTAAATTTTGTATCTAAAAGTTGGTTTGCGGTTACCTTGGACCCCTTTCCTCTTCCCAACAAATTCAAGGAAAATTTGAGTGATAACAGGTGGTCATGCGCATCATCTTGCTGAAGTACATGTTCAGCCCAAGTTGGACTTTCTTCTTGTCTTCGCCTTGGTGAGTTTGTTTAATGGGTTGGATTGCATGCATGTGCTCAATGACATGCATGGTGTTGAATCCCTTGCATGCGATCAACAACACTGCTCACCATGTATGCTCTATGTCAATTGCTGGGATGGATCCTTAACTTGTACGGGCACAATTTCATCCATGAGTTCATGTTGCGCTCACTCCTATTCCTCTTCTTGTTGCAACTCATTCGTCTGTCTGTGCAGCTTCATGTTCTTCCTGAGTTGCTGCTTTAGCACATGCAACTTCTTCATTGTTCCATCTTTTGCCTTCGCGCGATCTTCATGTCGTACCGTCACTTCATAGCCGAAGTCTCCAAAGTTTCTTTCATCATCAATTTACCTTCTTGAGCTTGCAACCTTGTTCCGCATCCATGTTGTTAACAACCCTCCTCTTGCATTTGATGCATTTGGTATGTTGCCTTTAGCTGTTGTTCATGATGTTTATTGTTGTGATGTTTCTACTGTCATATCTTGACGTCCTTGTCTACGAATAACTTGATGTCTTCATGGGTAGGAAATTCCATGGACACTTGGTCGATTGCATCCCCAAGTGTGCTATGAATGGTGTCTTCATCTCTGATCTCCTGGAAACCATTTTACCTGTACTGCTAAGAGGCAGATGAACACCTGGGATACCTGGAGACATGGCAAAACTCATGGAAAACAATCTGACAATTGAAAACCAAAATGAACATGAGAACTGACTTGCAACATACCTGGGTGCATGATCATGAAGGTTGCGCAATTTCGGTTGGAAGGTCGGGAGACTGACTGCCAAGACTACACAAGGTATAGTCTGATCTGTTGGGAGACTAGCTGACTACTGGAACTACATAATGCACACTCCAGTCTAGATGCTGACTGCTGGGATTGCACAATGCACAATTCCAGTTGGGAAGGACTACTGGCCTAGGGATAGATTTGCCCAATTTCTTGGACCAAACAGCCATTTTCCTCCAGAAATGTGAAAAATAGTCCTAGAGGCTAGTGTTGGGCAAGAATGCATAAATTTGGAGAGGAAGGTGAGCCTTCCTTCCCTAGATTGCACAATGTAGCCTTGGTGAAGGCAGAGTCTAGGCCAAGGTTGGCCAGACTCGCTGACAGGAAACTTAAAGCAACTAAGACAGTAAATACATGGTAACACTAAGTGATAGAAGAAGTGATTGACAGTGCATGCAAAACATGAATGAAAAATTCAACAAACAGATCAACATGCATGTGGGTGAGACAGTTCACCGGTTGGGCGAATGTCCATGCAAAAAAGTTTCATGCATGCGACAACAGTGAGATAGCAACGAAAAATGAAACAGAGCTAGGACATGCTAGTATATATGTAAACGACAGAAAGCTTTCAAATAAATCCACCAAACAATACTCCCACAAGCAAAAACACAAAAAGCAATAGAATTCCAGCACAAGGCATGGAAAGCACGCTTACCCCAAAAGAGCTGAGCTGAATGTGTCGAATGCTCCTAGATGTGATGTGGGATGTCAGAGCCACAAGGTTGATGAGAGGAATGAGCTCTGCAGAGTCTAGTTGATGAGTTTTGATAACATCGAGGTTGTGACGTGCATGCCACAAATCCAAGGGAAGCGACACTTGGTGGGAGGTTTGAAGATTGCTGCTTGCATGTAACCTCTAACTGCTAAAGATAGATCCATGAAACAAGGGATGCCTTTGCATGGTACCTTGGGAGAAGCAACCAATGCATGCAAGTCTGTTTCTCTCTCTCCTAGAGGGAACCATTCAACTCAGCTGCACATGCAAGAGACTACTCGACTGCTGGAGAAAAATGTGCATTTCTGGCTGGGAGCAGGGCTGGCTGCCCAGGAGATTTGTGCAATTTTTTAGCAGAGAAGTTGACTTCTACCCATATTTGCACAAATTCTGAGTTGAGTAGCCTTGCTGGGTAAATTTGTGCAAATCTTTCTAGGAGTGTTGGCAGGAAGGATTGCGCAATCCTAGAGCCCAGCAGGTGGCCAGAGAGGATTGCGAAATTTCTGGAGGGAAGGTTGGTTTCCCTCAAGAAATGCGCAATTTTCAAGGGGAAGATGCTTAGCCTATAGCTAGACCAAGTCCGGGTAAATAGCCTATGAGGGGAATGGATCACGTTGTGACTGACAAGCTGCCTTTGTGCAATAAAGACACTGAAGCTTGTGAACTTGACGAAGAAAGGCAAGTTGTTGTGAAGGTTGGAAGGGAGGCTCCAAAACGAGGTTAAGGAAAATTTTTGGAGGGTGTTTGTAGCTACTACAACAAGATGCTACAAAAATATTCCTTTTCTTAAGCATGGGAATACAATGATATGAAGGGCATTGATCCTAAAACATGTATGCATCATATTTATATTCAAGAAAATTCCAAATCAGTTAGAAAACCTTAGAGAAGGATGAATCCTAATCTCAGAGAAATTATTAAGGAGGAATTACAAAAGTTAATGTGAATTTCATTTATTCAATATTAGATAGTCAATGGGTTTCACCTTTGGTGATTTTTCCAAAGAAGAATGGAAAATGGAGAGTGTGAATGGACTATAGGGAATTAAATAAAGCTACTTTGAAAGATCATCTTCCACTACCTTTTATAGATCAAGTACTACATACTTTAGCAGGAAAGAAATACTTTTCATTTATTAATGCTTTCAGTGGATATAACCAAATCCAACTAGCACCAGAAGATGAGGACAAAACAACCTTTACATGTCCATGGGGCACATTCTTACATGATACTTCCTTTTGGGTTATGTAATGCACCTACAACATTTAAAAGGGCGGTTTTGGGTATCGTTTCTCATCTAATTCATGATTGTGTCGAAGTTTACATGTATGCCTTTACTATCTATGGAAATAATTTTGAAGAAGCTCTTGAAAAATTAGAAAAAGTTCTCATTAGGTGTAAAGAAGAAAATATGTCATTAATTCATGAGAAATGTTTTATGATGTTTAATGAGGGAATTGTTTAGGCCCCCATATTTCAAGTGATGGAATTATGGTGGATACATATAAGGTAGAAGTAATTTCTAAAATTTCAATTCCTACTTGTCAAAGAGATGTTAGAAGTTTTCTTGGTTTTAATGGTTATTATATAAGATTCATAGAAAAATTCACAAAAATAGCCTCTCTAGTTTTCAAACTTCTTATGAAAGACTGTGATTTTATTTAGAATTCTGACAACCAGAAAGAATTTGAGTCATTGAAGAAAAAAATCATTAAAGCAGAAATTTTAAGGGGACCTAATTGGTCTCTTCCTTTTCGCATTTCAATCGATTCTTTAGATACAACTTTAGGAGTTGTGTTGGGAGAGAATGATTTAACTCATGTTTTTATTACACAAGAAAAAATTTGACTCTTGCAGAGTTAAGTTATACTGTAACAAAAAAGGAGTTGTTAGGTGTTATGCATGCCATTAACAAGTTTCGACATTATATCATTGATTATGAAGATTTCATTCATACAGATCATTTTTCTATTGGATATGTAAGGAACAAACCAATTTCTAATGATAGGATCACAATATGGTTGTTTTGTTGCAGGAATTCAATATTACTATTCTTCACAGACCAGGAAAGGAAAACATAGTTGTTGGTTTCCTTTCTAGGATGTAGAATAGTAATAATAATGATGTTCATGTAATAGATAATTTTTCTGATCAATATACTTTTGTAGTATCTATTAAAAGTCCTTGGTTTATTGATATTTATAGCTATTTCGCTACAGGAAAGTTACGTCCACAATTATCAACAAAAGAGAAGCAAAGAGTTATCAATTCCAGTGCACCTTATTCTTGGATAGTGGAGAATTATATAGAAATAAACCTAACTTAATCATCTGAAGGTTAGTTCGAGAGGATGAAGTACCAGAAATATTGAAAGCTTGTCATGATGAACAATATGGAGGATACTTTGCTGATAAAAAAACTACTTACAAAGTCCTTATTTTGGGATATTATTGACATTATCTTTTTAAGGATGCCAAAGAATATGCAAAGAGATGTGATAGCTTCCAAAGAATGGGAAAACCTATTCCATCAATGAGATTCCTCTATAACCACAGGTACTTGTAGAGCCTTTTGAAAAATGGGCTCTAGATTTCATTGGTCCAATCAATACTCCGTATAAATAGAAAATGTATATACTTGTTTGTAAAAATTATGTTACAAAATGGGTAGAAGATAATCCATTTTCATTTGGAACTAAAAATGTTGCAGCTACATTTATTTTTGAGGAAATTTTTACTCACTTTGATGTCCCAACGGAAATTGTGATAGATCAAGGTTCTCAATTTACATCCAAGTTGGTGTAGAAAATAATGGAGCAATAGAAAATCAAACATTGGAAGTCTACTCCATACCATCCACAAGCCAATGAGAAAGTGGAATTGACCAGTAAGGTAATTAAGTCAATTATAACCATGATTGTGCATTTTCATAGAAGATATTGGGCAAAAAAGCTTCCAAAAGCACTATAGGCATATCGTACCACATGGAGAAATACAACTAGACATACTCTTTATGAGCTTGTCTATGGGAAGGAAGTTTTGCTTCCAATTGAGTTCCAAGTGGATACCTTTAGAACAACAACAAAATTGGGCCTTAATCTATCTAAAGTTGAAAAACAAAGGTTAGAAAAATTGAATGAGCTAGATGATATTCGACAAGATGTTATCCAAAGAATCAACATAGTTCAGCAACAAAGATCAATATGGCATGACAAATTCATTAAAGCTAAAATGTTCAAGCTAGGTGATTGGGCTCTTCTTTTTATTCTAAATTCAAATATTTTCAAGGAAAATTTTAGACTAATTGGCTTAGTCCTTATGAAATAGATATTATCTTTGATAATGGAGCAGTTAGAATCAAAACCTTTGATGAAAAAAAAAATCCTTCCTAATTAATGGTCATAGATTAAGAATATATCATAAACCATTAACAAAAGAATAATTTGTCAAATATTTACAAGATAATTCTGATTTCATGTTGGTTGAGAAAGGAGATTTTTCTCCTTATCCTCCAACCCAGTTGTAATTTTGTTTTCTCAAAATTAAAATGATAATAATAATATGCTGGGACAGGGTCCCCGGGATTAGTTTTAGAGTTAGTTTAACCCAATTTTGGAAAGTTTTATAAAGAATGTAAAGTCTTCGCGAAATGTGGATGTGGAGCACGCAGCTAGATAACAGACAAAGGGGCTTTAGCCCCTTGTTTGGGTAAGTAATAGGTCAGTTTTGAGACTCACCCATGGGTCGCGGGCCATGGTATTGTATTGAAAATGCTATATATTTGAGTCATAGCAAGTCTATATGAGTAAGTTAGGAAGTAACTAGAAGAAACAAGAAGATAGAGATTGTTTGGGCAAGTGCTAAGGTAGGAAGTCTCTACTTCCTATACTTAGGAGAAAGGGGAAGGATCTTGTAGCTAAGTGCACATGAGGCCTTGGTAAGTCCGCAGCTAAGTGTGCATGCCCCTACAGTTGAGTGTGCGGGGTGGAGAAATCTGTAAATTGAACGTTGGAACTGAATAAAGACTAATTTTGAAGAAATATGTTGCATCTGAGTATTATTGTTAATCTTGTTTATGTTGTGTTATGTTGCTCAATAGTATGTTTTTTGTGGATTAATGTATAAATTATGCTACACAAATCTATTGAATCTATACTATTTATGCATGAACTAAGTAATTATTTGTTTTTGTGAAGATAAGGGTTAATTCTTTTATGATTTCTGATGAATTGGATAGATCTGTGTGAAGGTAGATCTAGGGTTATTAATTAGTGTGTGAAAGTAGATAGACTGCTTCTTTAGGGTCTATAGAGTTTGATTGTAGACCTTCGCGAAGGTATAGAGGTTGTTTTCCCATAATTGCAGTAGCAAGCCATAGAAGGATATAGATCTGTGTGAAGGCATATCTAAGCTACAAGGGCTTAAGACCACTTATCACACTGTCTCTGGATGCAGAAACCTGGTTCTAGCATCCCCTAATACTGCTTCGGGTGAGACTGCAGCCTGCACTATGCAGGTTGTTTCTGAAAGGGCCAACAGTTAAGGTTTTGTTGCTTGGCACAAACAACTCTGAACCTAGGTCAAGCCCCCTTAAGCCAACAAATCGTTTCATTTCCAGGACAGAGGATCTATCTAAGAGATGTGTAATAGATGGTTCCCTACGAAGAAAGAGATTAACAAGTGGATTGATCGAAACATGCACATGTTTGCAACTCAAGAGAACACGAGCCCTAAATTATCCAAGGAACAGTGGTTGCAAATATTTTTGTACATAGACGAGACTAACGCGTTCTTCTACTTCTTCCCTGACGAACTACATGAGTGGTTGTCTAAGTTGGCCGATAGTCAAGGGACGTGGAGGCTTGACGGTCCTATAGTGTGGACCCTTGAACTGGTGTGACATCTGGAGGCATGAAAAATAAATATCGCATGGGCTGTGGATCATTGGATTGATTGCACATTGGGAAGTTTTGTGACTTATTTCATGATCGACAGAAATATTAGCTATAGCAAAGCGAAACAAAGGCTCTTTAAAGGACCGCGAGGTAAGTATTTGAAATCATTAAAAATTGGGATTAAAATGTTGTTATGTGAAAAAAGGGTTATGCAGTTACCTTGATTTTTGGGGCTACGTGAAGCGGGAGATTCTTTAGAGTAAATGAAGGATCAAGCCTAGAATATAGTCCGCTCATTGAACCCCCTTCAAGTGACGATGAAGGGACGGTATTGACTACGTCGCAAACTGTAGTTCAGTTAATTACACAGGGTACCTTGAGGACACCTCATCCATCCACTCCACCTCTGCCTCATGCACCTACACCTTCACCCCCTCCACCTCCACTTCCACCATTCAACATGACGAACGTGATGTAGATGCCAGTTTTTAAAGGGGTAGGGAGCGAAGATCCCGAATAGTTTTGGTTTGTCGTAGGAGATGTTTGGAAAACATAGCAGATTAAAGATGATAATATTAAGAAAGTGAAATTGGTTACAACCTTACAGGATCACGCCTTAATATGGTACATCAAGTATTGCACTGATAACCCCAACGTGACGTTGGCAGATACCCAACAAGCTCTGAACAGGGAGTTCAATAAGCCTAAGTAAGAGGCACAGTCAGTAATTGAATTTAAGGAAATCCACCAGAATAGATGAGACACCTTAGGACTTTGATCAAAGGTTGAAATGCCTAATCAGGAAGGCCAATATGATAATCAGAGATTCCTAGCATCACGATTGGTATATAACATCACTCTTGCCACATTTAAGAGTTCCTTTGTCACAACAGAAGGTAGAAACACAAGAAAAATCCTTGGAGATTGCGATGAGGCTGGATTCCTCGCCTATAAATGATACAGACCTTGGAGTGCAACATATTGACTCACAGCTAGAAAGACTGCACTTGGAGTTGCAGAGCCTAAAAAAAGGAAAGGAAGCTCAGCTAGAGGTGCACACTAAGATTTGGTGTCTGAAGTGTAAGAGCCATGGACATGATAAGGACCATTGCCCGGTCTATAAGAACTATATTATTGGGGGAGGGTTTGTTCCCCTAAAACTAGAGAATAATGTTGGGCCGAGTATGGGAGCTGTGATGTGGTTCGCTATCTATCAGGTTACATGACAACAAACGAATGATAACTACCATTTACTGTAGAAGTTTTTACAGACCCCTTAGCAGTTGTTTTGAAATTTTTGTAAATTTGTGGGACATGATGAATGCCATTGTAGAAGTTATGAGTTGATGATGGATAAAACCCCTACCTACCGAATGCAGGCAGAAAACTAGCCTCAAGATCAAGGCATAGGAGCAGTGCGCGGAGGATTCCAAGGTCAAGAACGAGGAAGAGGTGGTGGACCAGGTCGAGGGCATGGGCAAGTCATATGTTATAACTATGGCGAAGCAGGGCACTTCGTGCGAGATTGTACAAACCCCACACATCCCTCGTGTCAATATTGTCGACAGTTTGACCATGTCATAGAGGAATGTCTAGTGCTTATGGAAAAGATGAAAGAAAAGAAGGCACAGCTCCAGCAGCCTACGCATAACATATATATGGTGAGGGCTCAGCCCCACGAGGAAGATCACAATGTAAATATAGTGACCAAAAGTGTTATGGCGACTGGTGTAGATAAAGGTAAGCAGCCTAAGGATAATGGATGGGTGCGCAAGGCTACTAAGAAGGAAGTCGAATTTGATCTTAATCGCGCTAAAGAAACCTTCATGGAGGCAAAGAAGAACTTCATTGAGGCTTCTACCTCAGGAAGTCAGGAGAAAATGTCAGAGACTAGTGTGACACAAGAAGTAGATCCTTCAGTACTAGCTACTTTTCTGAAGGCTTGTATGAAGTTACTACGTGATTAGAAAGCAGTAGATGTGTTGTAAGAGTTAATCGACAAGTGCGCAAATAAAGAGGAGACTCCTACTAATCAGCGCAAGGTGAGGAAAATTGGTAAGCATAAGAAGCGCATGGGGCCCGAGATGAGGCTAACTGCATAGATAAGTGAATATGAAATGGACCAGGTAATCTTGGATGAGGGGTGTGATGCGAATATCCTACCTAATAAGACGTGGGAAAGGATGGGGAGAGTTGCACTACAACGGTCTCCTATTCAGCTGCGAATGGAAAATCAACAGAAGATTATCCCTATGGGGCACTTATATGGTGTAACGGTGGACATTGAGGGCGCAAGCGTGCTGACTTTGAGGTCATTGAAATCGTCGATGATAGTAACCCATACCCTGTGCTACTAGGAATTGACTGGGCTATTCATATGAACATGGTAATCAACTTGAAGAATTAGAAGATGAACTTTGAGAAGAAGTCGCTCAGGGTTGTAGTGCCATTAGCCGAAGGAGCATGTTACACTGAACCTGTTCGCGAATATGTAGAAAGTGATGATGATTTGGATTAGATATATGATATAATAGTGCGAGATGAAGATTGCATCAATCCTACAGCTGATGGATGAATTATGTGGGACATGGATAACTCCTGCACCTTCGATTCAGATGAAGAGCTTGAACACTAGTAGAATCAGTTACGTAAAGTATCTACGCTCTGTTGTAATATGCTAACCAAGTCGCTGCGGTGTGTCTCGGTTGAGGTAAAAAATCTTCCACATTATGATGGTTTGATTGAGGTGGAGCTATTTTTGGATGAATTTGAAAGGGAAGTACCGAAATAACATCGCTTCCAGGTGCTGGAATTGGCGCTGCACGCTACGCTTGCCCGTTGGTGGGGTACGAACAAGGAGAACTTTGCTGGATGGAAGGAATATAAGAGAATGATGAAATTAAGGTTTGGATATTTTAATACTCGGATGACATAAAAATACAGTGGGAAGGATGATCCACGTGATCATTTGGCACGATGGACTAAGGCCCGGGGAACAAAACCACAACCAGAATGGGTGCACATTTCTGTCATACCTTAGATACAATTCCAATGAATTAGTATCTAGAGATAGAGCTTCACCATGGAACAACTAAATGGGACATTTTAAGGGAGAGATTTTTGTTAACTTTAAGCTTTGAAGATGGATTTGAGAGCATTGATGAAGCGCTCCAAGAGATAAAAGTAGCGATATTCAAAACATCGAACGGACTGGTAGAATGGGCTCAACCGGATTGGAGTACACAACTACGCCATGCACTAGAGTGTTACAATGTGACGACCAAAGAAGAAGAATAAGATCCATGTAATATCACCATCCCGGAGATAGAAGGACAATGCAAATTTGAAGGACTGAAGGTGGTGAAATCTGATATATCATAACCTTTGAAAACTCGACAAGTAAACATTAGATCTAAATAAGAACCTAAGTTCACGAAGATAGGAGACTATTGGGACGAAGATATGGTTGATAAGGTAGTTGAGTTGCTGCGTGAGTAGCATGATTTATTCCTAATGGATTTTTGAGATTTGAAAGGAATCATTGGAGATTTAGGTGTTATGAAGATTACGTTGAAGCCAGATGCGAAGCCTGTCAAGCAGAGGCCGTATCGGTTGAATCCAAAATATAAAGAGAAGGTGCGCCAAGAACTAGATAAGATGTTGGATGCCGATATTATTGAGCTAGTAGAGGAATTTGATTGGGTGAGCCCAATGGTGGTCTAAGAGAAGAAACAAAAAGGTGAAATTCAGATCTGCGTATATCTGAGAAAGCTAAGTGATGCATGCACGCACGATCCGTTTCCAACACCGTTTATTGACGAAGTATTAGAGAATGTTGGCAGACATGAGGCGTATTTGTTTATTGATGGTTTTCTAGGATATCATCAAATAAAGATCGCGCTAGAAGATCAAAGCAAGAAAACCTTCGCGATAGAGTGGGGTTGCTTTCAATATACCATAATGCCCTTCGGATTGAAGAATGCGCCTGCAATTTTCTCCCGAGTAGTAATCGCAACGTTCAAAGAGTTTATTCATAAATTCTTGGAGGTGTATTTTGACGATTGGACTGTGTTTGGGTTGGTGAAGCACCATGTTATGAGTCTGTGCCTTATGTTGGATACCTATTAAAGATATTAGATCGCACTGAACTTGAAGAAGTGCATATTCTGTGTGCCCTTTGGAATTTTTCTCGGCCATGTTGTATGTAAGAAGGGATTGATGGTGGACCCTGTGAAGATCACTGTAATTGTGAATTTGGAAGCTCCTAGGAATGTGAAACTGCTACGCGCGACATTAGGACACACTGGGTATTAGAAGACGCTTATCAAGGCATATGCTCAGATAACTGCGTCGATGGAGAAAATATTAAAGAAAGATACAATGTTTTTCTGGGATGAAGACTGTCAGCGCAGTTTGGATGTCTTGAAGGAAAGGATGGTGAAAATGCCTATTTTGGTGTTTCTGGACTGGAATAAAGAGTTTCATGTGCATGTAGATGCCTCTTGCATTGCGATTGGTGCGGTATTAACACATACAGTTGAAGGATAGATTGATCATCCGATAGCCTTCACGAGCAGAAAGTTATCCAAAGCTGAAAATAATTACTCCACTACAGAGCATGAAGGGCTGGCAATGGTCTACGCGCTACAGAAGTTTAGGAATTATTTGTTAGGTGGACATTTTAAAATGTATACAGATCACTCCGCACTGAAGTACCTGGTCAATAAGCCTTTTTTGGGGGGGAGATATGTTGATGGTTACTATTGCTTCAGGAATATGACTTTGAAATGATTGTAAAGCCTGGAAGGCTAAATGAAGGTCCATACCATCTATCAAGGATTGAAATGGGTGAAGAACCAAGTAGTTTGGAGGAAGGACTGTCGGATGCACAACTCTTTGCGGTGTGCATCACAGACGATCATTTTTACGATATCATTCACTTTTTAACCATAGGAACAACTTCGGAAGGCTATTCTATGTATCAAAATAAGGAGTTAGTAGTTTGCGTTGCAGATTTTTCGGTGATTGTGGGTCACTTGTATAATATGGGAACATGTGAGATACTTCGAAGGTATGTTCGTGAGTTTGAACGCACTAGTATCCTCGTGGAAGCACATGCGGGAATGGCAGGAGGTCACTACGCAGGAAAAGCAACCATGCAGAAGATTTTGCACGCTGGGTTATGGTGGCTGACATTACACACGGATTTTAAGGCATATTGCAAGGCGTGCGATGCTTTCCAATGGATAGGGAAACCTTCATGAAGGGATGCATTTCCTTTAAATCCTTAGGTTTCATTGTAGTTATTTGATAAATGGGACATTGAATTTATAGGTCCTATACAACCACCAGGTAAGAATACGGGCATGTGATATCATTACTGCAACTGTGTACTTAACCAGATGGGCGGAAGAACAACCAATGAAAGATTGTACAGCTGCCATTGTTGTGAAGTTTTTATTTGAATATGTCTTAATGCGGTTTAGATGTCCTAGGATATTCATGATTGATAGGGGTACACATTTCTTGAATGAAATGATCAGCACGATGCTTGAAGAATTCCAAGTGTATCATCAGAATAGCACGCCCTATCACCCACAGGTGAATGGAATGGTGGAAGCTTTTAATTTTTTTTTGGAGAATGCATTGACAAAGGTTTGCAATGCGTACAGGAATGACTAGGATATTTGTGTCCCAACATTGCTATGAGCATATAGGATGACTTGCAAGAAGTTGACAGGCCAAACATCGTTCAGGTTGGTCTATGGAATTGAAACAGTAATGCCTATGGAGTATATTGTGCCAACTTTATGTATTACAGCTTTGATAGAGATGACAGATTGTGAGACCTTGGAGGAGTGGCTCACACAAATCATAGAGTTAGAAGAAGACTGCTTTCCTGTAAGATTTCACCAGCAAGTGCAGAAGGAACGCGAGAAAGCATGGCACGATAGGCATATTAAGCTGTGCACTTTTAAGAGAGATGATTTAGTGATACTATATGACAGTAAGTTCACCAAATTTCTAGGGAAGTTTCAAATGCACTGGTTGGGGCCATATGTTTTTAAGGAGATCACGGATGGTGATGTAGTTCAGCTCGCAAAGCTGAATGTAGAACCCTTCCCTCGCAAAGTGAATGGAAGTATGTTGAAGTTGTACACATGGGACCCTGCCCCTACGCAATGACTATATGGTAGTAGGACAATCTTAGTAATCTAGGCAGCTGCAAGGGATTATGGGACTATAAACTACACTACCTGACGAGGTGAAAAACATTGTAGGGAGGTTGCGCGACGAACGATAGGAGTACGATAGGTGAAGCTGCGCACAATGAGTTGCACCATGGAAGATGGTGCTGCACATATGGGTCCAAAAGTAGCCATCGGAGTTACTATTCATGATTTGATGGCAAAAATTTCATTAAGAGGAGAGGGTAGGTACCATTTATGGTGAAAATATTTGAAGATATACCGCCAAATATGCATATATGATTAGAAACTAGAGGGATTTGGTCAGATTTGAATTCAAAACCTTCTATAAGTTGAGCATGTTGGTCCACCGAAGAACACTTTACATTCTAAGAATTGTCTGTGAGCTTTGTTGTTTGAATTTGATGAGTCTTTACTTTTTGGAGGTTCTTGCATCAATCCCAATATTTTCAAACTTACCGGAGTGGAACCGGAAGATCATTCTTACCAAAATGACTGCCACAAATCCTGTAGAAGCTATGAGTTCTAAAGTTATCGTTTCTGACGTGGTGAGCCCTGAGATAATAAGTATGGAAGACATGCCCATTGTTCCTATGGTGCCGAGGTTGCTTAGGCCGAAAAAATTAGCTACAAAAGAAGCAGAAGAAACCACTGCTGGTGAGACATTCACTGAGGAAGAACCCAGAGGTGAGACAGAAGGAGAAAAAGGCTAAACAACCAGAGAAAGTGGTAGATCCGGGGAAGGAAGAATTCCAAGGTGTGGAGGAGTTATATTCTGAGGAGGGAAAGCCTATTACAAGACTCTCGAAGTATATCCCTCCATGGAAAGGAAAATCCAAATTTACCAAAGACTGGGATTTCGAGAAATTCATGGTTTCGACGCCCCTGTTGCCTGAACTAGTTGAATTCGAAGGCACAGTCTTAGTGCGCATTCCAATGCTGAATATGGAAGATTTGGATCTTGCATACCATAAGAGATTCCCTCATTTGGCCACTAGAAAATATATGAAGAAGATTTATTATGAAGAAACCAGGGTTACATGGTTGGAACCCATGAAATGGGTCAGAGATGTTGAGCAGGTCGGGTTGTTGTACATGCTCTGCATGCCACATTTTCACAGATCAATAATCAACATGGTGTGTGTGCACTAGCTGCTCGTGCTGGTGCACGATGGGTGCCTATGGCTTGGGGAGCCCATCTCGATCACAGATATGCTAATTCATCAGATAACAAAGCTTCCCTACAAGGGAGCGGACCCTGCCAAGGAGTTTGGAGGGAAAAGTGGAGAAAAGGAGTTAGCAGATAAGATGAAGGTGGAGTTTGGTCTCATAAATAAGTCACGCAGATACTCTATCCACTCTATTCAGGACTAGGCGATGTAGTTCGCTTCCCAAATACTTGCAGGAAAAATCATGAGGAAATGTCATGCAGACGAGGTTCTAGCGCCTGTAGTATCATTGGTTGCCCAATGCACGAAGGGGGTACAATACAACTATGTGAAGTATTTGTGCAAGGAGTTCCTCACGAACTTTCGTGAATCGCAGGAGGACAACAAGCCCTTCCATTATGCATGGCTTCTACTATCAATAGTCTTAGTAGCATGGAAATTGCCAAAGGACAACTAGTTTCCTCTACAGGCAGAAGACTTACCAGAGGCAGCGAAGTTCGCTTCGCTATGGGTGACAAAAGATCTAGAGAGGATCAAAGAATATATATATATTTTTTGTATATTGATGGATATATATCTTAGGAAAGTCATTAGTCAGCGAACATGGTTGTCTCTGACATTTTACGAAAAACTAAAGGCCTTCACGGAGTTCAAGGCCGATTTCCACAACGTATCTATTAGGGTGTGGAAGGACCCTAAACTTACATGGCACAAGCTTCCCATACTTAGTCTCAGTGATAGATGTATAGGAGATCGTGGGGAGTTGGCCAGCGGAGTGGCACGAACCCATAGACATTGATGTAGGTACCACTAAGGGTGTTGAGAGCTCTATTGTGCAGAAGCGTAAAGAGGCAACACAGAAGGCAGCGTGGGCTCTGGTTGAGCAAAAGAAGAAAGAAGATGCTACTAAGGTAGCTAAGGCAAAAGAGTGTGTTGCAAAGGAGCGTGCTGAGGCAGAGCGTACGAGTACAGAGGAAGTTGAAGAATCGACTTCCAAGCATACAAATGGGAAGGAACTATCAAGACAGGAAGGAGGCGGTGGAGAAGGGAAGAGAACTCCCTTCACATTGAAGAAGCACAAAAAGGAGATGACTATTGGGCCATGGAAGAAACATAAATAAGAAAAAGAAGACACGCATCGTCTCGATGGTCCTCACAGAAGGGGATCTCGATGAGATTGGTGACAAGGTCAGAGATACCACAACAGAGTTGTGGTTGTAGTTTGAACAATAATATATGCAGATGCTGGGGAGCATCCAAAAGGATTTGTGCAAGCTTTGTATTTAGACCGACAGGATTTAAGCGAGCATTGGGCAAGTGAGCAGGGTGAAAGCGAACCTGGTTCAAGGTAGCGGGACAGTAGCACAGCTGGAATGGACTCTAGACCTCAGAGTCATACCTTTAATAGAAGGGTTTTTCGCATGGAGACAGAGGATGACCACGTTGTATTACGTATAGTGAAGTACATGGGGTTTCAGATGAGTTAAGGATCAGAGAGCAGTGCGCCCTTGCAGTCATCTGTGAGTTCAAGGTGAATAATGAACATATTATTGTGGAGAAAGCTCAGGATCTGAAGGAAAAGGAGGAACTGCAAGCACGATGCTAGAGCCTGGAGATAACAATAGAGTAGGAATGCAAGACATTTCTAGAGTTGAAGATTCCGGAAGATGTCACAAATACAACAAAATTTTAAAAATTGGTTGCTGCAATCCATGCATCGAAGGATGAGATTGGAAAAGTAACATTCAATTTCCAGATGAAGATCTCATAGCTGCAGCTAAAGTTGTATCCAACCACTCCGCCAAAGTTCTGGGAGAAATGCAGGGCAACAATCAGAGAAAATATGGGCACATTGGATACCACAGTCATAGACTATGCAATGATGTTTGAGCAAGCTATGTAGTTATGGATGAACTTTCAGGAGGACCCAAACTTGCAGAGACTGAACACAGATGTCAGGGAGACACAGCGCAAGTATGATGAAGTTCGAGCGATTGCGAGAACTTTTGTGCCAACACAAAGCCTCATGAAATTGCAACAATGAAATCAACTACAATCATATACGAAAGAACTACAGAGGAAAGAGGCCCTTCTAAAGGTGAGATTACAACCATGGATAGAGGAAGCCTGCAAGCTTACTTTATTGCTTCAGGAAAAGTTAAAGGTACTGCAACAGACACAGAAAAAAATGCGCCTAGCAGTGGAAGGCCGAGGACAAAATAGTTGGTCGAGGAAGTGCAGTAGGCCATGGTGCAGAGCACTGCTGAAATAGAAAATTTACAGGTTGAACTAGGTGGCCTCCGTAGCAAGAGAGGCACTAGCTGAGTGAATCAAGGGCAAGTCACCATATTTGTGTTGGGGGCCCATTGGGATAGGGTCCCTAGGGTTAGTTTTGGAGTTAGTTTAACCCAATTTTGTAAAATTTTTGTAAAGAATGTAAAGTATCTGCAAAATGTGGATGCGGAGTGTGGAACTAGATATGAGTGAAAGGGGATTTAGCCACCTTTTTGGGCAAGTAATAGGTTGGTTTTGAGACTCACCCATGGACCGTGGGCCATGGTATTGTATTGAAAATGCTATATATTTGAGTCATAGCGAGTCTAGAAGAGTAATTTAGGAAATAACTAGAAGAAACAAGAAGATAGAGATTGTTTGGGCATGTGCTAAGGTAGGAAGACTCTGCTTCCTGTACTTAGGGGAAAGGGGAAGGCTCCTACAGTTGAGTGCATAGTAGGCCATGGTAAGTTCACAATTGAATGTACAAGACCCTAGTTGACTGCGCAAGGTGGAGAAGTTTGTAAATTGAACGTTGTAACAGAATTAAGACTGATTTTGAAGAAATATCTTGCATTTGAGTATTATTGTTAATCCTGTTTATGATGTGTTCTTTCACTCAATAATATGTTTTCTATGGATTAATGTATAAATGTTGCGTGAATCTATAATATTTATGCATGAACTAAGTAATTATCTATTTTTGCAAAGATAAGGGTTAATTATGTTATGATTTTTGATGAATTGGATAGATCTGCGTGAAGGCAGATCTAGGGTTATTAATTAGTGTGCGAAAGTATATAGACTACTTCTTTAGGGTCTATAAAGTCTGATTGCAAACCTTCACGAAGGTCTAGAGGTTGTTTTCCCATAATTGCAGTAGAAAGTGATAGAAGTATATAGATATCCGCGAAGGAAGATCTGAGCTATTAGGGCTTAAGACCACTTATCACACTATCTCTGGATGTAGAAACCTATTTCTAGCCTCCACAAATGCTGTTTCGGGTGAGACTGCAACCTGCGTTATGCAGGTTGTTTCCAAAAGGGCCAACAGTTAGGGTTTTGTTGGTTGGCGTGAACAAATCTGAACTTGGGTCAGGCCCCCTTAAGCCAACATAACAATAACAATAATAAGTATAGACATGAAAACTAACATTGTTGGCATGTCTATACAAAAAATATTAATTGGAAACCAAGAATTATTTGTAGTTTAGGTTTTCATTTTCCTACTCTTCCCATCTTTTCATTACCCCTTTTTTCTAATAAATTTTTAGGTCTAAAGAAGAAAGTTTGAGGCCTACTTTTCTTCAAGTTCCATCAATAAGAAACAACAATAAATATTTCATTCCATCCAACAACAAAATTTTGGAAAAAGTAAACAACTACTAAATCAATGACATTCTGCATCCAATTTTAAATTCTATAACCAACTTCCAGTTCTGCAGCCCAAATCAATCTATATAGAAAGAATCTTCCAGAACCTACAACAGAGGACAATTCATTAAATTTAAAAGAGGTATGTGCTAAGGTATGTAACTAGGATGTTAAGTTATTTTTCATTTAAGAGAATCAGGTTTTTAAACTCGTTCAAGGATGATGATACATGTAAAATTTGCGAAAATCCTAGACCTTATAACACCCCATACCACTATACCTCTTAATCCTACCCGTTACAACCTCATACTACCATCATATCCCAAGTTGTCACAACAAATATCTCCAAAATCGCCTAAAAGGATAATAATCGTATAAAAGGATAATAATCGTATAAAATTGGATCTAAGGGGCGTGGAAATCATTGACACAAATGGGAGAGTTTAATTATGAATATAAGACTACCAAAAGCGACCTACTTTTTCCTAACTTGACATCCTCATATTATTTATCCTTCTCAACCATATTCCCATTTACCTCTGCCACCTTTGTCAAAAAGAGACAATCTAGGATTGAAACTCCTCCTACAGTATGGGTGTCATTGTAAGAACATAGCCTAGTAGATTGAAATTCCTTCAGGAATATCCTCAAGTTAGAGATCAATTACAGTAGGTTGGTTGGATCATTTTCTTTGAGAAATTTTATGGACATGAGATAGAGGTTACAAACTGTTTTGCACAAGATTTTGATGGAGTAGAGGAAGAAATTGGCGACACCAAGTTCATACTTACAGAGCCTATAGTGGCAGAGGCAATGGAACTACTCAAAACAGAGAAAGTTGGTTCAAAAATAGGAAAATTAAGGACAAAGAGTAAACAATATTTCTCCATGACCCAAGTATGGATACTTTTATCTTAAAAAAGGGGATACTAGTAACGGCACTGAAAAGTAAGCAGATGAATTTGTTGCTAGTTATTCAAAAAAAAAAACTTGTGAAGGGAGATATGGAACCATGTTTTTATACCTTGTTCAGATCTTAATGCATTTAATTAATGGGAATGAATTAAATTTACCATACTTCCTACTCTGTAGCCTCAAGAAGATGGCCTATAGTGTGAAATGAGATTCGAAAACCCTAGACAGTGCTCTCTACCACCATGGATTAATTAAAATCCTCATTGAAGAACATCTTAGAGCCAGGGGAGACAATTGGCAATGATTTTTGGTTTGCAATCATTTTATAGAAGTATAGGAAGAAGAAATGGATATGAAAACTAGAAGGAGTCAGTGCAAAATAACCTCAAACCCTAACCTTTAACACATTAATGAAGAAGAGGGTTTGACTGTTGATGAGGCTGAGAAAATGGAAATCCCACCAGAAATACCAGAAGATGATACTCCTATTTGGCAATTCTTGGAAAGGATTATACAGAAAAATGGAAAAGAAGTTGTTAGACGGGAGAAATCCAACACAAGTGTCAAACATGATGAAAAAAGAAGTAGATCCAGAAGGTAAGGAATAGAGGAAAACAAGAAAAATAAAAAGCATCCAAAATACAAAGGAACAAGAAGTGAAATTAAGAAGGAGAAAACACATCTCTAAGTGTTTAAGTATACAAGCACCATAGATAGTTGACCTCGAGGAGGAAGGGCATAGAATAAGTGAAGAAGCTGGAGCATCACCACTTCATTAGGCTCAAATTCTAACCAGGAAGACACTTGAAATTGACCCATTCCAACAACAAATCTATGATTATGTGGAATCATTGGAGAAAAGAGCACAACAAAAGGTAAATTCCCCTCCTCAAGGAGGAAGGGAATATAATATGTGAAGAAGCCAGAGCATAACCACTTCATTAGGCTAAAATTCTAACCAAGAAGACACTCGAAATTGACCCAGTCCAACCACAAATCTATGATTATGTTGATTCATTGGAAAATATAGCACACAAAAGGTAAATTCCCCTCTTCAAAATGGATATGAAGATTCTTTCAATGAAGAAGTTCCATTGACTGATGAAATTCCTCAAAATAAGATTGAGGATGCTTTAAAACAAGATATATATGAGTTAGAAGTATTGAACAAGCATCTCAAACAAGAACATGAGGCAATAAAAGTTCATAATGTAGTCCCGAGGACTTAGAATGACAACATAGTCTTGCATTTGTGCCACCAGTATAAGAAGAACAAGAAACTCAAGGCTAATGACAAGTTCATAAGAAACAAAGTCAGAGGATTGAAAAGTAATATTCTAATGAAGAAACCAAGGGTGGCATTTAGTGTTAAGAAGGAAAAAGAGGGGACTATCTTGGATGTCTTGATCGAAGCTTCAGAGATAGTATAATGAATGGAATATTGGGAAAATTTCAAAGTTTTGATGCATGAGGACATGCAAAATCCTTGGCATGGGGGAATGTTGAAGTCCAAAACTGTCTTCTTTTTTACAACACTTTTCTTTCCTTTTCATTCTTTTCATGATAGTTCGGAACATTTGTAGTTGAAAGGTCACCACAGTTATGCTCAAGCATCATAAAAGTTATCAATCATTCATGGTTTATAATTTACTGTTTCTTTATGAAATTTAATCAGAACATTCCTATAGCTACCAAATTTCACTCATTCTATAGTTAACCAAAGATTTTGCAGCTACATCCATGGTTAGACAAGTTTTGTCACACTCGAGAAGGAATAAAGGACACAGGTAGATGACAAATGGTCGACACATGGAAATCCACCTATCATTGTGATCTCGCAAGCCACCCAGTTCAAGAGATCTGATGGTAAAACTAAAATTAAAATATGGTTTGAACACTCCAAAGATGTAAAGGATCTGAGGGTGTTTCATAGTGATATCAAGTGAGCATGGAATTGGACTAGAATAATTTGGAGTTGACATGTCAAATTAGAATCTTATCATGATTTTCTCTTCTAGTATCAAATCACAAGAAGAAATAATCCAAATTCGATTTCATTTCTTAGTTGTCAAGTTAGAAACTTTCCTCTCGACTTATGAATCTTAAGATAGTTAATTAATAGATGAATATAAAAGGCCCTGAGGTGAAGTAATGGATAGAGTAAAATGGATACACTTACTCTTGTTAATTTTACAATCATTTTGTTGTTGAATACTCTGAGATTTAATAAAAATACTCCGTTCTTTGGTGACCAATGCGTAGCTTGGTAATTTGACAATTAGTTTTGTTCTTGCATTCAACAAGAGGCCCCCCTAGAGAGTTGTAATACTAGATTAGTTGTTTGATTATGTATATTTTGATTCATTAGATGAATAGTCCTTTCTTCATTGCAATTTGTTGATGTTTTTTATTAGTATTTTATTCATCGATTTCCAGCTTAAATTTCAGTATTTGGAGCAAGCTGAGTGCTCATAAAAAGACAAAAATATTTATTTATAATATTTTATTTCATTCAGTTGTTTTCATTCTGATTTCATGAGAACTGGACAAGATAATCTTGAACCATACCTACGCACATTAGTAATCCTCTAAGTTACATTTTAGCTTGTCATTTTGCTGAAGTACTTCAATTTAGATTTATTCTTCTATTGAGTAGAATTTCAATTTGCAATATCACTTAAAATAATTTAAATTCTACTTCCTACCAGTAGAATTAGACTTTCAATTCTTCCATTAGAATAGATATTTCAATTCAGTTCAAGTAGAATAATCTAATTTTTTTCTGTAATAGATTAAATCTCAATCTAGTTCAATAGAGTATTTTTTTATTCTTTTTTTCTGTAATAGATTAAATCTCAATCTAGTTCAATAGAGTATTTTTTTATTCTTGTCGCAATAGATTAAATTTTGATTCAGTTTGATAAATAGGATTTTCAATTGATTTCACTTTGAATTTTTATTTGTTTTAGAAAGAGTAATTTTGATCGAAGGAACATGTGGTAATCTAGTCCCATTTATAATTTTTTCAATTTCATCTTTTAAAATAAAAAATAGAACTACTAGCATATATCATGCACATGCACTTCATAAGTACCTGAAACTTGGTTGGCAATTAATGAAGTAATTTAACGTCAATTAAATTACCCAACAAGCTTTATAGAAGGTTCTTGAGTTAGGTCTTTCGTTTGAAGATGAAATGACAGAACAGGGAGAAAAAACATCAATAACAATCGTGCAACAACAGGAAGATGCATGTGTGAAGATAAAGGCTTTACTCGAGGGTGAGTCAATAGACTTTGGTCCGGGCCTATTAGATACTTCATTTTTTTGCACAAGTTTGATCAATTTTGGTTGGAAAATAGCCAAATAAATTATCAATGAAAACGAGAAAAGTAAATGGAAAAACAAGTAGGAAAGCAGAACCAGAAAGAAATAAAGCGACAAGTGGAGAAACTGTTGGACACCTAGTCCTCTATGGGTTGGTGTAGAATGTGAACAACCATTGGAGTCCAAAGACCACTTGGAATATGAATCCAAGGGTCACACCAATGTAATATATATATGTATCATTGTGAATAATAGATGCAACTCAATGTTTATCATTCATATTCTTCCTTCCCCATGTATGTCTTTAACATAATATTGGAGCTCTAGGTTTCATGAATAATTCATTGTTCTAGCCTGTCAAAGTGAAATTTTATGTTGCTCACCCTTTCTATGTGGTAACTAATTTGTTTGTGGTTGTCAGTAAATGATAGGACCATTAAGTTTATTATGCGTTTCTCAAAGTTGAGCCCATCAGACCTGCATGCCCTCAAGTTTGTCATTATTCATACCTGTCTGTGGAAATTTTCTCTGAGATATCATAATTGTGTTTGGTATAACCACTAGCAGAGATAATTATGCCCTGACATAACATTCCTCTGTGCCAACTGTTTCACATGGCTCTGCTTTATCCCTGTCTCAACCTTATCTTGATCTACGTTATTCTCCACCTTCCATTTCTTTATTTTCTTACGTTACTTGAGTTCACAGGCGTTACTCTACGCCATAGTATTCTCCTCATTCGATTGTTTCTTGCCAACTTGTCTTGGTTAGCATTGTTGGGTTTTCTCTGACATAATCTTAACGCTCCTTCTCCATACTCCATCCTGGTTCACACAGAGGAATATGTTTATTTCTTGAGAGATGATTCTAGCCACCCATATGAAAGGTTGTCTACTTGCAGAGGAAACAAGAAACAAGAAATAAAAATAAAAAAAAATATTGGCACAGAAATTGGAGACGCACTAAGGTGGACGCAACAGTTCTCAACTTCAAACAATGGTAGAGACTATATCATTTATTTAGTTGTTTTAGTCTATGCCTAGACCAACCAAGGAGGTTGTATTAGTACTCTTTCATCATTGTTCAAGTATTTCCAATATTCAGTCTACCGTGCAACAAGACACACAAAGGACTCTGCATTGAATGAAGGAATGTGCGCAGAAGAATTTATTATGTTGGTATGTACGTGAGAAGGAATAATTTGAATCATATTACGATATTGGGATGGCGTGAAGAATCGTACCCAAGACCATTTTTCAGTTTGGGCAACCTGAGTTGAGAAGAAACATTTCAAACGCCACAAGCAGAAGCGACATCACTAGCATATGAGTGGGAGCTTGGGAAAACATTTCCGACATGAAACACAATGTGCCACAATGATTTGACTTCTGACCTTTTCACTCTCTCGTAGGCCTTTAGTTCTACTCGTCGAATAGGATGAGAATTACATCTACTATATTGATGTAGTTGTCGGAACAAGCTGAATAAAGTTATTGCAGGAAACACAAACGAAGAGATTTAAAGTAAGTTATTGAAGTCTTTGACACACAGAGTTGGTGAAATTTATTGTCGCCAATGAATTTTCATCTATCAGACCAGAGAATTGGAGCACTTCTTTTTCAAGAACAATAACCCACATAACCTGCGCACAATCTAAAGCCTTGTAAGTTAAATGCTAGTCACATTATTATGTAAGAAGTTGGACAACATTGTTATACTTGCAAAGATGATCAAAATACTTGTAGTTTGTTTTTGATTTGGAAGGCTGACTTCCCATCAAACGTGAAGTTAATCCATCACTAGCAGAAGAGTGAATAGTCGATGTGTTGAGAAATGTTGCTTTCGCTCCACAATGTGTGGAGTATGGTGTATGGTTCCCTTCAATGGTATGTTGAATATTGAATTGCGTCAAATATCGTGAGTGAAACCACTTCCAACATTAAGCCCCATAACTATGAAACCAAATACTGAATCAAATCACCCAATCACTTAACCAACTGAATCACTGTAACATCAACAAACCAATCATTGAATATCAACCAATTATTGTAACCAAATCAAACCAATCCATAACAGATATAAACCATCCAAATCAAGTCATCATAACAAGTACATAGAATCCATCAACTATCATCAACTAGCAACACTGCAAACCTAGACCAGATTTAACTTCAAAGTGTATATGCTACTATTCAGAATAAAAATCTATGTATATACGTGCTTCCTATATATACAACTTGCATACATATCTCATATTACTGAACACTGAATTATTTAGCTAACCGAATCACTATACCACTGAATCAATTACTAAACCATTCATAGATCGCAGAACCAATAAAAAATAACTGATTGTAGCCACAATCAACCCAATCAACACTCGCAGATAGAGATAATCATGATTAAGATATCATCGACAGACAATAGAAAACAAAACATAACTAATAAAATGTCATCATTTGGCAGCACTGCAAACCCTGATCAGATTTACTTCAAAATACATATGCTACCGTTCTAAAAATTACCCATGTATATACAAGCTTCCTCTCTGTAACACATGCGTACATATCTCATATTACTAATTAATAAATCATGAATCACTATAATACTAATCAACCATTGAACCATACATAGATCATAGATAGAGACATCATTAGCAGAAAACAACAAACAAATCAGAACTCATCAAATTTCATCATTAGGCCACACTGAAAAACCCTAGAACATATACGTGACATCCATTTAAACATATCAACATATGTACCCGACTACCATGCTTAACACACACGTACAAATCATAACATTCTGAATAAATTCGCATAATTTATACACAACTTCCCACAAATGAATCTGCATATGTAGATGACTATCCAAAGGAAAACGTGCATACAAATCTGAAAAATTTCACTGCAAACAAAACTTCAATCTCTACAACCTTTACTATCAAAACTATAGACTTATGAATAATTCATTTAGATCACAACTTCATTTTAACCACAGATCTATCATTGTTAGATACTTAGACATTTGCAATAAGTAAATCAATCAAGCATATATGTCAACATACTTTAGATCTCAGTGTTCTTCTTGCTCCCTAGTGCACACATGTTCCAGATCAAAACATTCATAAATAATCCATTACTTGCACACCTAACACCTTGATATCCATCTCCTTATATAGCTTTAGACTTGGATAATACCTTAGGTAGATCCCTTGGTAATGTCCCTAGTATTCTTTGATAGGATCAAATAACCATTTCTACTCAAATTACTATGGGCCAATACCATGGTAATGAGCCTTGGTATCCATAATTCCATGGTTTAGATTTTGTACGTGACTTTTACTCATAGGACTTGCATATGTACATGACCCTTCTTCATAGGAACCTCATATACTTTCTTCAGCTTTTTCTTTTGTCATCCAACTATTATTGAAATGTCATTCCTTTTTCCATGTCCTATGTAGTATATGTACCAAACTGCATGAGATCATATTATCATAATGTTGACATCAACTACATCTTTATTAATCAGGGTCTCATCAAGGACAACACATTATCCATAATGCCAACACCCCACAAATATCGACTCATATTTTGCATGCTAATAGAGAAGACTCATGGAAATGATATTTGGGACAGAGTTTCAATACCAAGGTATACAAGTTGTTGCCTCTTGGAGTAAACATCACCACCACATGCAACCTTTGATTGGGATTGCAACATTTTGGGAAAGTCATATAAGGAAAGCTCTTCACGACTTTATTTATGTACAATATTGAAATAAAACTAAAGGGAACAAGGTGTAAATGCAAAGGTAAACATACAATCTAAGGGAATAAATGCTAAATGAAATGAGATTAGAAATGCATTGAAATGAGTAATGCAATGAAAGGAAGCAAAGGTAAATGTAACGGGAAGGAAAGTAATGGCGAATGAAATATAGATTTGTTATGCAATGAAGCAAACAAAACTACATGTAATGAAAAATCTATGCAAATAAGTAAATCTAAATGAGAACCAAAGAGGCCAAGTAA
The DNA here is from genome assembly GCA_031772625.1 of Pinus tabuliformis. NCBI lineage: Eukaryota > Viridiplantae > Streptophyta > Pinopsida > Pinales > Pinaceae > Pinus > Pinus tabuliformis. The sequence continues at coordinate 148,411,725 of CM062814.1, forward strand.
TGCAATGTAAACAATTGTTCAATGCAACAAAATGATGAGAAATGTGGGGAAACAATGCTAAATGTAAAAGTAACAAGTAATGCGAATAAATAGACCAAATACAAAGGCAAACTAGTGATATTCATAATGAAAAGAAAATTAATGCAGAGAAGTGGATTTAAATGAATAACATGCGAGTAACATAATGTGTAATAGATCTAACCTACAAATATATAACAATGGGTCATTACCATGGGTCTCTAAATACCATGGGGCTTATCACATTATTTCCTAGCTACTTGTGGTCCCTTGCATTATGCAGGTTAACCACTTTATTTACAAACTATGGCCCATTTATTTATCATCTTTAACCATTACATCATATTATTTCGTTGGGAACCTCCCTCTACACCCCATATTATCCCCCTAGGTATACGACATAATGCAACCAATTAAAAGTAAATGCAATGAAGGAATACTAAATGAGGGATAAAAGGACAATGCAATGAAGAAAACATGTAAATTAAAAAGAAAATAAATGTTAGAAAACTAAATAAAAGATAAATAAGGAGTGCAACATGCAATGGTGAACTACAATTATATACAAAAAAAAATAATGGAAAGAATGCAACTAGCTATGAAAGGAAAATACATGCATGAGTACTCTAGAAAGAAAATAAACTTTATGACTAATCCTAAACCATAATGTAACTAAAAAGGATATTGGCATCATTTCAAGTCAAACTTCAATGTAGCGACTTTAGTTGTTCTCAACCTGCAAAGACATAGATATCGATAATTAGAACCATTATGAATTATTGTGCAAAAACAAAGATACTTACCTGTGTAGTTTGCAAAAAAAAAGAAGGTATCACATGTTGGTGGAAGCGTGTGCTGAAAAAGATTCTGGTAACCAGACTATAATATTATCTTCACAAGAATAATGATAAACTTGAAAACCTTGAAAATATTTCAACGATGAAGTTTCATCCAATGAATCAGAGAAAAGAAGAGAAGCTTGTGAAGAAAAACTATTCTAACTTGCCTCGGCGATCTTGTCAAGATTGTGAGGTCTTGACATAACCATGAATGAAGGCTAAAGCGCCTCATCCTATTGACAAGTCTCTAAATCTTCAAATGTTGGGTTATCAAATTTGGGTGGCTTAGTCATATCAATAGATGCATATGGACAACCATCATCAGATGTATCAACAAGATCATTTTTAACAAGATGAAAACAGTGAAATTCATTGCTTTGATTAGATTGGTAATTGAATAGATAATATCCTTCATTGCTCATAAATGAATATGAATCAATTGGAGAGAGTTTATGAATGGTTTGGGATGTAGAATTTTCCTCTTGACATGTTGAGGAATGAAAATCAAAAGAATGAAGGGTTGAAAATTCACTGGTTTCCTCTTCCAAATGTATGATATCATTATATTGTATCTTATTACAAGCTAGGCCAGTAAAATGGGAGTCTAGGGGCTTAAAAAAAATTGATGGTATAGTAGATTTAGAAAAAAAAGTTAGGATGCAAGGAATAGAGAGTACAAGATGAAAGAGTATTAAAAGATTCTCTTGAATAAACATGAATTTACATTAAATCTTATTCAAAATTTAAATTTTAAAAATTCATATCACCTTGAGGAATCAATAGTTCAACATTCACGCTATTCTCTATAGGATTATTTGAACATTCAATATCACCCAAGATAATGCCTTGGTCATGGCGGGAAGGTGAAGGTAAGAGCACATCATGAGGAGAGTCAGAAACGATTCCTAATAAAAAATCAACATAATAAGCTTGAATTTTACCAACATGAAAATCAAGATATGACTTATTTATTTCATCTTCAACTTTCCCCACTTCAAATGAATTTATCACAGTTCCTGAAACAAGACAACTTTGCTCCTTTTCATGCAAAATTTATTCATTACCTAGATTACCGATGACAAAAAATTCATGGTCAACATAAGAAATCATTTCATTAGGTAATGAAGATGAAGGAGTGTTATAGACATATTTGGGCACTGCAACCCCAAACTCATATGTCCATAAACTAAGGTCTCCTTAAGTCCCTAAAAGTGTTGCTTCATACCCTAAAGGATCATGGTCAGCTGATTACATCATTTCCCAGAAGTTCCATCTGAAAAAATACTCAAAACTGGCCAAAACAGGACCATACAGGCTGCTCCATGGACAATGTGCGATGCATACTGACTGCCTAACTGGCCAAGTATGATGCATACTGAAATGGCCTTCTGTGGGGTGCGATGAGTGAGAGCAGACAAATGGCAGAGACAGTTTGCAAGGTGGATGATCATGGAATCTTCTAGAAACTTCTCCTGTGACACTTGCTTCTCTGAATTCGCCCAGGTATGAGTAAGAGATCATGAAATATCCAAGTGGAACCAAGAACTATTAGTGAAATGACACTAATCAAAAACCTAGAGCTGACTCACACCCTTGCAAGACATCTATATATGCATCCCTCATCTGAGAGATCTAGAGGCTAGGATTTTGTAATTTGTAAGGAAGTGTTGTTGGTTTCTCTTTGATACATTGTATTGTTGGGTGATCTAGCTTTTCATGAGGTGAAGAGGGCTTTCATGCTGGGAGGATGGCACCGGATCAGACAGCTGGGTTGTAATCCTCTCTTCTACTACTTCTATCAATAAAGGTATTTGAGTTTTCCTCCATATACTTGTATATTTCTGAATCTTGTATTTGTGTATGCATTTGTATGGTTAATGTAAATTTGATTCTACATTGTTTATGGTTATAGATCTCTATGCTTTGATGGTATTTTGCTGCTTTGACTCTACAGGGGTTCTTTGAAGTGGAACAAGTGAGAAAGAAGTGGCAAAGTTCTATCAAAGGAGAGAGGAAACAAGCAAGGAGCCAAGAGAAAGACTGAGGTTGGTACTATTTTCTTCTCTCACATCTATCTCTCATAAAGGAAAACACAAGTTACTTTGAATTGTTTGTTTCTAAGATAGCTACCTGTCTTAGTTGGACTAGCAACTCTGAATGGACACTAGTTTTCCTGGAAACAAAATGGCGACACCGCTGGGGAACGAATAGTTTGTTTTGTTTGTTTATTATTTTCTTTATAAACTACAGATGGAGCCTGAAGTTAGCCAGTAAGCCTTCAAAGCGCCTTTGCTATGCAATTGTGAAGTAGATAAATGCTACTTTAGTCAATCTCTGGGTTGGTTTATGAACTGAACATCTGACTCACAAAGAATCCTAAGTGCCCTTGTGGTAGCTCAGAACCTCATCAGATCCTACCCTTATGCTTTGTGTTTAATATACATCATTACTCAGCCTAAATCACTGAAATTAGCTGCAATTATTGAGCAAAAACCAAGCTCAGTTTCACTCCCTAGCCCATTGCATTGTCTGTAACTATGCAACCTGGATGCATTGCACTTCCCATGTGTTGCAGGTGAGATGCATCCCTGTTTCCCTGTGTTACAGGTGCGATGACTAAGTAAACTATGTTTTCTTCTCTGAAATTTGGTTTTTTATCTCTGTTTTTAGATTTATTTAGTAGTTTTGCTATTCATGATCAGTACCTTCTTGCTGTAACCATCTTCCTTCACATTATTTCAGCCTCCATTAGTTAGGAATTGTAAATGTTTTTGTGTATTTTTCCATCATTTTCAATCCTCCTTTGTCGAAAGTAGTCTAATCGAACTGTCATTTTTGATGCAAGTGTCGTAATTGTCATTCTGAATCAAAAGAAGAGTGTCGTAAAGTCTTCCTCTTCTAGATAGTTGATTGTACATGATTTTTAAATTATTAGTATTTCAAGTTTCGAAAAGAATTTTAAATTCAAAATTGAAAAGTGTCGTCTTAGTCTTCCTTTCGTTTTGAAAAGAGAAAATTGTTAGTACTGTCGCTTTGAAAGAAAATAGTTCAGATCTGTACTTAGCATTCTTTTTGTCATTCACACATTAAGAAAGTGGAAAACAAATACATGCATGTGCATCTGCATTTTTACTACTTGTGAAATTTGATTTAGGAAAGTGCATTTAGTGTGTGCTCTATGCTCTCTGCTAAAAGAAAAAATCGTTATCTTCTTTCCTTTGTAGCTAGGATTTTCATTGCTAAAAGAACATAAATGATTGTTTATCATTTTAGATTGCATATTTAGGAATTTCACATCTACATCACGTGGTGAACCTTGAAAGACAAACTTCTAAGCAAGATCAACCCTAAAATAAACCTCAATGAACATAAAAATGATTTGGAATCTAACGCAACACATCTAGAAGTCTAGGCTAGAGACGTGTTCCGACGTCGTAAAACCTGGTAACTATCGTTTTCATCGTAGGTTGGGTGATTCCTCCTCTTTCATCTGACAAGTTCCAGTACGGACTTGTGCTCCCTGTACCATCGAGTATATATTGGGAGACCACAATAGGCTATCATCCTTTATCCTTAGGAATCCGTGTCTGCCGCCCTATCGATCGTAATGCACTGAACACAACATTCGGGAAGATTGACTGTCATACATAAGTCCGTGGTAATTTCTCTATCATTTATCACCAAGGTGTATTTTGCAGTTTTACGATCGATTTGGTAAACCCTCTAGCTAGACTTCTAGAGTAGTCACTTTCATTCCTTTTCGACTCCTTAAAAGAAAACTTCCATCTAAGCATTTGTCACTTCAGGCTCATTAAAAATCGAAGGCGACTAGAGTCACCTTTAGCTTTTTCTCGACTCTTTAAAATTGAAAAAGCAAGTTGAGTCAAAGTGTCTTAAAATTCATTTAAATCGGAATAACATTTTTCCCCTTTAATTTTTGAGTTGATCAAGTAATCCATAATTGTGGAAGAAAGTCAATCAAAACCCTGTCGTTCACAGAGACTAGCGAGTCAACCTTCTTTGACCCCGGAAACAAAACCATCCTGTGCAAAGAGTTCTCGTTTAACTGATTCCAATTCACCTGATTTGTTTGAAACTTGCATTTCAACATCGTCAGAGACTACAGTTACTCCAATTATCTCTGGTACATTTTCCTTTACAGAATAATTTCCGCAGTTACAAGAGGACATTAGAACTGATCCTAGTGTGATGGTAGACACGTCTATTCCTGAAGCAGCTCCACCTAAGACTAATCAAGAAACTAAAGTTCACTTACCTGAACATCTGGAATTTGAATTCCAGAATTCAGAAGGTGTCACTCCTCCAATATCTGTTACTACAGAGGCTACACATTCTTCGGCTCCAAAAATATTTTACGGACCTGACAGTCTACCTATTCCACCTGGATTGATTGCTATAGAAGAGGTAGTGGAGGATCTTCAACCCAGTACTCCAGTGCATTTTGGAACTGGTATCCACTTACATCCTTCTACTATATAAGTTAGTTCTTTTTCATCGCAAGTTCTTGTCGAATCGCTAGGAAATATTTTGGATAGACTAAACATGTCTGAACAACCATCAACATCTAGGACTGTGTCAATAGACACAACTACGGCGGAGCTTCCTGTTGCCATTCCTACAATGATTTCTGGTATACCATCTGTCCCGACAAGTTATCAACAACAAACCAAAGTCCAATTAGGGACTATTTCGACGACATGGTTAGTTCCTATTTCTTCATCTGGATTCTCATTTGGTATTTCTTATGTTGAAACTCAACAAGTTGATCCAATGTGTTTTCAAAGGCCAATCTACCCTTTGAGTACTGGATTGCCACCATATGGGGGGCAGTATGCCTTTTCATTGTTCCCTCCTGGAGAATAACCATATGAGAGTTTACAACAAAGTTCAGGTCAAATTTGAATTACATCCAGCGGTTGGGTACCAATACTGCCTCAACAACCAAGGGTTGTATATTCAATGCAAGTAGTCCATCCTGTGTCAAATATTCCCACTACACCTACAATTATGACTATATTGAAAGTACAAGCGCTACCTGTTGTATGTCAACCTCAAGTTTCTCAGGTTGCAATACAACAATCTCTTGTCTCAGTTATTCAATCACAACCTCAGGTTAGTGCCTCCTTATCTGGAGCGACTCAGGCTCAAACAGGTACTATGACTCTGCATCTTGGTTAATCATCCAGTATTGGACAACAACAAATGGTCCAACAACCATGGCTGGTTCAATACCAACAACTGCAATTCCAGCAACCATACCAAGGACCTGAGCAACAAGTCTTTGTAAGTAATGGGCAATCGCATTTCCAAAGCGGTTATCAACAACCATACTATAATAGTTATGCCATCAACCTTATCAAAGTTACCAGCATCAAATGCATTATGTTGGTATGCGAAGACCTACTGCTCAGGCGATTCCATCTTATCTTGGGTATGCTTCGCCTAATCTGAATCAATAGTTGCCCTTTGTAGCAACTCTAGAATTACCAGATCTAAACCGGCTGATAAATGATCCAATTGCTTATGGCCCTTGGTGGCCTGCGATTCCCCATAAACTTCCCTCTGATATTCCTAAATTCAATGGAAATCTGAGTGAAGATCCATCGAATCATGTGATGACTTTCCATTTGTGGTGTTTATCCAACACCTTGAATGATGATTTGATTAGGCTTCTCCTTTTCTAACGAACGTTAACAGGTCTAACAGCTAAATGGTATATAGAATTTCCTAGAGCTTCATTTAACAACTTCAGTACCCTTGCCACTACCATTTTAACCCATTTTCAGTTACCCATAAGGTACGAAACAGGGGCGGAACTCCTTACCAACTTTAAACAGACGACAACCACTCCTATATCTGATCATATTCATGAGTGGCGGTGTCGTTGAAGAATGGTGAACACGTACGTTCCTGATCAGATTTTAGCTGAATGGTTTATAAAGTCATTGCTACCCTCTATTACAGAGGATGTGGCTAAGGGAGGAGTTGTTACAGAAGAACAGGTCATTTCTCATGCACAATATTTAGACTTGATCTATACTCAGTCTGGCACGCTCTACGACAAAATTCCTGGTGCTCCTAGACCAGAATTTTCCTTTCCACCTCCTCCTAAATCAAATAAAGACTCTCATGCCAGTGATGGCGTGATAGGTACGACAAGCACGAAAACCGCAAAGGCTACATCTAAGAAAGCCCGTACAGTTTCTAGTCAAAAATCAGATGAGGAAACTCTCACCTCGGAGGTCAATGCCGTGTCAACCATCAAAGGAAAAAATCCTAAGAAACCAGGGGGCAAGAAGAAAGGGAAAAATAATAAGAAGAAACAAGAAAATTCACCTCCTAAAAAATCTTTTGAAAACCCTACTGGGCAAAAGAAACCTCGTTATCCATGTTACATATGCAATGACAAGCATTTCACAAAAGATTTTTCACATAAAGCTAAGGTTATGAAATTCTTAAAAACTTCAAATACCCCAGCAATGTTGACTAATCCGTTTCCGAGCCTAGAAACAAACCTGGTTGCTATCGATCGTGCTTCCCCATCCCAAGTGCTTATGCTATCCATCTCAAAACATCAAAATGATGCTTTGATATCTACAAGGAATAAAGATTATGGAAATCCACAATCGTCGAACGGCAAGGCTACAGATCAACCCAGCAGTTCGACAACAACTTCGTCAGAAGTTGTTGTCGAATTGTTGGGTTGATCTGTAGCCTTGCCGTTCGACGATTGTGGATTTCCATAATCTTTATTCCTTGTAGATATCAAAGCATCATTTTGCTGTCCTGAATTAACAATAAAACCACCTAAGGGAGTAGTACATAAATCAACATTTAATCCTTGTGCTCGAGCAACACAGAATTATAATATAGTGGAGGATCTGGCTCAATCGCCATCCGCCATGTCGACACTTGAAGTACTGCAGAATTTCCCATCCCAAAAGCAGGCTTTGTTATTAGTGATAGGTGGGATTGATCCAGCGGATTCCAATCTAGTGGCCTTTAATCATAAAGGATACGAACCTCAGTTACCGGCCCAACTCCCTTTCCTCATACAGGTAAAATCCCTCAACAAAACTGTTCATCGAACAATCATTGATGAGGGGGCATCTACCTGTATTATGTCAATGAGTTGCTGGAAAAATTTAGGCTCTCCACCCTTGTCATGATCATCAACGACATTAAAAACGTTCGATGGAAGAACATACACGCCGTATGGGATATTAAGTAACTTGCAAGTCAAACTGGGGGGCAAGACAATAGAAATTGAAGTCGAGGTCATTGATGGAAACCTTGACTACAACATCCTACTGGGCAGACCCTAGATTTATGCTATGGCTACTGTTGTGTCAACATATTTTAGAAAGATTGCATTTCCCTTCCAAGGTGGAATTACAATCATTGACCAACTAACCTTTTTCCTCAACATTTCGCAACTTACTGGAATCATGCCTTTGATCCATGGAAGCTCTCAATCGCTTCAACATGTCGGAGTAGGTCTCCTAAAAGAATCATCCTCAATGGGTACTTTTGCCCTCCCGCCTCCACGTAATCTGGCAGAAGTGGCCACAGTGGAAACCTGTCATATGATATCTTCTACATCATCAAAGATTAAGAAGGACTCTTACCATTATGATAGTGTTGATCACATCGAGGTTTTCATAGTTGAAAATCCGACTGACATGACTCAATTAAGTGATGTGGTACAATATGTACTGGGGGCACTGGAACCAGATCTTTCCTTCATGACCCCTTATGAGTTGTGATCAAAGGTCAGTAGAGGATAATTCATTGACTGGTGTCAACCTCGTTAAAAAATGAAACCAAGGATCTGAGTAGAATTCCTTGTCTTGTGTCAAGCTCGTTAAAAAATCAAACAAGGCTGAGAAAAATTCCAAGTCGAGTCTTTCACTTGATCTCGTAAAGGAACCTTCATTCCATCCACCTAATTAATGCGAGTAGTCTAGTGAATGTAACGAAGCTTAGGGGGCATGCACCCTTGTCTATTTTGCGGACAAACCCAGCTATAGAGATAAGTTTCCCTATAAGTTATGTGATCGGTCTGAGTGACCTTTCACCTTTGTCTATTTGGCGGAAAAAGTGCAGGAAGTGTTTTGTCTAAGTATTGACAAAAAATCATCCTGCTTAACCACAGTAAGTTTCCATATGGTTACTGAAGACCTTTTTTTTATGCTGGGGGCATGCAAACCTTTTTATACAAGCAAAAATGACCAATTTCATTTTTTAAGCTTTTTAGTGTTTTTAGCTTTTTAGCTTTATAGTTTGGTCATTCCTAGCTTAAATAAAAAGGAAAAAAAGCAATGTTCCCGCAAGGTTCAATCTCGTTAAAAAATCAACCTGCACTGAGCACATGTTGGCACAAGGTTCAAGCTCATTAAAAAATAAACCCGGCTCTGGTAAATAACCTTTTGTGATCGCTTTGTTATCTGCCCTTTTGAACTTTGGTTGTGTTCCTTCCGTCACCTCCATTTCATTCGGCCGACCATATGCTTCCACCTGATTGTTTAGCCTTTTGAGGAACATCTGCGATGAGTGATTCTGATTGTCACCCTCTTCACATTGCCATGTTTTGAGAAGTTCCAAACTTACCTGGAACCAGCTCCTACCCAGAAACATCACTCGTTCCTAAAAAATGAGCCTCTATTAAACTCTTTTTAGACTTGTTAAGTATAAAAATATCGTCGAGCTATTAGCCTTCCCAGCTCGTTAAATTAAAGGGAATGCTATCCCTCTCATATATTTTAATCTTTTTGGACTTGAGGGATTATTAAACAAAAAGATCAAGCGCTTGTCTTTGTCAGCTCATTAAAACTATCGAAAAGTCATCCCTTTCATATTATTTTACACTTTTTCTGACTTAAGGGATTATGCCATGAAAAAGGACTGTTGGAGTCTCCTTTTCATCCGTTTTCAAACTCTCTAAACAAGAAAAGGACCAAGTTATCTTTGGCATTAAACTCATTAAAAAAATAGCAACAAACTTGTCCACCCAGACAAGAATGAGTCTCATTGATGCTAGGCTTGCTAAACACAAAGCGATAGATTTTCCCGAAGGGAAAATAGACCAAGCATATGTTATCGTCCTCAATCTTGTCAAAAATAAAGAGGTACTAGTCAGAAATGACTGGGGAAAAATGGGAAGAAAACTTGAAGAACTCCATTCGTAGCAACTCACTCTTGAACATGACACTTTCACTCCATCACCGTGATTGAGTTGGGTTGGGTTTCCGTTCATCGTCACCATTGGTCCGTCGTGCCATCCATGGGGTTAACGCTACCAGTCCATATTGGTGTCACCAATATGTTAAAGAGAAGTCATTCAGAGAATTCACCATCCAGCAAACGCCTCATCCACTGCATTACATCCACGCTTCATTTTTCATGACCGCCATTCCTGAACCTCATATCATCAGATCGTTTTCACCTCCACAAAAATCATTTGCTCCGTTTCGTGTCGTAGATGTGGGATACATCAAGGCCCTCCTACGACAGGTCACTTCTTGTCGACATCAGCTCATTATCCAAGAAGTTGACTCAGAAACAACCCTTTCAGTACTTTGAAGCTTGCATGCCTCAATGGCAAGTTTCTCACTTCCGGCGACGGGTTTACATCAATGACCTTCGACCAAAATACTTTGCATGGTGTTGGACATCAGCTCATGTATTCACACCACGTGAATTGTACTGTGGTACCTTGAAGGTCATCATCATTATCGGTGATTCCTCTCGCGTTTGTTAACAACTTACATCATTGGCTGGTAATTAGGCGATGTCTTTCCATGTTCGACTTCAAAACATCTTTTCACATGGATCGACTTGTACATCGGGAGAAGATTGGATGAGTTTTGAAGACCCCAGATCTAGTTTCATCCACATGGGCTGCGATATATTCAGGAAAATAAAGACATCAATTGTACACAAAAGCTACACAGATAGTCATCTATCCAGGGAAGATGACTCTTCATGCGAAGAATCACAAGTATGAAACAGTAGACGATTGTCTGTCCTATGTACATGAAAATGAATTTATAAAGTTGAGCATGGGAATTCCTGCCTCAGCTAGATCATGAAAATAATATGATGATGATGTATTGTATTGTATCTTATACAGGTCACCTTCTAGTTCGAATACCTCAGATCCTCATGAATAAAGCATTTCACTCGACATCAGAAGATTTACGACCTCGTGCTTTAGGGGGCATCTGTTATAGACATATTTGGGCACTGCAACCCCAAACTCATATGTCCATAAACTAAGGGCTCCTTAAGTCCCTAAAAGTGTTGCTCCATACCCTAAAGGATCATGGTCAGCTGATTACATCATTTCCCAGAAGTTCCACCTAAAAAACTACTCAGAACTGGCCAAAACAGGACCATAGAGGCTACTCCAAGCACAAGGTGCAATTCATACTGACTGCCTAACTAGCTAGGTGCGATGCATACTGAAATGGCCTTCTGTGGGGTGTGATGAGCGAGAGTAGACAAATGGCAGAGACAGTTTGCAAGGTGGATGATCATGGAATCTTCCAGAAACTTCTCCTGTGACACTTGCTTCTCTGAATTCGCCTAGGGATGAGTAAGAGATCATGAAATCTCCAAGTGGAACCAAGAACTATCAGTGAAATGACACTAATCAAAAACCCAGAGCTGACTCACACCCTTGCAAGACATCTATATATGGATCCCTCATCTGAGAGATCTAGAGGCTGGAATTTTGTAATTTGTAAGGAAGTGTTGTTGGTTTCTGTTTGAGACATTGTATTGTTGGGTGATCTAGCTTTTCATGAGGTGAAGAGGGCTTTCATGCTGGGAGGATGGCACTAGATCAGACAGCTGGGTTTTAATCCTCTCTTCTACTACTTCTATCAATAAAGCTATTTGAGTTTTCCTCCATATACTTGTATATTTCTGAATCTTGTATTTGTGTATGCATTTGTATGGTTAATGTACATCTGATTCTACATTGTTTATGGTTATAGATCTCTATGCTTTGATAGTATTTTGCTACTTTGACTCTACAGGTGTTCTTTGGAGTGGGACAAGTGAGAAAGTAGTGGTGAAGCTCTATCAAAGGAGAGAGGAAACAAGCAAGGAGCCAAGCGAAAGACTGAGGTTGGTACTCTTTGCTTCTCTCTCATCTATCTCTCATAAAGGAAAACACAAGTTACTTTGAATTGTTTGTTTCTAATATAGCTACCCGTCTTGGTGGGACTAGCAGCTCTGAATGGACACTAGTTTTCCCGGAAACAAGGAGGATGAGATATGTTAGGGGAAACCATTTCCTCCTCCAAGGCTTGAGATTCTCTTTGAGTCATATATGAAAAATAGACAAAAGTTGGGAGAATGAAATTAGTGAGCATACTACTAGACTGATATGACATCTACCTCTTAATATTTAGTTCAGTTTTAGATTGTCTCTCAGAGAAGCCAACCAAACATGGAAACTCTCCGATTAAATGATGTTGATCTATATATTTCTGAGTAATTTTATGAAAAATATTCAGAAATCTATGAGAAAAATATTTCATTGATTAATCCAGTCTCATTTTGAGCTCATCAATTTCTTTAAATATTTTTTAGAACTATTCTCTTCAAAAGAAAACACATACTCATCTACAAATTTTTCAAAAGAATGGATGGATGCAGGTGGTAAGGTATTACACCATGATTTTCTCTTTCATAAAAAAGAACACAAAATACATATTTAGGAGGGAGTCATTTAAATTAAAAGTTTAGAGAATAAGATCCACAGGATTAGCTTCTCATCTTCCCTCATCTAGCACCAAATCTATTGACTGGGGAAAATGTACCACCCACAATATTGGGGTCTCCCTGGTGTGAAGTCTCAATTAGACCTTACACCTTTTGGGATAGGACCCCCATCCATTATGTTGGCCCAATTGCCACCATGTTCCCTTTCCTCTTGGCATTCAAATAATGATATGTTTATGTGAGGATAAGAATGAGATACTTGAAGAATCAAGAAAACATCAGCCCATGAATGATAACTTTTGGAACAAGGTACAAAAATGTAATAATAAAACAATAAGAAGAATCATGACTCAAGAAAGAATCAGTAAGCTAAAACCATATAAAACATAGATAAATAGGAAATAACCAAAAGGTAATTACAAATAAGTTCACAATAGGTTACCAACATTACCGTGGAATGAGAGAGAAAGGATTCAAAAAAAACATATGAGAAATACCCATGATTTAATTAATCAACTTATAACCAATGAAATTACACATGCACACACAATAGAAGTACCATATAACCATTACAACCACCATGCAACTACACAAGAATAAATTCCAAAAGTGAAGAAATTCTCATTGATTGGCTACAAATTTGAGTACATGTACAAAAAGTCCATGAAAATTTAGCAGTGTAAAGTAGGTTGATCATATTATCCTCTAAGATGGACTCATCCTCACCACAATTCAGCCTAAAATATGCCAAGATAAAGAGTGCTTCAAGCTACCTAAGTACGATTACTAGTATAAATGCTACCAGAACTAAAGTGCTAAAATCCCCCAACAAATGAGGCATGATCATTTCTTTATGCAAATGGGTGGGTGACCTTTCACCTCTCCCATGAATCTTAAAACTAGCATTTGCACCTAATGTTGCAAAGGAAACGCCGTAAGGCATAGTGTGTGGAAGAATATTGAAATGTGAATAGGCTTTTGCGGGCTTTTTTGAAAGCAAGGGTCGATGAATTCGAGTTTTAATTTGAGGGAGCGATGCCTAAAACCGTTGAAATGGAATGCAAGTAGCCATAAATATGCATTGAACCTGTTTAGAGACCTTTGTTTGTAGTTGGTAAAAATTGTGGAGTTAAAGGTGAAGATAATTGAATGAATCCATGCGAACAACAACCGGGCAACCATATTGATTTGGAAAGGGCTATTTAAGAAATCATTATTCAAATGGGAAATTAAATTAATATGCGAACAACAACCGGGCAAACATATTGATTTGGAAAGGGCTATTTAAGAAATCATTATTCAAATGGAAAATTAAATTAATATGAAGATATATTGAAAACATGTATTATAATCATTAAAATCAATTGATTTTGTCAACAAAATATGTTAAAACCCATTGACAATGAATTGGTTGTGAGGACATAAACTATCAAAATGGTATTGATCTTGAAACATCCCTTTTTAAGTTTGAAATGGGAAACACAAATAGTTGTGAGGACATAAACTATCGAAATGGTATTTGATGTTGAAACATCCTTTTTTAAGTGTGAGATGGAAAATACAAATAGTGTATTGTAACATCCTTTTTAAAGTTTGAAATGGAAAATACAAATAGTGTGTTGTAACATCCTTTTTAAAGTTTGAAATGGAAAACACAAATAGTTGTGAGGAAACAAACCATGAAAACGGTATTTGATCTTGAAACATCCTTTTTCAAGTTTGAAATGGAAAATACAAACAGTGAATTGTAACAAAAGAGGTTCGAGAAGGAATATAATAGTCTAAAGAACATTGTGCTTGTCATTCCATATTTGAAGTTGTACGAAAACATGGTGGAGGTAGCGAAGACCTGAAGAAGCAGTAATGGACCTGCAAAATGTATATTTTGTTAGAATTAGTAATATGTAAATCAGCTGCAGAAATTTATTAGTAATACTTTGCAGGTGAGTTGTGTTAAAATGAATCTGGAATGAATGGTAATGAAGTTACCTTTGCTATGGGGATTTATATATTGTTAGTGGAAGATGCATGGTGAATAACGGCATATTGAACACCATTGGAGGTTAATGCGCAGCTGGAGATGCAGTTTTTTTGCTTGCCAATCTACATGTAGTTGTGCAGGTATGTTATTTCTGAGCCCATGTGGCCTGTTGCAAAAGAAAGAAAAGGTTAGAATGAGATGTACAGATAATATAAAGACATTCTAATATTTTCTTATTTACTAATATTGATTAAAGTTGGTTGTTGTTGAAAGATATGAAAAGTATGTTATGAAATAGAATGAGGTAAATAAATGGAGGAAAGCTTTTGTTGATGTCAAAGTATGGGTTGGAGCAGATTATCTGGAGGCAGCATTGAACGGAGAATTTCTTCTGCGAGCAATGTTTTTGTTGTCCTTCATTTTACTGTAATGATCGAAACTGAATGCGGGGTTAATCCGGAGATCTTGTAGAGAAGGCACTCTTGAAATAGCTGTGAATGTGAGACCTTGATGTTCTGTTTTTCCAATGTCAATTGTTGCTTTTGGAAGTGTCATACCTTGAGATTTATGTATGGTTAAAGCCCAAGCCATCTTCAGTGGAATTTGTGCGCGACCATTTCTTTTTACTGCTGGAATAGGCAAGTGAGTGGGGTTTATTTCATCCTAAGGAGGCCCAATGTACTTGGGAAAATCTACGACAACAAATGTTGGAATTTGTGGTGGTGCAGTTGATTCTTTGTAAAAGATGGTTACAATTTTTCCAAGGGAACCATTAACAAGACCGGCTGAAACCCAAAGGTTGGAAGTCAACATAACTTTTTCGCCATTGCATAGCAATACAATTCGCTCAAGTTGCTCATCTTCAGAGGAAACACTGGAATATGTGTTGTCATCTTCAGCAATGGATCGTGCGATAGGAGTGTTTAGAGATTTCATCATTTGCTTATTATGTACCATTGTTTGAGCATTTGTTGGAAATAGATGCATGGAATCATGGAATGAACATATCTCTTCTTCTGATAAAAAGGAATCTGTTAACACCCAGGTTGTTCCCTTTGACTCCTGAGGGAATACGTCCGGGGTAACCACTAACCAAGCTTTGGATCACAGGTTCTAGCCAACTTGTAATTAAAGAGGGCTCTCTCTTTGACTGTTTAACTTTGTTCTTAAGAATCTTAGGCTAGATATGAGGTGAGGGTTTGGTTTGAAAATTTTGGTTGAATGATGTCTTTCAGTACTTACGGTGATATCTTCAGACAGTTTTAGACCATTGAGCAATGGAGTCTGTGGTTACAGGTTGTTTGAAGTGTTAAGTGGGATTGTTGAAATAGCAGGGCCATTTAAATATTTCATGAGACAAACTTGAAATTGTAATGATGAAGTATGTTTGACCAGTGGAAGGCAATTAAGAAATTTCCACTAAGTTGGTGATGTGAGAAAGAGATGTATTGACCAGGAGCAGGTTTGAATTCCTGAACAATAATCACTGTGAAAGGTATAGTTTGGAAGTGCAGCAATTAAGAATTACACTCTTATAACTATAACTGAGGAAAACATACATAATAGCGTAGATTGAGTTCAGGGTATTCTATGAATAAATCCTGAAACTATTCTTTTTCTTTGCCATTAAATTGTGAAACACAGAACATGAATGGATTATGAAGGAAATAACAAACAAAATGAACAGGTTAAAGAAACTTATTGTTCCATGAAATACGCAGGAATCCTGTAGCATTGAGCAAGCACACCAAAACACATCAGACAACACAGAACTTTGGAAATTCCATCAGCTTTGTTGTATTAAAACTCTAAACATTTACAACATAGTATCTTCTGAAGAGAAAATCAACAACCCGTGCAAGCTTATGCGAGGGGGAATATATACAATCGGTTATACAAAAATATCTGAACTGCTGAGTCACTTGATAAATAAATACGCTCACCAACTTTACAAAATAGCAGATAAGGAAGTTATTGCTGCTCTAAATACAAAATGAATACTCTTTAATTCTGTCATAAGTCTTTTTGACCTTTGGAGGCCACTGAGTCGGTTGAGTGTTCTGCATTAATGCTGAATGATGTGTCTTTATGGCTTTGTCATGTTGTAGCTTTCTCGGCCCTGTCATCTGTAGCTGTCAGTGTTGCTTAGCGGCCGAAATTGGTTTGCTGAGTTGGCTCAGTCCACTCTTTTACTGTCATAGTAAATGTGTCTACTGTCTGAACACGATGACTTGTTTTCAATGCAAAAACTTGGTGAAAGCCTCTTGTTTACAGTAACAACTGTATCATTCTGGTCCACCATTCCTGTGTAGGCAATTGATGTCTCAAAATTGCATCTAAGGTTTCATCTGCCTCTGTATATTTGTAGAAGTTTGGAGGCACTTCAAACAAATGTTTGATCTCATTCATAATAAAAAATAAGTTCTCTACTCTGTCATAGAGACTTTGCCCAGATGCTGGCCCTGTTTCCTCTGGGGTACTTGATCCTGCAGT
This sequence comes from Pinus tabuliformis, assembly GCA_031772625.1. Taxonomy (NCBI): domain Eukaryota; kingdom Viridiplantae; phylum Streptophyta; class Pinopsida; order Pinales; family Pinaceae; genus Pinus; species Pinus tabuliformis. The sequence continues at coordinate 148,428,810 of CM062814.1, forward strand.
GATCTGATTGGTGGCAAATGTATTCACCCTTTTGGCATAATTTTCATGTGAAAGTAGCCTCCCTGCGCTGTTCAGTAAGCCAGGAAGGCCTCTGCTTTGTAATGCTGCAAACTTATCCATGAATTTGTTTACTTCTGTTTGCATGTCCTGGCTTCTTCTATCCAATGTTTGTACCAGGCTTCTCAATGTGAGGACCCTCTTTATCAGTAGGATGGTTTCAGTTCTATTGGGGATTCCTATTGCTGCCAGCTGAGGACCTGTGCGGTTATTGAGAACGTTGATCATTCTGTTGGCTATCTCAGGCATATTGCCTAGAGATGCTCTTGCTCTTTGGACTTCCCTGTGTGCTTTGCCTATGAGCTCCATTTGCTCATGAATAGTCTCTATATACTGCCATTGATCTGTTATTGATTGGCCAATGTTGGCCCATAAAACTGTCTTGACCTCAGCCACCACTTTGTCAAGGGTGAGCTCTTTCTCCAGCTCCTTTATCTTCTCCTTGAGAGCCTTTATTTCTCTTCCTTTTTCAGCTACATTTTTCTTAGACTTGTCATATTTTTCATTCAGCTTAGCTAAATTCTCCTTGGCTTCATTTAGCTATGCCATTTGGGCTTCCAGGGTTTGAATCTCATTCATCAGCTTCTGCATGTCAAGGCTTGGAGCCTGCTCTGATGTTGGTGCTGGTGCTGATGTAGATGGAGCTGTCTCAACTGTTTGCACTATAGGAGGAATGACAATTTGAGGGGGTTCCTCAAGGTTGATTACTTGTGGAGGGGGCTGAAATGTTTGGCCTCCTTCTTTCTGCTGTAGGGCTGCCTGCAATGCAGCCTCTGTTTCTACCAATTTTTCCTCTGTCTGGACCAGTTGTTTATGTAGTGTTACCAGCAATGTTGATACATCCTGGTCCTTTCTTTGCTGGGCAACCTCCTCTGTTTGAGGGTGAAGAGTTGCTGGGATCTTTATCATCTTTCTTAGAGCTGCAATATCTGAATCTCTTATCTTTAGCAGCTCCTTTATAGCTTTAGGGTCCTTTGGGTCATGCCCAAGCTCTATGATTATATCCTCTAAAGACCTTATCCTGTTGTCCTTTGCCTGAGAGGATGCCTTCTCCAACTCAAGTTGGGCAGTTGTATTGTTCAGGCTATTTTCCAACCTATGTGCCAAGAAGGTCTTATCTGCAAGTGTCGAATACACCATCTCACCCGTTTTCTTGTGAAGTTCTATTTGATCCATAGGGTGGATGTCTTTTGCAAGAACCTTAAGGTTGGTCCTTATATAGTCTGCAGCTGACTGTGGCTGCAGCATGGTTGGCATGAAATGACTCATGGTCATTTTCCCCTCATTTATGTCATAAGCTGACATAAGCCTCTGCTGATTTGTAGGGGCCATTTTCAGCAATTGATTATAGATCTAGAGCCTGAGTGGCTCATTTCTCTTTTTTATGTCAATGAATTGTTGCTTGATGCCTGTTTCAGCTCTCCTTTGCTGGCTTGAGGAGCTGATCTCTCCTCCGATTATTCTTTCTTGTTCCTGCTGAAAGGAACTGGCAGATGCCTCCATGCTTGGTGGGCCCATGCCCAAGGATTGCCCAATGGGCATCTCTTCTTCAGAAAAGGGATTTATCCTTTGCCTTTTCTCCCCTTGAGTTGTGGATGTGGTGAAGGGAGTCTCCTACTCTCTATCCCTCTTTCGATTTCTGTCTTCATTCTGAGGAGTTTGCAGCACCGAGGCCTCCACTGTCATTTCCTGCCTAGGAGGCACAGTTTCTTGAGTCTGTTGCCCAGTGGATATTGGGGCCTCAACTGTTTGTTTCTGCTGCATTGGCTGCTCTTCTTTTTGCTGTTCTTCTGTATGAGGTGGCTGTTCCTGCTCCATCTGCTTTTCCTTGCCCTTGCTTGACACCTGATGAACAGTTCTAGCTGCTTGCTGCTGGGCTGTAGAAGATGAGGCAGCTGCTCCAAGTTGCCTTTGATAGGAAGAGGAAACCTGCCCACAAGTTTCCAAGTCAGCCTCTTTCTCAATGTTCTTTGCCTCTCTTTGTAGCATTTTCTCTCTAGTGATTGCCTCTTCTAGAGTGCCCTCTTTCCAACTTAGTAAATTGGCATATTTTTCAATGTGAGGCAATCTGATGTGAGCATAGCCACCCAGTTTATGTTTTACCCTCCTGAGAGAAATGAAATGATTAGGGTCATAAGGTACCCAGCGGAAACTGGTTTCTAATTGGAGGCTCTCTAGGATCATATCTGCTTCCTTCCATCCCTCCTCCCTTTTGTTGTAAAGAAATGGGCCTAGCTGGTTCCTGACCTTTAGTTGCACCTTCTTGTTTTTACTGTGGAAATGGACCAGGTCTGCATTTCCAAATTGCCTGAAATACTCCAAGGCAAAGAGTCTCATAGGGACATATCTTGGCAGCCTATAAGGGTCCAACTCACAGCCATATATTCTGATTACTGTATGGTGTTGGTAAAAGTACCAATCACCAATGTTGTAGGCCTTTGAGAGATGGAGTATTCTTTGCATCTCATCGGTCAACCTGGGAGGAGGGACACCAAATAACAAGGTCATAGCTGGATGGATAAAAAGGTCTATGAATTCACAGTATGTGTATGGTGAACAGGAGGTGTGATGAAAAACTGAGGTCCAAAATACTACAGACCTTGGGTTTCCCTGGGCATCAAGTTTCTTGAGAGGAATAGGGAAACTGTCAGGTTGATAAAATAAGAACAAATGATAGATGTATGAGGTGTATCTGAACACCTTCTCCCTCTCTAGATTCATCAGTTGCTCATGAATCTTATTGGCAATGTATGTAGCATAATCATAATGCACAACAGGAGGCTTTCCAGGGGAAAATATGGACAGCATGGCCATAATAGTGTCATCAACATCCTCAATTCCCCTGTACCCCAGGACATAACTGATCAAGTCCACAAGCATTTTGCCCAAGTCATTGAGATATGGATTTCCAATAGGAGGTGTTCTCACAGCTTCAGAGCTTGGCTGAATAAATAACTGATTAATCTTGATGACCTGGGCACTGGACAGCTTGCCCCCCTTCTTTAATAAGTCCATCATAGAGAGAGGAGTTAGTGGCTTTGCAGTGTGAAAGTGCAGCATCTCATTTATGGCCTCAGGGGTGATATGGAACAAGACTGAACCTCTGGAACTGAGAACAGCTCTTTGACATGGATCATAGTTTTCACAGCATCTATGGATCAAGTCTGGAAGGACATTGACTTGAGGAAGGTTAAAAATGGGCAAATTGGAGTCCCAAATCCCCAAAATATCAGCTCCACTGAGGTGTTGAGCCTTTAACTCATTTAGCATATGAATGTTAAATTTGGAATTCATTGAGAATGTCTCTGTCATCTGATAATCTGTATCACCCAGGGCCTTCCACTCTAACTCTCTGTGTGGGGCATTCAGAGGTGGAACATTTAATGCTACTAGTGTTTCCATGGCTAATTAGGACTCTGATTTGTATAAGGATTTTCTCTACTGGACAAAGCAACACAGAGGGGTATTCTCCAAGAGTGAGGCAATTTGCAAGGAAAGAACTGGGTAAATTGTGGTGAGAACAGTTTGAAATGCTCCGAACAGAGTTTGAATGAGCAAATGCTGGGACTAGTACCACTATTTTCTCGATGAATTAGTGCAGCTCAGGTTTCAAGTCCACGAATGCGCGGACTAACTATGAGTTTATGAAAACTTGGCTAAGTGCAGACTTTGCAGGTGAATTTCGACCCTACAATTGAAATGAATGTTGGTCGCTGGGGATTTGCTGGCAAACACACTGTTTTTCACTCTTTCTAAGCTAGCTTTGGTGAATTATGCACGAAACCAGGTGCGGAGGGGAAACTTGAATAAATACCTGGTAAAGCTTTGGCAATGGTGACTAATGCGGGTGAATTTGTAGGCGCCCATGGTCTCCAAGTCGAAATTTGCAGGTTGGCGATGAAATGGTCGTAATATGCATGCAGAGCGGAGCAATAGTTCTTTTTCCAAAAGTGACAAAAACTACGATTTTTGGCGAAAATATGGACTTTTTTGGGTTATTGGCACTTTTTCTGGATGACGTTAGCATGACGTCATCAGGTGGGGTCGGGTACGGAAGGGTGACGTGGCGGCCTGTGAGTGGTCCACGGGGACTGGTGAGGTGGCGGACAGGTCGGAGCAGTGGCGGGCCGGGCGCTGACACGGTGCTGAGTGGTTATGACGTGGGCGTGACGGGATAGGCGGTAAACAATAAGCGGTAAGTGGTTTGCTCGGACCGCTCTGGATACGGTCGCGGTATTGTCAGAGGGTGGCCCGATGAGATTTGGGGGCGACGCGTGGCGGAGGCCTGACGTCACCCTCTGACAATTTCTCGGGAGGTAACGTTCGGTCGTCGGGGCCGACCCGATATGGATGAGGGCCGTCGGATGGGAAAGCCCAGATCCGACGGTCGACGGGTCAATAAGATGGCAGGACAATACGGCAGCGGGCGGGGCATATTTTATAGTTTTTCTGGAAATGTGCGCCCAGACGGAACCTTTAGCCTTTGGCGGGTTTTATGGTTTTTTCAATGCTTTTTGTAAAAGTGCGCATTTGCAAATAAACTTTGGATAAAACGGAAAAATGGGTTTATTTGGTGCTATTTGTGTTTGAAATGCGCATTACAACAAACTTAGGATAAGGGGTAAAGGTGGGTTTTTACAAGGCTTCTTTGCAAGTAGAGTGGGTAAATGATTTCAAAGGGTTGTAAAGGAAAAAGGGGTATAGCTTAGGTTATCAAACTGACCAGAGGTCAATTTAATCCCTGACTTTATACAACCACATGCAAGCAGACTTTATTCCTGCATGATTTTCCAATATTCAAACATATGGCTATAATGCCAAGGGGAAGGGAATATGTACATATTTGGGATTTGTTTTATAGGATTATCCTAATAATAGGGGAAAAGGAGTATAGGGAGTTAAATAAATAGGAAATTAGGAGTTAATATGAGTGGAAGAGGTGGATGAAGGGGGAAAAACACTAAGTTTTATAAGGGATCAACTTAGTTTAGGAAGTAGATCAAAATGAAAAGAATTTTACACAAGAAATGTGGCTTTTAAAGAAACAAGAATCAACAAAAGAGTTTGACTTCTTTCAGGAACATAGGTAGTATTGGGATGTTAGCAATGAATGTGATGGGGGATAATCTGGAAGTTAGACATGCTTCATTGAGTTGCTGCAAAAACTGCTGAATAAAAGACCTGCACTGGCACCATGTTTTTCCTTTGGTTGAGCCAGTGACATAAAGAAAATCATGCTTCTGCAACCCCATCTACCTACCCACTCTATTGCCTAGCATTTTTTGTTACTCCAAGGAGGGTGCACTTAGACTTGCAAACCCTTATGTGCCTTTTCTTTTCCTTTGGCTTTTTCTTTTGATTTTCTATCTAAAGCTAGCCTTATTGCTTCCAAGGCCCCAGATTAAACATTTGGGAACCTTCATTCTCTACCTAACTACTTTATCTGCCAAGATTGAACTGTTTGGATAGATTTCTTTCTCTAATCTACAACAAAAAATTGAAACATGGGATGACCCAGCTTAGACTGTTGGATCACCCATTTAGAAGTAGGACCACATCAACCAACTGTAGATATGTGTCTTTCACCCAAAATATGAGATCTTTGCATCCTCAAAGTAGATCATATTGGCACTTCCCCTGCCAATCATGAAACATGAAACCTATTGGTATAGGTAGCTAACAGAATCTGTGCGCGACATGAGTACGTTGTAGTCGTCGATTGTTGGATTTGCATCTCTAATGTTCTGGAGAATGTTCCTGAAAGTAACCTGTGCGATGTCGTCGCCTTGTTGACGAAATATTGTGTCTAATGTGATGACTGTGTTGAAGGCGTTCCACAATGCGCTTCCGTGGCTTGTCCCTGCATATAGAGGTATGTCTTTGATGGGTGGTAGCTGACCGAGATCACAAACCAATATTATGGAACAACCACCAAAAGGAGTGTTTCTTTGGTGGGGAAATTCCTCGCGAAGATGTTCATCAATATGGCTGAGAAGCTTTGGCCCAATGAAGCTCATTTCATCGATTAGTATGTATCTTATATGCCTGAGTTCTTCTTGGAATTTTGCAAGAGCATTACCTTCTAAGGGCATAAGATCCTTTATAGGAAGGTGCAAAGCAGAATGGATTGTCGATGCTTGTATGTTGAAGGCAGCAACCCCTGTAGGGGCAAGGAGCATGATCAGTGAAGGTTCCAGGCTTGCAAGTCCTATGAGCATATCTTTGATGCAATTAATAAGGAGGGATTTTCTCGTACCAGCAGTGCCTTGTATTATCATTCTGAGAGCAGGTAAATAATCCTTCCTAGCAAAATGATTAAAAATAATATTTAGAGCTTTTCTTTGCATTGGAGATAATGTAGTAAGGGTCGGCAGGGTATGTTGATGTGTTTGAAGAATGCGGTGGATGGAGTGGCTATTCTCAATGAATTGTATTGCATTATTTTGTAGATCCAATGGGATAGTGGTATGATTCCAGTTATGGGTGTCATCAAAGCCACGAAGACCAAGCATGTCAAGGTCGTTTATGAGAAGCTCATTTGTAGGGCGTAATTGGGAAAGTAATTCCCATTCATTTATTTCCATGGTGTCTGTTGGATTGGCTTCATTTATAGTTGAGGTATCATTTGTGACAGATTCAATATCAGATAGTGTGCGGTGTTGATACCAAGGATTGTAGAATGGACGAAATGTTTGTCAATTTGCGATGAATTCTACAGCAGAATATCCTATATCTTGTACGATATGGCGAAAAGGTTTGTATAGCATAAGTTCAACCCTGCAAAAGTCAGCGTAGCAAGGTTCTGTTGTGGATGGTATGGAGGAGTAACGTGGTATGACCCGAACAATTGCTTTTGTAGGCCTTTGTTTCCATTTGTTTGTTTTGCGACGAGGATCATATGACCAGGATCTTGCCAATTCTATTAGTGATGTGGACTCTAGGGTAGAAGGGCGCTGGATATATGTATCTATGAAGTGCGGGGATGTAGTGGAGGCGGTGTTCGTTTGTGGAAGGCGCATAAGAATTTTTTGGTTTACATTTAAAGAAATGAATGGCCGACTACATAATGTTAATGGTAATTTTTGCAGCATATGGTAGGTTTCTTGTGCTCCAATGTCACGATCAACAAGGGTTTCTGCAAGAAATTTTCGAAATGCGGATGTTGCTGGGTCAGCAATGGGTGAAGCCAGGACAATTCTACGTAGCATGTGGTGGAAGCTTTCATATTTTTTTTTTTTCTGCTTTGGATGCATATTTGGCGATATATTTTTGTACAGCATGTATGGAGAGTACTGGTTGGCAGTCAACATTTGCACGCCAAATAGATAGGATGGTAGGGTTATGGCTATTGAGTCGATCGTCGTTGCGAGCAGGGGTGTATGTTTTTTGGCCATTGGAATCAATGAATAAGGCCGATTTTGGATGTAATTCCCACGGTGCTTTATAACGACATTGGAGTGAGGATCCATTTTTTCTTAGGCACGTGCTTTCTAAGCATTTTGTGTGACATTCAACACAATTGATGAGCTGTTCATAGTCACTGAAAGGATTGGTTCTGAAGATTTGCGGTGTGGACAATAGGCAAGGGTCTTCGGGATTTGTCCAAGCATTTGGTTGGTTTGAAGTCGAAGGAGCACGAGGGTTCCAAGCGGAAATATATTTGTCGAAGAATTGCCTTGTAATATCAACTGCTTCTGTGTCTTCCCAGTTGAGATTCTCCATATCAGGTGCATTTTCTATCCAAAGGAAACCATGGATGTGCGCAGATCCCCTATGTTGCCATTCATACCTATCAAGTATGCGTTTTTGTAAGATAATTTTGCAATAGGTGAGGAATGTTGTTTAGAGTTCTTGGAGAAAAAAAAATGCGGTGGAATGCATACCTGTACCAGTAATCTTTTGTATTCAAGTGTTTCTCTAAGATAATCTCACGAAATGCTGTGAATCTATGGTGCATATATAGTGATGTTAAATGTGGGTTAGAGATAATGTTATCATTTCTTCACTTTTGTTGTTTTTCAATATCAGAAGGAAGACATCCGAGCATGACTGCATGAAGATCAGGCCATTTTGTATCAGCTGCACTTAATGTGAAGAAGAACGTCGGGCAACCGAGTTGAGATATCATGTCTGTTAGTTCATTTTTAGCTTTGTGCCAAAATGACCTTGTTCTAGGTAAAGAGCTACCGAATCGCATGACTTTCTCTGCCAATTGCTCATCTGGAAATTGTTCTAATCGAATGTTCAGATATTGATTAGATATTGGAAAGTTATCTGTGATGTTTTTTTCCACAAAAATCGACGTTGTTGCTTGACTGCGATGCCACATCATGAGATTATATATGTAATAACGAAGGCGTGGGTGGCTTCCAAATCTGTTATCGTAGTAACGTATGAGATGAAGTGCATATTCATGTAAATGCACTGCTTTCATTCTTGGTTGATTTGGCATTGCAGCGCCTGTCGGGAAAAGGGCGGGGAAAGCCATAGAGAGTAGACCTTTTGTGTTGTATTCATTGACTAGCGATAAGCCAATTGTTGGCCACTCAATTGTAGTATCAGATTGGTGGTTGTAAGCATGCAAATAATGGTGGATTTCTTGGATTTCTGTATTTGTATTAGGTATGATGGGTACGAACGATGATGTTTGGTCAGCGGATGGGTCTGTGAAATCTTCGGTGAGCTCATGGGGTGGTTCAAGTGGAAGGCGGACAGTGGTTTCTATAGTATTGGAATGGTGAAGGGAGGAGGAGACATTGGTGGGGATTGCTGGTAAGGATGCCAGTGCGTTGGAATCAATATGAACATTCTTATAGTATGGGTCATTTGCCAATTTGTATTCTGTTAGGACTCAGAATTGACCATTTTTGACCTTATAGTTTTGCCATAATACTATCATTTTTCAGTTCAATATTTGAAAGCTTTGATTACATAATGACTTAATCACCCCAAGGTACGAAGTAACTCTCCGCATATCTATATGTTTAATTGTTCATTGCATATTCATGTGTATCTTTATATTTATCTTTGGAAAAGCCAACTAAGTTGCCAAGTAATCGTTGAACTGTCTAAAGTCTGCAGGAATTATAATTCATAGTTGCTGTAACACCAGAAACAGCAACTACGCAGTTGCTGCAACACCAGAAGGAGCAACTACGCAGTTGCTACAGCCAACAACGACAACTATCTAAAGCAGGGGAATGCTATTTTGCAACAACTGGAAATAACAAACGGCAACTATCTGAAGATCGCCATAATTCCACGCTGACGCAGCATGATCAGCAACTGTCCAAAAAGGGCAAAACACAGTTACAGTTGCTAAAATATTAGGAACAACACGGGTTTACTAAACCAGCAACCATGGGGAAATGGCAAAGGATAGTGCGAGGATCCCAAGAAGACTGTCGAAGTTCGATTACCAGTTGTGTAACAGCAAGAAACCCAAGAAAGAATACATTGTCACACTGTTGTAACAGCATCCTGTAACTCTTATTTTTGACAGAAAGGTCTAACTGAATGAACTGTGATAGTCTATTGTAATAGATGTCTCCTCTATAAAGAGGAGACATCTACATTAGAGAAGGGGGGGAGAAAAATAGTTTTGTAAGGGGAATTTTGAAAGACAACAGAAAAGTCTGAACTTTTATTGTAACTGGATCTTTTGGCAGATGAATAGAAGATTGTTCTGAGCACCTAATCTAACAATTGTGTTCTGGGGAATCTTGTGAGAGGGACCGGGCCCACCTTCCTCACAAGATTCACCCATTTACTTTTCTGTCAAGTGTGTAAGTGTGTTTGGTAATTTCTTTCTGCTGATACTCTGTTTTGGATTCTGTAGCATTACCTCTGATAATTTCCTTTTTGCTGGCACTCTGTTTTGTTAATCGTTCGAAACTGCACTTCACCGGTGAATTAGAATTGTAGTGTGTATTAGCAATCTGGTTACAGGGGCAGGTGCTGAACGTCCTTACTTGGAGGATAGGGTCTTGATCCTCTGCTAACAGAGCATCCATCACTTTTCCGATTTGTAATCTTAGTTAACTACTTTCATTTTATTTTCGCAATACACTGTTACGACATAGCGTGAGAATCATGTATACTATAGCTTTTTGATGCTTTTAGAGTTAAGTACATACAGTACGCGGTAGACTTTGAAATAAAAGACTTTCCCAGGTTGACAATTTAATGTGTTACTTGATTGTTAATCAATAAACAATTTAACTAGCCAACATTTTGGCGCCGTTGCCGGGGAAGGCAACTAGAGATTTCTAAAAGCATTAATGATTTCTTTTTGAGAATAACAGGTGCATGAGAGGACGCAGGAAACCTAATTTCACAGACGGCAAAGGCAGAGGAGGAAGAAAAACCTTTATTGACGAAATCATCTCAAAGGCCGAAACATCAGAGAGGACAAGTTCTCGGAGACCTCAGATCCAGTATTCCTCACAAATAGATTGACAGACGGAGGAAGTACTGGGACCTAAAAGGAAGCTGGAAGTACCAGAATACACTGAGGAACCGGTAGAAGAACCTGAAGAAACAAAAGCTACAGAAGATAAAGCAAGTGATTCAGGAAAAAGACCAATGGAGGATAACAGAACAAAAGGAAGAGGGGAAAATTCGCTCTCTACCCTGGAGTTCCCTATTGGGGAGCTCCCGAGAGGAGCAACCCCCATGAAAAACATTCCACTCTCAGCATTACCCAACTTTCATGGGTTATCCTCTGAAGACCCGGATGAATTCCTCTTTGAATTCGATATACTATGTAGGAGTTATGATTATGTGAGCCGTAATCAGAAACTAAAACTGTTTCCAACAACACTGAAAGGGAATGCGTTAAGGTGGTTTATGAGCTTAGGAGCTCAGGCAATCACTACCTGGGATCAGATGAAAGAAAGCTTTCTGGCCAAGTATCAAGATTACTGCCGGACAAGAGAAAGGAAGGAAGAATTGTTTAAAATGGTTCAGAAGGAGGACGAGAATCTGGAAGATTTTGTGGAAAGATTGCAGTATAATCTGCAGCGGTCTGACCACCCTAATATGAGTAAAGATATTCTGAAAACTATATTGCTGAAAGGGGTACGAGATGACTGCTTGGACATGTTAAACATGCTGGGAAAAGGGGACATTTCCAAGGAACCATTTGATGAAATTATCAATCTCTGCATGAGATGTTCAAGAGGAGCAGTGAGCAGATCAAAAAGCAGGGACAATGTATATTCAAGAGTTCAGAAGTCAGCAAGTGGAGGAGCAACAAGGGCTGAAATAGGTAATTTGTTAGAAGAATTTAAAACTGAGATGTTAAGCTCTTTTTCTTCACAAATTGATGCTCTGCAGGTAAAGAAGAAACAGGCAGAAGCAGAAGCTACCCTAGCCATTTTTTGTTCCAAATGCAGAGAAAAACACCCACTCAGGGAATGCCCACTAGATAAGGTACCAATCTGCATGATCTGCAAAAAGGACCATGAGACCCAACAATGCCCCTCTCTGCCTGGAATTAAAGCAGCATTGCAGTCAACTGAAGAAGAGGCTGAAGCAGTGTACCTGATGACACAGAGGAGGCGATGGCCACAAAGACAAGGTATGAATTCTAACACAGCATTTAGTCATTGGAATAATCATTCTCCTTTTCAAAAAAATTACCCACCCATGAACCAAATGCAATACCCACCCTATAACACAATGAATTTTCCACCTATGCAGCAACCAAATATTCCTTTTCCTGACCCTACTATATGGAATCCTTGGGCTCCGCAGCAACCATATTTTAATCAATGGAACCCAAGCTGGGCAGCCCAACATATGCCATTTCCTCAACATCAACAGTCTCTTTCCTTACCATCCAATACTCCTCCAAATAACCAGGCAATTAGACCGCAGCTGCCTGTGCAACCCAACCCCAACCCAAATAATAATAAAGCCTTGCAACTAATTGATATTCAAAATCAGCTTGTCTCCCCCATGCAATGTAACGATATCCATCTTCGTTCAGGGAGAATTGTTGAACCCATCATTGATGACATCACTAACTCTAATAAAGAGGAAGTTAGAAAAGAAAAACCAGCTAACAATAATGCTGAAACAGTTGAATCAACATCTAACAACAATGATCAAATAGTAGATCCGCCATTCCCTGAACGTCTGGCTCTCACTAAAACACTGGAGCAACCTGCTTTTAACCTTTTAGGTGAATTACAGAATTTATATGTTAAAATCCCATTGTTGCAAGCGCTAAGAGATGTTCCCATTTATGCTAGGACTGTTAGAGATATCTGCATAAAAAAACCTGGAAGAAAAGCTAAGGACCCCCTCACAGTTCATGTGATGGGAGAACTGACTGCTTTAATGACATAAAAATATCCTCCTGTGAAATATGGTGACCCTGGTCACCCTATAGTAATAGTTCAGGTTGGAAAAACCTTTGTCTCTAAAGTTATAGTAGATTTAGGAGCTGCAATAAATATTATGACACTTGAAACAACACAATTTCTTCAGTTAAAAAACTTTATTAGGGAAACTCCAACCATCCTAGAATTGGTTGATCGCTCTACAATTAAACCGGAAGGGGTCATTGAAGATTCAATAATTTCTGTAGAATCCTGGAATTACCCAGCTGACTTTGTGGTGTTACAAACTAAAACAAAGTTGGGGGGTCATCCGCTGATTCTAGGAAGACCTTGGCTGGCTACAGGAGATGCTTTCATTAGCTGTAGATCAGGATCAATGACCATCTCTAATGGACAGGAAACAAAACAGCTTACCCTTTATCCTCATGCTACATCCATGATTAATAATGACAACTCTGTATGGGTAGATTATGAGGATGAAGAAACCCAACCTATATTGACTATCGGACAAGCCTTAACTTTCAAAGACTCTACTGAAGATGAATTAATCAGCAGCTTCATTTCTGAACCTTCTTCGGTCAATCCAGAAATGTACAGTCACTTTACTGCAATCTTGGAATCTGAATCTCAACAGAACTTGGAAGATAAAAATTTATTTCAGACAGCAGTAGGCAGCCCCTCCAAAAGTACAACAATAGAAATTGAGCCTGGCAAAACATTAAATATAAATCCTAATTTAACTGATAATGAAAAACAACAATTAATAAAGTTACTCCAGGAAAATAAAGAAGCATTTGCATGGGACTATACAGACATGAAAGGGATCTCCCCTGAGCTATGCACTGACCAGATTTATATTAAAGAGGGATCCCGGCCAGTCTGTCAACCCCAGCGCGAATGAATCCCAACATAAGGGAAATTGTGAAGGAGGAACTTCAAAAACTCTTGAATGCAGGATTTATATACCCTATATCTGATAGTGAGTGGGTTTCCCCACTTGTAATTTTACCCAAGAAAAATGGAAAATGGAGAGTATGTGTGGATTACAGAGCACTGAATAAAGCCACCCAGAAAGACCATTTCCCTTTACCATTCATTGATCAGGTATTAGATAATTTGGCAGGTAAGAAATTCTTTTCATTCTTGGACGAGTTTAGTGGATATAATCAGATTAAGATTGCACCCCAAGACCAGGACAAGACCACGTTTACTAGCCCATGGGGGACCTTTGCATACATGGCACTTCCATTTGGGCTATGTAATGCTCCAGCAACATTTCAAAGAGTAGTGATAGGGATTTTTTCTGATACGCTAAATGATTCATTAGAAATATTTATGGATGACTTTACTCCTTATGGAGTGACTTTTGAGGATGCACTGCAGAATCTTGAAAAAGTACTTAAGTGGTGTATAGAAGCACACCTTGCCTTAAGCACTGAAAAGTGTCATATGATGATGAATCAAGGTATTGTATTGGGTCACTTTGTCTCATTCCTAGGAATTCAAGTCGATCCAGCTAAAATACAGGTAATGCAGACCCTCCCTATCCCCAAAACACAAACTAATGTAAGAAGCTTTTTAGGACATGCTGTATACTATAGAAGATTTATTAAAATTTTTTCCAAAATAGCTTCTCCTTTATTTGTGTTATTAACAAAGAATGCTGAATTTAAGTGGACTGATAATTGCGAAAAATCATTTAATGAACTTAAACATTAGTTGTATGCAGCTCCAATTTTGAGAGGACCTGATTGGGCACTACCCTTTCATATATCCTCTGATGCCTCAGACACTGCAATTGGAGTTGTCTTGGGTCAGGAAGAAAATAGTCTTCCCTATGCCATTTATTTTATCAGTAAGAATATGACACCAGCTGAATTGAATTATACAGTCACTGAGAAGGAATTCCTAGCAGTTATTTATGCAATAAATAAATTTCGACATTATATTACTGGCTACACTACTTTTGTGCATACTGATCACTCGGCCATTAAATATTTGATGAATAAATCAGTTACAAATGCCGGAGTCACCAGATGGTTGTTATTATTGCAAGAATTTGACATCACAATTGTAGATGGGCCAGGAAAAGAAAATGTAGTTGCTGATTTCCTTTCTCGATTAAAAACTGATGAAAATGCTCCAGTAGATGATTCTTTTCCTGATGAGTATTTATTTGCAGTATCTGCTCACTCACCTTGGTATGCAGACATTGCCAATTATCTAGTTGCAGGAAAATTACCATCACACCTATCACACAAGGAAAGAAGAAAGATCATCCAACAAAGTGCTAGGTACAGCTGGATAAGCGGGTGTCTTTTTCATACAGGAATCGATCAAGAAATCCGAAGGTGCATTGGTGAAGATGAAATTTATGATGTACTAAAAGCTTGTCATGATGGCCCTTGTGGAGGACATTTTGCAGATAAAAGAACAGCACACAAGGTACTCAGAATGGGTTATTATTGGCCATCACTCTTCAAAGATGCTAGAAAATATGTCAAGGCCTGTGATAGCTGTCAAAGAATGGGCCAGCCTAATCACAGGGATGAAATGCCACTCAATCCCCAGGTAATTCTTGAACCTTTTGAGAAATGGGCATTAGATTTTATAGGTCCCATTAATCCTCCATCCAATCAAAGAGTGTACATATTAGTATGCACAAATTACATGACTAAATGGGTAGAAGCTAAGGCACTCCTGAAAGCTAATGAAGAAGCAGTACTAACATTTTTATTTGAAGAAATCTTTGTTAGATTTGGATTGCCTAGATAATTAGTCACAGATGGAGGACCTCCTTTCAACTCTCATGGCTTCAAAAATACGCTTCAGAAATATCATATTAAGCACAAAATGACTACACCTTATCACCCCCAAGCAAATGGGCAGGTAGAAAGCACCAATAAAGTCATAGAAGCCATTCTAACAAAAACAATAAAGGATAATAGAAGGGACTGGTTTCAAAGGTTGCCCGAGGCATTATCAGCCTATAGAACTACTTGGAGGAATACTACGGGCTTTTCACCCTATGAATTAGTTTTTGGAAAGAATGCTATTTTCCCTGTAGAGTTTGAGATCAAAACTTTAAGAACTGCTTTAGCTGTTAACCTTGATTTGACTGATGCACAGACAACCAGGTTACAGCAACTTCAAGAATTGGATGAGAAAAGACTGGATGCCATCCATCAGACAACCATGATACAGCAACAAAGAAGCAGGTGGCATGACAAAACCATCAAGCAAAAGCAGTTCCAGAAAGGTAACTGGGCTCTACTTTATGATTCCCATTTTGAGAATTTCCAAGGTAAGTTAAGAACAAGGTGGTTAGGGCCTTATGAAGTGGATGTTGTTTTTCCAAATGGGACAGTTAGACTTTTAACAATTGATGGAAGCAGAACACCACTACTAGTGAATGGCTATCGACTCCGTTTATATCAGAGGTCTGTTTCTAAAGAAGATTTTAAAGCCACTTGCATGGCAATTAAACAGTATTCTTTTCCAAGGGAGCTTGCTATCCCTCAAAGCACTTAAATTTCTGTTTATTTATGCATTTTTTTAGATTAGATATTCTTTTTTTAACTACTAATAATCCTTGCCAAGGATTACCATATTATATTTCAATATTTTGCAGATTTGAGCTGTGGAAAATAGCTGAGAACGAAAGCTTTAAAGGAATCATTTGGAGGACTTGGAATTCCTGTTGCTGCAATTCCCGTTGCTGCAACACCAATTCTCATTGCTGCAATTCCCGTTGCTGCAACACCAATTCCCGTTGCTGCAACACCAATTCCTGTTGCTGCAACACCGATCCCCGTTGCTGCAACACCTTTTCACGTTACTACAACATCTTTTCCCGATGATGTAACATCACTTCCAGTGGCTGCAACACCAATCCCGTTGCTGCGACACCACTTCCCGATCTCGTAATACCTTTTTAGCAATTCTCTTATTTACAAAAGCACTAGTCTTACCACTTCAGCCACCAAGAAATGAATTTTTATAAAATACACCACTTCTTGTGATGATTACAATACTCCACTATCACTTCCCGTCATTATTATTAAAAATCGCCGGTATTCCCATGCTCTTAGTCCCGCTGTAATTATTATGATCCAGCAAAAGATAAGATAAGACTTTTTGACGCAGCAACGAAAAAGGTAAAACATAAAGGTACGCATGATTATGTATGGACATTAAATAATAGTTAATGCGGAGAAGCTGATAGGACTACCAAATAATTGTACTTCCAATCATATCACTTACGCGTAGGGGGGGATTACCAAAGCGCTCTCATAATTGCATACTACGCCAACTGCCACCACCCTTAACTCTCCCGGTAATATGTAAAAGTCACCTTATCACGACATGTTACCATTTGCAACGGTTTACTCTGAACTGAATTCGGAAGCTCGGCTCTGAACTGTGAAATTCACTGAAACAACAGCTATGGGAGGAAATCTCATTACATATGAACCTGGCACAACAACACTTCTTGAGCTCTATCCCGAGGTTTATCAAATCTTTCTGCAAGCGGGATGGCTAGATTATTTCAGGAGACTTCCAGACTTTGACGCGCAACAAGTCCTCGAGTTTGCATGCAATTTAACAGAGGGATTTTCTGTCGTTCAAGGAGTTCAAATTCCAGTCACGGAGGAAGTCATAGCCCAAGTTACCGAGCTACCAGCTAATGGCATATGATGGTTCAGTAGGAAGCACTTGATCCTTAATGCGCAGCAAGATTTTCTTCAACCAGGCGAGCAGGTAGAACCCAAGGGCAGAGGCATAACACTTCAGTCATTACCTCAACCATGGCCGAAAGTTGCTGAATTTGTGAAGCAATACTGACGTGCAAAGGCCGGTACCAGGTAATTTACCAGCACGATTTTGTCTTGTTGAATCATTTGAGGAATGGTCAGTTGATAAATATGCCATATTATTTATTGGGATGTCTCAAAAATATGTCACGATACGCTGTCAATGAAAAGCGTCTGCTTCTTTCCCTGAAACACCACCGTTTAGCTCAATTGCTGATAAATAGAGGCCTCGCCTTAAATAACCCTCCACCCCCCATTAATCCCCATCAAGAGGCAGAAATTCCACAGCCGGAACATGAAATTCCTCATCAAGAAGAGGAAATTCTTCACCAAGCTGAAGACGTACTACAGCCAGATGTAGAAATCCCTCAGCAAATAGAGAACATTCTTGAGCAAATACCCGAAGAAATCCCTTAGCAAGTAGACGACATTCCAGAACAAATGCCTAAAGAAGTCCCCCAGCAAACACCCCCACAAGTTGCTGAAATTGAGCAATCAGCAGTAGAAATACCCTCAGAAACAACTCCATCCCCCAACAGAACCAATCCATCCATTCCTATACTTGGTATTTCTACTGATGGCTCTGATGATAACATCCCTATTACCCTGCTCAAACGGAAAATGCAGAGGAAAATGGAAACCCCACCAAAAAGATGAAGAACTAGGGCTTCGGCTAAAGCAGCTGCTATTTCTGCCACTGTCCCTATCTTAAAGAAAGCCAACCTGAAAAGAAAAATGTCTAAATTCCCTACTTCTCTACCCAAGCAAAGGACTCGGTCGTCTGCAATAGCTGAATCTCCTAGCCACACCCCTCCCAGCTCACCACCCATCACCTTAAAAACCCGCATTCCCACCAGCCCTCAAAACTCCTCTCCCTCACCCTTGGAGGCTGAGATGCAGAGTGTTCACAGTTTCGTGACATCATATTTTAAGACAACTGACACACAAGAACCAGCTGCCGACACCCAAGGTAATATTGGCCAAGAAGCTGCAACACAAGAAACAGCCACTACCCTAGGTGACACACAAGAACCACCTGTCAAAGGTATAAGGGATCAAATCAATGTTGAAGCAAAACCTCTACCTCCACTGGAACCTGCTGCTCCACAAGCTCAGCCTACCATATCTGCTCTGCAGGAAGAAATTGAATTTCTAAAAGCTCAAATTCAGGACTACCAGGAGGAAATAATAAGGGTCAAGGAAGCCTATCAAAATGAATTTAGCCTGCATAGTTTAGCAAAAGTAGCATCTGCAGCAAAGAAGAGTAAGGACAATGAATATGTGTGTGCAAATTGTGGTGAGATATATACTCAAGCAGGATACAAGGTAGTGGCAGAACCAATGAATGAAGTCCCTGCTGTTGTGGTTGAAACAAAAGAACCTGTTGTTACACAGATGGAAACACCACAACCCTCTGCTCAAACAGAAGAACTTGCTGACACACAAGAACCAACAGGCTCTCCAGAAACTGCACAGGAGCAAACAGAAGAACTTGCTGACACACAAGAACCAGTAAGTTCTCCAGAAACTGCACAGGAGCAAACAGAAGAACTTGCTGACACACAAGAACTAGTAAGTTCTCCAGAAACTGCACAGGAGCAAACAGAAGAACTTGTTGACACATAAGAACCAGTAAGTTCTCCAGAAACTGCACGGGACCAAACAGAAGAACTTGCTGAAACACAAGAACCAGCAAGTTCTCCAGAAACTATGCAGAAAGTAATAGGGAATAAATAAGAGAAAGAAGTAAAGTCACCCCGGCTTACCCAAATTGCTATGGAGCAAGAGGAGGAAGCAGTTACACAAGAATCAGGAAATGAAGAAGAAAACATAGACTCACCCCGGCCTACTCAAATTGCCATGGAACGAGAGGAAGAAATAGTTACAGAAGGAAATGAAGAAAACATAAACTCACCCAGGCCTACTCAAATTGCCATGGAACGAGAGGAAGAAATAGTTACAGGAGGAAATGAAGAAAATATAGACTCACCCAGGCCTATTCAAATTGCCATGGAACGAAAAGAAAAAGAAGGAAATGAAGAAGAAGACATAGACTCACCCCGGCCTACCCAAATCGCCATGGAACAAGAAAAGGAAGCAGATACACAGGAATCAGTACAGAATATAGAACATGAAGAAGAAACAGTAGCTGGAAATGAAAAGGAAGATATTGGATCATCCCGGCCTACTCCAATTATCACAGAGTAGATTATCCTTGTTGATGCCTTTACACAAACAAAACTTCCCTCTGTTAGTGATGCATGCACAGAAACATATAGATTTCAAGAATTAAAAGGAAAATGGTGGAGAGAATATGAGCTGTCACAAGGAAAAGCATTCCAAAAGCAAAAGGGGACCTGGTTCAATTATGCATATAAGAACTGGGAAGCACTTGAGCAGTGTAGAGCTCAGTACAAAGAAATTAAGGAACTAAAAGCCAGATTGTCCCAGATGTTTGAGTTATTCCAAAGAATACTTGCCACAAGGAAACCCTCTTTCAATTATGCAACATTTTTGAGGGAAAGACTGACATTCTTACAGATAAAGGCTGTTAGAGAAGGTAGACCTCATCAGGTGGTTACATCAGAGCAATTTATGCAAACCTTTGCAGAGGCACCTAAAAATGATCAAAATTTGTTATGCGAGCTTTATCTCCATAATGAAGCCATGTCCGAAGAAAGAAACATGAATATGCCACCTGTTGTTGGTGACATACAGCCGAGAGCTTTCATCTCCTTTTTAGCCAACCAACTTACATGGCAGAACGCTTTTACCTCAGCTCAACATAATGAACAGAATTGCCTTCTGTGGATTAGGGTTGAACCTCAGAACGCAGCCACCTTCATTGCACAACATCAAAGAATGATAAGTGATCCTGAAATGAAGGACCACGTCAGGCAACTACAAGCAGTGGTCCTGAGAGACTGTCAACACTATGTGAGAACTAAGGCACCCTTGGCTGTCAAGGCAAATAACTTGTTCTGGGAAAACTGCCCCAAGGAGAGGCAGGAATATCACCCTTATAATCCACCTAATTTACAGGTAACACTCTCAAGGGTACCTTTCTATGTTAGATGCATGCAACACTGTGCTGAAAATTGGATTGGCTACAGATTTAAATTTCCACTTCTATGGTTATCTGGTGAACAATACAAGGGCCAGTTTGGATTATCCAATAAGGACGAAGCAACAGCATGGAGGCAAATACAGACTGTCTGTGGGTTCAGAAATAAGGTTGATGCCACTTCCTATAACTATTGTCTCAGTAATCTACACTGTTCATCCCAGTACTCCGACTCAGACTCAGAGTAACCATTGTATGATGACATGCAATCCCTTCAGTTGGGGGGGATGTTAGGACTCAGAATTGACCATTTTTGACCTTATATTTTTGCCATAATACTATCCTTTTTCAGTTCAATATTTGAAATCTTTGATTACATAATGACTTAATCACCCCAAGGTACGAAGTAACTCTCCGCATATCTATATGTTTAATTGTTCATTGCATATTCATGAGTATCTTTATATTTATCTTTGGAAAAGCCAACTAAGTTGCCAAGTAACCGTTGAACTGTCTAAAGTCTGCAGGAATTATAATTCATAGCTGCTGTAACACCAGAAACAGCAACTACACAGTTGCTGCAACACCAGAAGCAGCAACTACGCAGTTGCTACAGCCAGCAATGGCAACTATCTAAAGCAGGGGAATGCTATTTTGCAACAACTAGAAATAAAAAACGGCAACTATCTGAAGATCGCCAGGATTCCACACTGACGCAGCATGATCAACAACTGTCCAAAAAGGGCAAAACACAGTTACAGTTGCTAAAATATCAGGAACAGCACGGGTTTACTAAATCAGCAACCATGGGGAAACGGCAAAGGATAGTGCGAGGATCCCAAGAAGACGGTCGAAGTTCGATCACCAGCTGTGTAACAGCAAGAAACCCAAGAAAGAATACATTGTCACACTGTTGTAACAGCATCCTGTAACTCTTATTTTTGACAAAAGGGTCTAACTGAATGAACTGTGATAGTCTATTGTAATAGATGTCTCCTCTATAAAGAGGAGACATCTACATTAGAGAAGGGGGGGAGAAAAATAGTTTTGTAAGGGGAATTTTGAAAGACAACAGCAAAGTCTGAACTTTTATTGTAACTGGATCTTTTGGCAGATGAATAGAAGATTGTTCTGAGCACCTAATCTAGCAATTGTGTTCTGGGGAATCTTGTGAGAGGGACCGGGCCCACCTTCCTCACAAGATTCACCCATTTACTTTTCTGTCAAGTGTGTAAGTGTGTTTGGTAATTTCTTTCTGCTGATACTCTGTTTTGGATTCTGTAGCATTACCTCTGATAATTTCCTTTTTGCTGGCACTCTGTTTTGTTAATCGTTTGAAACTGTACTTCACCACTGAATTAGAATTGCAGTGTTTATTAGCAATCTGGTTACAGGGGCAGGTGCTGAATGTCCTTACTTGGAGGATAGGGTCCTGATCCTCTGCTAACAGAGCATCCATCACATTTCCGATTTGTAATCTTAGTTAACTGCTTTCATTTTATTTTCGCAATACACTGTTACGACATAGCGTGAGAATCATGTATACTACAGCTTTTTGATTCTTTTAGAGTTAAGTACATACAGTACGCGGTAGCCTTTGAAATAAAAGACTTTCCCAGGTTGACAATTTAATGTGGTACTTGATTGTTAATCAATAAACAATTCAACTAGCCAACATATTCCAATGCAGCGAGAATGCGATGTCTACTAACAATGAAACCATAAGCGTTATGGTCATTACTATGACGCGTGACAATTAGGATGTCCAAGTGTTCAACAAGTCGTGGCAACATGTTTGCGAATTTTGTAATGTCTTGAGGAAAACAAATTGTGTGGCCACTGTATTTATACTGGCCACAAGTGCATGTGTTACCTGCAGTATAGGGTTAACTCTAGCAATGAGCATTTCTTCTATTCGAGAAAGAGACGTAAGGGTAGCTGGTTGAGGGCCAGGGTCCATGTTGTTTGATAATGAGAAGCGATGACCCTTTGTTTCAGAGACGCATCTGGAGCAGCAATACATGTGGTTGGAATTGTGGATATGTATTCCAAGATATGATTCAATACAAATGGAGCATGGGCATTTAGGTGGAAGTTTATCAATCTTTGAACGGAAATCTCGATGTGCTTGATCAGTATAAACGTTGTTGAAAGCATGTGCGAAGGAGGGGTTAGGGCAATGAGGCATGGATGTATTTGTTTGAGAGGTTTGCTGAGAAGATAAAGAGTCTGATAATTGCAAGGGAGGATTGTTTTCAGGGTGGGCCATTTTAGACGAGGAAGGTTGGTCACCCTTTTGTTTTTTGTGTTTTTGACATTCTATGATGTTTTTTTTTGCTTGGTAAAGCTCACGGCGCCGTGCATTTATTCGTTCTTTATTTGTTGCATAGTATCTTCGAGCACGTTCATTATTAGAAGAAGAAGCCATTCGCAAAATTTATGGTACCTATAAGCAAGAGAGGGGAAAAGAAGAATGTTATTTGGAGAAAACAACCATGTTATTGTATGAAAGCGAAAGAAGGGTAAAAAATGCAAGCGAAAGTGAAAGAAGGGAAAAAAATCTAAGTTCTGAACATTGCTATGTGAAATTTTTTATTTGAGAAATGTTTTTGAAAGTCTCAGTTGTTTGAATGGGCTCTTATAACCAACAACATGCAATGGACTCATCCAAGTTCAATTATTTTAAGTGATGTGATGAGCTCTATTCAAACAGTGCACTATAAAAAAATTCACATAGCACTGTTCAGAACTTGGACTCCATTTTGTCAAACTGAGACCAATGAGGGAGCAGTGATGTTATTCCGATTTGAATAAATTTTATGACACTTTGACACAACTTGATTTTTCAATTTTTAAGAGTCGAGAAAAAGCTAAAGATGATTCTAGTCGCCTTCGATTTGGGTAACTCTAGTATCATCTGGTTGTTGAGTTGATTGTTCAAGAATCACGGTGTTTTGAACGGCAGAGGTCGAGAAAAAGCATACTGGCAGGCCAATTGCAAGCCCTGGAAGGGACAATGTAGCCATATGAGGTGCACCAACATCTCCCCTAGAGGAAAAGGGAGCAGGATTCCTCCAAGGGGAAATCCTTGATTGGTGGACTCCATTTTCTCACCCTAAGACCAACGAGGGAACAATGAGTTTATTCCGATTTAAATAAATTTTATGACACTTTGACACAATTTGCTTTTTCAATTTTTAAGAGTCGAGAAAAAGCTAAAGATGACTCTAGTCGCCTTCAATTTTTAACGAGCCTAAAGTGACAAGTGCTCAGATGGTCCTTTTCTTTTAAGGAGTCCGAAAAGGAATGAAAGTGACTACTCTGGATATCTAGACAGGGGGATTACCAAACCAATCGCAAAACTGCAGAATACTTTTTATGGTACGGCAGTCAATCTTCTCGAATGCAGTGTTCAGTGCATTGCGATCGATAGGGCGGCAGACACGGCTTCCTAAGGATAAAGGATATAGCCTACTGTGGTCTCCCAATATATACTCGATGGTACATGGGAGCACAAGTCCGTACTGGCACTTGTCGTTTCAAAGAGGAGGAATCACCCAACCTACGATGAAAGTGATAGTTACCAGGCTTTACTACGCCAGAACACGTCTCTAGCCTAGACTTCTAAATGGTGTGCGTTAGGTTCCAAAGCGTTTTTATGTTTATTGAAACGTATTTTACAGTTGATCTTTCTTAAGAAGTTTGCCTTTAAGGTTGATCGCATGATGTACATATACAATTCCTAAATATGCAATATAAGATGATAAACAGTCGTTTACTTTCTTTTTTGCAGTGAAAATCCTAGCTACTAAGGAAAGAGAAGTGAAATTGTTTCAACATAGAGCAGAGAGCACACACTAAGTCCTAAATCAATTTCCGCATGCATTCTAAATGTAAATGTACATGCATGTATTTGTTTTCCGCTTTCTTAATGTGTGGATGACAAAAAAAATGCCAAGTGGAATATAATATCAATACAGGGATATGACTAGTCCAGAATTCCGACAGACATAAGCAAAGCTATTGAAGTTTGTATCTAAGATTTTCTAGAGTCTGTTCATTAGAAACAAGAGAGTCACGATGGCACCAATTTGCATTAGTTTAACACAAAGGAATAAAATTTAAATTATCAAGAAAGCATATATATAATTGAATCATTTCAATCGGGAAATAATTTTGAATCAAATTTATAAGACTCTGTAGCTGCTCAGTGGCTAATGTACAATTGATGGAAGAGGATTTTCTATCATGGTCCATGGATGAAATAGAAATGAAGCAAAAACTCGGAAAGGAGATTAGGGTTGTTACCGGAGATGAAGCAATACAGAGAACGTCCAGAAATGTCCTTCAACGCTAAAAGTTGAACAACAACTACAAATTAGTTAATATCATATTTAGCTTGCAACTGCTTGATATATAGTAAAAAATGGCTATTGTCAGATAAAGGTAGGGAGAAACAATTGCAAATTCAATAACAGAAGAGAGATTAAACTGCATGCAAGATGATCCGAGAACAAGTAGTAAAGAAAAAATTACCACCACTTTCTCCAAGGTGTGTAGATATCGAATTTAGCTGTGCCCTGTTCTCATAAAGGCGCTGAATAGCTTGCCTCAATCCTACAATTTCTTTTGCCAAATTCTGCCCAAGAAAATTTTGACACATTAAAAATAAAAGCAAAGCCTGTTTCTGAGCACTAGCAACCTTCCTGATGTTCTTTAGTCACAAACATGATATCATTAAATTTAGTACAATATGATATCATTAAATTTAGAAATTGTACTAGAGAGAAATATAACAAGAATCGTTACTGGAGGTTCAACCCAAGATACATAAAAAATGATGGAAAGCAGTACATCAGCCAGCATTCAGTGCAAACACACCTCACAAGATTTGTCCCCTGCTTGATATCAATCACAAAGTTGCAGCAAACAATAGATTTAACATAAGAAGTGAAGAAATAAAAGAAGTTGATCTTCTTGGTCTCCTAAGAAAAGAATATATCTGAGTGTGAGTGTTAGCCCTGCGTTTACTGAATGGAACTTTGTTAGTAAATGGATACTTCTAAAATTCAAATTTGAGATTGATGAAGACCCTATGCTACAAGAAATTCGCAAACTAGCACATAGCCTTGACTTTCAAATTGTTTCTTTCCATCTAGAAACAGAATAAAGGCACTTATAAAATATGGACCTACATATGATCCACAAGTTTCCAGTGCTACTAAGGATGCAGTCAAAAGTACTTCCTTCTAGAGAGATAGGAATAAGCCTTTTGCTAATGACCAGTATGACATTTGGCCTTTGGCCGATCTCTGAATTTATGGTATATCTGACCTGGCCTCTCCACATCTACAACTTGGGGTACATCATCAATGTGCATAGGGCTCTTATAACCAAGAACATGCAAAGGACTCATCCAAGTTCAATTATTTTAAGTGATGTGATGAGCTCTATTCTAATGACTTCGAACTTTGTTATTGAAGCTAAACTCTAAACAATTATTCTAAGACTAAATTCCTCTTAGTATAATGATATTTCTACTTTAAAAGAACAAACATTTTTCCTAATAAAAAACCTGGAACAAGAAGATCTGAAATAAAAGTAACCCTCAACACAAAAATTTCATCAATATAATAGGCACCAAGTCCTAGTTCATCACATAGCAGAATTCACGTTTAATTTCAACCTCAAGGAACATTGTATAAATTCACTTCTTAACCTCAATGAACTGCTAATATTGAATTCTCTGAATCAACAGAGCCCTCTTGTTTTGAATTCATTTGTGTTGACTATTTAATTGACCCAATATTTGTGTAAATTGTATGAGCTCCTGTTTTCTGTCCTTTAACATGCTTCAGTACAAGAACGATGGAGAGTTTGGATAAGGTTATTATCTATAGTCTTGATTATATGGATGGGACGAAATTCCTCCAGATCCACCCCATGGTCCAACCCATGTTTTTCTCATATACAACTTAGCAGGTTTAATATTCATCAAGGTTCTTCCTTTTCTTTGTCACCTTTCTAATATAAAAATCTAAGGTTCCAACTTCCAGATGTCTTGAAACATTCCTTTGCCTCATGCTATCCTAGAGAAGGATATTGAGCTAGATTCCATGTTTCTAGTTGTCACTCAAGTGTCTGTACATTAGTTCCAGCTTAAGATCTTAAATAGTTGTTTTTTCACATGCAACTTAGGAGCCTTGATCTTCATCAAGGTTTCTTCTTCTTTGCGGCCTTTTAAATTTAATTTGCCTCATCTATCTTAGATAGGGATACCAACTATTTTGAGTTAGATTACCAGATAAGATGAGGACCATCTTAGGTTATTACAAATGTGAATAACAATCTTTAAAAGAACAAACATTAAAAGAACAGCATTTTGCGCCTCTGGCTGATCTCTGAATTTATGGTATATCTGACCTGGCCTCTCCACATCTACAACTTGGGCTACATCATCAATGTGCATAGGGCTCTTATAACCAACAACATGCAAAGGACTCATCCAAGTTCAATTATTTTAAGTGATGTGATGAGCTGTATTCTAATGACTTCGAACTTTGTTATTGAAGCTAAACTCTAAACAATTCTTCTAAGACTAAATTCCTCTTGCTCACAGGTCTTTCCATTAATTAAATAAACAAACATTTTTCCTAATAAAAAACCTGGAAAAGGAAGATCTGAAATAAAAGTAACCCTCAACACAAAAATTTCATCAATATAATAGGCACCAAATCCTAGTTCATCACATAGCAGAATTCACGTTTAATTTCAACCTCAAGGAACATTGTATAAATTCACTTCTTAACCTCACTGAACTGCTAATCTTGAATTCTCGGAATCAGCAGAGCCCTCTTGTTTTGAATTCATTTGTGCTGACTATTTAATTGACCCAAAATTTGTGTAAATTGTATGAGCTCCCATTTTCTGTCCTTTAACATGCTTCAGTACAAGAACGATGGAGAGTTTGGATAAGGTTATTATCTACAGTCTTGATTATATGGATGGGACGAAATTCCTCCAGATCCACCCCATGGTCCACCCCATGTTTTTCTCATATACAACTTAGCAGGTTTAATATTCATCAAGGTTCTTCCTTTTCTTTGTCACCTTTCTGATATAAAAAACTAAGGTTCCAACTTCCAGATGTCTTGAAACATTCCTTTGCCTCATGCTATCCTAGAGAAGGATATTGAGCTAGATTCCATGTTTCTAGTTGTCACTCAAGTGTCTGTACATTAGTTCCAGCTTAAGATCTTAAACAGTTGTTTTTTCACATGCAACTTAGCAGGCTTGATCTTCATCAAGGTTTCTTCTTCTTTGTGGCCTTTTAAATTTCATTTGCCTCAGCTATCTTAGAGAGGGATACCAACTATTTTGAGTTAGATTACCAGATAAGACGAGGACCATCTTAGGTTATTACAAATGTGAATAACAATCTGAGAACATTTTCACCATCGTCTGCAAAGGAACTTGAACAATATGAAACTGGAATTAGAATTATTCTCTGTGGAGTTGTCAAAGGTAATGCTGATATAATACAAATATCAGAACATGAAGGGGGCACTAGAGAAAGTTTGATAAGTTCTATAAAACACAGGAATTTTTGTTTCTTCTTCTTTGCAGCCTTTTAAATGTCATTTTCCTCAGCTATCTTAGAGAGGGATACCAACTATTTTGAGTTAGATTACCAGATAAGATGAGGACCATCTTAGGTTATTACAAATGTGAATAACAATCTTTAAAAGAACAAACATTAAAAGAACAAACATTTTGCCTAATAAAAAACCTGGAAAAAGAAGATCTGAAATAAAAGTAACCCTCAACACAAAAATTTCATCAATATAATAGGCACCAAATCCTAGTTCATCACATAGCAGAATTCACGTTTAATTTCAACCTCAAGGAACATTGTATAAATTCACTTCTTAACCTCACTGAACTGCTAATCTTGAATTCTCTGAATCAGCAGAGCCCTCTTGTTTTGAATTCATTTGTGCTGATTATTTAATTGACCCAAAATTTGTGTAAATTGTATGAGCTCCCGTTTTCTAATGAGCCTTTTGCTAATGACCAGTATGACATTTGGCCTCTAGCTGATCTCTGAATTTATGGTATATCTGACCTGCCCTCTCCACATCTGCAACTTGGGGTACATCATCAATGTGCATAGGGCTCTTATTTTGGTGTTGCCATCGCTCATTGTGAGTGGCTATCAAACATATCCTAAGAAGGACTCTCTTGTTAGCTGAATGCACACCCGGGACCCGCTTTTTCGGATGTCCGTACCAGCAGAGTCTCCCAATGACCCATGCAAACATTTTCTTGTGGAAGTCACCTGGCCCTTACTGTTCTAATCGAATTAATATTTATTTATTCATAAAAGTACTTCAAACAAAACAGAATTGATCACCAAAGATCAGAAGTGATAAATTATATTTCAATAATAATCATTCGAAGTAACACTTCTGGGCAAATTTCAATTGAATTAACTTTTCGGAACTTAAGAAAAAAGAACACCATCTAAAACAGGCTTTCATTTTCACAGGCTATAAAACATAGTTCAATCAAACAAGTAACATTCAAAAAACCACTCACAGTTACATGCAATGCTCCTCCTCAGAAACAATATCACTCTCAATTCTCCTGAACAGAAAACGCAGCCACCAATAATTTATATATCAACAACAAAAATTAAGTCTCTTCTGTCCATCTGAAAGATAACACAAAAATCAGATTTAACAACAACAACAAAAATAACATAACATAGTAACTTGCCGGATGAAAAGCTTTACCAAATTGCCTTTCATTTTTCAACATATCTCCTCTCAGCAAACATTTGCGATTATTATTTTTCCACCCTATAGCCAAGGTCCAAGAGTACGGATCAGTAGATTTTAAATATATCCATAACATAGCATTCCAACACAACAATGCACAATTTGTATATACATTATGAAAATTACTTCTCATCCATTCATGTGAAAGAAAAAGCACGATCAAAAGAAACCTTCACCAGCATATATTACAATCAAATTTCCAAGAGTACGGATCAATAGATTTTAAATATATCCATAACATAGCAGTCCAGCACAACAATGCACAATTTGTATATGCATTGTGAAAATTACTTCTCATCCATTCATGTGAAAGAAAAAGCACAATCAAAAGAAACCTTCACCAGCATATATTACAATCAAATTTCAATCATACAACTACAAACAATTGATATAAAAATAGAAAACACACAGGATAAAATGAAAATCAACCAAATGAAACACAAGATCAAAGAAAATTGGAACAACGAAAATTAAAAAAATCAAAGAAAATTGAAACATAGGAAAAATGAAAATCAACCAAATAAAATACAAGATCGAAGAAAATTGATACATAGGAAAATTAAGAAATGATTATACATCCAAGATTATAAAAGAAAAAAAATAGAACAAGGACAAGATAGAAACTATAACCAGTTACAGTAATTAAAGAATATATAAAGTACAGTAATTAATTACCTAGAATGAAGAATACACCCAAATTACAGGAATTAAAGAAGCTATAAAATAAATAGCATAAAAATTATATCCAAATTACAGTAATTAAAAAAAATCTAGAATATGTCTAAACAAAAGCAAAATCTCAAGATGCTTATTCTTGTGAGCGCCGTATCAGATTAGATGGGGTTTCATATTGTCAAGGAAACTCCATTTAAAATATTAATGTACATTCAACATACATTGTGATTACAATTATAATCTACGGTGACACGTTGTGAGTCAAAGGTTAATGAATTTAAATTTCAAGATAAAAGTACAAACCAAAACGAATCTCTTCATTAAAGAATCTTGAGCATATTAGTTGATGATTAACAAAATAGAGTGGTGATTAACCCAATGTCTTAAGAAACCCAGATTAATTCAGACAGCGTATAGTTAACCAAGTTACATTTACAGAAGACAAATAAATTCTGATTCGTAAATTGACAAGTTTAGACCATAAATACCTCTGTAATACCCTCAGGCTGGCCAACTCTAGGAATGGAAATAGTTGCCAAGAACAAGAATTGAAATCGCCTTAAAATCGTATGAAGAAAGAACAAAATTGTTTCGCTTAGCAAATAATAGTGCTTGAATATAAAACTTTTTAAAGACGATTTGCAACGTAATTGTCCGAATTATATAATTTGAATGATCTGGATGAGCCTGGAAAACGGCGGGCCAAGTTTCTGTCAAACTCAAGACAGGTCATTTTTTTTCCATGCGCACAGGGTTTCTATTGATATAACAGCACAAGGCTACGCATGCAGGGAAGAAAGACATGAAGAGTCTCTGTGAAGAGTCTCATCGCTAGCAGAAGAGTCTCATCGCCAGCAGGCAGTCTCTGCGAAGAGTCTCATCGCCAGCAGAAGAGTCTCATCGCCAGCAGGCCAGTCCTGGCTTTTCATGGCCCATTACCATGGGAAAAAAACCATTTTTCTATGAAAAAAATAGATTAAACGAACGGCAGAAAACACTCCAATCATCTAACACACATAATCAATGGCTTAGGATCGAACACGTCACATTTTAGGGATGTTTTTCTCAGAGGGAACGCCTTACGGCGTAATTATAGCATGGACCATTCAACCCCTATGACTTTTCATATTAAAAATGACTTTTGGATGAACCTTATCATTAATTATTCTCATAAATAAGGCAAAAATACTACAATATGATAACAAAGAGGTAATGGAATTTGAGGTTGCAGTCTGTAAATTTTCACAACCAACAACCATCCCAATAGCTTCAATCTTGCAAGTACATGGCCAGTAATTAGAATGAAATATGGGAGCAATTCACTATAATCAAATAAGAAAATGTGGAACACGTATATTTCTGTACATCATGAATGAGATTACTCAAATCAATGGTGAAAGATTTGAAGGAGTTTACAACCCTGAAATGTTAGTTTCAATTTGATATCAAAGTTGATCAATCAATTTCATTATTTTGACTTCACTCTCAGCCTATGCTTCAATTTACCCTTCACTAGTGTTTTTTACCTAATAAGGAATGTATTTAATGTGTCTTTCTAGTCTAAGGTTAAATATATTTTTGCCACCACTTAAGAAAATAATGTCATTTCACTTTGCATAATAAGCCCATGAATACTATCATGAACTTTCCAAAGTATTTAAAAAATAATTACAGGATACTGATAACTAAATAATAGGTTGTCATATTTCTGGATTTTCTTCATAATGAGTTTCTAGAGATAGAAATGTAGTAAATAATAGATCAACAATAGGTTATAAACAATGTTATCATGCAAATTCACCACCTACATTTCTATCATTTCCTTTCCTTTTTTATCTATGATTTTTCTCTCTTTCATGATATTTATTAGAAAGAATTTCTTGGCTAGGCATGCACATATATCCAGAAGGATTCTTATTACACACTTTTCACATAAATTTTTATCTTTCTCCCAAGTCTTATCATGTTGTTATCTGATGTGCTTGACCATATGGGAATACCATCAATATTTTCTTGATAAAAGAATTATTTATGTATATCTATGCATGTGATGGTTTCATTGAATATTCCCAATTCAATAACTCCAATGTAGTCCTTTTCAACCTTGTTCACCTTACCTTCAATAAGAATCCTTGGTTTGGGAGAGAAAATAACAAATTTTTCCTTTAATTTCAAAGACAGATAGGGAGACAGTCCATTAAGAATTTTTTAAGTCCAATTGCAAATTCTATGGTAAAAATAGCTAACTTCATTACATGAAATTCCTTACTATATCATAAAATAAGATAATTTAGAATCTCAAGGAATCCCTATTGTAAATCATAAGTTTTAGAATGATGATGTTGGGTCCCTATAATACTAGTGATTACCCCATTACTATTGTAGTTATACCCCTTATTTATATTGTTGTGCCCCTATTACCCCCATATTATTATTTCTGTGCCCCATAAAATCCCTCTATTGTTATTTTTGTGGCTTTATATTATTATTGTTAGGTCGGCTGGATTATATTGTGACTCCTTAGACTCCTATATATAGAAAGGAGGTTTTGTCATTTGTATCATCCAAGAATTGTTCATTTATGTAATGTAAAGGAGGTTGCCCCCTCGAAGAGGCTGAATTATAAGGCGTTGATCTATCTTTTCTATCTTTTCTTGAGCTGGTTTCATAACATTTGGTATCAGAGCTTTGGATTCTAGGGTTTCGCTGCTCCAAACAGGTCGCGTGGAATTTTCGCTATAACTTTTTTTCTGTGATGTTTCAGAAGTTGAAACAAAAACCCATTTGAGAAGAATTGACGTTGAACCTTGGGTCTGAATTGCAGAGCTTTTCGCATGATATTGTCGGAGATATGATCTGAGGAAGTTGGTCTTTTTGCAGACTCTTGAATTACATTCAAAACAGGTGACCTGGGGAAAATTGTCATAACTTTCGCTCCGAGGATCGGATTGAAATTTCTTAAAAAGGCATAGAAAGGGGACGGACTGTAGTTTCTTGTGGGTGTTTTTTAGATCCAAAGGTCAAAACAGTGACTCACGGCACGTCGTACAAGTTAGCTCTACTGAACTAGTCTATAATCAAGTCACTGTGGGAGATTTCGCATAACTCTTCCTTGGAGAATCCAATTTGGGTCAGATGTGTGGCATTGGAAAGAGGACATAGAGAGCTGCTACAGGTCACAAGTTCAGAACTAGATGACTGGAAAGTACAGACATATATCAGAGGCAATATCGAGCTCCTACAAAGTGAAAAAAGGTGTGTAGATTTTTTAAATTTTTTCTTAAGTTTGGTTTGAAAATTTATTTTGAAGGAATTCAAAGGGCATAGTAGAGCATTATTATCGGTAACTGATGCCCCGAGGAAAGAAAATGCAAACACCTAGTAAGGAACCTGAAAGCTCTAGCATGACTCATGAAGAAGAGGAAGAAATGCTACATGATATATCAAAATTACAAGAACAAGTGCAACAAATGTCACGCTCACAAAAGTTAACAGATGCTAAGAAAAATGGCGTGGAAGCTAAGATAAATTGTGTGGAAGCTAAGATGAATGGCATGGAAGCTAAGATGGAAAATTTGAAGATAGATTTGAACACAAATTTGAAGACAGGCATGGCAAATTTGAAGACAGATTTGACTAATTTTCTACAAGAAATACTTACTAATGGTGAAAAGGTAGTAAAGGAAACTCATGATGAGAACAAAAGAAATGTTAATCATGATTCCATAGATGCTAATGTTGGATCGAAGAATCACCATATTCCAAAAATCGATATGAGGAAGTTTGATGGCAAGGATCCCGCCACATGGATATTACAGATGGAGCAATTCTTCGATCTCAATAATGTGCAAAACACACAAAAGGTACGTATGGCAACTTTATATTTGGAACCAAATCAGTTTGTATGGTATCAATGGCTTTGTTCTCGTAAACAATTTATCACTTGGGCAATTTTTACGGAAGAATTGATAGCACATTATGAGGATACAAAAAGCAACACTTTTTTTAGCCAATTGATAAGTCTCAAACAAAAGGGTTCAATAATGGAGCACATTGAGGAGTTCCAAAAATTGAACATAAGGGTAAAAGATATTCCAGAGGAGCATAGGATTGATGTGTTCATAGGGTCTTTAAAGGATAATATCCAACATGATGTGCGCCTTTGGGAACCTGATTCATTAGAGAAGGCATTCAGGTTAGCAAGAAAAATGGAAAGCAAAATTATGGCAACTAGGAAGCATACCATTCACAACTATAAAGACGGAAGTGTTGTTGCCCATAGTCTTCCACAACCTACAAGGTTGACACCACAACAATTGGAAGAAAAAAGAGCAAAAGGGCTTTGTTACAATTGTGATAGCAAATACACAAAAGGTCATAAGTGTGCTGAGAAGAAATTATTCTACATAGATTGTGAAGAGGAAGAAGAAAAGGAGCAAGAAAGGTCAAAAGAAGAGAATATATTCCAGGAACAAAGCCTAGATGAAGAACAAATAAATCCGACCATATCTTGTAATGCATTGGTGGGAATTACCACTCCTCAAACCATCAAGATAGAAGGACAAATCAAGAAGAAAAAGGTAATAGTGTTGATTGATTCAGGAAGCACCCACAATTTTATTCATTGTAGGGTAGCAAAAGAATTGAATTGCTTCCTATATCCAGCACCAGAGTGTCAAGTGATGATTGCAAATGGAGGAACAATAAATTGTTCTGGAAAGTGCCATAATATCAAGCTATCCATGGGAGAATATGTATTGACTAGCCCAATGCTTTCCATTCCAATGGGAGGTGCTGATGTTGTACTAGGAGTCCAATGGCTACAATCCTTGGGTACAATAGCTTTTAATTTTCAAGAACTTTTCATGAAATTTTTTGTGGAAGGAAAGGAAGTTGAATTAAGGGGTATTGCAGGGAAACCAGGAAAGATAATCAGCTCTAATGGCATGACAAAGCTTCTAAAAAAGGAGCAAAGAGGTGTAATTGCACAATTATGTTCGCTAGATGTTTCCACATTGGAATCATCTATTTCTCCAGATCTCCAAAAAGTCCTGGACAATCATTCCAAGGTATTTGAGACTCCCAAAGGTCTCCCACCTATGCGTGATCATGATCATGCTATTCATCTGATTCCAGGAAGTGTTCCTCCAAACATCAGGCCGTACAGATATCCATATGTCCAAAAAAGTGAAATTGAACGTATGGTTGCAGAAATGCTAGAGGCTGGTATAATTCAACCGAGTCAAAGTTCTTTCTCAGCTCCAGTAGTATTGGTGCACAAGAAGGATGGATCATGGCGCATGTGTCCAGATTATAGGGAGCTCAACAAGCTCACTATTAAAGATAAGTTCCCCATTCCTGTCATTGATGAATTACTGGATGAATTGCATGGATCAATTTACTTCACCAAGTTGGATCTTCGTTCGGGATATCATCAAATCAGAATGAAGATTGAAGACATTCCGAAAACGACATTTAGAACTCATGAGGGTCATTATGAATTTTTGGTCATGCCTTTTGGCCTTACCAATGCACCTTCAACATTTCAAGGTTTGATGAATTCAATTTTCAAACCATTCCTTAGAAAATTTGTGTTAGTATTTTTTGATGATATACTAATCTACAGCAAGTCTTGGAAGGATCATGTTGAACATGTTGACAAGGTGCTACAACTATTGGAGGAGAAACAATTATATGCAAAAAGATCCAAATGTTTCTTTGGAGTCCAGGAGGTGGAATATTTGGGTCATATTGTATCTCATGAAGGAGTTAAGGTAGACCCTAGCAAAATTAAAGCCATTAAGGAATGGAAAATCCCCACATCCATAAAGCATCTGCGAGGATTTCTTGGGTTGACAGGGTATTATCGCAAGTTTGTTAAGAATTATGGGAGAATAGCAGCACCTCTAACAACATTATTGAAGAAAGATTCATTTTCATGGACTCCGGAAGCAACAAAGGCCTTTAAACATCTTAAAGAGGCAATGTGCCAAGCACCGGTCTTAGCTACACCGGACTTCACAAAAACCTTTATTGTGGAATGTGATGCTTCAGGAAATGGAATTGGTGCTGTTCTAATGCAAGATGAAAGACCCATTGCTTTTGAAAGTCGTCCAATCAAGGGAAAGTTTTTAAGCAAAGCTATTTATGAGAAGGAAATGTTGGCAATACTCCATGCACTTAAGAAATGGCGACCCTACCTAATGGGAAGACACTTCAAGGTAAAAACGGATCATGATAGCCTTAAATACTTTTTAGAACAAAGATTATCCTCTGAAGAGCAACAAAAGTGGGTCACAAAGATGTTGGGTTATGACTTTGAAATCATCTACAAAAAAGGGAAGCAAAATGTGGTGGCAGATGCACTCTCAAGAAAGGATGAGGATGTGGAAACATTGTTGTGTGCCATTTCTATTATCCAACCAGATTGGATAAACGAAGCAAAGGAGGAATGTAAGAATGACGAAGAAGTGTCGACACTTATTCGAAAGCTACAACAAGATTCCAGTACTTCTGATACATTTAGCTGGCAAAATGATTCGTTATGGTACAAAGATCGCTTATACCTCTGTAAGAATTCCCAGCTAAAACAAAAGATTCTTATGGAATTGCACACTTCTCCCTTAGGAGGGCACTCAGGATTTTTAAAAACTTACCACAGGGTTAAGAAGGATTTTTTTGGGATGGCCTTAAATCAGATATTCAAAAGTTTGTGGCGGAATGTTTGGTTTGCCAACAAAATAAAGTTGAAACAATTAAGACACCGGGTCTATTACAACCTTTATCCATTCCAAGCCAACGTTGGGAGGAGGTTTCAATGGATTTTATCACAGGTTTACCCAAGTCTGAGGGAAAGAGTGTCATCATGGTGGTAGTTGACAGACTTACCAAGTATGCACACTTTTGTGCATTATCACATCCATTTAAAGCCAGTACAGTTTCTACTGCATTTATGGAAACAGTTCAAAAGCTACATGGAAACCCAAAGATTATTGTAAGTGACAGAGATCCCATTTTCACTGGAAATTTTTGGACAAAATTATTTTCTTGTCTTGGTACTCAGTTAGCTCATAGCTCATCTTATCATCCTCAATCTGATGGGAAAACTGAGATAGTAAACAAATGTTTGGAAGGATATCTTCGTTGCTTTGTATCTGATAAACAGACACAATGGGTCAAATGGTTGCCTCTGGCTGAATGGTGGTATAACACTTCCTTCCATACAGCAACAAAAATGACCCCATTTATGGCACTTTATGGGTATCAACCACCATCCATCACATCATATTTAAGAGAAAATTCTAAGGTTCAAGCAGTGGAACATCACATCGAACATCAACAACAAGTCCTCCAACTCTTAAAGGATAACCTCGTGTTGGCACAAAATAGAATGAAACAACAGGCAGATCAACATCGCAGTGAAAGAAGTTTTGATGTAGGTGATTGGGTATTCCTACGGCTACAACCATATAAGAAAATGTCCCTAAAGCAAGCTAAGAAGGATAATAAATTATCACCAAAGTATTATGGTCCGTACAAGGTGTTGGAAAAGATTGGTACTATGGCATACAAATTGGAGCTTCCTGCAGCTTCTCGATTGCACCCAGTTTTCCATGTTTCATGTTTAAAGAAGGTTATAGGCGACAAGCTCCCAGTTCAAACAATATTGCCAGAACTTGACGAGGAAGGAAAAATTATATTGGAACCGGAAGCAGTCACAGAAACAAGAACTCGACAGCTACGAAATCGATCAATTTCAGAGTATCTTATCAAGTGGAAGAACTTATCCGCTGAAGATTCCACATGGGAGGATGAGAATTTTATGCAGAAGTATCCAGAACTACTCAAGCGTTGAGGACAACACTTTTTTGAAGGAGAGGGGCATGTTGGGTCCCTATAATACTAGTGATTACCCCATTACTATTGTAGTTATACCCCTTATTTATATTGTTGTGCCCCTATTACCCCCATATTGTTATTTCTGTGCCCCATAGAATCCCTCTATTGTTATTTTTGTGGCTTTATATTATTATTGTTAGGTCGGCTAGATTATATTGTGACTCCTTAGACTCCTATATATAGAAAGGAGGTTTTGTCATTTGTATCATCCAAGAATTGTTCATTTATGTAATGTAAAGGAGGTTTCCCCCTCGAAGAGGCTGAATTCTAAGGCGTTGATCTATCTTTTCTATCTTTTCTTGAGCTGGTTTCATAACAGATGAAGAAAAGTTGAGAGATTGGTTTGTACAACACTTAAACCCTCCATTTATCTCCCAACATATTTGATGATTGTAGCAACCACATTGTCTATCAATGACGAGTGTACCTAAAATATGGCTTCACATTCACTCTCAAATTCTGTAAAGACCATATCGTGTTCCATGCTTCAAGTTGTTGCACCTGTCTTTCCCCATAAGCATGAATTATATGTAGCCAATCTATCTATGATCATTGTTTTGGTCGACTATTCAAAAATAGGGCATGGAGCATAAAGGGAGCATTAGACTACATAATGGATAGCTGGGCATAGGTTTTAGGTTTAGGTATTAGAATTATGTAAAGATAGGAATAACCACCCAAATCTTAATGTTATTGCATTCTATGATTCTGAGTAAGGACAAGAGATTCCAATTCTTAGTGAACACTACAACCTATGTAATGATTAGTATTTTGTCATCGTCGAGTAGTGACATTTCTCTTGTAGGATATGAGTAATAATTTTGTTTAGGTAATGTAGTTATTCAGTGTTCTACCATATCTGTTCCCAAACCCATTTGATAGAAATGGTTTTATTATAGTGGGTTAGCTAAAGAATAATGTAGTTTCACTTCTAAATGTGATACATTCCTTTGCAAAACAAAACTACGCACTCTATGGTCTAGAAAACCATGATAACAATTTGGATTTGGTGCATGATTGGAAAACTTAGGTTTCCCTCCTTTTCGATATGTGTTGAGGACAAACTGATCAATGAAGAGTCCTTGTGATCAAATATTTTCCACATTTATTAACTTATTTATACATAAGTGTTATTAGGTAACCATGAATTCCACCTGGGGTTTGTTGTCTTATTTGGAATTACTCCATTGTGGCTATTTTCACCAGGTAAAGCAGGTCCCAGAGCACATCCATGCAAGTGAGAATAAAAAAAGCATCACCAGCAAAAAAACTTATCAAATGAATCCAAAACAACATGTGAATCCTTTCTGAAGTAATTAATAAAAACAAAATATCAAAAGCATGAGACAAATAATTGGGACAAAAGACTTTCAAGCCTAATTGTATTTTCACAAATAATGATGATAAGTCTAGAGTAATATCTTAGTACCATATCCAATTATTTATTTTGATTCTCCTATGTGTTTAGCTACAAAAAAAACTCTCGTGTTGTGCTACTGAAGAATTACTTGAAAAATCACTAAAACTGGATGTTGAAAATTGAAAGTTTTCTTGCCCATCTGAAAAATTTGATGTTGCCCACAAGAATATTTGTTGAGGTCCACTAGCAGATTTGATGATGCTCACTGGTGTATTTGATGATGCACAGTGGAAAATTTGTTGAGTTTTTTAAACTTTTAGTTTGACAACCATATTCAATTCCATCATCATTTCTCCCCTTTGTCAGCTGAAAGGAGAGACAACAGGTGGTTTTTGTTTGACCACTAATCATTTTGTTTTTTAACTCCCTCCTTAAGGTGTAGGAGAGTTTATATTTTTAATTTTGTTCAAATATTTAGTCAAATTTATCTTTACCCTTTTCTTGAGTAGATTGTAGGACTTATGCAACTTCTTACTTCTTGATTTCATCTCTAGGGATTTATCCATCCATAATTAACTGTCATTTTATCCTTCTTTGGAATTTGACATTTCTCTTATAGATGTATTCCCACAATGAAGATAAGGATGGAGGTCACAAAATTTACTCTCCATATGACCATTTCGTTTACAATGGTGACACTTAACAAGATTCTGGGTATTTTCTAGAAAACATGCACTTACAAACTGAACTGGTTTTGAGAAACCTAGAATATAAAAACTATTTTATTTGGTGTATCCCAAGCCCTTTTGATCTTTGTTGAATGAAATTTCTTCCCAAGATATGATCACCATCATGGAAATACCATTTTCTTGTTTTTCTTCATACCTGCTACTACTACTGATATTTTGTGCTTGATTAATTAATTCATTTGTATCACACTGAGCATCAATCATCTCCATTAATAATTCATCTGTATCGCATGCTGCATCAAACTTTTCAATTAGATCTTCAGTACAACTAGTTTCGTCACTTTTATTTAGTAGCACAACTTGCTGGATGAGATCATATGTGTCACAACTTTCATCTACCTGGTAGATTAGATCATTTGTGTCACAACTTTCATCAACATGCCAAATGAGG
Source organism: Pinus tabuliformis (assembly GCA_031772625.1). Classification (NCBI taxonomy): domain Eukaryota; kingdom Viridiplantae; phylum Streptophyta; class Pinopsida; order Pinales; family Pinaceae; genus Pinus; species Pinus tabuliformis. The sequence goes on from CM062814.1 coordinate 148,469,006, forward strand.
TTATCTATTTCAAAAATTGCATTTTTTATTTAAATGAGGTCTTCTGTGTCACATACCAAATCTATATTTTTTGTGCATATTGCATCAATTAGATCTTGTTTTTCCCTCAATTTTATCTTTAATATATTAATGAGTTTTTCTTTCATATATAGTTGATTTTGAAGATCTTTTGTTGCATCTAATGTGTTATTCATATGATTAATTATGTTTTGATATTTCTTTATCTTCCACTCAAGTACTTCGATTTTGTTGTGCAATTCATGATTGCACTCTTATAATTATTTAATTTCATAAGATGCATTTTGTAGGCACTTTCCTCCTTTACCCATTTTGGTATTTTACACTTTCTTTTGTACTCGCTCACTTTATTATCACACTCACTTGATTTTTATGTCACCTTAGGGTATCGAGTACTACCGAAAATGCACTCGAGTTAATGATTTTTACAACAAGTAAATGAAAATTTCAAATGATTTCTTATGACTTTTAAAGAACTCAACCCCCTATCAATTTAACTTAACAACTATCTTGGTTGTTGGTTTTAACCGAGAATGCACCCTTGTTGTTACAGAATGACAATGAAAAATTCATCATTTTGAGCTTTTACTTTACTTAAATTTGATTTTTGACTCATTCAATCAAAAAAATATTTCCTAACATTAATGACCCTCAAATACACTTTGACTCTTTCTCAATTGACTTACTATTGATGGGTACTTCAAAGAAAATGTTTCAAATTTGATTTCATGGAACTTTGAATTGACTCCAAGATATTTTTGACTCGCACCTTATCACTCCAAAATTACAAAAATCACTTATTACTCCAAATATAACAAAAAATCAACTTTATCACTCCAAAACTCCTTATCACTCCAATGTTACATAAATTTTTATTCCACACCATACCATGATACGTTCACCTCCCATTTCCATAAAAATATTAAAGCACAAATTTCAACAACTTTTCATTTTTGTCTTATTTGGTTAATATAATTTGTTTATTTGTTTTACCATACTTTCAAAGCTTTGAAGTTTCACACATAAATTTTGTAAAAACTAGGCCATCTTTGTTGGCCTCCACAGAGGTTCTCATCAGGTCTTTCGCTAACATGACCTTGGGAATCATGCAACATGAAGAGGTGTCACAAATACATCGAAATCTTTTCAAGCTGAGATATCCTTGGTATGGCAATGATTTTCTACATAATGCAGATGCATAGAGCCATTATCTCATCAGATTTGCTTCAACAAGGTCTAACAATCTATTGTTTTGGAGGGATATATCACAAAACTGAAATTGGGAAGTGCAAGTTTTCCGAATGCTTTTATTGGGATATTTCTATGGATATATCTCATGCGAAGTTATTATTAGCGCAATTAATTGCATCATTAGAAATGTATGGGAATACTGCTTGAGATGCCATTTCTACTTTCCATTTGATAATAATGGTCACTCAACTCCTTTATTAACACATGATTATTCTAAACAGAAAGATTGCTCGAATAATTAATGGAAAATAGACAAGAAGACAAAGATGGAATTCATGTTGAAACACATCTATCTGTAAAAAAAACATGGCACATTTCATGATTAATGTTATCAGTGCTTGAAGTCATCTGAGAATTGATGGGAGATCATTATAACCAGCAAGGCCAACGAAATCTATATAGCTTATCCAATAATTCAAAGTTGCATGTCAGATAAAAATGGTTTTACTTCATGGCTCCATCAGCAATTTGGACGAATCTTCACTAGATCATTATTCTTCACATGTTTCTATGTATTCCATGCTCAATTATACTCCAGACTGAAAAAATAAATTCATCTAATCCTGAAGTAAGGCTATCTACCATGCAAAAAATGAATCCTCTGACCTCTGAGTTGATTCTGAGCATATTTTGCGGCAATCGTCTAACAAACTATTGAGGAATCACGATGATTGTTAAAGTCTCATTCTAGATTATCTTCCAGGCTTTATGAAAAACTTAGGACATACGAAATATACCTGCTGAAACAAACAATACCGGTGAAATTATGTTCCAGGGATTGATTCTAATTGTTGATCCAACTCGTCGAGTTTCAATGCATGGATATTTATGATCTGCAAGGCACTTGGTAGCACTGTATCAAGCTGCCCAAAAATTTGTCTAACAAAATACTCTCCTCAAACAATCAAACCACCTCTCGACCTTTAGGTTCAATGATGCATGCTCAGTGATAGAGAAAACCTCTTTCCCTCTTAAGCACAAGACTCACAAACGAAAATACTCACAATGAAACTCCCCAAAGAGCATCACCTTGCTATGATACCAATTGAAGTAATTAATAAATAAAAAATATCATAAACATGAGATAGAAAATTGGGAGAAAAGGCTTTCAAGGCTAATTGTATTTTCACAAATAATGATGATACAATATTCACACACATGAGGCATCGTATTATAGAAATGGGGTTCTCATAAAAAACTACCAATTTGGCTAATTGGTTGAACCTCCTCCACAACTTTCTCCACAATATCTCCATGAATATCTCAATAGATATCTTAGCTGACTTTTCGTGATTTCCATCCCTAACTTATCTCATTATTCTAATCTTTGGTCATACGTAGAATTCTAGAGTAAGTTTACTTTCATTATGAATAATTTCATATTTTATTATTCCTTCATAATTCCTTTAATAAATACTTAATCAATACTTAATTTGGACTTAATGATTGTTAATATATGTATGAGTCTAACAATTTCCAAGAAATATATCCCCAAACCCTGCACTTTCTACACCAATTGCAATATTTTCAACACTTTCTTTTATTTATTTGGTCAAGCTCTCTTGGATCACTCACAAAAACCAACACTCTCATCTGTAACTTAGTCATAGTTGTATTTGAGTGCTTCTTTTTTGGATTTTTTTATGGTGTTCTCTTGAAAACAGGGACTTTAATGTTGTTTGTTCCAGAGAAAAAATTCAAGGCAACAATCACTCAACCTTTGGTCACTAAAAGTCCCCTTTGTGATATTCTAGGGTGCATAGTGAATTCCTAATGAACGGTGGGACATTATTGAGGAAATTTTTTCTTTCCCTTGAGCTTTCCTCTCTTCCTAGTGCACGACATAGTAATAATACTTAGTCGTTCTCCTACTGTTGATTGTGTCTCCTCTTTTGATCCAAGACTTGTCCTACCTCTTTCCTTCAGTGCACTCCATAGTATTAGAGCACAATGATGCCTCCTCTTAGTCACTATTAAGTGAAATTGTGCCCTAGTTGTCTCATACACCCTTGAGTCTAGCACATGGCACAATCTTAGTCATCAATCTCATCACATTGTTCCTTGTACTTTCCTATTGTGTTGAACCCTAAATATCCCCCCCTCATAGTGCATGGTGCAGTCATAGTGAATAGGGGTGCTATATTAAGCCACTGTTTAGCTCAACTATGCCTCCCCATCAAGCCTTAACTTTTTCAATTCTCATACAGGCATATCATGAGCATCTTCTTCCATGAGAAAAGTAGGCATATAATAGATGGATTTTTAGACTGATATTGCCTTTCCATGTGTGAAATTCATTGGAAAGTATACCTCCTCAACATGGCAAGGTGATTTTCAAGGAATATGTCAAGGAGAAGACACAAACAAGCACTTGTAGAGAAGGAGAACATAGAATAATCATCATGAAGACATGAAGATATCCTAAACCAAGATATACTGAAGACATTTCATGATCACTCAAAAAGCCTTGATGCGAACCCATGACCCTTTGGAGGGTGAAGATGAAGAACAAAGAAAATATTTCATAAAGATGAAGAACTAATCAGATCTATCATGAAGGTTTCATAGACATAGTAGTAAAAAGATCATCTTGGAATTGCCACATCATCATGGAGCTCCATGCCATCATTGTCAATTGTCAAGTTGTGACTTGCAACACTAACATCATAATTTCATTTTTGTCCATGTGTCTTACCATATCATTTTCAGATGTAATGATGTAATTATCAAATGGAAAATGACAACACGTAATGTGTGGGAGTCCAAGAGTCACATGTGGAATATGAAAAGTCACATGTATACAAATGAGTCAAATATAAGTCCAAAGGTCTTATGGAAGCCCAAGAGTCACATTAGAAGTTCAAGAGTCATGGGGGTAGTTCAAGAGTCATGGGAATATGAAAATTCATTCTTCTTGTTATAAAAGAAACCTCATAACTCAAGCAAAGGGCTTTGGAGGTTTAGACTTTGGAGAGCTAGCCTTGGCTTCTTTAGCTTGGAATACGAGAGGATCATTCCTTGGAGAAGCAAGAAGTGACTTAATGTTCCAGTACTGGAGCTAGTGTCTCACCATTGTAACGTTGTACTTGGATCATTCACCTAGTAATTAGAAGCTCACTGAGCTAACACATTTTCAGGCATGTATCATTAATATTGTAAGACTATTCTTTGAATGTTTGCAATATATGTTATTCTCATATGTACTAAAATAATTGAAATACTTCATAGGATTCAATACTTATGTTGTTGAAGGTGTGTTGTATTTGATTTAATGATGATTGTGTCTATGTAAACTCTTTCTCTAGATAACTAATGAATCTATTTTTTCTCTCGTGTGCCTCTCTTAGGTTAGTAATTTTAATTTCCTTCTAGAGGCTCACTCTTGTCTCTCTCTCATGAAGGTCTCCTTCTCCACAATTCAATTAGTGTTCCACAATGTCAACCTAATTGTTTGTTCAAAGGTTATGTATATAATCTCTTATGTTATCGATTGAAACCAAGGAAAACCTTAAGTTATGGTGGCGAGGTTGATACTTTAGATGGGGCTCCGACTCCAAACATTGTGAGGTCTAATTGGGACTTCACATCGAGGAGACCCCATGTATGTTGGTGGTATCTAACACTATCAACAAAACGAAAGTAAAGCATGGATGTAATTTTCACTCATACAACACAAGATTCATGCCTATAGATTTCAGTGCATAATATGGTACTATAAAGCTTAAAGGTGTATGAATGAAGTAGCAACTCCACAAACCATAATGCATTTTGAAGAATGAGAACCAAGATGAGGCACGATGGGCATAGAAAAAGTCCTTTGTGAAAACGTGAGTGTTATATACCATTTTTTCACATCCAATTAGTGATCCTCCTAATGTGATCAATCAACATCCTATTCCCCCTTGTCACCATCTTACACAAATCCCTAAGAATGTTCCCTTCATACCCTAGAATTTAAGCCTTAAACTACATCATCTTAGCCAGTTTTAGGACCAACGCTCCACGTATGCCTAGTGGGGTGTGATCACCTACACATTGCTCCATTATGACCTGCATTAGTCACCAATAGGTTGCTCCCAATTGCAGCTGCATTAGTTATAGAAAGTTGGGAGAATGATGGAGATTCCAGAAGCTTCCCCTTCTAGGAGTTTCCAAAAGTTGTTTTAACTACTTACCTTTGATAAAACATTCAGATCCTATCCTACCCTACTTTGGATTTTTCACCACTTATCCTTTGATCCTATCCCTCCATCAAAGGTGCATCTCAAACCCTAGATTGGTAATTGGATAAGAACTCCCAACTCAACCTACTTCTCTATATATTACCATCCTTCTTTATGGTTAGGGGTTGGCTTTTGGAGAGTGATTCTGCCCTTATGCTGATGTAGTGAGTGTTTATTATCTCATGCATTTAGGTTGATTGGAGGTGCATATTGTTACAAGGAAGGAGAAAGTCAACAACTTGGAGGAGATCTTCTACAAGTTCAACTGCTACTTATGGTTGTGATCTCCTTCCATTTTTATTAATGCAAATAATTCATTGTTTTCCTATATGTGATGTTGTTTTTTCATATATTTCAATACCATGTTGATCTATTGAATGAAGTATCTAGATGATACTGCATATATCTCGTAGTTTCTTGGCTTGTGTTATCTGACTGTGCAAGTTCTAATTTTGGCATTCAGAGATGGAATTGGACCTTGCAAGCTAAAGAAGGGGTGAAGTGTGTGAAGGATTCCAGGAAATCCTCACTCCGCGAAGCATACATTGTGGAGGAAATGAGACAATTTTGTTCCTATGAAAATATTAAGGATAGTGGATAGCATGGTTGGACATTGGAAGTGGATCATGCTCTAGAACAAGTGATCAAGCAAGACAAGGCATAATGGAAACATTATGGACTAGATGGGCCACTCAAAAGATAGCTAATTAGATCAGGTATCTTACCCACTTTTTTTGTTGTGTACGGAAATGTAAAGTAAATGTAAAAAGATTCATGTATATAAATTTCGTTGTTAAAAATTTGTGTTATGGGTATAAGGACAAAGAGGATGGTGTTCCTCTAAGGGGGTGGGGTTTGTAACATCACTTTTTCTACCCTCTTGTAAATTTCCTTATGAACTATAATTCATGTAATAATATGGAAAATTTAGGATATGGTTGAGCTAGAGGAGTGGACACATATTCACAGACTAAGGAGGAGGGGTTTCTTGTGCAAAGTTTAAACCAAAAACCAAGCCACTTCACTTAGTTTACATACACATATCCTTAGCAAATTAAATGGTGTACTGGTGTAGGAATTGAAGTGTGTATGAGAAGCCTACGAAAAAGGAAATTCCCATATTATCCTTGATGTTATGGGATCTATTAAGAAAATAACCACATAAGAAAAGGATGTGGAGAAGGTAGTTATTAGTAGGAGGAAGACACAAGGGAGCATGGACAAGGAATTATTGGGTAGAAGGAGAGAGAGGAATTTCCCACAATGTGAATGGAAAAAATTGGATCCATTGTAAGAGAAGAGGAGTGGATCTTATGCAATGGAGGAATATGTGGAGGAGCATGAACAAGGAATGATTGGGCATAAGGAGAGCAGGGAATTATTTGATTTTTCCATGATGTGAGTAGAGAAAAGTGGAGCCATCACAAGAGAAGAGGAGTGGAGCTTATACACTGGAGAGAGCTCATTCAAAAGGATCACGTGTAACTGTTGTGCTCTACAACAACCCCCCATTTCATAACATTTTCATTCACACAAAAAAAAATAACATATGGAATGGGTCCCTTTTAAAATTTAATTGGCATCAATGCTTTTGTGTTCAAAAAGGTATGATAATCAAATGAGTTTATGTATTTAAGCCTTTTTGAATAATAGTGTTCCAATAATAAAACAATCTTTTGTTATTGCGATAAAGCGATCGCAAGATTGCATATCGCAATGACATGAGAAACACATCAAAAACAACACCTTGTTCTCTGCTGATGCGATATCACTGTCGGCGATCGGCGATATTCCACGCACACCTAATAAGGGCACATAACTCACGCCCCGACGCGACGCAATATCGGCGATCGGCTATCGGCTCTCCCTCATGTGGGAAGAAACCCTTTAAGTTATACGCCCGACCCGATGCGATATCGCTATCGGCCGTCGGCAGAATCCCATGCACTTTGATAAGGCGCTCGGGTCTTACCCCGATGCGATGCGATATCGCAATCAGAAATTGGCAAATCACTTTATATGCACTTTGTAATGTTTCCATGCGCTAGTCCGATGCGATGTCGCAATCGGCACTCGGCAGGATCTTTTTCTAATGATTGTGTAGCATCTATTCCTCGATGCGATGCGATATCGCTCATCGGCGGTCGGCATTCTCAAAAAGTCATCGCTTGAAGCCTTAAAGTTATATTGATATCCAGTTGATAAAGCGCAAGTTTAAAAATACCGTTAAATGCAGGGATAAGGTAATGCATGTGTATTTAAAACTTTTCCCCTTCGATTAACGAACACTTGCGTTTAACCGCCAAAATATCTGTTGCACGCTTAAGGGGGTCATTTAGCCGGATAACGGTGTGATACTCATTTAATGGGTAGCAGGCCTTAAATCACCATTAATGCATCTGCAATATCTTTCCAGTGATTGGATCCGCAGCCACTTTTGAGAATTAATCTCACCACGCTTCAAATGATATATCTTTCCCTTTATGGATTGTCATCGTTATTTCCTTGTTACGATTTCTCTTGCATTTGTGTAGAATTCATCTGTTGAGAGAAGCCTAAGCATGATGGGGAAGAAATCCAAGAGGACCGCGGGCTCCGCTGCTACATCTGTTGTAGGACAAGCTGCCGCAGATAAGAAGAAAGGCCTAATTTCAGACACTACGTGCACTGGTCTCACTAGGACTTCATGGCAGGGCACATATAATCTATTAGAGGTTGAGCAACCGAAAGTAATAGTGACAGAAGCTAGTGTGGATGTACTGAAGAAGTCCGATGCTACTCTCAAAGACTTTGCCGATTCCTTCCTCCACAGGATAGCAGCCAGAGAGCAGGTCCTTCCCTACACTGATGTAGTGCGCTGGGAAATCGAGGAAATTCCAATCATCGATAGAACGTTTCACACAAGGGATGGAAGGATTTTCGGGTCGTTCAAGCCAGAGCACCTAAGGCAAATGTATCATTTGCCCGAGCCAGAGAAAATCTATAACAAAGCCTCCGTGGAGAAATTTGCAGCCGAGAATGAAGTACAATCTGAACCCATCCGGGATTGGAGGCAGAATCCGGCCAAACACAAGCACGAAAGCTCGGGTAAGTACTCCGTCGATTCTTTGGCTTCTCCCTATTGCTATGCGGGGATTATGATGTGTAGGCTATGGGGGTTACATGACTCTGCTAATTTCGACATAGAAATGGTTCCTCTGATGGAAGCAGCTGTTAATAGTATAATCATGGATTGGGCCACCATTCTTTCTGATAAGTTGGCCGTAGTTGTTCGTGACTTTAGAGCCAAATCCAGAGTTATCGAAAGGAAAATCCCGCCATTTTATTATAGTGCTTACATTATGGATACTTTGTGTTTTAACTCTGAGTTTCCCATCCTCGGTTGGAGGTGGACCACCCAAGACCCCTCACCCATTCATTTGTACCATCAGAAATTGTGGAAGTCCTCTTACAAGGACCATCTGTATCAAATTTGCAATGGTTTTATGGTTCCTATTCATTATTCCATTTTTGATCGGCCTATTCCCAAAATCTCCTATCTAGCTTCCTTCGACTTACCAGCTGTAGCAGGTTGGTTTGGAGAAGAGCATTTTACCTATATTAGGGTTTATGGGAGCCAGGCCAAGCCGCATGTTCTCCCTTTATATGTTACAGACAAATTGTTGGCCCGAGAAATCTCCTACCAGATTATGGCCAAGAGTGTCACACAAACTCTCAAGAAAGAAAAGAAGAGGGGTTGGCCCTCTTTTCCCTTGAGAATTGGTGTTTTTACTCTGCATGATCTCAAGCATGCAGAAAATGAGGCAACAAAGATGCAAGCTTTATCCCTGGCCACTATCCCAAGCAGACTATATGATCCACGTAAAACTGTCTATACTGCCCTAGAACAGGCCAAATTAACAAAAGTTGACCATCAAGAGGATATGTTTGATGACCTGTTCGTCGCCGCCGATAAAATAGGCCAGGCTAAACAGCTTGCTAGAATGAGATATAATGATGAGACATTAACTGATTTCAATAAACTTAGAGAGCAGAGGTTGCAAACTCTGCCTCTAGATTTATTGACAACAACCCCAGCGTCTTCCTCAAGCGAGCCTGGTCGGCAACAGACGAGCCAACCTCCTGTTACAACTAATGATCAAAAGAAACAACAGGAGGAAAGGCAAAAGAAGCTGTAGGCAGAAAAGCAAAGAAAAGAGCAAGCTGAGAGGCAGAAAAAGGAGCAGATAGAAAAACAACAAAAGGCGCAGAAGGATCAAGAACAGAGAAAGCAGAAAGAGATAGAGGAACAGAGGAAGAAAGAAGAAGAAGAGAAACAAAATAAAGAACTGGCAGATAGGCAGAAAAGGGAGCAAGAAGAGAGACAAAGAAAAGAACTAGAGGAGCAGCAGCGAAAAGAGTTAGAAGAGCAGCAGAGGTTAGAACAAGAAAAAGAGCGGAGCAAATCCCAGACAGAGCAACATAAACAGACCTCCATTGATCCTGAATTGCTTAAACAATGGAACCAATTCGATTCCATTATCAGTGGAAAGGAAGGCTCCAAAGATACAGACACCTCTAAGACAAGCGATGCGCCAGATACCACTTCTTCTCAGGTTCTAAGCGGAACCAGTGGCCCACCCATTTCAAAGGATGTTGAAGTAATTACTATAGACCCTTCCGATCAAATTGTTCTCCAGGTGGAAGATATTCCTCCCCTGGATGTTTTCTATAGCCCAAAGTATAAAGCCGTTGTTAAGCGCTCAAGGAAGAGACGAAGGCTTGATCAACCTTCTATCTTTCCTGAGCAAACAATCACGGGCAATGTAGTCTGGAAGGAGGAATTGGATCCCTCCGATGATCTAACAAAGCTGTCGCAGTATGCGGGAGCTTATTCTGCAGCGACTATTGACAAAGCATCGGAGGTAAGTCTTCTATTGAAGACTAAAGACCAGGAGATTTGTACATTACAGGCAGAAGTAACCGAGGCGAAAAACAAGGCAGCGCAGGTAGAAGAGCAGTTGCTGGCACAACAGCAACAAAACAATATATTAACCCAGCAACTGCAGACTGAAAAACAGAGAATCGACCAGAGCGCAATCCAGAAGCAGAAAGAATTGTCAGAGGCATTGGCACAGTTGAGAGAGGTGAATGAGCTAATGATGAAATCAAAAGACAAGCAAATAGCTCGACTATTAGCGCAGCTTGAAGACATCAAGGGCACCCAGAAAGTGGAGGATTTCAGAGCAGAAGCAGCTCAAATAAATGGCGCATTAATATCTCAGATTAGACTCCTATGCCAGCAACTTACAGAGGCTGAGCCATTATGCGAAATATCTACAGCAGTATGTCAGCAGATAGAGAAAGCCAGAAATGAGCTAGATCAGGCCGAAGAAACCATAACCGGATATCTTGATTGGCAAGATACTGATGTGGGGAAGGCAGCGAACTTGCCTAGAATCTGTGAGACATACAAAGACATAATCTTCACGGAATGGAACACTCAGGTGATGAAAGCGGAAAGGGCAGCTTCAAGGTGTAAAATGATTGCCAGCAATATGATTGATTTAGTCAACAACACACTCTATTTGGCAAACATGATTTCACAGTGCACACCTGGAAGCATAACAAAAGCAAACATGGTTGAACAAACAAGTTATCATGAATTGGAAGAAAAGATAAGGTTAATCGCTGGAGTAAATACTTTAACCTCCGAGGCATATTGGCTCTTTCTAATCAAGCCACACACTCAAAGTTCGGCCCTTAAATGTTTAACAGATGCTCTCGGATGCCTGATCTCCGACATTCAGGATGCCACATATGATGCCCAACTCACTTCACGTCTCAACACTCCACCAGAAGTAGAGCCAATGCTGGCGAGATGTCAGCTAAGGTTTAAAGGAAAAGAGCCCACCTAATGAAGCATTGCTGCCGACTACCAGATTGCCAAGGAAGATGGAAAATATTTATTGATGCCAATTTAATAGCTTTTCAGTTTCTTATATATTTAGATTAGCTTAGTATTTATAGACCCTTTCATTGTTTTGGAAAGGGTCGTAAAATTTTGTAATAGACTTAAAGGCTGAAGTTTGCACTACTGTGCTTCAACCTATATTCTTTTGTGAAACTCGACCGATAGTTCTTAATTTAACGAGAAGGCTGTTTTATACAATTGCGCACTATTGTCTCTTGTTTGGAATGCTTTCTGGTTTGAAGGAAGGATTGCGACATAGCGATTAATATACTGGATTGTTAAGCAGCTTACATGGTACTTTTATCTGCATCTGTGTTCTTTCCTCTTATATGAATTATTGTGCTATTATTTTTGCTATTGTTGAATACATGTATGCATTGTAACAACAAATCTTCATTTCGTTCCACTATTGGATGTTTTGTGATATGCCCTCTCTTTTAATCATGCATGTAGCAATGATATGAATTCAACAAAGTGTAGTAATTCGCTATTATCGCTCTGCATAACTAATTATGCAGAGCAATCTTAAATGGTTTAAACATCTATGCTTTAGCATTAGAGTCATCTATATGCCTACCTTAAAGCACAGATTATCAAACGCTACGCTTTAAAAATTGATAAGTCCCGGGATTAGATTATAGTTAGTATATTTCGCCAATAGTTTTAGTTGTTCGCTTATCACCACCATATATCATAAGTCACTCGTCCATCCCGTTTACTTATAATTCTTGGGAAATTGGTCCCATTATCCCCAGTCGGAGCCACTATTCCAAACGGAAAAGGAGTTGTACTAAGGTCCGGACCGGGTGGTTTCCCCAATGTTGTTGCAACGATTTTCGGGGCATCAACATTTTTGGCGCTAGAAGGAGGGCATCAACTGTGAATGGCACATAAGTCCAAACCTATAAGCCATTCCAAGAGTATTTCCCCCTCCGAATCCCCTCGACCTTCCCATTTGCATACTGGTTCGCCAATATCCAAACAAGGAGAAGGGGAATCAACTACCACTGCTCAAACCCATCATACCACAGAACAATTAGGTCTTGAATCACCTGAAGTCCAGTCTCTAATCCATAAACTTCAGAGCTTCTCGATTTCACCACAGAAATCTGAGGTATCAGAAAGCAGTGCGACTTCGCAATTCAACCTCACTCACCCTCTCACCAGACTTCAGAGCGAAAAAATCTGTATTGAACCCACTGAGTTTCCTTTACCTAAAAGGAAAAGGGCGAAGAAAATTACTGAAGGATCTGATAGTGAAGAGCTTTCATCCACGTCCTCCATTGCATTTTCTCCTCTGCGAGGTCAACCATCCACTCCCCCATTACAAATTGTCGCCCATCAGGTATCAGAAGCCTCAATATCCCAACCTATTCACTCCTCATCTTTGATCCCTTCCCATACATCTGGAATCCAAACAGTAGTGTCAACCACTATCGCTATCATAATGGCAGACCCATGGACTAGGCCAGGAGCAGTCAACATGCCTGCACCATTGCATGATCTACCCGATGCTCCCGAAAAATGGCTGCCCAAATTTAATCCAGATGACGGGACCCAGGCTGAAGAACACATCAACAATTTTATGTTAGCAGTTAACTTAAAAGGAGTGACAGAGCAAGATGTTGTTGTAAGACTCTTCCCTTACACCTTACAAGGATCAGCAGGATCGTGGTATTTTTCCCTACCTTCTGGTTCAATTACCAGTTGGAACACATGCCAAGAGCAGTTTCTTACCAAATATGGAGACGATAGGTCCTTAGCTACTTTAATAAACGACCTCTCCAATCTAAGAATAGAGCACAGGGAACCAATAAAGGAGTTTAATGCCAGATTTAATAAACTCCTGAATAAAATCCCTACCGCTTCTAAACCAAGTGAACAAATCCGAAGCGAATGGTATATTACAGCCCTACCTGCCAACATAGCTATTTTTGTAGACAGGGCTGGGAAACCTACCTTAGCTGAAAACATGAGAGAAGCACTTGCTGTTGAAAAGCACATCAATGCTCTAGAAAAGAAAGCTGCTTTGGAAGATAGAAAAGCTAAAAAAGTCTCGTTTAAAGAAGATTCCAAGAAGAAAACCCCAAAGGACCCGTATGACATGGAAGGTTTACAAAAGGTCCTTAAAACATTGTCTAACGAAATGGTTGAGATAAAGAAACAGGTGGCCGAAACCTCAAACAAAAGACCATTTAGAACTTATAAGAAAACTGAATCAAAGCCCCCCAATGTTATATCTAACGCAGATTTAGAGCAAGAAGAAGAGGAAGAGGAAACAACTTCACAAACCAATGATGAAGAAGAAATCGCTGAATGCCACGGAATGTGGGATTTTATACTCCCAAACTCTGATACCGAGAATGAAGAAGAAGCCTTTCCGGTTACTACAAGAAGTAAAAGCACTTCTGAACCCGCCCAGGCAACTTCAAAGAAGAGGAGCGCAGGTGCTGCTACAGCAAAGGAAAAAGTCCCCCCAAGGAGCTCGCCTGTAGTAGTTCCCCAAAACCAGCCTTCAACTTCTAATTCTCCTTCAACATCCAAGACATTAGTGGTATCCGATTCAATGGAATATAACATTGTTGATGACATGAAGAAAACTAAGGCAAATATAACCATGTTTGAGCTTAGCAAATTAAAGCATCAACAAAAATTACTTCTTAAAGAATTTAATGTTGTTCCCTCTACTCCCCTTCCCAGTGCAAGAGTTGCCAACGATTCAGGCCAGCCTCCTGCAGGTATGGTTGAAGCTACCGATTCAGTTCTAATTGGAGATAAATCAAATTCTCACACTCCACCCTTCCTGCTGACTTATGAGATTTATAATAGAAACCTGCACAACTGTTTAATTGATTCGGGGGCCTCATCTAATATAATGCCAGCTTCAGTTTGCTCTAAACTGAACATTGAACCCCAGAAGTCTGCCATTCATATTGTACAATTGGATAGGACTAAAGTGCAGGTTGTGGGAGAAATTAATTCTGTAACCATCAGGTTGTCTGCCGACCCCAGGATTGTACAGAGGATTGACATCTTAACTGCCGACATACCTGAATTTTATGGTTTAATTTTGAGCAGAGATTGGTTCGAAAAACTGCATGGGTATATTTCCATAGATTGGTCACATATGTGGCTTCCCTACAAGGGAAAGCCAAATCAAATAAGGATCGATCGAGAGAAGCATATGACACACACAGTTACTGAATTTGAGCAAGAAAACCAACCTATGGCATTCAACAACAACATTTTGGGGAACTATTCGTCAGAATCATTCTTTGGCAACTTTGTTGCCCAACCATCTCCTTTTTCAGTCAATCATTTTACATCTCAGATTGAAAATTTTTCACAAACTGATAAGTCCAGATGTTTTAATGATGCTGAGAAAAATGTAGATATTTTTGTTAATACTCCGTTATTTTGGTCTTTATATTTTGATGGCTCTAAGTCCAGTGAAGGCTCAGGAGCAGGTTGCATTTTGGTCAGTCCGCAAGGAGAAAAGACAATGCTGTCTTGTAGGTTAGAATTTGAGTGCACTAATAACACAGCCGAATATGAAGCTTTAGTCCAGGGATTATATAAAGCAATCAGCCTTGAAGTGCGATATCTAAAAGTATTCGGCGATTCAGAAATCATTGTCAAACAGGTTAGAAATGCAATTCATTGCCTTTCGACTCACCTTAAACATTATCAATCGCTAGTACAGGATCTTACCTCACATTTTTCAGCATTCAATATTTCTTCCATTCCTCGATCCCAAAATTCGGCAGCAGACCTACTAGCCAATGTAGCTTCTAAGCTTCTACCTTCTGAAGACTACAGCCTTGATAGATTTTCTGTAGAATTACTTTTTAGGCCTTCAATTCCTGACAATCTCACTAATTGGAGAGTATTTAACCATGACGACAATATCTTGCAGTTTCTAACTTCGGAAAAATCCTATAACAATCAAGTTATTGAGGAAGATGATCATGATCTACAGATGAAAGAAACGCCTCAAGAAAATTCAATCCCTAAACCAGTGGTAAATCTTGAAGACCTTTATGATATCAAAGACAGGTTTAAACCTGTAATTAATGCAAAGCTTCAAAGTTCTACCCTTAGGTTTGAATTGATAAATCTAGGCACTAACGATGCTCCTCAAAACATCAACTTAGGAATAGGACTTTCCCAGGAAGAAAAGGAAGCATTTATTAAACTATTAAGAAAAAACAAACAGGTCTTTGCTTGGAAATATGACGACTTGAAGACATATGATACATCTAGTATCCAGCATACCATTCCTATGCTTCCTGATCAGAAACCGATTCAGCAAAAGTTAAGAAAAATACATCCAAATTTGGAGAGCCAGATAAAGTCGGAGCTTAACAAGCTCTTGAAAGCCAAGATTATTTTTCCGGTCCAACATTCAAACTGGGTCTCTAATATGGTGCCAGTCAGAAAGAAAAATGGCGACATTCAAATTTGGATTGATTTCAGGAACTTGAATAAAGCGAGCTTAAAAGACAATTTCCCATTGCCTACTATGGAGCAAATTCTCCAATCAGTGGTAGGCTCTGAATTGATGTCCTTTCTAGATGGTTTTTTAGGGTACAATCAAGTTCTGGTTCATCCTGACGACCAACTTAAAACCACATTCAGAACAAAATGGGGAACCTATGCATATCAGAAAATGCCTTTTGGACTAATAAATGCAGGAGCGACTTTCCAAAGAGCTATGGATACAGCTTTTAGAGGGTTAATTAATAGAACAGTGGTGGTCTATCTAGACGACATAACTGTATTCTCTAAAGAGAGATCTAATCATTTGCACGATTTAAATCAAATCTTTCAGCGATGCAAAAGATACGGCATTTCTCTGAACCCAAAGAAGTCTTTTTTTGCTCTTGATCAAGGAAAACTCTTAGGCTTTATATTATCCAAAGATGGCATTTATATTGATCCTGATCGGATTAAGGAAATTTCTGAAATCCCTTTCCCACACAATAAAAAATCGATGCAGTCATTTTTGGGTCAGATTAATTTTGTCAAACGATTTGTTCCAGATTTTTCTCAAATTGTATTACCACTTCAGACGATGATCAAGAAGAATTCAATCTTCAAGTGGGGATCAGAAGAAAAGCAAGCTTTTGATGATATCAAGCAATCAATAATCAATGCCCCAGCCTTGAATACTCCTAATTTTTCTAATCATTTTACATTGTATACTATCACATCCAACTCTTCATATGCTGCTGTACTCACACAACCGAATGACAACAATTTAGAAGCACTCATTTCATTTTTTAGCTCAAACCTTCAGGGTGCCGAATTAAATTATTCCAATGTGGAGAAACAAGCCTTTGCTGTATTCAAAGCAGTCAAACATTACAGACCCTTCCTTTTGAAAACTCACACAAAAGTAATAGTCCCTTTCCCAGCGGTAAGGCAACTATTAATTCAAAAAGAACTGGGTGAAAAAAGGGCCAATTGGGTCACAGCGCTTCAAGAGTATGACTTAGAAATAAAGCCAGCAAAGATTGTTAGTGGCTAAGGTTTTTGCAGGATATTGGCAGGAGCATCAAACATTCCTGAATCTAGCGATATGGATCAGACGGAATCAATCAATCAGATAAGTGTCACTGATTCTGAATCTCAATATGCAGATTTAATATTTTATTTGAAGAACGGTTATGCTCCTCCAAATTTATCTTACAAAAATAAAAGGGCCATTAGGTTAAAAGCAAAAAATTTCACTCTTATTGATGATGTGCTTTTTAGACAAAATTATGATTCTATCCTGTTAAGATGTCTTGAGAAACCTGAAGCTCAAAAGGTTTTGCAGGAGCTACATGATGGACCAGCAGGAGGACATTTTGGAGCAGACACAACAGCTCACAAAGTTATTCATGCTGGATATTATTGGCCTACCCTGTTTAGAGATGCTCATGAATACGTAAGAAAATGTTTCAATTGCCAAACTTCAAGTGGAAGACAACGGAAATCAGCTTTCCCTCTGCAACCTGTCAACATTGAACAACCATTTGAACAATGGGGATTAGATATCATTGGGGAAATTACTCCACCATCTTCCAAACAACATAGGTATATCCTCACTGCTACCGATTATTTTACCAAATGGGTGGAGGCTATTCCTTTGAAGGCAGCAAATTCAGAGGCAATCATCGAGTTCATAGACCAATTCATCATTACCAGGTTTGGTGTCCCAAACGCTCTCGTTTTTGATAATGCTTCCTATTTCTCAGGAAATGCTATATATGATTTCGCTATTAAAAGGGGATTTAAACTGAAGTATTCTGCTAATTATTATCCCCAGGGAAATGGTTTAGCCGAATCTACTAATAAGAATCTCATCAAAATCATTAAGCGAAATGTTGAATAGAATCATAGAAACTGGCACAAATCTTTAGTGTTTGCATTATGGGCTGATAGAATAACACAAAAGGCTTCTATAGGTTCCTCTCCATTTAATCTGGTATATGGAAAAGAAGCAGTATTGCCTACGAATCTTGTTCTACCCTCTTTAGCCCTAGTACAGTACATTGAAGAGACTCCTTCTTCTTCCATCCAATTTAGACATGACCAAATTCTTAAATTACAAGAAGAAAGGGAAAAAGCCAGAATCACTCATGCCAAACATCAACAAGTCATCAAAGCATCCTTTGATTCAGCCTCATCCGGTTCCAAACAGTTTAAAGTTGGTGACTTAGTTCTCAAATGGGACAAGGCCCATGAAGATAAAGGTAAGCATACCAAATTTCAGAGAATGTGGCTTGGACCATTTCAGATCTGTGAGAAGATAGGCCATTCAACCTTTATATTGCAAGACTTATCAGGGTTGAGAGATTCTCTCCCTGTTAATGGCCTGATCTTGAAGAAATTCTTTAATTGAGAAGGTAATCCCTTCTCCTCTTTGTAGATTTGCGTAGTTTGTAGGATCGGTAGGAAATAAAACTGTAGAGTATCCCCATTGACCTTTTTCTGTGTTTGAAGAAGCTGTCTCACAAAAAAATAATAAGAATATTTGCTTTTAGATAGTAGAACCCTCAATCAAAAGGAATAATTTTTAGGAAATTAGATATCCTTGTGTTCTGAAACTACAATCTAACTTTTGAAGACTCTTCTCAAGATGTAAAAGTTCTGTGAATCATTTTCTGTTTTCAAAACTGATCTCCAAAGGTTATCCATTTTAAGATAGAAACTAACCCATTTTCGACATCTTCAACTCTTCACCTGTCATCCATTTTCTCTTAAGGAGAAGATTGTTCACCCCATTCACTAAAGTTTACGGTTACTCAGAGTGTAATTCTAAAATATAAAAGATTAAAGATAAGAGGTCTTATTACAAGCCTGCTTACCATGTTCATAGGAAAATAGTTTGACTGACATTACCAATACTGCCCACCAAAACAGGGTAATGGCTTGAAATTTCAAGACAAGAGGTCTCATCACGAGCCAGCTTGTTTAGTTAAATTATTACCAGTGAATGGCATTGTCAATAGCTGGCCACCAAACCAGGACAATGGCTTTTTATCTTATCAATGACAAAGAAGAAAAAACAGATGAAAAATAAAATATGAGAACATGTTTTAGCTTCATTCTGTTAACTACACTCTTATGTGAATGGAAAAGTCAACAATACTATGGTTGAAAGGTATCCCTGTCGAGACTATAAACGTTTGCTGGCAACAGAGGCTCTACCTATGACAGAGGAGTTAATTATAAAGCCGATTTGGGAAAGCTTTCTGTTTTATCATTATAAACCAATAAAGGCCTATTTTAAAAACTTAGAATGTATTTATTTTCTTGAAACTAAATGAGAAGAAGTTAACAGAATAAGTTCACTTTGTTCAGAACGCATGAATATCCAGTTAAATTAGAAGTTTTCCCTTCTGATTGAGTTTCTATTTTCGAAAAGCTTAAGTGTTTGTATTAGTTTCAGAGATAACTGGTTCTTCCAGCGAATCACCAATTGTTGTGCTCTACAACAACCCCCCATTTCATAACATTTTCATTCACACAAAAAATTAACATATGGAATGGGTCCCTTTTAAAATTTAATTGGCATCAATGCTTTTGTGTTCAAAAAGGTATGATAATCAAATGAGTTTATGTATTTAAGCCTTTTTGAATAATAGTGTTCCAATAATAAAACAATCTTTTGTTATTGCGATAAAGCGATCGCAAGATCGCATATCGCAATGACATGAGAAACACATCAAAAACAGCACCTTGTTCTCCGCCGATGCGATATCACTGTCGGCGATCGGCGATATTCCACGCACACCTAATAAGGGCACATAACTCATGCCCCGACGCGACGCAATATCGGCGATCGGCTATCGGCGCTCCCTCATGTAGGAAGAAACCCTTTAAGTTATACGCCCGACCCGATGCGATATCGCTATCGGCCGTCGACAGAATCCCATGCACTTTGATAAGGCGCTCGGGTCTTACCCCGATGCGATGCGATATCGCAATCGGAAATCGGCAAATCACTTTATATGCACTTTGTAATGTTTCCATGCGCTAGTCCGATGCGATTTCGCAATCGGCACTCGGCAGGATCTTTTTCTAATGATTGTGTAGCATCTATTCCTCGATGCGATGCGATATCGCTCATCGGCGGTCGGCATTCTCAAAAAGTCATCGCTTGAAGCCTTAAAGTTATATTGATATCCAGTTGATAAAGCGCAAGTTTCAAAATACCGTTAAATGCAGGGATAAGGTAATGCATGTGTATTTAAAACTTTGCCCCTTCGATTAACGAACACTTGCGTTTAACCGCCAAAATATCTGTTGCACGCTTAAGGGGGTCATTCAGCCGGATAACGGTGTGATACTCATTTAATGGGTAGCAGGCCTTAAATCACCATTAATGCATCTGCAATATCTTTCCAGTGATTGGATCCACAGCCACTTTTGAGAATTAATCTCACCACGCTTCAAATGATATATCTTTCCCTTTATGGATTGTCATCGTTATTTCCTTGTTACGATTTCTCTTGCATTTGTGTAGAATTCATCTGTTGAGAGAAGCCTAAGCATGATGGGGAAGAAATCCAAGAGGACCGCGGGCTCCGCTGCTACATCTATTGCAGGACAAGCTGCCGCAGATAAGAAGAAAGGCCTAATTTCAGACACTACGTGCACTGGTCTCACTAGGACTTCATGGCAGGGCACATATAATCTATTAGAGGCTGAGCAACCGAAAGTAATAGTGACAGAAGCTAGTGTGGATGTACTGAAGAAGTCCGATGCTACTCTCAAAGACTTGGCCGATTCCTTCCTCCACAGGATAGCAGCCAGAGAGCAGGTCCTTCCCTACACTGATGTAGTGCATTGGGCAATCGAGGAAATTCCAATCATCGATAGAATGTTTCACACAAGTGATGGAAGGATTTTCGGGTCGTTCAAGCCAGAGCACCTAAGGCAAATGTATCATTTGCCCGAGCCAGAGAAAATCTATAACAAAGCCTTCGTGGAGAAATTTGCAGCCGAGAATGAAGTACAATCTGAACCCATCCGGGATTGGAGGCAGAATCCGGCCAAACACAAGCACGAAAGCTCGGGTAAGTACTCTGTCAATTCTTTGGCTTCTCCCTATTGCTATGCGGGGATTATGATGTGTAGGCTATGGGGGTTACATGACTCTGCTAATTTCGACATAGAAATGGTTCCTCTAATGGAAGCAGCTGTTAATAGTATAATCATGGATTGGGCCACCATTCTTTCTGATAAGTTGGCCGTAGCTGTTCGTGACTTTAGAGCCAAATCCAGAGTTACCGAAAGGAAAATCCCGCCATTTTATTATAGTGCTTACATTATGGATACTTTGTGTTTTAACTCTGAGTTTCCCATCCTCGGTTGGAGGTGGACCACCCAAGACCCCTCACCCATTCATTTGTACCATCAGAAATTGTGGAAGTCCTCTTACAAGGACCATCTGTATCAAATTTGCAATGGTTTTATGGTTCCTATTCATTATTCCATTTTTGATCGGCCTATTCCCAAAATCTCCTATCTAGCTTCCTTCGACTTACCAGCTGTAGCAGGTTGGTTTGGAGAAGAGAATTTTACCTATATTAGGGTTTATGGGAGCCAGGACAAGCCGCATTTTCTCCCTTTATATGTTCCAGACAAATTGTTGGCCCAAGAAATCTCCTACCAGATTATGGCCGAGAGTGTCACACAAACTCTCAAGAAAGAAAAGAAGAGGGGCTGGCCCTCTTTTCCCTTGAGAATTGGTATTTTTACTCTACATGGTCTCAAGCATGCAGAAAAAGAGGCAACAAAGATGCAAGCTTTATCCCTGGCCACTATCCCAAGCAGACTCTATGATCCACGTAAAACTGTCTATACTGCCCTAGAACAGGCCAAATTAACAAAAGTTGACCATCAAGAGGATATGTTTGATGACCTGTTTGTCGCCGTCGATACAATAGGCCAGGCTAAACAGCTTGCTAGAATGAGATATAATGATGAGACGTTAACTGAGTTCAATAAACTTAGAGAGCAGAGGTTGCAAACTCTGCCTCTAGATTTATTGACAACAACCCCAGCGTCTTCCTCAAGCGAGCCTGGTCGGCAACAGATGAGCCAACCTCCTGTTACAACTAATGATCAAAAGAAACAACAGGAGGAAAGGCAAAAGAAGCTGCAGGCAGAAAAGCAAAGAAAAGAGCAAGCTGAGAGGCAGAAAAAGGAGCAGATAGAAAAACAGCAAAAGGCGCAGAAGGATCAAGAACAGGGAAAGCAGAAAGAGATAGAGGAACAGAGGAAGAAAGAAGAAGAAGAGAAACAAAAGAAAGAACTGGCAGATAGGCAGAAAAGGGAGCAAGAAGAGAGACAAAGAAAAGAACTAGAGGAGCAGTAGTGAAAAGAGTTAGAAGAGCAGCAGAGGTTAGAACAAGAAAAAGAGCGGAGCAAATCCCAGACAGAGCAACATAAACAGACCTCCATTGATCCTGAATTGCTTAAACAATGGAACCAATTCGATTCCATTATCAGTGGAAAGGAAGGCTCCAAAGATACAGACACCTCTAAGACAAGCGATGCGCCAGATACCACTTCTTCTCAGGTTCTAAGCGGAACCAGCGGCCCACCCATTTCAAAGGATGTTGAAGTAATTACTATAGACCCTTCCGATCAAATTGTTCTCCAGGTGGAAGATATTCCTCCCCTGGATGTTTTCTATAGCCCAAAGTATAAAGCCGTTGTTAAGCGCTCAAGGAAGAGACGAAGGCTTGATCAACCTTCTATCTTTCATGAGCAAACAATCACGAGCAATGTAGTCTGGAAGGAGGAATTGGATCCCTCCGATGATCTAACAAAGTTGTCGCAGTATGCGGGAGCTTATTCCGCAACGACTATTGACAAAGCCTCGGAGGTAAGTCTTCTATTGAAGACTAAAGACCAGGAGATTTGTACATTACAGGCAGAAGTAACCGAGGCGAAAAACAAGGCAGCGCAGGTAGAAGAGCAGTTGCTGGCACAATAGCAACAAAACAATATATTAACCCAGCAACTGCAGACTGAAAAACAGAGAATCGACCAGAGCGCAATCCAGAAGCAAAAAGAATTGTCAGAGGCATTGGCACAGTTGAGAGAGGCGAATGAGCTGATGATGAAATCAAAAGACGAGCAAATAGCTCGACTATTAGTGCAGCTTGAAGACATCAAGGGCACCCAGAAAGTGGAGGATTTCAGAGAAGAAGCAGCTCAAATGAATGGCGCATTAATATCTCAGATTAGACTCCTATGCCAGCAACTTACAGAGGCTGAGCCATTATGAGAAATATCTACAGCAGTATGTCAGCAGATAGAGAAAGCCAGAAATGAGCTAGATCAGGCCGAAGAAACCATAACCGGATATCTTGATTGGCAAGATACTGATGTGGGGAAGGCAGCGAACTTGCCTAGAATCTATGAGACATACAAAGACATACTCTTCACGGAATGGAACACTCAGGTGATGAAAGCGGAAAGGGCAGCTTCAAGGTGTAAAATGATTGCCAGCAATATGATTGATTTAGTCAACAACACACTCTATTTGGCAAACATGATTTCACAGTGCACACCTGGAAGCATAACAACAGCAAACATGATTGAACAAACAAGTTATCATGAATTGGAAGAAAAGAGAAGGTTAATCGCTGGAGTAAATACTTTAACCTCCGAGGCATATTGGCTCTTTCTAATCAAGCCACACACTCAAAGGTCGGCCCTTAAATGTTTAACAGATGCTCTCGGATGCCTGATCTCCGACATTCAGGATGCCACATATGATGCCCAACTCACTTCGCGTCTCAACACTCCACCAGAAGTAGAGCCAATGCTGGCGATATGTCAGCTAAGGTTTAAAGGCAAAGAGCCCACCTAATGAAGCATTGCTGCCGACTGCCAGATCGCCAAGGAAGATGGAAAATATTTATTGATGCCAATTTAATAGCTTTTCAGTTTCTTAGATATTTAGATTAGCTTAGTATTTATAGACCCTTTCATTGTTTTGGAAAGGGTCGTAAAATTTTGTAATAGACTTAAATGCTGAAGTTTTCACTACTGTGCTTCAGCCTATATTCTTTTGTGAAACTCGACCGATAGTTCTTAATTTAACGAGAAGGTTGTTTTATACAATTGCGCACTATTATCTCTTGTTTGGAATTCTTTCTGGTTTGAAGGAAGGACTGCGACATAGCGATTAATATACTGGATTGTTAAGCAGCTTACATGGTACTTTTATCTGCATCTGTGTTCTTTCCTCTTATATGAATTGCTGTGTTATTATTTTTGCTATTGTTGAATACATGTATGCGCTGTAACAGCAAATCTTCATTTCGTTCCACTATTGGATGTTTTGTGATATGCCCTCTCTTTTAATCATGCATGTAGCAATGATATGAATGACAAAGTGTAGTAATTCGCTATTATCGCTCTGCATAACTAATTATGCAGAGCAATCTTAAATGGTTTAAACATCTATGCTTTAGCATTAGAGTCATCTATATGCCTGCCTTAAAGCACAGATTATCAAACGCTACGCTTTAAAAATTGATAAGTCCCGGGATTAGATTATAGTTAGTATATTTCGCCAATAGTTTTAGTTGTTCGCTTATCACCACCATATATCATAAGTCACTTGTCCATCCCGTTTGCTTATAATTCTTGGGAAACTGGTCCCATTATCCCCAGTCGGAGCCACTATTCCAAACGGAAAAGGAGTTGTACTAAGGTCCGGACCGGGTGGTTTCCCCAATGTTGTTGCAACGATTTTCGGGGCATCAACAGTAACATATGCCCAATGACCCTAGCCCAAATCAAGGGTATAAGGAGGTAGTTTCTAGGTTGACCCAATCTCCATGGTCCAATTATGGAAATGGGGTACAAATTTTTATACTTTCTCCAATCATCTCAAAACAAAAAATGGATGGCATCATTATATTTGTCTTGTCGAGATGATTCCAATGATATAAATATTTCTCCAATCCAACTTCTCAATCCAAATATATGGCCATCCAAATATTACCCATTTAATTAACACCACCTTACTAACCTGCCATGTGGTGCCAGTGTGGTCCCCATGTGGCAAACACATGGCAATACCAGTCAACCTCTCAATACACATGGAAATGTTATTATAATTGTTGAGTCATTCCTCTTTGTCACCTAATAACCCATTATGCAGTGGGCGTGACCCAATACATACATATATGCACTATGAGGGGTATTGCGGATGTGGGCCCCTGAAAAGAAACATAACCCTGGAAACACTCTCCGCACAATTAACTCTTTTCACTCCTCGCCATTCCTTCTGGGGATAACCCTTACGAGATTATGTGGAACTTTCCATGCAAATTAACACTTTAGCATGGCTCATCTAACCATATGCTCGCGCTCTAATTTTTAGCTATAGCGCTGGGTTCCACTATGCCACATCAACCTAGGAATAATATCGCTGAATTTTTTTACCATGTTCCATTCAAAACCTTCACGGTTCAAGGTATATGGTTTCGTCATCCTTCGTCACTCTGCCCTCGTGGAAGGGGTCCCATGTAACTTTCGAGCCCCCAATTATTCATGGCTTCCCTGTTATGTGAGATTGAATGGTTTTCACCACTTTATGTGCCCACTTTGAGGCCCACCATGCCACATCATCCTGGGGATAATACCCTAGAATATTTCAACCTTGCTCCATCTGAGAGCTCAATGAAAATTCCTCTGGAGTCATCTGATGACCATAAGAACCTACCAATCTATGACTCATAATTTTTCTTCTTTGCCTAAGGTGAAAACCCCTGATTACATGGTTTATGAGGTCCAACCTCATGGCTCCTCTGACGTCAATCTTGACAATGACATGAATGGAATGTGAATGCTTTGGAGTTATCTTCCAACCCTTGGGCTTAATAATAGTGATTATATTATATATAATTTGTTGTGGTTTAGAGCTCAAGCCCTAAAAGTACTTTGGATCAACTCCCACTCGCTCTATATGCATAGCTTGAACTCGATGGTTTTTCAAGGGACCTTTCCTTTTGCATCCATTATTTCGAGTCTTGATTGTAATGGTTTTATTCCCAAATTAGCCTGGAACAAGTATATTTTTATAAGTCCCATTGCCTTGCATACTACTGAAAATCTATATATATATATATATAACCAATGCTATCCCTCCTGAGCTTATTGGTAAAAACTAGGCCAATAGTTGAGACATTTTTAAAGAAGATATTTATATGACATGGTAGAGGGGAGAGCACATAAATTATAGTTTTGAATTTAATCTACCCACTTTCAGTAAGGCTTGCTACCTACTTTCTGTGCTTTCAAAATATTGATGAAATATTGATGAAATTTCTCTGATCTCATTACATTTTATATATTTTATATCAAAGTCAAATTCACGAAGCATGGCAACCCATCTAGCTTTCCTTTCATTTAGCTTAGGTTGTTCAAACAAATATTTCACCCCTCCATGATTAGTCATTATAGTAAATTTCTACCAAGGAGGTAGTGTCTCCGGTTTTCAGGGCATGAAAGATGGTAGCCAATTCTAGATCATGATTTACATAAGTCTCCAACAAGTTCCTCCTTCCAGGCATCCATGCGCACTATTTAATCCTTTTTAGGACCTACTATTCTTAGCACCTGTGAATTAGTTATCAACTACTTAGGCTAATTGAATCTTGCAGCACAATCAACTATCCATTTGAACTTCTTTTGTTTCTTTTGCAAAGCAATAATTGGACAACCAATATTGGAGATTTTTTAATAAATCTCCTGTAATAGCTAGCTAGTCCCATCTCGGGATCAACTAGTACTCCCTCTCTTGAGACAATGTGTCCCAAGTAATGGATCTGTGATTGAAATAAATTTCACTTACTAAGGTTTGCATAAATCTTATTCTTTCTTACGAATTATATTACAACAATTGGATGCTCTTCATGCTCCTCCTTGTCATATGAATAGACCAAAATGTCATGAATGAAGACTATGAAAAACTTATCCAAATAAGGGCACAACACATTGTTCATAAGGCACATAAAAGTTGAAAGCACATTGGTAAGTCCAAAGGGAACTATAGCAAATTTATAATGTACACATCTCCTTCTGAAGTTTCTTTTATGGGTGTCCTTATCCTTTACATGCACCTGATGATAACCTGATCTCATATCAATTTCATAGAAGATTGTTTCTCCTCTTAGTTGATCTAATAAACAATCAGTCCATGGAAATTGATTCTTGTTCTTGATGGTCACCTTTTTTAGTTGCCTATTATCAATGCACAACCAAAGTGTGCCATGTTTTTTATTAACAAATAGAACTGGTGCTCCCCATGGAGACACACTTAGCCTTACGTAGCCCTTGTCCAACATATCCTTGAGTTGTAGCTTCAGCTCAACATATTTTGGAGTGCTCATTTTATAAAAAGCTTTGGATGTTGGTGCTATCCCTAGCACTAATTAGATGGAAATGTCCACTTCTAAGTGAGGAGATAAAATATGAAATTCTTTAGGAATTACATATGAAAAATGTTCTAAAATAGGGTAATTACTTAGGATATCAATACCATCATTCTCAGTTCTACAATTAGCTTCAACGTTGTTGGATATTTGCACAAAAAAAAATACATCACTTCTTGTGACTTCTCTTTGCTTGCATGGATGAAATTAATCTCATTGATGTCGGTTTTTAATTTTCATGCAATATCCTATGCTTTCCAACTTCATCCAGGAATTTGATGGTGTTCTCAAAGCATCTACCTTCGTTCGATGAACATATAACCAATCCATGCTCAACAATATATTATATCTCCTAATGGAAGGAAATTGAGGTTTTCCAGTGTTGGAATCCCATTTAATTTGATTGGGCAAGACTTCACCCAATACTCCACACTTCTTTTTGTCCCTATGACTAGTTGAACTATCCAAGAACCATCATGTGCTTCCTTATTTAGTGTGCATTTCTCAACAATAGAGAGGCTAATGTAGTTAAAATTTAAACCAGGGTCAATCAAAATTGAAATTTTTTGGTCATGTAGCATACCTTCCATCTCTATAATCGCTTCCTAGATCATATTGGTGATTATTCACTGCTGCATAAATTATAGGCACATTTTCAGCCACATCCTAAACAATCTGTAACTCTTGCACATTACATAGTCTTGGGTCAACTTACTTGTGCTATGGGAAATATTTCCTTAGGTGATTTCCTCCACAATTCTAGCACTTATATGGACCTTTCTCATAAATTTTGGACTCATCTTGAGTATAATGACCTCTTCTGGCAATGTTGAACTTATGTTGGTTTTATTGGTTAACATGGTTGCACTAGCTCCCTTGATTTCCTCTTTCATTTTCCCTTTAAACTCGACATTTTATTTGAATTTCCAATCTAATTTATATTCACACCTGCACCTAGACTGCTCATAGCAGTGCTTCAATTTATAGATTTCATCCTTTAGTGACTTGGGCTCATCAAACTCAATTCTATCCTTGAAAGGATGTGGTGGTCTGATGGCATACCTGTGAACTTTTCTTTCTCTTCCTTAAGGTAGGGAACACACCTTAGAAATTATAGGAATTTGGTGGTGTACTCATCATCTATCATTTGTCCCAATATGAGCTCATAGAACTCCTTAGCCTTGTTATCAAAGTATCTCTTAGATAAATATTTTCTCCTGAAATGCTTAAATTCCTTCTAAGACAATTGTTAGTTTGTTAGGGCATGACCCAAGTTCAGAGTTAATTAGCCAAACAAATCCCTATACTATTGGCCCTTTGGCACAGTCCATGGAGCATAGACTGAGGTCTCACCCAAAGTAGTATGGGGGGGTGCTGGAACCAGGTTTGTACACCCTTGAGATGTTTGAGAGGTTGATTTGGTCCAACTGTTAATCCCTTCGTGTAGGTTACTTCGCGCACTTCTTTGTCCCTCGCACCCTGATATACTTGCCTTCGCGCAGCCCTAACCAGGGGTTGTGGGGCTTCCACACTACTGGAGCAGCGCTCTGCACTATGTCCCTAAGTCACACCTGAGATATTACTTATCTTCCTACCCCAGTTAGTTATCTTCACGTAAATGGATGCCTTATGTTATATTTATTTATACAACACATTCATATGAGTTCGTGCAACAAATACATAGTAAACTTGTAATTCATACCCAATAATACATAAAACAGGAAAATATACATAGAAATATGATAAAACTTCTCTTTATTGATGTTTCCAATGGTTACAGACTTGACCTGCCGTGCGCACTCGGCTGCAGGGGTCTGTGCACTTAGCTGCAGAGCCTTCTCCTACTCTATGACCCAAGACACACTCTACACTTCGACTCAATCTCTTAGACTCATCATGATTCTATTCTATTCATTCCTTCGCTATCTTCTACACTTAGAACCTCGCTCTATTTATACAATCCCATGGTCCACGGACCATGGGTAGGTCTATCAAGGCGACATTACATTACAAAAACAAGGGCGAACAACCCTGTGACTCTATTATGACTTCGTGCTTCGTGGCCACAAATCGTGGAGCCTTTACAATGGAATTGGTAAAAACTTGGGCTTTAAGCCCCAAAACATGCCTTGGAGAGATTCCATGCCCAACAGGCCCCCAACACAAACATCGTGACTCACCCTCGAGTCACTTTGTCAGTGCAGAGATCTTCACGTGGAGTCCCTCCAACTCTATTTGAACTGCTGCAAGGTCAGAAACGCACTGAGCAGTTGCCTGCTGGATCTCTTGTACCCGCTGTTTTGAGATCATGGTTTTGGAACTACTTCCCTAGAACTATGTGAGCTTGCCTTCAATTGTTGCTATGATGGTGAAGGCCTCATTGATCCAAGGTTGAATGTGTGCCTTCAGGACTGATTCTTTATGCTGTGTTGCGCCCACCTGTTCTTTTAGCACTTTGGCTTGTTGCATTTGCACGAGCCTCTAAGTGATGGCCACTGTCTGCACGGTCCCTTTGATGTTATCGTACTGTTGTTGGAGCTCACATGCCTCTGTCTCTAAGCATTGTATGTTGGGGTCCTCCTGTAGATTCCTGAGGACCTCAAATGACTCCTCCAACATTCTCATGCAATCTCTTACTGCACTGTCGATCTCTTCCAGCCTTGATGCAATAGCACTGGCGTGCTGTTCTCCTACTTCTGGAGGGGTGGATAGCTACACCTTCAACCGTAGCTCTTCTATCTGAAGGTTCAGCTCCAGATGAACCTTAGTATTTCTTCTCACGCCTCACGTACCCCTGATGCTAGCCTGTGGATGCGTGCCTCTGCTAGTGTGTCTGCTAGGATGGCCAGCTCAGGGACCATTTTTTGACATGCTTCTTCGAGTACCTGTACCAGCTACCTGATTTGCGACACCACTTCGTCATGCTGCAAGCTCAATCGCTCCATGTTTATCTTTTTCTCGCTTAGTACTTATAGCATGCGGCTCTCCTTAGCCCGCAGTTCTGTAGCAATCCCATCCTGCAGAACGTATAGCGTCTCTTGTGGGAGTGTAGCCATGTTGATCACCAGTACCCCTTACGATAGCACTCTTGTATTTTTTGTCTGAGTGCGTAGCATCTGCTCTGCTGCAGTTGTTCCTACTGCGAGTCTGGTCGAAAGGGTACTAGCCTGAGGAGTGCACACCTACAACTCCTGCAGCTACGCTCTGAGGCCCCCCAACACACTCTGGTTCTCTTCCACAAAGTTTTGGAGGGCCTTGGAGGTGACATCGCTTACCATCTTGCTAATGTCGTGCAGATCACCCTCAGTAAGGGTGATCAGGCCAATAGACAACTTTGATGCCTTGACCTTCTTGCGCAGCCCCGTCCGCTCGCTCAGGTGCTGGCACTTTAGTTGTGTTGACGTGGTTTTTGGGTCCATGCCACCCTCCTCTTCCTTTGTTTCCTACCCATGTGAAGGCGACTTATGGCCCTCGCGCGCCTTCTCGGCTACCTCCTATGCTGCTGTAGCCTTTTTCTATTCTACTGCTGTCTGTGCAGTGTCCCGTGCCTCCTGTGATTTTTCTGCTGCTGTTTCTTGCCTTCTCTTCTCTGCCAACTGCACCATGCGTAGTTTGGCCTCTTCTTTCTTCTTCTGCACTGCAGACTTCTCCATTGTCACGATGTCTGGGGCACGCCACTCTGGTGGCCATGTTTCCAGTACATCAAATATTACGTCATCTGTGGCTACAAAGGGTAGCTCTCTCCATTTCTTAGTCGGGTCCTTGCGCGCTCTAATATAGATGTTGTGGAGGTCCACTTTAACTTCTACAAATCTTTGCAGACTGTTGTAGACAGTGGGTGATAACCACAGCTTGTGGTTGATCCCCATTTTTATGTTCATTTCCATGAACACCCAGAATATCTTATGGTCACAAATTCAGGTTGCATCCTTCATGGCCCAGAGCGAAGCATACTTCGCGGCCTCCAGTAGATTCCTATCAATTATGGGGAACTGACAGTCCTCCGGCAATTCCCTTGCCATGAGAACTATGGACAGTAGAAGCCATGCATAGTGGAATGTTTTGCCTTGTTCCTGAGCCTCACGACAATTTTCCACGAACTCCATGCAGAGGAACTCAGACTAGTTAAATTGGAGCCCCTCCGTGCACTACTCAACAAGTGCCACCACCGACGTGGGTACCTCGTCTGCGCGGCACTTGCGCATAACTTTACTCGCCAGTATTTTGGTCACCACTTTAACTGCTTTGTTGTTGATGCTGGATATGGCATAGCCCCTTTTCTTCTTCTCCAACTTGTACTTCTTCTTCATGGCCTCTACGATGTCCAAGTCACTTCTCTTCCCCTCCGAGATGTCTGCGGGGTCCTCTCCTTTGCATGGGAGTCAGGTAATGCGGTGGATTAAGTGGTCCATGATGGGGATGGGCTCCTCCAGCCACAAACACCCACCATGCACCAGGCAGAGCAACTGCTTGATGATGAATATTGTTCTCGAGGTACGGTGGAAATGTGGCACCCAGAGCAGGTTTAGTAACCCTGCCTTTTCCACTCCGCGTAACCACTTTCGTGGCTCAAATTTGATAACCCCCGCCCCTTTGGTGTTGCTTGGGCTTCATGAGCTACATGGTTTCTAGATGAGGGAACTTCTCGTGGTCAGCGAGATCCCAATCCTCAAATTTCAAGCTAGGCACCCGTCCCAGGTGCGTGCCCTCAAAGATGATGTCATCTGGGAGGAGCAGATTCTGGAGAGAGCTCTTGCTCTCGTTGAGATCCTTGGGCACTTTTACCTTCCCCTTACATGGGGGAATATAAGCGGGCAGCTTTGTTGGAGGGTGCGTAGGCTCAATTTCTTCCTCCATGCCTTCATCCTCATCTTCTTCAATGATAAGGTCCTCTTGGTCGTCCTTTTCCTCATTGGTTTCCAAGTTAACAACTTTCCCTTTCTCCTCCATCATTAACCTGGTGCACAGTGGGTTTCGCGGGGACATATGCACATGAATCATCCATTGTTTGTCTTTCTTCGGCCTCGGCATGCACGATGATTTAAGGATATTCGCCACAATCGTGGTGCCTCTAGGGGCATCCCCCATAGTTAGGGCCTGCGCGACTTCTTCAACGATCATCTCTACAATTTCCCTAACTTCTTGTGACGCTACCATCTTGCTAGTCCAGGAATCTTTCAATCACATAATCAGGGGCTCAATCAATGCTCTGCACAAGGCAAACAGATTTCAGCTCAGATTACGTGGGGCATACAACAACTCAATTTGCAAATGACCAAGTGTTGTTTTCTGGGCAGCCCTTTGTAATTTATAGCGTCTTTTGAATTTGAATTCGACCATTCCCCCCAAATCTGCTTCATTAATGCTCCCTTAGCTGTAGATTTTCCCAAATCTTGCCCATAAATCATGTCTTAAATTCCTGCCGACCTCTCCATTTGGTCTCAAGTTGAGCATCACATCATGAAACGTGACTCCAACAGTCACTTTCCAGCCAACCCGCATGGCGACGCAATCCCCCTTACGCGGTCGCCGACCTTGTGACACTTTGCTCCTGCACATAGCTCCAACATCGCGCAGCTCTAGGGCAGATTAATTTATAGTCCCACGCCTCCTTTCAATTGACTCGAGCACTAAGACTATACCTCCTATGGTTAGTGAGGTGGCCGTGCCACCTATATAGGGTTTCATTTGGTCATCCATCACTTTTCCTAGAACATACCCACTTTTTATCGTTATTGGCTTTGTCGCACATCTTATCATCTATAGTGTGCCACCATGGTTGATCCATTTAGTAATATGTGGTCCAAGCCAAGGCATCAAGTGGATCAATTTGCGGTGATAGTCCCCATATTTGTCAATGTGATCGTGCGCACCCTGCTTTATCACCCTGGTCTCTTTATCGAGAAAATCATTCTTGATCCTGTCCTCTAGCCTCTTGGCTTCTACTTCCACCAGAGCACTTTTCTCCCTTAATCGCACTCTTTCTTTCCCAAGTTCTTGGAGCCTAAAATTACGCTGTCAGATTTCTTCCTCAAGTCCCAAGCCTTCTGCTTCGCTCAGCTATGCGATCCCTTCTTCCAAGGCTCCCCGAACCGTCATATCTGTCGGTGTTGCCATGCGTTGACTAGGCATTTTATGCTCTATGGGGATTACAACATTCACTCCATACTCCAGCCTCCGAGGCACCTGCGCCGTTAGTTTCTTGCACGTGGTCCTATAAGCCCATAGAACTTCTAGTACAGGCAGGTCTCAATCAGTCCGCTACACATTATGTATCTTATTCAGTGCTTCGCATACTTCATTAAAGGCTTCTATGTGGATAACCTTCTGTGCACTTGGTCTTTCCATACCCCGTGGTTCCAACTGGAAGGGTCTTTCATGCCATTTCCTTGCCCGCACATGCTTACTGACTGTGTCTCCTAACGCGAAGACTATGTGCATATGCACATATTTCGTAGCATATGTCTGTATCCATCTGGACAGGTGGGTGCGTAGACCGTTTCGTCCAACAATCTTGTCTATTAATCACATTTGAGGTTTCCCAAACCACATGCGCATCATCCTCCCGAATTCGTGCCAGTCCTCAAGGCTTCTTTGGTGCGTACCCCACCACCTCGCGGGCGTAGTGCACAGTACCCATTTCAAATCTTCCAAATGTTGCTGTTACGGCACTTCTCTTTCAAATCTGTTCAAGAAGTCATCCACATCACTTAACCCATCATACGTAGGAAGATCCCTTACCTCCATTGATACACAGTGCAGCGACATTGTCATCATGTTACAGTTCAGCGTGGCTACCTCATGTAACTGGTTCTGCCATCGTTCTATTTCCTCGTAAGAATTCGAGGTGTAGGAGCTTTCGTGCTCCCATGAGATTCATCTATCCGCGGTTGGATTCACCCAGTCTTGTTCTCATACAGTTATCTTGTAGATGCAGTCCAAATCATCATCGCTGTCGTAGTTGCGCATTGGTTCCATGTAGCGCGATCCTTCTGTAGGGTCCAAAGGTACAACTACGCGCAGAGAATTTTTCTCAAAAATCATCTTGTGCTTCTTCAAATTTATTACCCCATTCATGTGTGTGGCCCAATCTATTTCTAATAGCGCAGGGTAGGGATTGTTGTCGTCAACAATCTCTATTACTTTGAAGTCTGCTAGCACGCTTTCTCCTTCGATATCCACTGTGATTCCCTCCAATCTCCCCATAGGTAGGATCTTTTGTTGGTTCACCATTCGTAGTTGGATAGGAAACCATTGCAGCGTAGGCCTTCCCATGCACTCCCATGTCTGCTTCGGCAGAATGTTCACGTCTGATCCTAGATCCGAAATCACTTGGTCCATCTCATATTCTCCAATCTGCGCAGTCAATCTCATCTCCCTTCCCGTCCTCATTGTGTGCTTTCCGAGCTTCTGGCCTACTCACGATTCACCTAGCACGGTCCCAACGCATCGATTTATGGGTTCCTACAGCCCCTTTACAGCCTTGTTGAAGCGCAACAGCTTCATGCATGTTTCCAGGAACATTGTGAGCATCGATGGGTCCATTCTCGGCTCCGGTCTGTCTTTACTTCCTGAAGTGGAGGCATTAGCAAAGCTCTTCCTGGTTTCCATGAAGATTCCCTTAGTGCACTCCAAATCAAACCCTGGTTCCTTTGTTGGAGCCTTGCAAACCCAAGTACTTTCTTCAGACTGCTTGCCTTTGTCATCCCCTGTTGTAATTCCACTTAGGAGCACAATATTCACATTAGGGCCTTCCTAGCGTGACTCTTACCTCATCATTTGTAGGTTTTGAGTTGGGGGATGTTGGAGCGCTCCTTTATCACGCAGTTTCGCTATTAGTGTGGGACAATCCTCCATCTCGTGATCAAACAATGTACAATACAATCATGATGGCCACGTTGTATTTGTACAATCGCGGGCATAATGTCCTGGACCTCTGCAATTGTAACATATCAGATGTTTGAGACCTCTTCCAAGTCCCTCCACCTCAGCCTTGTCCACGCCCCTAAAATCTGGTTCATGCCATCCCTGTGTTCTGGTCAAGGCACCATGTTTCGACCTGAACTTTGTAGGTAGGAGTCCATTCCATCATCATCTCATAACTTCTACAGGTGCGCTCATCATGTCCCACTGATCTACAGAAATTACAGAACAACTGCTGTGAATTCTACGTGTACTTTTGTAATAAATGGCAGTTATCTGTAGCATGCTTTCCTCCTATCTGAAAAATCGTGCACCATAATGCAGGTGCCATGCTCGGTCCTGCTTGTGCCTTCGGTCTCAATGGAATTTGTCCTCCTCCCACGAGGTAATTCATGAACACCGGGCAGTGGTCCTTGTCGTGTCCCTGACCCTTGCACTTTATGCACCATACCTTGTCGTGCACTTCTGGGCAAGTTGTCCTGTCTTGCTTCAGACTTTGCATCTCAAGACACAAGTTTTTCAACTGCACGTGAATCTGTTGAACTCCCAGGTTGGGATCCTACATCGGGGTCTCGTGTAGTCTCATCACGACCTCCAAGGCCTCGGCCTGAGTTTTTAGCCTCTGTTATGACAGCGCGTTCCTTAGATGCGGCGTTAACGATGCTACAAACCAGTCGGGGTGTTACCCATCCTTCAACATCATGTTAGCTTCGTGAATTGTTTACTTCAGTCTCTGATCCAACTCCCAAGGAGTCTCGCCTTGTAGCATTGTGATTTCCTTGAACCCAATGATTGACTGTGCCTCTAACTTTGGCGTGCTAAATTCTTTGTTTAGTGCAGTTTGGATATCCACGATCCCTGCATTTAGATTTTTGTTGGAATGCTTAATGTACCAGGTCAGCGCGCGATCCTACAGAGCACTGACCAATGTCTCTTTCTTTATATTGTCATCCATAACTCCTTGCACTTCCGATACAACTTTTATCACGAACCAAAATTGGTCTGGATCTTCATTCCCTACTCCCTTGAACATTGGCAACTTTATCGCGCTCACCATATTGACTGGCGATGGTGGCAGAGGTGGTATGGGCGAAGATGGGGGTGAAGACAGTGAAGCTGACGATGGTGTGGATGGGGGTGGTATGCACGGAATCCTCTGTCTTATTAAATTGATCACACTTCTTGGTGAGACCTTCGCGAGCTCTTCCTCATTCCCTCGTGGGGGTGAAATCAAGGGGCTAGTTTCTAGTTCCGCACTACCTTTGTTTCTATAGATTCTCCCACTTTGCGTAGCCCCAAACATCAATTTATTCACATAACCCACTTTTCACACAGTATCATTTTAATCCAAGTGTTCAAAGACTTAACTTGCTTACCTCGTTGTCCTTTAAGGAATCGTCGCTCTTTTTCACTATAGCTGATTGAAGTATCTACCGCGAACTCAGTGATGAATCCTCCTATAATTCGATCAAGCCAGTGATCAGCACTGTGCACGAGCTTATCCTCTAATGCTTCCAATATGCACACCAACTCTGGAGTCCACACAATAGATCTGTTGAGCTTGCACCTTCCTTGGCTATTTGCTAGCTTTGCGATCCACTCGTATAGCTCACTAGGGAAGGATGCAAAGAAAATTTCATGGATCTTTGTGTATAAGTAGCAGTCTAACCACTCTTCCTTTGATAGTCATGGATTCCTATTCTCTTGCACCATGAACTCGTGAATCTTCCTATCCAACCAATCCTCAATTCATTTCTTAGTTGGATTCCAGTGATATGACATCAGACATCTCTATTCAGATCTCGGTCCTGGCAACAGAACCAATTGTTGGCTTGTTGGAGCCTGACCCAGGTTTGGAGTTAATTAGCCAAACAAATTCCTATACTACTAGACCTTTCGGCAACAGTCTGCGGAGCGCGGACTGACGTCTCATCCGAAGTAGTATGGGGGGGTGATGGAACCAAGTTTCCGCACCCTTGAGATGTCTCAGAGGTTGATTTGGTCCATCTTTTGATCCCTTCGCACACTTCCCTGTCCCTTGTGCCCTGATATACTTGCCTTTGCGCAGCCCTAACCAGGGGCTATGGGGCTTCCACGTTGCTGGAGAAGCGCTCTGCACTATGTCCCTAAGTCACACCTGAGATCTTACTTATCTTCCTACCCCGGTTAGTTATCTTCACGTAAATGGATGCCTTAGGTTATATTTGCTTATACAGCACATTCATATGATTTCGTGCATCAAATACACAGTAAACTTGTAATTCATACCCAAGAATACATAAAATAGGAAACGATACATTGAAATATGATAAAACTTCTCTTTATTGATTTTTCCAACAATTACAGACTCGACCTGCCCTGCGCACTTAGCTACAGGGGTCTGTGCACTCAGCTGCGGACTACTAGGCCTCTATGCACTCAGCTACAGAGCCTTCTCCTACTCTACGACCTAAGACATAGTTTACACTTCGACTCAATCTCTTAGACTCATCATGCTTCTGGTCTATTCATTCCTTCGCTATCTTCTACACTTAGAGCCTCACTCTATTTATACAATGCCATGGTCCGCAGACCATGGGTAGGTCTATCAAGGTGACATTACATTACAAAAACAAGGGCGGACAACCCTGTGACCCTGTTATGACTTTGCACTCCGCGACCACAAATTGCGGAGCCTTTACAATGGACTTGGTCAAAACTTGGGCTTTAAGCCCCAAAACATGTCTTGGGGGGATTCCATGCCCAACAACAATTATTCTTCCTCTATGCCCTTTTCATTTTTCATATCTTCCCATCACATATCAACCTTTCATTTTAATCTAAAAGTAGCTACCTTTTCGTTCATGATTTCAGAATAATCACAGATTCAGAAGAAATTATTCATTCCCAATAGTCAAGTTTCAACATCCTCTACTTTCCTTATTTCACCATAAAAAGTAGGAGGCTCTACCTTTCTAAACTCCTATGGTATATGCTCTCTTTCCCTTCTTCTGCCATAACGATTATTATAATGAAGATGATGTGGCCTTCTATGAATGTCCTCATACCAGTGCTCATGGGTTATTGAGTTCCCATTTGGGGGTACTATTGTAGGGAAAACCCAACACCCCCCATTATTTCAAATAATGGGGACCCTTTCTATTAACTTTTGGCAAAACACCTTTTATGATTTTCATTAAGGTAAGTATCCTTAAAATTGCCTTTTTTTTAAGTTTCATTGAAATTCTATTTTGATTATTTCATTGAATTCGTATTTTCACAAGCTTTCCATCGATACTTGCTTCGCCTCATTTGGTCAACCAGTTTGTAAATGACACTACTTTGAAGTTTGATCATTTTCTTGCCTGGACTAAAATTGTAGATAAATGTACAATATTTCAATTTTTTGTAACTAATTAAGTTCAATAGTCATTCATTGTAAATATTAACTCTTAGTTAATATTTACGAACTTTTCATTTTTCATTAATGGTCCTACAAAATGAACTAACCAAATTATAAATAAGTTAAAAAATGTGTTTCAGGATCTTGTTAATTTACTCCAACTTATTATTTTAAAACAAATTGCCAAACCCAAAATCTCAAAATTGCAAAGTGGCTGTAGTTCAATTTGTAGAATTGTTAATTCTACATGGGCCCAACTTCTCATCAGATCCTCCCTTCCAACCAATCTCGACATTAAAAAAACAATTTAAAAATGCCGAAATGAAAAGTACGATGTGATATATCGCATATCACAAATTTAATTGCGCATTCATTTGAAAATTTGCAATGTACGATTTTGAAATTATGCGAGAGGCTAAAAATTTTAATATAAAGTTTTTGTTTGTTCACTCCTTATAACTCCCAAGCTTATGTCACGCTCACCCTCCACCTCACCCCTTATCCCTCCACCTCACTCTCCACTCACTCCTTATCCATCCATAACTCACCTCCACTTATAACTCCACTACTCCCTCACGCCTCACTTAACTTGTTTTATTCATATGGATTGTTTTATTAATGTAACATATATTATATTAATATTATATTGTTATTATAGTATAATTATAACATACATTATAATTATGAGTTGAAAGCGATCAGGGATTCTTGGATCTCTGCAACCCTAATGACCTCGCGACCATGAGGTAGGCAGCGCGAAAAACCTCGAAAACAAGCAGACAGGCACAGAAAACGAAGTGGACAGGAGGCACAGAAATGATAGAGGAAGCCAGGAGGGGAGAGATCCCCTCCTACAGAGATGCAACGGTGGGCGAGGGAACAAGTAATAGCAAACTGGAGGATGAGAAAAGGACACCAGGACCAGTCCTTGGAGCAAGATGGCAGGCAGGGAGCAAAGGAAAATGCCTACCATGTGCAACAGAAAGACCGAGATTTGTTATCCCTATGAACAAACTCGAGCATTACAGAAGTTACATGAAAGACCATGCATTAATATGCAAGTTTATTGGTGTCTGGCTGTCTGAGAAAGACCTGACAAGATGGATCCAACAGAAATGGCAGCCACGCGGCCACATAGAGCTGAAGCTAGGCACACACGGATTCTTTATGGTAATCTTCTCAAACCTGCAAGACAAAGAAAAAGTATTTGAAAATGGCCCATATTTCCATAATAATGCAGGTTTATTTATGAGGTATTGGGAGGAATGCTACAACCCAAATAAAGAGAAATTCCTAGCAGCGCCCGTATGGGTCAGACTATTTGGACTACCCATGGATTCTTGGGACCCAGAGATCCTAGAAGGAATAAGGAACACCATAGGTAGCTTTGTTAAAATAGCGGAATCAACTAAGAAAGGAATATATACCTCCTATGCAAGAATATGCATATACATGAACATTGCGAAACCCATACTAGGAGCAGTAGAACTAGAATACCATGAAGAGGTGTGGCAGCATGATTTGGATTACAAACACATACCATTTAGATGCAAAAAATGCCACGAATATGGGCACCTCTACAAGGAATGCCCCTTAAATGCTGAGGAGGAAGAAAGAAAGACTAAGAAACAGAGGAAAAACACAGAAGATAATGAAGGGTTTCAAGAGATCAAAACCAGGAAAAGACCTGCAAAGGAAACCCCTAAGGAAGGAAGAAAAGAATAGCTAGCTAAAGCAAATGAGGTGAATAGGTTTGAAATCCTGTAGGTAGAAGAAGAAGATGAAGAAACCCGATTCATGGACTACCAAGAGGAAAAAGAACAGGAAGGAAAAATAAATCAAGAAACAAACAGCACTAAACAGAAATCCCAAAGAGAAACAGGGGAAAAGGGAAGAAAATAAAAGGAGGATAAACAGGATATTGAAGTAATGAAAATAGATATCAGTAAATGGGAAGACCCAACAACAGAAGAAAAAATTTTGAGGAAACTACTGGACAAGTGGAGGAATCTGGATGAGAGGTTTATCCCAGAAGAGGATAAAAAATTATACAAGGAAATCTTCCAAAAATATAAAGAAAAATAGGAGCAAGGAACCACAGGCATGAATGAGCAGTTAGGAATACAACCTGACAACAGCCAAGAACAACAAAGTAAAGGAAGAGGAGGGAAAAAAAGAGGAAGAAAGAATCTCCAGGAGTCAATACAAGTAATGGGAGAAATGCTAGTTAATATGAGAAGAGTAGTACCTCTCTCAACGGTCTTTCCAAACCACCCCACCTTCTCAATGATAATTACATCATGGAATTTTAGGGGGCTTAACAGCAAGGGTAAGAAAAGGTACCTGGAAAAAAGGATTAAAAGAGAAAAACCCCAAATCATGTTGCTTCAAGAAACAAAAATAATGCGGGGGAAAATGGAGGAGATTCTTAAAAAAATCAAGACCACTTATGAATGCATGATGCTTAATGAAAAAGGGAGTGCAAGG
Source organism: Pinus tabuliformis (assembly GCA_031772625.1). Classification (NCBI taxonomy): domain Eukaryota; kingdom Viridiplantae; phylum Streptophyta; class Pinopsida; order Pinales; family Pinaceae; genus Pinus; species Pinus tabuliformis. The sequence goes on from CM062814.1 coordinate 148,510,199, forward strand.
GGGTATTGCAATATTTTGGAACCCTGCAGAAGTTATTGTAGACCATTGGATAGGAATGAAGAGGATCCTCTTAGGGAGATTCAGAATGATAGGACATAGAGAGTGGTTCTTAGTATCGGCTGTTTATGGGCCTCATATATGAGTGGAAAGAGAGGCCTTCCTAACACATCTGTAATGGTTGGGAAACTTGCACATAGAAAAACTTTGGGTGATAGTGGGAGATTTCAATATGATCACTTCTATTGAGGAAAAGAAGGGAAGACTGCAACGGGAGGATGAAGACATGGAAAGATTCAGGGAAACCCAGGCAGCCCTAAAAATGATTGATATAAACACCATTAATGGAAAATATACCTGGAATAACAGAAGAGGAGGCAGCAGGCAGATAGCCTCCAGATTGGATAGGTTCCTAGCAATGGAACACTTTCTTGGGAAAGATATATCCTATGAAGCAACTATCCTACCATGCCAAGGATCAGACCACTGGCCGATAAAACTCAAAATTGCCATGAATAATCAAAACCAGAACAAACCGTTTAGGTTTGAAGCCTTTTGGTTGCGAGACCCAACCCTCATAGAAAAAATGGAAAACTGGTGGTAGAGCAGTGAAGAGGAAATAAAAGGAAAGAACAAGATGCACACACTCCAATTAAGATTAAAGGAGTTAAAAGGCAAAATTAAGAACTGGAACATAGAAGAATTTGGTAACATTCAAAAGGACCAAGAAAAGTTGCAAACAGACATGAAAAGGATACAACAAAAAATAAGAGAAGAAGGGAGAACAGAGGAGCTAGCACAAGAAGCAGGAGGGGTGCTAACCAGATTGGAGGAAAGAAGAAAACAGGAGGAAATTCTATGGAGACAAAAGTCAAGAGTACAATGGCTGAAAGAGGGGGAAAGGAACACAAAATTCTTCCACAGAGCCATGTAGAAACACAGGCGGTAGAACAAAATTTTCTCCCTAAAAATACCTAAGGCAACAGGGTAACTCAGAAAGAGGAAATGGAAAAACTACTGATACAACACTTCAAAGGCATATTGACGGAGACGCAAAGCAATAGAGAAGAGGAGATAGAAAAAATAAGTCAATACATTCCTAAAAAGGTAAACAGGGAGAAAAACATGGCCCTCCTAAGGGTAATCACTGAGAAAGAGGTAGAGGATACAGTGAAGACAATGGCCAAGAATAAAGCCCCAGGCCCGGATGGATTTACAGCAGAGTTCTTCCAAGCAACATGGAGCTTTATGAACAAGACATTGTAAATGCAGTGGAAGAATCAAGATGTAATAAAAGAATGCACCCAGCATGGAATGCAACTTTTCTAGCATTAATACCAAAGGTAGAAAAGGCTGATGAACCTCATGGCTTCAGACCAATAGCCCTATGCAATGTAATTTATAAAATTCTAGCCACCATAATGGTAAAAATATTACAACCAATACTTCCAGAACTAATAGCAAAAGTGTATGTTTTAACCCCATACTGAAATTACCTTCATACGAATTCTAAAACATAGAAAATAAACAATGTGAGAGCATAACACATATACACAAAGATTTCCCCTGGATCCCAAAACCGAGACTACCAGCTTGATTTTTCATTATGTTCCTTTCAATGTTATAATACATATTTATACATGCTGAAGCATCCAATACCATGGATCGAAAACCATCGTGTCCAATACCATGGACCAAAAACCATTGCGTCCAAAAAACATGTGCTAAAATCATGCACAAAACCATAGGTGGGTCCGCCCAGCCTAACATAGGGTCCAAAACCAAAATTTTCCAGGGCACTGCCCCAGACCCCATAAAGTGGGGTTACGGGTACCCCTCAAACCCACTGTGACGTCCCCCCCTTTGACCGCCGGTTAAATACGTGGGCTAGTCATGGAAAGAATATAACACAACCCAACATTCTCCCACTTGTTGTTTTCTTTCCATAGGGGGCCACAAGCGAGCTTAGTCATTTATCCATCCTTGCAACGCCAATTGTTTCTCTACACCAAGAGAACTTCTCAGAGCTCATAGATTTTGTCAATGCATCTGCAGTATTCTTCAAAGTGTCCACCTTTACCAGCAACACCTTTTTGTCTTCTATCATATCCCTCACAAAGTGATATTGAACATAAATGTGCTTTATCTTTGAATGATATGTGGGGTTCTTTACCAAGAAAATTGCACTTTGGCTGCCACAGTCTATCCTTATATCTTCCTGTACTAACCCCATACTTGAACACAATCTCTGCAACCAAACTGCTTCCTTGCTTGCATGAGTGGCTGCCATGTATTCTACCTCTGTAGTTGATAGTGCCACTACAGATTGTTTCTTACTCATCCAACTAACTGCACCTCCAAATAGGTTAAATAGATACCCACTTGTAGATCTTCTCTGATCTAGATCTCCAGCCCAGTCTGCACCAACAAAGCCATGAATATCCAACACTTTGTCCAATCCTGGTCTTCCTTGGTAGCACAAACCATAATCACTAGTGCCACAAAAATACTTGAAAACCCACTTCACTGTTGTCCAATGCTCCCTTCCTGGTTTTGACATAAACCTGTTCAATACTCCCACTGCATGTGCAATGTCTGGTCTAGTACAGACCATTGCATACATCAGGCTACTGACTGCACTTGCATATGGAACACGGGACATGTCCTCTTCCTCTTCTTGTGTCTTCGGACACTGTTCAGCAGATAACCTCACACCTACAGGAATAGGAACCTTCACCGGTTTACTATCCTGTATATTAAACCTCTGCAGTATTATATCGACATACTTCCTCTGGTTTAACCAAAGCTTCCTCTTTGCCCAATCTCTTTTAATTTCCATGCCCAAAATATAGTTTGCAGCAGCAAGATCTCTCATGTCGAATTTGGAGGAAAATTGGATCTTCAAATCCTGGATAATTTCTTTGTCATTTCCAAACAGAAACATATCATCCACATACAAGACCAAATAAATAACATGGTTGTTACACAAAAATATTGTCACCATGATTATTTGCAGTCAGTATGGGTCTATCATCACTTGTACTATCCTCCCAAGCAAGTCTCAGACCTCAGCTCTTCAAGTCAAGCTTTGAAAATGAGAGAAAGACATTAAAAATCAATGAAACTCTGGTTCCGCACTTTCTCTCACTGTCACTTGCGGTCCTGCACCTTCTGTTTACAAAAACTGCAGACCTATCCACTCTGTCCCTAAAGTTGTGGGTGCAGACCCCTGTGAAAGTCAAAAGGCACAAGTTTTATCTTAAAAAACTCACTTTGGGTTAATTCTAGAGGATTCTAGAAGGAATTTTGACATGGATTGTTCGCTCTGAGGTGGTTCATGCATCCCAAAAGAGAAAGAGATAATCCCTTGATGAGAGGAGCTATCCCTTTGAAGGAGGGCTTTATCCCTTTGAAGGAGGACCTAGTAACCTCCCTCCATTGCACTATAAATTCAGGCATTGGGTTGGTTGCTGGAGAGGTTAGAAGCTGAACATTTTTGAGGGTAAATGCTGGTGAAATCAAGACTTCCTAGTTGAGCTTAAGAGGAGAGATCACATACCTTTTTTGGCTCCATTGGGGAGTGAGTGAAACTTGTCAAAGTAGAAGAGACTTCTTGCTGGACCCTGGGAGGAGCTTGTACAGCGTCAAGGCACAGGTTGTAAAGTTCTTCTTCTTTTGAATTAATACAATCAAACTCATTTTTCTCAACAAGTATCTCATGTTATTTGTTTCATGGACTCCTTGACTTTCATGTTAAATATGTTTTATGATATTGGCTTTTCAGGTGCTATTTAATTTGTTTGCCTTGTTTGTGTTTGCAGATTCGCGACAAAGGAGCTCATTTGGATCGAAGGAGTGAGGGCATCCACAAACTTGCGTTGGACCTAAGGTAGGCCCTAAAAACACTTGTTTGCCATTGTTTATAAAAGCATATTTAGAGAAAGATAGTGTCTGGTTAGTTTGCTTGTCATTAGGTCTTCTTTAGATTCTAGGAAGGTCTATCTTGTTCGCAAGATCGACTTATTCCGTGTGAAAAAATGGCGACTCCTCTGGGGACTTGATTGTTTTCCTTTTTTTTACTTTGACCTGAGAAACTGTGTTTTTGTTTCTGTTTTTTGCTTGTTGTGTGTAAAATTGGGTAGAGTTTGTAGATCCAGGGTTATTTTTTGCTTTTCATAGATTTGGGAGAGGACCACACAATAACCCTTTGACACAGTGCGTACCTATCCGCACCTTTGCTTTTAGCACAGAGCGGGACCGCACCTGTGTCAACTGTGGGCCTGCGGACCCTGTCAAAATTTTGAAAAACATAAGATTTCCTCTGTTAGTCAGCTTAGTTTTTGTTTAGAAATTGTTATCCGCTGCCCAGACCTGCATATAACCTGTCAGAAGCTTTCCTTAGGTTGATTTCATTAGTGTTAGGGTTTTAGGTGAAATTCCTAGGAGTTTTGCTTGTTGGGTTTGTTTTTCATTTTGGTTGTGTAGTGGCTCTGAGTTTAGAAGCTGTAGGGACTTCAGATCACCTTAGTGTCTACCAGCCTTCTTATGAGTCTGACCATTTATGAAATCTCCCCTTGTTGAGGAATCCGCTTGTTTTCTCTTTACAAAACTTCGAAAAGCTTGTGTTTAAAAGTTTGGATTTTCATTTTCAAAAAGAAAACAAAATTGGTTGTTCTTGACTGATTTGTGATTCTGCATAAATTGGTCCTTAGCTTACATCTAGCTAAGTAAAACATCCTTAAAAAAGACATCTAGTAGGTTTTGACTTCAAATAGGTTTTTATAATTTATAGATCTCAAAGTTAGTCATTTCCATAGTTTTGAGTGTTTTATAAAAAAATATAAAAAATCTCTTTTGAAAAAGGTTTGTTTTTTGTAGTGGTTGAGTGCTTTGAAACGAAAAAGGGAAATTTTTGTGAAACAACTAGTTGTCTCGTTTTGAGTGAATTGGAAAGGACAAAAGCTCTTGTTTTAATTTGTTTCTTAAGAAGGATTTGTGTTTACAAAGTGTTTGCATTCTCAAACTCTTTCTTAGTTTAGAAGTTCATTGAAGAGAAAAAGATTGTTCAAATCATCTTAGGTGCATTTTTAGTGATTTTGAATCGAGTCTTCATACCACGAGTTTCATCTCTGCACCTTTTGACTTAAACAAAAACCAATAAAAATAACGCTTAAAGTAAAATTCATCTAGTAACATTTTTATTTCTAGGGCTCTGATACACCAACTTAGCTTAGGCTAGTGTCTTGGAGTAGGAGAGTAATTAACTCTCCAAGACAGTAAAAACAAAAAGTAGCTGTATCTTGTGGTAGGGAAGAAATCCAATTGTTGCATTTATGCTCTGGGAAAGCTCCTCTTAAAGGAGAAGCACGAGATCGTGTCCGAACCAATGTGGGAATCAATCCTTCCTCATTGGGAACGACGCCAGATATTCACGTATTAAAAACGGTAAACCTCAGATTAACCATTGTCGAGGAGCCTGGGGGTCACTTGTTGGTAAACCTTGGATTATGTCAAGGAGCCTTCAAGGGGATTGAGCATGCTACTCTGCCCTTGCGTGCGTATCGGATCATAGACTGTTCCCCCAGGTATATTTGTTTCAGTTGGTAACCTTAGTGGCCATATTCTTTAGGATTCTTCCTAAGGTGACAGTGGTGGGAAGATCCCACTGTACCTGGAGCAGACGTCGGCTAGACTCACTTGGATTTTCTGGGGGGTTCTCTTCACTCGAGACGGTTAAGTGGAGGAACTTGTGCCAGTCTATTCATTAAGTAGGTTGTCGGGGTAACTGTTCCAACTGCCATTTCTGTATTGAACTCTGCGACGTTGGATTTCATCACCAACTAGTGTTTTTAGTACGGAAAGTTACTGTTTGTGTGTGTTTGATCTCCTATATTCTTTAGGCGTGTGATTCAAATTTGTTTGGTTCTTTAGAGACTTTAGGTGGTTTTCATTGAGATTTTACTTTGTTTGCGTGTGAAGTAGTTAAAAGTTTTTAACCGTGGCTAATTACCAAGGAAGTCCCGTAGACTTCAGGGCCAACCTCCTGAGTTTTTAAACGTGGCTGAATTACTGAGGAAGTCCCGTAGACTTCGGGGCAAACCTCCTGACGAAGTCCCGAGCCAGCTTGAAGGCTTGAAAGTCCTCGTAACTCCTAGAGATAGTAGAGTTGGGTCACCTGAAGAAGGAGAATCTTCTTTGATAGTACATCCTGATTTTCAAATGTTAGTGGAAGATTATAATCCACAGTCAGTGTCTGTTTCCGAAGTTACTGGTAGCTTTTCTTCTACTAGTGATATAGTTGAGGAACCTGAAATATCTGAGCCTGAAAGTGAATTTGCTGCTACTCCGACATCGGGGTTTGTTTCTCCAGCTTCTAGTGGTCCTGCTTCACCTAGGGTAGAAAGAGTAATCACCCAAGATCTTCCTTCTGGACTTATTGCTATTGAAGAACTCGCTACTCCCGAAGAAGAAGTAGGCATCCCTATCCCTGAAAATCAACCTGTTATTGAGTTAAGGGAGTGTGAATCAATTTTTTGTAGTCCACCTAGGAGCAGTACTTGGTATCTTTCTTTGAATAATTTCTTAAACAACCCAGGGTTAAGCTTTTCACCACCTCGCGCTCCTTATCACCCAACACCTAGAGGTTATTATCCTCCATTAAATATGTCAAATCAGTCGTCCATGTTTACTTAATCGCCCGAATCCTTTTTGTACGGTGGTCCTTCTGTTCCCTCTGGGTATCAGTCACTTTCTGGTACTTTTTCGGGAGCATCTCCTCAACGCATTGAGCAAGGGTTATTAACTGGAAGCAATGGTACTAAGCCGTTGAGCGTAGAAGACATTCTCATGATGTCAGTTTCTATTCCCAATCCTCAACCTCAAGGTGGCCAGTTACTGCTTGGGGGGCAGCCTCAATTATCGCCTGGGGGGAAACCTCAAGGTACACAATTTGCATTTGGGGGGCAACCTCAAGGACAATTCATACCTACGGGATAGTACGTTCCTCAAGGTCAACCCCAGACTCAATATGTACCCCAAGGTCAACCCCAGTATCAATTTATACCTCAAGGTCAACCCCAGTATCAGTGCGTGCCTCAAGGGTATCAACCCCAAGGTCAGTACTCAAACCAAGATTTCCAACCACCCTTCGGTCAAACGTATGTTCAAGGAACGGGAAATGTACCTTTAAATTATCAATCCTACCCTCAACCCGGTTATGGTCCTCAATATTCTCAACCTGTTATGGGTCAGTACCCCAGAATGAATATAGTCTGGGATCCATCGAAAACTCAACAGGTGTTGCAGCGAAATATACAGTTGTCATCTCAAACTGGACAACCCTTAGTTTCTGGTACACCCCAGCAACCAGTCCAGTCTAACATTCAAAGTTCTGTACCTTCGGTAGTTTCTCAGTCTGGGCCTAGTACACCTCGTACTCCGCCTCAAACGACTGCTACAACTGCCGCAACATCTGTTCAATCTACCCCACCTACTTCTGGAGTATCGACAGCTCCGGTTTCTACTATTCCTGTATCTACTCCTCAGACATCTTTACCACCGTCTGGATCCACGATTCAAACTTCAGTTCAGATGCCTGTAGAACAACCTGGTTCAAGTACAGTTGTCACAAGTCAACCACAATTTACTTATCAACCTTACCAGGGACAATACTAATTCGGTCCTACTGTGCAGCAGCCAGTCTATCAGTATCAACCGTACCCTAGGTACACTTATCAACAACCTCAACAACCCCAGTACGGTCTGGTTAATCCTGGTTTTCCGGGAGGATACAATATCCCAAACGCAATTCCTATTCCTAGTTATCCTGGATATCCTCCCCCTAGGGCTGGTCTGATGACCTAGAGTTTTAGGGACCCTGATCGTCAGTTACCGTTTATCGCAACTTTGGACTTACCTGACTTGTCGCGCCTAACGACCGATCCCATTAATTATCTTCCGTTTTGGCCGCTAATGCCGAATAAGTTGCCCAGTGACATTCCTAAGTTCGAAGGTAAATCAGGAGAGGACCCGTCGAACCATGTGATGACTTACCACCTCTGGTGTGCGTCTAACTCCATTTCAGATGATTCAATCCTTCTTAGACTTTTCCAGTGCACTCTAATTGGTCTCGTGGCGAAGTGGTACATTGAGTTACCGCGAGGCACTTTTTATAATTATAGTCAGTTAGCCACCTCGTTTTTAACTCATTTTCAGTTGCCAGTCCGATATGACAATGGCACGGAATTGTTAACTTCGTTAAAACAATCGACATCCACTTACATTTCAGATCATATTCATGAGTGGAGACGTCGACGACGTTTAGTGAAGGTTTTTATTCCGGATCAGATCTTGGCCGAGTGGTTTGTAAAATCTTTGTTGCCAAAGATCACTGATGATGTAGCTAAAGCCGGAGTTGTTACTGAGGAGCAAGTAATTGCTCAAGCACAATACCTTAACTTGGTCTATACTCAGTCAGGTACGTTACACGAGAAATCCCCGATCTTCCCAAGAAAAATCAAATTGTTGCAGCTCCTTCGGGATCTCATGCTGCCGATGGTATGATTGGTATGGTTAACACTAAAAGTAAGAAGAAGTCTTCCAAGAATTCTTCTCCTATCATAACCTTGCCTGATTCCCCAACAAGAGATTCTTCTGTAGATATTTCCGCCGATATTCACGTTGTAGAGTCATCTACAGCCAAATCAAAATCCAGTGGGAAGAAGAAAGGAAAGAAGAAGAATAAAACAGACAAAAATCCAAAGGAGAAACCTGAAAAATCGGAATCCAATGATGAAAATCACAAACCGCGTTATCCTTGTCTCATTTGTGACGATGAACATTTTACAAGAGACTCCCCTCATCGTGCAGAGGTTACGAAGACTGTCAAAGGTTCCCAAACTCCTGCTGTTTTGAAGGATCCTTTTCCAGCTCAAGACAGTAAGATGATAGGTTCGTCCTCGAGTGCCAATGAAGAACCCATACTGATGATGTCCCATGTTAGGATTGCGACTCGATCGCAAGATTGTGGTAGTAAAAGTCTTGTTGATGGTAAAGAAGCAAAATCTTCTCATTCTAATCCATCAACCTCAGCTCCCAGTTCTGATCCACTACAGATCGAGAAACCTAATCCAGACTTGGTAATCAAACCGCCTGCCAAGGGTATACTTCGAAAGTCAGCTTTCAATCCACATGCGAGAGTGGCTCAGAACTATAACATTGTTGAGGATTTAGCTGTTTCACCCTCAGCAATGTCGGCTTTGGAAGTGCTGCAATCATGTCCAGCACAACGTAAATTACTTTTGTCGGCTATAGAATCTATTGACGTTCAGGACTCGAACCTAATAATTTTCTATCTAGAAAATAGTACACCACATTTTCCTCATCAAATGGCTTTCCAGATTCCAGTGATAGTCAAAAACAGGCCTATTCATCAAACTGTAATTGATGAGGGAGCCTCAACATGTATTATGTCGATACAGTGTTGGAGATCACTTGGTTCTCCTTCACTAAATCAATCCCCGACGATTCTAAAGGCCTTTGATGGCCGTGGGTTTCATCCTTTTGGCATTCTACAGGATCTGCCTATAGGGGTTGAAGGAAAAAACGTTAGTCTAGATGTGGAGGTGGTTAATGCCCCTCTAGATTACAACCTTCTCTTGGGTCGAAGTTGGTCTTATGCTATGACAGTGGTCGTTTCATCGGTCTTTCGAGTAGTAAAGTTTCCACATAATGGAAAGATCGTAACAATAGACCAGCTGGCTTACTTTTCATCCAACCCAGCCTCTTCTAAAAGTATTCAGCATGTCGGTAAAATGACTATCCCATATAAGGATGTTGGAGTAGGACTAGTTAAAGATGCCGGTTTACTAGGAACTTTTCCTTTTCCTTCGATCAACGCATCGTCTTCATTTGCAACAATTCATATGATTACATCAGACACCATTGTTTATGATGATCCTTGGATCATTCCTTCTGAATCTGAGATAGACTCATTTGGTGATGTCATGCCTTTGAGTCCATATGAAATTGCGTATGAGGTCGTGCAATCGTTTACCGACCCATCTTCAACCGAAATTGACTTCATGAATGTGGTCCGTGAGGAATCACTTTTCACATCAACCTCGGATTTAATCACGTTTTCTGAACTTTTTCACTCTGATGAGCAAATTCGTGAAATCATATGTGTAGATGATTTACCATGGGAATATCTCCATCATAGATCTTCGTTTTTACCCGAGAATGATCATTTTGAAAATGATTTCTCATCAATTTTTACGACTGAATATGTCAAGGAACCTCAGGATCCAATGAAACATCCTGATTCAGAGTTAAATTTGGGAAACATCTCTCGAACTATTCCTATTGACATTTCGGTTAAGCCCGAAATTGTTGAGAACATTCATATAGGTGCCTCGTGTATAGATGATGAAATTCAACTATATAAGGCCCTATTTCAAGAATTCTGTGACGTGTTTGCCTGGTCCTATGAGGAAATGCCAGGAATTGATCCCGCGATTGTTGTTCATGAGATCAAGACTTACCCAGATGCTAAACCCTTTCGGCAACATTTTCATTAGATTCACCCACGAAAAGTTGCTGCAATTAAAGCAGAAGTTGAAAAATTACTCAAAGCAGTTTTCATTTATCCGATCCCGTTAACAGATTGGGTATCGAATATTGTTCCGATTAACAAAAAGCAAGGAACAATAAGAATATGCATCGATTATAGGGACATTAATCGAGCCTGTCCAAAGGACAATTACCCAACTCCCTATATCGATCAAATCATTGATGATTGTGCCAGCAGCGAAATATTCTCCTTCATGGATGGTTTTTCCGGATACAATCAAATCAATATTCTACCTGCCGATCAACCAAAAATGGCTTTCATTTGTCCATGGGGGACATTTTCTTATTGCAAGTTACCTTTTGCGCTCAAGAATGCCGGAGCAACTTTTCAAAGGGACATGCCTTATGCGTTTCATGACATCAAGCACATTGTGCAACCGTATCTCGATGATTTGCCTGCTCATTCATTACATCGAGCTAATCACCTCGTCCATTTACGAGCAATCTTTATGTGGTGTAGGCATTATCGAATTCGGTTGAATCCACACAAATGTGTCTTCTGTATAGAAACGGGTCGATTGCCGGGGTTTGTAGTTTTGAAAGCCGGCATTCGCATCAATCCCTCGAAGGTCAAAGCTATTGTCAAATTGCCTCCTCCTTCGAGTCTTCGCCAACTCCAAAGTTTGCAAGGGAAAGCAAACTTTTTACGACGATTCATTCCTAACTACACCGCGGTTACAAAGGCTTTTACCCGGTTGTTGAAACAGAATACTCCATTCTATTGGGATGATATAGCTCAGAAATCTTTTGATGCACTTAAACACGCGTTGACCCATGCACCGTTATTGCATCCTCCCAACTACAGCCAGGATTACTTCTTGTATCTCACCGCCTCTCATTCCACCATTGGAATGGTCTTAGTTCAGGAAGATGAATTCGAAACTGAACATGTGATATATTACCTTAGTTGAACTTTAAATCCAACAGAGCTAAAATACTCACATGTGGAGAAATTGGCATTGGCAGCTGTTCAAGCTGTCCAATGTTTTCGTCACTACATTTTACTACGTAAAACTACAGTAATTTCGGATTGCAACCCTATGATCTACATTTTGACCAAGAAATTGCTAGGGGGCAAGTACTCTAAATGGATTGTTATCCTACAGGAGTTCGACTTGGAATTTGAGAAATCAAAGTCTAAGAAATCTTTAGTTTTTGCGGAGTTAATGTGTGACTTCCCGCGTGTTGACACGGAAACTGTGGCGGAGGAGCCCATTGCGGACGAATCCTTGTTTCTTATCAGTACTTTAGATCCATGGTATGGGGATATCATCATTTATCTCCATACCCAATCCTTTCGGCCAGAAATTTCAGGGTCAGAACATCGAAAAATTCGATTCCAGTCCCAACAATTCAGGATTATTGGAGATACTCTTTATCGCCGTGGGGCGGACTCTGTGTTTCAACGTTGCTTAACTCATGAGGAAGCTGAGAGGGTTCTAAATGACTGTCACTCTGGAGCGTGTGGCGGTCATATGTCTGGGTATGCCACAGCCCAAAAGATATTGCGCGCTGGCTACTTCTGGCCGTCTTTATTTAAAGATGGTATTACGGTGGTCCGAAAATGGCACAACTGCCAAATTTTTTATCGAAAGATGCGCTCTCCACCTGCTCCTCTCCACCCTATAATTGCCGTTGGTCCTTTTGCCAAATGGGGTATCGATTTTATTACATGTAACCCTCACTTGGTCGGGGGGCATGCATATATCATCCTTGCAGTAGATTATTTTACCAAGTGGGTCGAGGCGATGCCTACATTTGAGGCAGATAGCAAGATAGCTGCAATTTTTGTGTTCAATCATATAATTGCTAGGTTTGGTGTCCCGCAAGCGATAATCACTGATCATGGGCATCATTTTTGAAATGTTATGATGACTGAACTTACAGTCTAGCTTGGTTTACGTCACGATAGTTCAACCCCTTATTATCCACAAGCTAATGGTCTGGTTGAATCCATCAACAAAGTTTTAGTTATCATGATCCGACGAATCATTGGGATTCATTGGTCGAGTTGGCATAACATGCTATTTTCAGTGCTTTGGGCATACCGAACTTCAGTAAAAACATCAATAGGGTTCACTCCTTTCCAACTAGTCTATGGTTTGGAAGCTGTGTTACCCATTGAATGCGAAATCCTGTCACTGCAAATGGCCATCGAGTTACTTCCAGCCACTTCTGAAGAGGAAAAGCGTTTGTTATAATTGGCTCAATTAGATGAGAATCGACGTGATGCTGCATTGGCGATCGAGACTCACGCAAGACGCATGAAAGCTTAGTATGATCGAAATGTGACCCCTCGAAATTTTTCAGAAGGAGATCTAGTCTTAGTTTACGATCAAGCTAATGATAAATTAGGCACTGGAAAACTCGTTCCTATGTGGCATGGTCCCTATGTTGTCAAGCAAAAGCTGGCAAAAGGGGCCTATGAATTGGTAGACTTTGACGGGGACTCTTTGGGTAAACCCAGAAATGGTCTTTACTTGAAGAGGTATTATGCTTAAAGAATGGGTATGGAGATTTTTAGTTAGGTTTCTTTCTAGCTGGTGTGTTTTAGTTTAGAGAGTGTTTTTTCGTCATTATTCCTGCTTATCTTGGTTTTACTCTTGATATTGCAGATGTCGATGCCTCTCCAAACATACATTAGTTTCGCTGATGGTGCTTGTCATAATACACAGAACATTTCTTCCGCGGCTTGGGTTATCTATTCGCCCTCTGACGAGTTAGTATCTATGCATGGGGTAAGCCTCGGTCAAACAATGAACAACATTGCCGAATATAGTGCAGTGATTGAGTTATTATTTGAATCTATTTCATTTGGGATTCGGAGTTTGATAGTGAGGTTGGATTCTGAACTCATTGTATTACAGCTTAATAGAGTGTATGCCATTAGAAATCCAGTGTTATTAAGATTATTTTTGAGAGTGCGTCTCTTGGAACGTGAATTTGATTATATTGAATATCAGCATATTCCAAGATCTTTAAATACATTAGCAGATGCAATTGCTTCTCGAATGTTAAATAGACATTTGCAATAATCATACATGTAAATTTAAAACCATTCAATAACATGATTTACAAGATAAGCCTATAATAGCGATATATATATAGGAGTGTGTCAAAAAATACATCGTCCTCGATCATAGGTTGAAAAACACCTTATGATCGGCAAAAATGATAAGTACAAAAAACAAAAATGTCATATGTGCCCACAATAGGCGATCATCCTATCACTGGTGATGATCTCAATAAGAAACCACTGCACGGGCCACCTTGCAAAGGAACCTCCTAAAAGGTCCCGGGACCCCAATCACATAGCGCTGAAGTCAATGAGGAATGTCATCTATAGTGGTCTCCGGAATATCTCCTGTCAAGTGCTCAAGATGACCCTCCAACTCGGCCAAAACCTCTGCTGATTTGTCCTGTGGGGCTGGCATAGGTGCAACTAGTTGTTTCCTCTCGTAAGGCCGGAGAGCGGCTGGTCGCTGTGGACCCACATCTGCATTTCAAACTTTTGCTATCAGTTTTGAGACGATGGAAAAAAAATTAAAAATTAAAATATAAAAAATGTTGAAAATGATTTTACCTAAGTCATCCCACTGCTCTCCTGGTGGAAGAACCATGTCTGGGTCATCACGAAAAACTAACCCAGCGTAAGGGAAGTCCTGGATAGAAAAGACATGGTTTTCCAGCCATTGGAAATACTCAGGTTTGAATCGAGCAACCTTTTTCCTCTCGTCCGGGTGACGGGCCATAACTGCGACCCATCGCATTAGTTTGGGTTCTCGAGGAAGCCCAGCTCCAACAGTAAGGTGCTGCGGGATCAACATGGGAACCCTCTCCAGGCCAAAACTCACAACCAAAGCCCCATAACCAAAGGTCTTTAGTTGTCCGTTCTTGGCCCTGGTCAGTTGGCCTTTCAGATTGGCCATCACAGCATCGCACCAGTTGAAGATGGTGCCTCGAAAGCAATCAACTGCCATACGCATCTGGGATCCGGTGGCAATATGTAATGCGGCAGCCCCGCAAAGTCTAGTGACAGTAAACGCAATCACCATGAGTTCAGGATGGGATAAGGTCTTTATGTCTATCCCTTTGTCTCTAGCCTGGCTGTTGCAGTGCTCTAGCCGGAGGCTATCGACAGAATGGCCACCTGGCCTAGCCCCAAACAGAGTCAAGTCTTCGCCTCTCTTAGGAAAACTAGTCAAGAAATATATGTCCACCGGCTCGATTTTGAGCTGGTGGCCACCAATGAAGAAGCACTGGTCCTGTATGCTCCATCTGTCAACCAACCACTGTAAGAAATCCACTTGAGCCCTCATTCCAGGAATAGCCCAGAATTTGTACAAGCCGCACGCCCTCAAAGCATCAAGTGAAGGCTGATGATTCCATGTGGCAGCATCCACGTCCTCATGCTCTCGTTCACGCCAATCTAGCATGATGTACTCTCTACATCAAGTATAAAGATAAATTAAATTGCTAGAAATTATTTTGTTTGGTCAATTTTTGAGAATTTTTGGGTTAAAAACCCTTGCGACGGGGACCGCACCCTCCGGGTTAGACACAGTGCGTGGGACTGCACCTTGTCTACATGGAAGGTGTGGACCCCTGGCTTTTTCCCAATGGAGAAAAAGTTGGGGTCTTCAGGCCAGCATTAGTAAACCTGCGGGCCCCCACGCACGGGTTTTAAGCCTAAAACCCTCCCAAAAAATGAAATGAAAGACTAAAACAAAAATTGAAACCATTAAAAATGAATATTAGGATGATGTGGATTACCTGGAGAAGACAGTGTTTGATTCCGACAGTTGGATTTTTCGTAATCTTCACGAGAAGTTTTCTGAACAAAAGCACTATTTTCTCACCCAAAAATCAAATGGTAAAAATGAATTGACGAAGGCCCTTTTTTATAAGTTTTTTGAGTAAATAAATTGCAAATTTGTTTATGTTTCACTTTGGAAAGGTATTTTTGCGACATTTTTATCCATTTCAAATAGGTATGAGTAATGTTTATGTTTTTATGTAGGATAACAGATTATTTGGGCGAAATCTATCATTTTTGACGAAAAACATTTAGAGTCACCTTTAAGCCCTTTTCTGACTCCTAAAACATGAAAAGGTCGCCGAGTTTTTCTTTTAAATTCGTTAAAACGGAATTAAAAGACGGTCCACTTACAGCTCTTTTCCGACCGTAAAAACAAGAAAAGATTGCCAGATTTTTGTCGTTTCAAATTCGATATTGGTTATAAAACGACGTGTCGTTGATCGCTTTTTTACTTTTCCAGATCAAGGGCACTAATGACGAAAAGTACTCCTTGGTCGTAAAAGATCAAGCGGTTCTCTCAAGTTTTATTTTATACTTTTTCAGGCTTGGGAGACACAAATTTACGAAAAAGGTTAACCCCGGAGTCTTCTTAAGTTTTTTCAGACTCTCTAAAATTGAAAAACGCCGAGTTTATCCTATACTGGACTCGTTAAAATTTCACAGTAAAGGACCTGTTCAATTACAAACAGGAACAAACCACTCCTTCTTAGGGTTCGAATTTAAACTAAGTTGGACTCATCTGAAGGATGAGCTTATAATCAAGCAAATGTTATCCTCCTCATGCTTGTCAAAAATAAAGAGGTACTTGCCAGAAATGGTGGGGGAAAAGAGAGAAAAATGAGCTTGTTTGTCATACTTTGTAACCACTCTTGAACACAACACTTTTATTCACCTGGGTTGGGAAATCCTTTGCCTAACAGTTGATCAAACCACATTGAAAGTCTTTAGCCGGTTTCTAGGTATTAACTTTGGGTTAATTGTCACCAAACCATCTGTTGTGTCGTTATGTGTTCAAGAGGTCACTGCCAATAAGCCATTCATCTGCAAAATATCTATCATCCATCTTGACCATCCCTGAGTCAGTCCTTGCAACTAAATTTCTTTGACTTGATCTATGATTTCGTGTTGTGGGCTAGCCTACAACGGATCGCTTTCTATCAACTTCAGCTCATTATCTGGAAAGATGATCTAGAAATCGTTAGTACCTTGGGATCTGCATGCCTCAATGGCAGGTTTCTCGCCTTTGACGACAGGTTGCATCATTGACCTTCGATCAAAGGATTCCGTGACATGTTCGACATCAATACATTTATTCCCATCTCATGGATTGTACTGGGTACTTTGAGAGCCATTGACATCACTGGTGGTTTCTCTCACACTTGTTAACATTTTACATCATTGACTGGTAATCAAGTGGTTTCTACCATGTTCGACATCAACACATTCATTCGCATGGATAGAATCGTACGGTTTCGGAAAGTAGAAATGAAGACCCTGGATCTAGTTTCCACAATCCAGGCTGCGAGGAATTTTGTATTCATTATATAATGGACTATTCATAAACAGATGGTTGCATCCAGACTGTGTCCACATGAGTCTATACTTGTGATGTTTTACAAGATCATTCCTGTATCAGAGCAGTAGTTAGTTTTCTAGTCAGTTTTGATCTGAGTATGGGAATGCCTACCTCAGTGATGATATGATCTCATATATATATCTTGCATTGAATGTTTTTACAGGTTCCAACCAGGCTCTCCACAAGATGATCCTCGAAATGATAAAGTACTTCACTCTTCCTAAATGATAAATGAAATCCTCATCTACTACAGACTTCGCACTTTAGGGGGCAATCTGTTACACAAAAATATCGTCACCATGATTATTTGTAGTCAGTATGGGTCTATCATCACTTGTACTATCCTCCCAAGCAAGTCTCCGACCTCAACTCTTCAAGTCAAGCTTTGAAAATGAGAGAAAGACATTAAAAATCAATGAAACTCTGGTTCCACACTTTCTCTCACTATCACATGTGGTCTTGCACCTTCTATTTACAAAAACTGCGGACCTGCCTGCTCTGTCCCTAAAGGTGTGGGTGCGGACCCCTGTGAAAGTCAAAAGGCGCAAGTTTTATCTTAAAAAACTCACTTTGGGTTAATTCTAGAGGATTCTAGATGGAATTTTGACTTGGATTGTTTGCTCTGAGGTGGTTCATGCATCCCAAAAGAGAAGGAGCTAATCCCTTGATGAGAGGAGCTATCCCTTTGAAGGAGGGCTTTATCCCTTTGAAGGAGGACCTAGTAACCTCCCTCCATTGCACTATAAATTTAGGCATTGGGCTGCTTGCTGGAGAGGTTAGAAGCTGAACGTTTTTGAGGGTAAATGCTGGTGAAATCAAGACTTCCTAGTTGAGCTTAAGAGGAGATATCACATACCTTTTTTGGCTCCATTGGGGAGTGAGTGAAACTTGTCAAAGTAGAGGAGACTTCTTGCTGGACCCTGGGAGGAGCTTGTACAGCGTCAAGGCACAGGTTGTAAAGTTCTTCTTCTTTTGAATTAATACAATCAAACTCATTTTTCTCAACAAGTATCTCATGTTATTTGTTTCATGGACTCCTTGACTTTCTTGTTAAATATGTTTTATGATATTGGCTTTTCAGGTGCTATTTAATTTGTTTGCCTTGTTTGTGTTTGCAGATTCGCGACAAAGGAGCTCATTTGGATCGAAGGAGCGAGGGCATCCACAAACTTGCGTTGGACCTAAGGTAGGCCCTAAAAACACTTGTTTTCCATTGTTTATAAAAGCATATTTAGAGAAAGATAGTGTCTGGTTGGTTTGCTTGTCATTAGGTCTTCTTTAGATTCTAGGAAGGTCTATCTTGTTCGCAAGATCGACTTATTCCGTGTGACAATGGTCACCAATTAATTTAAAATACACACAATGATCTTCTTTGCTTCTGGTGAAGCCAAGTCCTCGCATAAATGTATCAAATTTCTGATACCACATCCTTGGTGACTGTTTTAACCCATATAGAGGCTTCTTTAACTTGCATACCAATTCTTTCTTACCCTTCACCGCAAAACCTTTAGGTTTCTTCATGTAGATTTCCTCTTCCAGATCCCCGTGAAGAAATGTTGTCTTTACATCCATCTATTCTACCTCAAAATCAAAAGCAGCAGCAACAGATAAAAGTAATCTAATAGAAGTTACCTTGGCAACAGGAGAAAAAATATCACTAAAATCAATTCCCGACACCTGGGAATAACCTTTTGATACCAATCGAGCTTTGTATTTCTCCACTTTTCCTTCTGTATTTGTCTTCTTTTTGAACATCCATTTGCTACCAATGGGTTTCCTTCCAGCTGACAACTCCACCAAAACCCAAGCCTCATTTTTGTGCAAAGATGTCATTTCATCAACCATGGCCTCTTTCCAGAGTTTTCCATCCTCTGAATCCACTGCTTCCTTCACAGTTCTAAGATCATCATCAGTAACAGACAAAGAAAAATTTGAACAGAAAGTAGATGGACTATACCTTTTTGGCTACCTTCTTTCTCGAACTGATATTCTCATAGTCGGAGTTTGTGGCTCTTCATCTTCTGAGTCCTCCTCTGCTGTAGAGTCTGATTCTTCCTCATTTAGCTCAAACTCTATCTTCTCAGGTTCCTTTGGGTGGACTTCATGTTTAATAACATCTTTAACCTCTTGAACACCAGATATTAGCTATACACAACCTTCTTTGTTACTGGGTTCCAAAGCTTATAACCCTTTAAACCATCCTTATACCCAATAAAAATGCACTTTTTAGATTTACTATCCAACTTGGTTCGTTTCTCCTTTGGAACATGTACATATGCATCACATCCAAATACCCTTAGATGTGAAATAGAGGGTTTCTTACCAGTCCATACATCTTGTGGAGTCTTATCCTCCAACGCTAATGAAGGTGACCTATTGACCAGGTAACATGTAGTATCCACCGCCTCTGCCCAGAATTCCTGTCCTAACCCGGCACCACTGAGCATGCTTCTTGTCCTTTCCATCAACATCTTGTTCATTCTTTCTGCAACTCCATTTTGCTGAGGTGTATATGGAGTAATCTTCTCTCGTGCTATACCACACTTCTTACAAAATTCTTCAAATTCTTTACTGCAAAACTCTCCACCGTTATCTGTCCTCAGCACCTTTATCTTCTTCTCTGTCTAGTTTTCCACCAGAGCCTTAAATTCTTTAAACTTGTCAAAGACTTCAGATTTCTTCTTAAGGAAGTATATCCATGTATTCCTTAAGAAGTGATCTATAAATGATTCATAGTACACAGACTTACCTAGTGATGGAACCTTCATAGGTCCAAACACATCACTATGCACAAGTTCTAATATTTGTTTCGCCCTCTTACTCAAAGGGGAAACTCACCTGATTCTGCTTCCCATATACACAATTTTCACAGAAATAAAAATCCAGAGAGCTATTACTCATACCTTCTACCATACCTTTACCATGAAGTATTCGAAGGCCCTTCTCTCCAATATGTCCAAGCCTTTGATGCCACAACATGATCATCTCTCTAGAGACCACTAGATTTTTTGCTCCACTTTCAGGAACCACAGAATTGTTGCACCCATCAATAACAGTGCTACCTTGTAGCTTGTACATATTTCCAATTCGAACTCACCACATCAATACTAGTGCTCCCCGAACCATTTTGCAGGTATCCTTCTCGAACACTGTTTTTACACCTGTATCATCCATCTTGCTTACAAAAATCAGATTTTTGGCTAATGCAGGAATATGCAGAACACCCAGAAGTGTTCTAACCCTTCCACCTTGTAACTTCAACTTTACTTTTCCATGAACAATTATTCTAGCCTTCCTATCATACCCTAAGAAAACATCACCACCATCGTATTTCTCATATTCGCAGAACCACTCTCTACGGGGAGTGAAGTGAAAGGATGCACCTGAGGCAATCAACCATGCCTCATGATCTACATGTGTACTTGAAGAAGCCAAGTACACATCCCCACCTTCATCTGAGGTGGTTTTCACCTCTGTAGAAGGAGCATCATCAGATCCCTTTCCTTTGTCAGGAGCTTTAGATTTACAGTCCCTTTTGTAGTGCCCTTCCTTTCTGCATTTCCAGCACACCACCTTTACAGGTTTTCTTGGAGATTTAGATCTCCCACTCGATGACTTATTTTTGTTTCTGTTCTGGGACCATCCTCGTACAGATAAGGCATCACCATTCTCGCTCTCCATATTTTTTTGTCTCATCTCCTCTGTCAGCAAGGATGAGACTATTTCATCAAACTGCAAGGCAATTGCATTGCTACCTATTGCAATAACCAGACTATCCCACGAATCTGGTAGAGAACACAACAAACTGATGCACTTATCTTCATTTGAAATTTTAATATTAACAGATGCTAACTAACTTACCACAGTATTAAATGCATTCAGATGCTCTGTCACCGAGTCTCCATCTTTCATCCTCAAGTTATACAACTTTTTTCCGCAGGAACAGTTTATTCACTAGAGACTTAGATTGGTACAAAGTCGCTAACTTTTCCCACAAAGCCTTCACCATAGCTTCCCCTGATACATTCAGAAATAATGAATCCGAGACACACAATCGTATTGTGCTCTTTTCCTTCCGATCCAATTTCTTCCATTCTTCATCAGACACTCTCGTTGGTTTAGTACCCGAATCTACCACGATCCACTGATATTTATCCACCAAGAGATCCTCCATCTTGAGTTTCCACAACTCAAAACTCTGACCATTAAATTTCTTGATCTCTATCTTTCCACTGCTCACCATCTTCTTTCACCAACAGAATCGATCTCGCAGATCTCCCACTGAACATGGTCTACCACAGGCCCGAGCGAAACCTCTCAACAACAAAGGCATCCCCTTGAAGCCAAAACAGCTCTAATACCAAATGTAGGTTTTAACCCTGTACAGAAATTACCTGCATATGCATTCTAAAACATAGAAAATAAACAATGTGAGAGCATAACACATAAAACACATATACATAAAGATTTCCCCTGGATCCCAAAACCGGGACTACCAGCTTGATTTTTCATTATGTTCCTTTCAATGTTATAATACATATTTATACATGCCAAAGCATCTAATACCATGGACCGAAAACCATTGCATCCAATACCATGGACCAAAAACCATCACGTCCAAAAGACATGTGCGAAAATCATGCAAAAAACCATAGTTGGGTCTGCCCAACCTAACATAGGGTCAAAAACCAAAAAAATTCGGGGCGCTGCCGTGGACCCCATAAAGTGGGGTTATGGGTACCCCTCAAACCCCCTGTGACCTCCCCCCCTCTAACCCCCGGTTAACTACGTGGGCTAGTCGTGGAAAGAATATAACACAAGGCAACAAAAAGAACAAACAGGGTTTGTGAAAGGGAGACAGATAGTGGATGGGATCATAGTCGCTCAAGAGGTGATACATTCATTGAAGAAGTTGAGAAATAAAGGAATGATGATCAAACTTGACTTAGGAAAAGCCTACAACAAACTCAGCTGGGAAACCTCCAAAGAATCCTAAAATCATATGGGTTTGATGACAGATGGACTGAATGGATAATGTCAATGATATCCACTCCAAGCATGTCCATACTGCTGAATAGAACACCAATAGAAACCTTCAAGCCATCCCGTAGGCTCAGATAGGGAGACCCATTGTCACCATTCCTGTTTATAATAGCAGTGGATGGTTTAGGCAGATTAATAAAAGCAAGAGTAAGCAGTGGAGAACTTAAAGGTTTTAGATTATGGGGGGAAGAATTAACCATTACACATCAACAATTTGTAGATGACGTAATGATGTATAGTCAAGTGAATCTTAAGGAAGCAAAGAAACTAGTGGAAATCCTTGAAGAATTCACAAACACATCAGGAACAGAGGTAAATAAGGATAAAACAAAAATATTCTTCTTTAATACCCCAATGTTGGCTCAAGCATTCTTAGCCAGAAGAATGGGGTTCAAAATTGGAAAGATCCCAACTAAATACTTGGGAGTACAACTGAGTGACAAGCAGAACAGAATAGAGAATTGGAAAGGCTTGATAGGAAAAATTCAAAAAAGAATGGACAATTGGATGTTTAGAACGCTAAATATACCGAGTCACCTCATCCTCCTGAAGTCAGTCCTCCAAGCTATGCCAATTTATCAAATGGTCAGTCAAGCGATTCCTAAAACCATATGTCAGAAAATGGTGGAAATTTTCAAAAAAAATCTATGGCAAGGAAAAAGCAAAACAAAAAAGTGGGCTTTTCTCTCTTGGACATGGCTAAGCAAATCTGTCACAGAAGGGGGCTTACTTCTGAGAGGCCCTTACATACTAAACCAAGTCATGGGTGCAAAATTATGGTGGAGGTGGATTCAAGGAGGGGAAGATCTATGGAAATCGTTATGGGAAAAGAAATACGAAATGGCAAGGTCACCTGAAGGCAAACTCTAAAACCAATCAGAAAAGAAAGGTTCAACCATCTAGAACCTTGCAAGTCTAAACAGGGACCTGATAAGAGAGCACAGTTTTTGGGAAATTAGGGAGGGCGACAAAGCAAAGTTTTAGCAAGAGGCGTAGCAGCAGAGAGGAACCCTCAATCAGGAACCTCAACTCCAAGACATTCAACAGTACACCACCCAAATGGAGGAAGATGCAGTCAGAAATTACTGGTTACTGGAACAGGACGGTTACTAGAGAAAATGGAAAATGAAGAACGATTGGCATGAAGCACCAGAAACAAATTACCAAAATGAAATGGAAACAAGATAAATTGTAATCATAGAAGGACCAGATATAATAAGAGGGTGTAAATGCATAAAAGGAATGTTTACTATCTCAAAAGGATATCATATAAAGGCTGGAAGAACCAAAATCCAGACATAAAAAAAGGGGATAGAATATGGTAGTTAAAAACTTGGACAAAAGTGGCTCTTTTTACCTGGATATTGTTGCACATGTGCACCTTAACCTGGGACCAACTAAGAAGGAAGGGGACGCATGGACCCTTGCGCTGCGCCTTGTGCTAGAACCAAGAAGAAACCATGGAGCACGTTGCAAATTCCTATAGCATCAACAATAACCTGTGGCAAAACCACCATCAGCTCTTTGAGATTCATGACAGGAACACAGGTAGCATAAGAACAACAATATAGAAATGGAGCAGCAAGCTGTACCGCAACACAATATTGAACCGAGCTTGGAATCTGTCAATCGGTTTCCTCCTATGGAACCTATGGAAGGTAAGAAACCGGGTGATATTCAGGGAAGATAAAAAAGCCAAAGAGGAAATATGGAGCCAAACCATGAAAAATATAAGAGAAACAGTAATCCTAAAAAATTGGAACGAGGAATACTGGAAGATGGAAGCAACATAGACCCGCATTATGAACCGCCTACAAATCAAAGTAAAAAACACAAACATGACAGGAAGGGAACACAAGGCATGCAATGCAAGAGTTGAAGAATGCTACAGGAACCTGCCACAGGGATTCACTAAGCTAAACTTTGATGGCACGACAAAAGGAAACCCAGTGGAGGTTGGAATAGGAGGGATATTCAGAGATGATGGAGGGGAGATCAGACAGGTCTATGCAATGGACTGTGGAATCGCCACCAACAATGAGGCAAAATTCCATGTGCTGAATAGGGGATTAGCAACAGCGATCAGGGATTACCAAAACCCGTAGATCGAAGGCGACTCGATGCTAGTGATAAAAACAATTAAACAACTCTAGCAGGGAGTACCAACCGAAAAACTGAGTAAAAGTTGGCAGACAGCATGGTAATAACCAAAATAATCCAGCAATTGAAGAAGGTAGCATACACCATTCCGTCCCATGTGAAGCAGAAAGGAAATGCTCTGGCAGACCTCCTTGCAAACTAGGGATGCCGGAACAGAGAGCTGCAACTGGATGTGAGCGTGGAATAGCTTCACCAGAAAGAGGAAATGCGACAACTGATTCAGGAACCAAAGCGAGCATCTAGAGAATTTGCTCGGAGTTGACGGGAGTGACGAAGGACAAGGGTAGATGCAAGTAGGACATAACAGGTCAAAAATGGAACAACAAAGGACAGATGCAAGGATGGAGCTGAGTAGTATGACAGAGGGGGGTCAAGGAAGGACAGCCTGGAGAGATCAGGGGCAGAGATGGAAAGGAATGGAAGAGGAGAGGGCAGGACAGCAAGTCTGAGGATGGGAAGCAAACTAGCACCAAGTGGCAGAGCGAAGTTAGCAACTGGACGGCAAGAGCAGCCGGGAGAGGAAAGTAATAAATGAAGGATGGCAGACAGGATAGGTGGGCAGCATCCCAAGGCAGGTGGGAAGGGAGGTGTGCCAAGGAAGGAGGGAAGGGAGGACAGCTGGCGGTAAAATTATGAAGGGAAAATGACAAAGGGATAAAGCCTAAGGAAAAGGCAAAACATGCACTTTGCATGCGGACGAGCAAGGAGAAAGGTGGCGAGATCGAAAGAGCAGACAACAAGCGAGAGCCGAAGGTGGCAGCGAAGCGAAGGATGGTAAAAGGGTATGTGACACTCCCTCTCCCACCCTATGAAGAAATAACCAGTCTGAAACATAAAGTAGGAATGAAGAATGTTATGCAGATCTGGGTTGACAATAGAAATTATAGTAGAAATCGTAGAGATAAGAAACAATTTTAGGGAATATTCCTTGGGGGTCAAGGTCGGAAAGAAAGATCAAAGTAAGGGTAAGGCGAGGGAGAGAAATGGCTCACAGAGCCCAAGTTCACAGGACCCCCATAGTAGAATTGACGTCCTAGTAAATAATACTCCAGGAAGTTTGCATGTCGTGTTGAACAACGACAGAGGGGATGGGAAAACCCAAAAACCAGGGAGGAATGAGTGGCACCTCATGGTGAGGGGTGAAACTGTAAACAACCATAATTTGGCTAACAGTACTAAGAAAACCAAAACTAGGAAAGGGGCATGCAACCCAATTAGCGTGAGGAGCGAACTCTTGAGAAAGACTAAGCATGCGACTCAGGAAAGGGATTTTAGCATGCATAGTGCAAGTCTGGGTAAACAAGGGTACCCCAAAACCAAAAGAATTAGAGAGGCCATAGTATTTCCTAAAAGGGAAGGAAACCAGAGGGCGGAACCTCAGAGGGTGGGAAAATGTAGGAGCGGAATCAAGAAGAGGGGGGCAGAAATTCCCTGGATAAAAATGCAAACATAATTGATAACACTGACAATTGTGCTTATTCTGTGATAGGTCTTGCCCCAGAACAGGGTGCAACTGCAGACCAAAACCAAAAGCTATAGGCAAAGAGAGCTAAGGATCAGACGAAAAGAATAATGGCTCCCAGGCACAGAAAGAGTACGGTTAAACAAGAAGTAGGCACCAGCAGCGCAGGGAAGAAAAGGGGCAGGACGCCTGACAAAGAGAAAATGAAGAAAATCATAGACTCATACACGGTGGGCAACCTGAAGGAGGTTAGAGATCAAATCTGGAGCTAGGAGAGAGATTTGAGAAATAACCTTAGGTGCAGAGACTTACCCATGGATGAATGGGAAGGAATGCTGCAGGACCCGGGAACTTCAAATGGCAGGCAATCGCTCTTCAAAAAGACTCTGCAACAATATTGGATCATGAAACATGTCGTAGCTCGAGCCATGACTCTTCACCAGGAACACATGGAAGGGGAAGTTCTGGACAAGCAAGAAAGGAGTAAGGAGCCAGACCCTGTCTGGGCAGAAATACTGAAAGACCTTGCGACAATATAGATCCAAACCTACAGGAATAATCTTGCATTGGGCCAGATTGAGCAGACTCTGTCAGAGATAAAGTGGAAACTGTCACAGGGACGCGAGCTTCCAGGCCCTGGGGTGAAGGCGCCAAGTTCCGATGCGAAGGCTTCAGTACAGATAGCATCCTCTGATGAGGATTAGTCTTGGCTTGAAGTTTGTGTTTTGTCTTTGAATGTTTTTAGATGTAGAAAATAAGTAATTTTGTTATGCTTTGTAAAGACAATAGGGATATGATCTCGAGAAGCAGGTGGTTTTTGATGAACTTATTCAAATTTTGGAGTGGGTATAATGCTGACCGGTGGTCACCTGGTTTCCTTCGGGCAGGTGACTAGCTGGGGACATGTTTGTAAAATTTTTTCTTAAAAAGTAAATACAGAGAGCTCTACAATGTTTACAAAAAAAAAACATTACATTATAATTATACTATATTATATTATAATTATTTTTTAAATTATTTTTTATTTTAATTAGATTTTGTTTTTAATTAATTTCTTATTAATTAATTAAAATTTCTAATTATAATTAATTAACATTAATTAAAAGATAATTGTAATCTAATTTAGGATTAGAATTTAATTTAAAAATCTATTTTTTAGCCAAGACAACAGAATTTCTAGAATTCTAGCAGTGTTGACTCATCAACTTTGGAGGCTCCTAAATTGAGTTTTACTTGGCCAAATGAGCCTAGGATGGCTCATTAGATAGATAAAATCATGGAGATTATTTATGAAGTAGTTTTAAAACAAGATTGTATTATTAATGGGTATAAATTTTGACAAAATATCAAGCTTCGAATTTGTAAACAAAATCAATTTTCTGAGTTTTATTTTCTGCATTTTCCTTTGTTCACAACTTCTTCTGAGTGCAAATCCATTGGTCTATGTTCTCCTTGACCAATTAAATCCTCAAAAGCATCAATAGAAATCTCTGATTACTTTTCATTTATTTATTTAATCAAATTTAATTAGATATGTTTTAATTCCAGATTTGGTATTTTGAATTTATTTAGTTTTGATTTATTTTTTGTAGGTAAACAGTTGACGAGATTAGAATAAGAATATCTCAATCAATGAGAATGCCCCAACAAGAGATGAATGGGATTTTGGGCCAATGAAAATGGATTGAACAGAACTACTCTTCAACAAACTTTCTAACGAAGAATTCTTTTTGTAAATATTATAGATAATAGATTGTAGAATCTAATAGCAGCTTCTCTTCTCTACAATTCTAAAATTCTTAAAAGCACTATTGTAATAGGGATTTAGAGTTATAGGTGAGAGGAGAGAAAATCTCATATCTGGGGATTATTGAGGATTTTTCTTTTGCATTCTGAATTATGTAGGATGAGTAGAGCTTGCACTACCACAACTCTTGTTTTAAAAGCAAAAGTTCAAAGCATTGTAAAAGACTGTTGGAGACTAGAGCCAAAGAAACAAACTCAATAAATTGGTATTTATAATACTATTGTTTTAAATACTAGTTTCATTTTATGATGGCGAGAATGTGTCATTTTATTCATATTTGTGCACTATTTTCAGTATGAGTAATTTGTCTCAATCATATGTTATTATTTATCTCTACTCTTTGTTAAGAAATGGCAACAAGAAATTCCAATTTAATTTGTCCTTGAATTAAACGATGAATTAAATTCGAATTCTATTCTCATAGCAACTTAAAATAGTTAAATTAAGTTTATTAAACTTACTTAACTTAGGAAATTCGAGTTGGAAGTCTTTTGGAAGTCATGTATATGTTCTCCCTACTTTGTAGGAGTCTAATATGAGTTAATTGTGAGTTGTCAAATAGAAGACTCAGTTTCATGAGTCAGTTCAGTCAAATTAGTTCTCAAATTGATTGAGAGAACTAATAGTGAGTTAACAGTGAGTGGTGACACTAATGAATGCCACCAGTGCTACTCTAGTTAACTGAATATTCATTCATCGGAAACTCATGCATGTCAATTCTAAGAAAGACCCAGTTGAGACTAGAGTGTGGGGACAATGTACTATTTGTTTTAGATTTTTCTGAGTTGCACTCATAGTGCATACAATTAGGAATTGGTCCTTAATGGATTGTGTAGTTTTTAGAGGCTTTATTTCCCTTTAAATACAAGCTATCGTTCATAGGAATTACAGATTGGAATAGAGACTTGGAGAGCTTGTGAATTGGCTAAGATTTGGCCTTGAGCTTGCTTATGAGTTGGAGATTGTATTTGCTGAGCGCTGGGATTGTTCTAGAGAGAACAAGAATTGTAATTTCATCTTGATTTTCCAGATTATTACAAAACATATAGTGGGGTTTTGAGTTGTGGCTTTCCCTGGATATTTATTGTGTTATGTGCCATTGATGTTCTTCCTCTTTTTGATTATTGTTTGCTCGATATTTATGTGCTTCCATTGTAAAGAGTAGAAGTAGATTCTTGTCTCTTGCTTTAGAAAATTGCATTAGCTTGTGAATCTATAGGATTTTCTACACTCTTATGGGTTGAATTTTGATTTTTGAGTAACTATTTACTCATAAATATGCCTTTTAATAATGATTTAACACATAATGATATGTTGTGAACTATTTTCTCATATTATTGTTTAATTATTTGAATTACTGATTTAACAATCAATATCATTTTGTGAACTACTTCCTAAATGTTGTTGGTTGATTATTTTAGTTAAGAGGTATCTGAATATAATTTGTTTTGGTATTTATAATGTTAGTTAATTGAACTACTTCGTTAGCTTGATATTCATTATAAGACAGACATATTTAAATCCCAATCATTTACATATCTTTCTCTCAGTTGGGCTAGATCTATATCTACCTAATTGATATAGGATTAGGATTTAGTTCATTTTGATTACATTTTAGAATAATTTTGCATTTAGATTTAATTCTATATTCCTAGAAGTCCTCTTCTCAAAGAGGTAAACTTTAGTTGTGGCTTGGCTGAGCCCCAGATCAACTGAATCATCACTTTCTTGCCTAATGTACAAGAGGGATGACCTAATGTCTCCTCTACATTGGTGGATGAAAGTCATAATTTAAGCCATTAGAGATTGAGAGAAGGTAACTGGACCTAGTTAAACCAGTCATAGCCACCATTCCAAATGGAAAAGGAGCTTCTTTAAGGTCTGGACCGGGTGGCCATCCCCAATGTTGTTACAATGAATTTCGAGGCCTCAATAGGTACTTAACAGAGTTCCTCCTTTCACGGTGTCCTCACTAAACAATCAATACCTATTCCTAGATCTGCTCTAATTTTTCCCATTGTTTCTTTCATCCTGCCCCAATGGGATTTGCATGTCTCTATGGCTGGTCCCGAACTCATGTTTCCTCTATCTTTGTAGCTCTAATAGGCTTTGCAGTATGATTTCATTGACATCAGATTACTTTTCTTGCACCCTGAAAAGCCTCTCATTGTCAACTTTACAACTCACTATTTATTGTCCCAAGATTCTCAATTTCTCCATCGAATAGGGAGAGCATACCCCTCCTCACTATTCAAATGATATTTCCTCTTCATGCCCATGTGGTGATTGATCGAAACTATACTACACCATTTTACTACTTTGTCCTTGGTCTGTTGGTTCTATTGTACCACCCTTTGTTATTGAAGTGGTATTTAAACTTCATGTGTTGTTATGAGCAAAAAAATCGTTAGATTCTAGAACATATTAATGCATAATAAATGTTATCTCCTTAACTTTTTCATGGAAATATGCTGGTGCATAGCTAGTTGCATAGTTACATCTTGATTAGCATAATAGTATTAATAAAATAAAATACATTGTTAACGTCATGTCACAAGCATATACAGATACACAATCGAATCACAACAACAATCAAGTTTCTAATGCATATCAGGAGGGTTTAATACTTCACTAGATCTTCAAGCTCCGATGTTGAACCTTCATTTAGTTACTCTTGTGATAGAACCCATCCAATCCAAGTGTTGAACCTGAAATCTTTAATACCACTCTGTAACATAACCCCACTAAACCTAGCCAAAACCAAGGGTAGAAGGAGGTAGTTACTAGGAAGACCTAATCTCGATGGTCCAATTATGGAAATGGGGTCCAAATTTTTTGACTTACTCTAACCCTCTCAAAACAAAAAATGGATGACATGATTGCATTTGTCTCATCGAGACAATTCCAACAATATATTTTTTTCTTCGATCCAACACCTGGATCTAAAGATATGGCCATCCAAACATTAGTCATTTAATTAGTACCACCTCATTGACCTACCATGTGTTGCCAATGTGGTTCACACGTGGCACCCACGTAGCAATATCATTCAGCTTGTCACTGCCACAGGGTAGTGTTATTGTAGTTGCTAACAAAATCATCTTGGTCACATAATAGCCCACTATATAGCAGGAACGAAATAATCCATACATATATGCAGTATGAGGGGTATTACAAGCGCAGGCCCCTGGAAAGCCAAATCACCTCGAAAACACTCTCCTTGGAAATATCTCTTACCATCTGTCATTTTTCCTTCCAAGGATGACCCTTCCTGGATTACATGGAGCTTGCCATGTTGACCAACACTTCAACATGCCTCATCCAATTGTGCTTTATGATCTCCTTTTTACCTATACTAGTGGGCTCCACTGTTCCCCATCAACCCATGAATAATACCTTGACAATTTTATACCATGTTCAATTTTGAAACCTTCGGGGTCTAGGGCCTGGGGTGTTATCATCCTTCATCACTCCGCCTTTGTGGATGATTTACCACATAACCTTCAAGCCCCTAGCTATTCATGGCTTCGCCATAATGTATGATTGGATGCCATTCCATTCTTTATGTGCCCACTCAAAGGCCCACCATGCCACATCATCTTAGGGATAATACCCTAGCAAATTGTCACCATGCTACATTTGAGACCTTTAGGGAGGAACCTCCAAGGAAGAGACTCTGAGGTTATTTGAAGGTCATAAGTGCTTGCTCATCTACAAATCGGGTTTCTCCCGCTCTATGTAAGGTCGCAATGCCCAATTACATGGTTTATGATGTTTAACCTCATGGCTCCTCCAACCTAATCCATCACCACAACATGAATGGAATGTGAATGCTTTGAAGCTATCTCCTAGCCCTTGGGGTCAATCATAGTGGTTCTATTGTATATAAGTTTCTGTGGTTTAGCACCCAGGTGCTTAGACTATTGAGGCTCGACTCATAATTTCTCTATATTCATAGCTTGAATTTGATGGTTTTAAAAGGAACTCTTCCCTTTTTTCCTGTTATATATATATATATACAAGCTAGAAGATTAATCCAAGTCTTGGCTATAGTGGTTATGTTCCAAAATTGGCCTAGCATAAGTATAGTTTTATAAGGCCCATTGGACTATAGCATATATATATATATATATATATATATATGTGTGTGTGTGTGTATAGAGAGAGAGAGAGATAGAGAGAGATATCTGTGTGTGTGTGTGTGTGCATGCATGCGTGTAACCAATGCTATCCCTCCTGAGCTTATGGGTAAAAACAAGCCTAATTTTCAAGAAAATTTTAAAGCAGAGATTCACATGACTAGCATAGATTGATTTAACTTTGTATACACACATCACTCAGACTAATTTTTATACTTAGATAATTATAGGAATTAAAACATTCCTCAAGGTCAACCCCAGACTCAATATGTACCCCAAGGTCAACCTCAGTATCAATTTATACCTCAAGGTCAACCCCAGTATCAGTATGTGCCTCAAGGGTATCAACCCCAAGGTCAATACTCGAACCAAGGTTTCCAACCACCCCAAGGTCAAACGTATGTTCAAGGAACGGGAAATGTACCTTTCAATTATCAATCCTACCCTCAACCCGGTTATGGTCCTGAGTATTCTCAACCTGTCATGGGTCAGTACCCCAGAATGAATATAGTGTGGGATCCATCACAAACCCAACAGGTGTTGCAGCCAAGTGTACAGTTGTCATCTCAAACTGGACAACCCCTAGTTTCTGGTACACCCCAGCAACCAGTCCAGTCTAACATTCAAACTTCTGTACCTTCGGTAGTTTCTCAGCCTGGGCCCAGTACACCTCGTACTCCGCCTCAAACGACTGCTACAACTGCTGCTACATCTGTTCAATCTACCCCACCTACTTCTGGAGTATCGACAGCTCCGGTTTCTACTGTTCCTGTATCTACTCCTCAGACATCTTTACCACCGTCTGGATCTACGATTCAAACTTCGGTTCAGATGCCTGTAGGACAACCTGGTTTAAGTATGGTTGTCACAAGTCAACCACAATTCACCTATCAACCGTACCAGGGACAGTACCAATTCGGTCTTGCTGTCCAGCAGCCAGTTTATCAGTATCAACCGCATCCTGGGTACACTTATCAACAACCTCAACAACCCCAGTACGGTACGGTTAATCCTGGTTTTCCAGGAGGATACAATGTCGCGAACGCGATTCCTATTCCTAGTTATCCTGGATATCCTCCTCCTGGGACTGGTCTCATGACCCAGAGTTTTAGGGACCCTAATCGGCAGTTACCGTTTATCGCAACTTTGGACTTGCCTGACTTGTCGCGCCTAATGAACGATCCCATTAATTATCTTCCGTTTTGGCCGCCAATGCCAAATAAGTTGCCCAGTGACATTCCCAAGTTCGAAGGTAAATCAGGAGAGTACCCGTCGAACCATGTGATGACCTACCACCTCTGGTGTGCATCTAACTCCATTACAGATGATTCGATCTGTCTTAGACTTTTCCAGCGCACTCTAATTGGTCTCGCGGCCAAGTGGTACATCGAGTTACCGCGAGGCACTTTTTATAATTTTAGTCAGTTAGCTACCTCGTTTTTAACTCATTTTCAGTTGCCAGTCCGATATGACAATGGCACGGAATTGTTAACTTCGCTAAAACAATCGACATCCACTTACATTTTAGATCATATTCACGAGTGGAGACGTCGACGACGTTTAGTGAAGGTATTTATTCCGGATCAGATCTTGGCTGAGTGGTTTGTAAAATCTTTGTTGCCAAAGATCACTGAAGATGTTGCTAAAGCCGGAGTTGTTACTGAGGAGCAAGTGATTGCTCAGGCACAGTACCTTGACTTGGTCTATACTCAATCAGGTACGTTACACAAAAAAATCCCCGATCTTCCCAAGCAAAATCAAATCGCTGCAGCTCCTTCGGGATCTCATGCCGCTGATGGTATGATCGGTACGGTTAACACTAAAAGTAAGAAGAAGTCTTCCAAGAATTCTTCCCCTATCATAACCTTGCCTGATTCCCCAACAGGAGATTCTTCTGCAGAGATTTCCGCCGATATTCACGTTGTAGAGTCATCTACAGCCAAATCAAAATTCGGTGGGAAGAAGAAAGGAAAGAAGAAGAATAAAATAGACAAAAGTCTAAAGGAGAAACCTGAAAAGGCAGAATCCAATGACGAAAAGCGCAAACCTCGTTATCCTTGTCTCATTTGTGACGATGAACATTTTACAAGAGACTGCCCTCATCGTGCAGAGGTTGCGAAAATTGTCAAGGGTTCCCAAACTCCTGCTGTTTTGAAGGATCCTTTTCCGGCTCAAGACAGTAAGATGATAGGTTCATCCTCGAGTGCCAATGAAGAACCCATACTGATGATGTCCCATGTTAGGATTGCGACTCGATCGCAAGATTATGGTAGTAAGAGTCCTGTTGATGGTAAAGAAGCAGAATCTTCTCATTCTAATCCATCAACCTCAGCTCCCGGTTCCGATCCACTACAGATCGAGAAACCTAATCCAGACTTGGTAATCAAACCGCCCGCCAAGGGTATACTTCGAAAGTCAGCTTTCAATCCACATGCGAGAGCGGCTCAGAATTATAACATTGTTGAGGATTTAGCTGTTTCACCCTCGGCAATGTCGGCTTTGGAAGTGCTGCAATCATGCCCAGCACAACGTAAATTACTTTTGTCGGCTATAGGAGCTGTTGATGTTCAGGACCCGAACCTAATAATTTTCGATCTAGAAAATAGTACACTACGTTTGCCTCATCAAATGGCTTTCCAGATTCCAGTGATAGTCAAAAACAGGCCTATTCATCGGACTGTAATTGATGAGGGAGCCTCAACGTGTATTATGTCGATACAGTGTTGGAGATCACTTGGTTCTCCTTCGCTAAATCAATCCTCGACAATTCTAAAGGCCTTTGATGGCCGTGGGTTTCATCCTTTTGGCATTTTACAGGATTTTCCTATAGGGGTTGAAGGAAAAACTGTTAGTCTAGATGTGGAGGTGGTTGATGCCCCTCTAGATTACAACCTTCTCTTGGGTCGAAGTTGGTCTTACGCTATGACAGCGGTCGTTTCATCGGTCTTTCGAGTAATAAAGTTTCCACACAATGGAAAGATCATAACAATAGACCAGCTGGCTTACTTTTCATCCGACCCAGCCTCTTCGGAGAGTATTCAGCATGTTGGTAAAACGACTATCCCATATAAGGATGTTGGAGTAGGACTAGTTAAAGATGCCGGTTTACTGGGAACTTTTCCTTTTCCTCCAATCAACGCATCATCTTCATTCGCAACCATTCATATGATTACATCAGACACCATTGTTTATGATGATCCTTGGATCGTCCCTTCTGAATCTGAGATAGACTCATTTGGCAATTCCATGCCTTTGAGTCCATATGAAATTGCCTATGAAGCCGTGCAGTCTTTTGTTGACCCGTGTTCAACCAAAAATGACTTAATGAATGTGGTCCGTGAGGAATCACTTTTCACATCAACCTCAGATTTAACCACATTTTCTGAACTTGTTCACTCTGATGAGAAAATTCGTGAAATCCTATGTGTAGATGATTTACCATGGGAAGATCTCCATCACAGATCTTCGTTTTTACCTGAGGATGATCGTTTTGAAAATGATTTCTCATCAATTTTTACAACTGAATATGTCAAGGAACCTCAGAATCCAATGAAACATCCTGATTCAGAGTTAAATTTGGGAAACATCTCTCGAACTATTCCTATTGACATTTCGGTTAAGCCCGGAATTGTTGAGAACATTCATATAGGTGCCTCGTGTACAAATGACGAAATTCAATTATATAAGGCCCTATTTCAAGAATTCCGCGACGTGTTTGCCTGGTCCTATGAGGAAATGCCAGGAATTGATCCCGCGATTGTTGTTCATGAGATCAAGACTTACCTGGACGCTAAACCCGTCGGCAACGTTTGCGTCAGATTCACCCACGAAAAGCTGCTGCAATT
The DNA here is from genome assembly GCA_031772625.1 of Pinus tabuliformis. Classification (NCBI taxonomy): domain Eukaryota; kingdom Viridiplantae; phylum Streptophyta; class Pinopsida; order Pinales; family Pinaceae; genus Pinus; species Pinus tabuliformis. The sequence goes on from CM062814.1 coordinate 148,545,676, forward strand.
AAAGCAAAAGTTGAAAAATTGTTGAAAGCAGCTTTCATTTATCCGATCCCGTTAACAGATTGGGTATCGAATATTGTTCTGGTTAACAAAAAGCAGGGAACAATAAGAATATGCATCGAATATAGGGACATTAATCGAGCCTGTCGAAAGGACAATTACCCAACCCCCTATATCGATCAAATCATTGATGATTGTGCCGGCAGCGAAATATTTTCCTTTATGGACGGTTTTTCCGGATACAATCAAATCAACATTCTACCTACCGATCAACCAAAAACGGCTTTCATTTGTCCATGGGGGACATTTGCTTATTGCAAATTACCTTTTGGGCTTAAGAATGCCGGAGCAACTTTTCAAAGGGCGATGTCTTATGCGTTTCATGACATCAAGCACATTGTGCAACCGTATCTCGATGATTTGCCTGCTCATTCATTACATCGAGCTGATCACCTCGTCCATTTACGAGCAATCTTTATGAGGTGTAGGCATTATCGTATTCGGTTGAACCCACACAAATGTGTCTTCTGTATAGAAACGGGTCGATTGCTGGGATTTGTAGTTTCGAAAGCCGGCATTCGCGTTGATCCCTCGAAGGTCGAAGCTATCATCAAATTGCCTCCTCCTTCGAGTCTTCGCCAACTCCAAAGTTTGCAGGGGAAAGCAAACTTTTTACGACGATTCATTCCTAACTACGCCGAGGTTACAAAGGGTTTTACCCGGTTGTTGAAGCAAAACACTCAATTCTATTGGGATGAGATAGCTCAGAAATCTTTTGATGCACTCAAGCACGCGTTGACCCATGCACCGTTGTTGCATCCTCCCAATTACAACCAGGATTACTTCTTGTATCTCGCCGCCTCTCATTCCACCATTGGAATGGTCTTAGTTCAGGAAGATGAATTCGCAATGGAACATGTGATATATTACCTCAGTCGCACGCTAAATCCAACTGAGCTAAAATACTCACATGTGGAGAAATTGGCATTGGCAACTGTGCAAGCTGTCCAACGTTTTCGTCACTACATTCTACTACGTAAAACTACGGTAATTTCGGATTGCAACCCTATGATCTACATTTTGACCAAGCAATTGCTAGGGGGCAAGTACTCTAAATGGATCGTTATCCTGCAAGAGTTCGACTTGGAATTTGAAAAATCTAAGTCTAAGAAATCTTTAGTTTTTGCGGAGTTAATGTGTGACTTCCCGCGTGCTGACACGGAAACTGTGGCGGAGGAGCCCATTGCGGACGAATCCTTGTTTCTAATCAGCACTTTAGATCCGTGGTATGGGGATATCATTGTTTATCTCCAGACCCAATCCTTTCGGCCAGAAACTTCAAGCTCAGAACGTCGGAAAATTCGATTCCAGTCCCAACAATTCAGGATTATTGGAGATACTCTTTATCGCCGTGGGGCGGACTCTGTTTTTCGACGTTGCTTAACTCACGAGGAGGCTGAAAGGGTTCTAAATGACTGTCACTCTGGAGCGTGTGGCGGTCATATGTCTGGGTATGCCACAGCCCAAAAGATATTGCGCGCTGGCTACTTCTGGCCGTCTTTATTTAAAGATTGTATTACGGCGGTCCGAAAATGCCACAACTGCCAGATTTTTTATCGTAAGATGCGCGCTCCACCTGCTCCTCTCCACCCTATAATTGTCGTTGGTCCTTTTGCCAAATGGGGTATCGTTTTTATTACATGTAACCCTCACTCGGCGGGGGGCATGCGTATATCATCCTTGCGGTAGATTATTTTACTAAGTGGGCCGAGGCGATGCCTACATTCGAGGCAGACGGCAAGACAGCAGCAATTTTCGTGTTCAATCATATAATTGCTAGGTTTGGTGTCCCGCAAGCGATAATCACTGATCATGGGCGTCATTTTCGAAACGTTATGATGACCGAACTTACAGGCCGAGCTTGGTTTACGTCACGATAGTTCAACCCCTTATTATCCACAAGCGAATGGTCTGGTTGAGTCCATCAACAAAGTTTTAGTTATCATGATCTGACGAATCATTGGGATTCATCGGTCGAATTGGCACAACATGCTATTTTCAGCACTTTGGGCGTACCGAACTTCAGTAAAAACATCAAAAGGGTTCACTCCTTTCCAACTAGTCTATGGTTTGGAAGCCGTGTTACCCATTGAATGCGAAATCCCGTCACTGCAAATGGCCATCGAGTTACTTCCAGCCACTTCCAAAGAGGAAAAGCGTTTGTTATACTTAGCTCAATTAGATGAGAATCGACGTGATGCTGCATTGGCGATCGAGACTCACGCAAAACGAATGAAAGCTCAGTATGATCGAAATGTGACCCCTCGAAATTTTTTGGAAGGAGATCTAGTCTTAGTTTATGATCAAGCTAATGATAAATTAGGCGCTGGAAAATTCGTTCCTATGTGGCATGGTCCCTATGTTGTCAAGCGAAAGCTAGCCAAAGGGGCTTATGAATTGGTAGACTTTGATGGAGACTCTTTGGGTAAACCCAGAAATGGCCTTTACTTGAAGAGGTATTACGCTTAAAAGAATGGGTATGGAGATTTTTTAGTTAGGATAGTTTTTCTTTCTAGCTGGTGTGTTTTAGTTTAGATAGTGTGCTTAGCTTAGAGAGTGTTTTTTTTGTCATTATTCCTGCTTATCTTGGTTTTACTCTTGATATTGCAGATGTCGATGCCTCTCCAAACATACATTGGTTTCACTGATGGTGCTTGTCGTAATACACGGAACATCTCTTCCGCAGCTTGGGTTATCTATTCGCCCTCTGACGAGTTAGTATCTATGCATGGGGTAAGCCTCGGTCAAACAACGAACAACATTGCTGAGTACAGTGCAGTGATTGAGTTATTGTCTGAATCTATTTTCATTTGGGATTCGGAGTTTGATAGTGAGGTTAGATTCTGAACTCGTTGTATTACAGCTTAATAGAGTGTATGCCATTAGAAATCCAGTATTATTAAGATTATTTTTGAGAGTGCGTCTCTTGGAACGTGAATTTGATTACATTGAATATCAACATATTCCAAGGTCTTTAAATACATTAGCAGATGCAATTGCTTCTCGAATGTTAAATAGACATTTGCAATAATCATAAATGTAAAATTAAAATCATTCCATAACATGATTTACAAGATAAGCTGGTAATAGTGATATATATATAGGAGTGTGTCAAAAAATACATCGTCTTCGATCATAGGTTGAAAAACACCTTATGATCAGCAAAAATGATAAGTACGAAAAACAAAAATGTCCCATGTGCCCACAATAGTCGATCATCCTATCACTGGTGATGATCTCTATAAGAAACCACTGCACGGGCCACCTTGCAAAGGAACCTCCCTAAAGGTCCCGGGACTCCAATCACATAGCGCTGAAGTCGACGAGGAATGTCGTCTATAGTAGTCTCAGGAATATCTCCTGTCAAGCGCTCAAGATGACCCTCCAACTCGGCCAAAACCTCTGCTGATTCATATTGTGGGGCTGGTGCGGGTGCAACTGGTTGCCTCCTCTCGAAAGGCTGGAGAATGGTTGGTCGCTGTGGACCCACATCTGCGTTTGAAATTTTTACTATCAGTTTTGAGATGATGGAAAAATGACAAAAAATTTTAAAATAGGAAAAATGTTGAAAAGGATTTTACTTGACTCGTCCCACTGCTCTCCTGGTGGAAGAACCATGTCTGGGTCACCACGAAAATCTATCCCAGCGTAAGGGAAGTCCTGAATGGAAAAGACCTGGTTTTTCAGCCATTGGAAATACTCAGGTTTGAAGTGAGCAACCTCTGTCGTCTCGTCTGGGTGACGGGCCATGACTGCGACCCATCGCATCAGTTTGGGTTCTCGAGGAATCCCAGCTCCAACAGTAAGGTGCTGTGGGATCAGCATACGAACCCTCTCCAGGCCAAAGCTCACAATCAAAGCCCCATAACCAAAGGTCTTTAGTCGTCCGTTCTTGGCCCTGGTCAGTTGGCCTTTCACATTGGCCAACACGGCATCGCACCAGTTGAAGATGGTGCCTTGAAAGCAATCAACTGCCATAAGCATCTGGGATCTGGTGGCAATATGTAATGCGACAACTCCACAAAGTCTGGTGACAGTGAATGCAATCACCATGAGCTCAGGACGGGATATTGTCTTTATGTCTATCCCTTTGTCTCTAGCCTAGCTGTTGCAGTACTCTAGCCGGAGGCTATCGACAGACTGGCCACCTAGCCTAGTCCCGTGCAGAGTCAAGTCTTCACCTCTCTTAGGCAAACTAGTCAAGAAATATATGTCCGCCAGCTCGATCTCGAGCTGGTGGCCGCCAATGAAGAAACAATGGTCCTGTATGCTCCATCTGTCAACTAGCCACTGTAAGAAATCCACCTGAGTCCTCATGCCAGGAATGGCCCAGAATTTGTACAGTCCGCACGCCCTCAAAGCATCAAGTGAAGGCTGATGATTCCATGCTGCAGCATCCACGTCCTCGTGCTCTCGTTCACGCCAATCTAGCATGATTTACTCTCTGCATCAAGAATAAAGACAAATTAAAATGCTAGAAAATATTTTTTGTGGTCCATTTTTGAGAATTTTTGGGTTCAAAACCCTTGCGGCGGGGTACGCACCCTCCGGGTTAGACACAGTGCGTGGGACAGCACTTTGTCTACATGGAAGGTGCGGACCCCGAGCGTTTTCCCAATGGAGAAAAAGTCGGGGTCCGCAGGCCCGCAATGGTAAACCTGTGGGTCCCCGCACGCGGGTTTTGCGCCTAAAAACCCTCCCAAAAATGAAATAAAAGACTAAAACAAAAAACTGAATGGTTAAAAATGAAGAGTAGGATGATGTGGATTACCTGGAGAAGACGGCGCTTGATTCCGACGGTTGGATTTTCCGCAATTTTCACGGGAAGTTTTCTGAGCGAAAGCACTATTTTCTCACCCAAACTCAAACGGTAAAAATGAATTGACAAAGGCCCTTTTTATAAGTTTTTTGAGTAAATAAATCGCAAATTTGTTTATGTTTCACTTTGAAAAGGTATTTTGCGACATTTTTATCCATTTCAAACAGGTATGAGTAATGTTTGTGTTTTTGTGCAGAATAAAGGATTATTCAGGCGAAATCTATCATTTTCAACAGAAAAACATGTAGAGTCATCTTTAAGCTCTTTTCTGACTCCTAAAACATGAAAAGATTGCCGAGTGTTTCTTTTAAACTCGTTAAAACGGAATTAAAAGACGGTCCACTTACAGCTCTTTTTCGACCGTAAAAAACATGAAAAGATTGCAGGATTTTTGTCGTTTCAAATTCGATATTGGTTATAAAACGACGTGTCATTGATTGCTTTTTTACTTTTTCGGGTCAAGGGCACTAATAACGAAAAGTACTCCTTGGTCGTAAAAGATCAAACGGTTCTCTCAAGTATTATTTTATACTTTTTCAGGCTTGGGAGACGCAAATTTACGAAAAAGGTCAACCCTGGAGTCTTCTTAAGTTTTTTCAGACTCCCTAAAATTGAAAAACGTCGAGTTTCTCCTATACCGGACTCGTTAAAATTTCACAGTAAAGGACCTGTTCAATTACAAACAGGAACAAACCACTCCTTCTTAGGGTTCGAATTTAAACTAAGTTGGACTCATCCGAAGGATGAGCTTATAATCAAGCAAATGTTATCCTCCTCAAGCTTGTCAAAAATAAAGAGGTACTTGCCAGAAATGGTGGGGGAAAAGAGAGAAAAATGAGCCTGTTCGTCATACTTTGTAACCACTCTTGAACACGACACTTTTATTCACCTGGGTTGGGAAATCCTTTGCCTAACAGTTGATCAAACCACATTGAAAGTCTTCAGCCAGTTTCTGGGTATTAACTTTGGGTCAATTGTCACCAAACCATCTGTCGTGTCGTTATGTGTTCAAGAGGTCACTGCCAATAAGCCATTCATTTGCAAAATATCTGTCATCCATCTTGACCATCCCTGAGTCAGTCCTTGCAACTAAATTTCTTCAACTTGATCATGATTTCGTGTTGTGGGCTTACCTACGACGGATCGCTTTCTATCGACATCAGCTCATTATCTAGAAGGATGATCTAGGAATCATCAGTACCTTGAGATCTGCATGCATCAATGGCAGGTTTCTCACCTTTGACGACAGTTTACATCATTGACTTTCTATCAAAGGATTCCGTGATATGCTCGACATCAACACATTTATTCGCATCTCATGAATGGTACTGGGTACTTTGAGAGCCATTGACATCACTGGTGGTTTCTCTCACACTTGTTAACAGTTTACATCATTGACTGGTAATTAAGTGGTTTCTACCATGTTCGACATCAACACATGTATTCGCATGGATAGAATCGTATTGTTTCGGGAAGTAGAAATGAAGACCCTGGATCTGGTTTCCACAATCCAGGCTGCGAGGAATTTTGTATTAATTATATAATGGACTATTCATAAACAGATGGTTGCGTCCATACTGTGTCCACATGAGTCTATACTTGTGATGTTTTACAAGATTATTCTTGTATCAGAGCAGTAGTTAGTTTTCTAGTCAGTTTTGATCTGAGTATGGGAATGCCTACCTCAGCGATGGTATGATCTCATATATATCTTGCATTGAATTTTTTTACAGGTTCCAACCGGGTTCTCCACAAGATGATCCTCGAAATGATAAAGTACTTCACTCTTCCTAAATGATAAGAAATCCTCATCTACTACAGACTTCGCACTTTAGGGGGCAATCTGTTACACAAAAATATCATCACCATGATTATTTGCAGTCAGTATGGGTCTATCATCACTTGTACTATCCTCCTAAGCAAATCTCAGACCTCCGCTCTTCAAATCAAGCTTTGGAAATGAGAGAAAGACATTAAAAATCAATGTAACTCTGGTTCCGCACTTTCTCTCATGGTCACCTACGGTCCCGCACCTTCTGTGTACAAAAGCTGCGGACCTGCCCGCTCTGTCCCTAACGGTGTAGGTGCGGACCCCTGTGAAAGTCAAAAGGTGCAAGTTTTATCTTTAAAAACTCACTTTGGGTTAATTCTAGAGGTTTCTAGAAGGAATTTTGACGTGGATTGTTCTCTCTGAGATGGTTCATGCATCCCAAAAGAGAAGGAGCTAATCCCTTGATGAGAGGAGCTATCCCTTTGAAGGAGGGCTTTATCCCTTTGAAGGAGGACCTAGTAACCTCCCTCCATTGCACTATAAATATAGGCATTGGGCTGGTTGCTAAGGAGGTTAGAAGCTGAACATTTTTTAGGGTAAATGCTGGTGAAATCAAGACTTCCTAGTTAAGCCTAAAGAGGAGAGATCACATACCTTTCTGGTTTCATTGGGAAGTGAGTGAAACTTGTCAAAGTAGAGGAGACTTCTTGATGGACCCTGGGAGGAGCTTGTACAGCGTCAAGGCAAAGGTTGTAAGGTTCTTCTTCTTTTGAATTAATACAATCAAACTCATTTTTCTCAACAAGTATCTTATGTTATTTGTTTCATGGACTCCTTGACTTTCATGTTAAATATGTTTTATGCAATTGGCTTTTCAAGTGCTATTTAATTTGTTTGCCTTGTTTTTGTTTGCAGATTCGCGAAAAGGAGCTCATTTGGATCAAAGGAGCGAGGGTATCCACAAGCTAGTGTTGGACCTAAGGTAGGCCCTAAAAACACTTGTTTTCTATTGTTTATCAAAGCATATTTAGAGAAAGATAGTGTCTAGTTGGTTTGCTTGTCATTAGGTCGTCTTTAGATTCTAGGAAGGTCTATCTTGTCCACAAGATTGACTTATTCCGTGTTTTATATATTTTTTGCAAAACACTCAAAAATAATGAAAATGACTAACTTTGAGATCTACAAATTATAAAAACCTATTTGAAGTCAAAGCCTACTAAAAGTATTTTTTAAGGATGTTTTACTCAGCTAGATGCAAGCTAAGGACTAATTTATGCAGAATCACAAATCAGTCAAGAACAACCAATTTCGTTTTCTTTTTGAAAATGAAAATCCAAACTCTCAAACACAAGCTTTTCGAAGTTTTGAAATGAGAAAATACAAAGCAGATTCCTCAACAAGGGGAGATTTCATACATGGTCAGACTCATAAGAAGGCTAGTAGACACTAAGGTGATCTGAAGTCCCTACAGCTTCTAAGCTCAGAGCCACTACACAACCAAAATGAAAAAACAAACCCAACAACCAAAACTCCTAGGAATTTCACCTAAAACCCTAACATTAGTGAAATTAAACCAAGGAAAGTTTTTGACAGGGTACACGCAGGTCTGGGAAAGGGCTAAAACCTATAAACAAATTCTAAACTGATAAACAGGGTACGCAGGCAGCCTGTTTACACAGGTGCGTTCACGCTCTGTGCACAAAACAAAAGTGCGTACAGGTACGCACTGTGCTTAACTCAGAGGGTGCGTACTTCTCCCAAAACTATGAAAAATAAAAACTAACTCAAAATTAACTAAATCCACCCAATCCCACAATCATCAAGTCAAAAACAGAAACAAAAAATACAGTTTCTCAGGTCAAAGTATAAACAAGGAAAAAAATCAATTCCCCAACGGAGTCACCATTTTGTCACACGGAATAAGTCGTTCTTGCGGACAAGATAGACCTTCCTATAATCTAAAGAAGACCTAATGACAAGCAAACCAACCAGACACTATCTTTCTCTAAATATGCTTTGATAAACAATAGCAAACAAGTGTTTTTAGGGCCTACCTTAGGTCCAACGCTAGCTTGTGGATGCCCTCGCTCCTTTGATCCAAATGAGCTCCTTTTCGCGAATCTGCAAACACAAACAAGGCAAACAAATTAAATAGCACTTGAAAAGCCAATTGCATAAAACGTATTTAACATGAAAGTCAAGGAGTCCATGAAACAAATAACATAAGATACTTGTTGAGAAAAATGAGTTTGATTGTATTAATTCAAAAGAAGAAGAACCTTACAACCTTTGCCTTGACGTTGTACAAGCTCCTCCCAGGGTCCAGCAAGAAGTCTCCTCTACTTTGACAAGTTTCAATCACTTCCCAATGAAACCAAAAATGTATGTGATCTCTCCTCTTTAGGCTTAACTAGGAAGTCTTGATTTCACCAGCATTTACCCTCAAAAATGTTCAGCTTCTAACCTCCTTAGCAACCAGCCCAATGCCTATATTTATAGTGCAATGGAGGGAGGTTACTAGGTCCTCCTTCAAAGGGATAGCTCCTCTCATCAAGGGATTAGCTCCTTCTCTTTTGGGATGCATGAACCATGTTAGAGCGAACAATCCACGTCAAAATTCCTTCTAGAAACCTCTAGAATTAACCCAAAGTGAGTTTTTAAAGATAAAACTTGCGCCTTTTGACTTTCACAGGGGTCCGCACCTACACCGTTAGGGACAGAGCGGGCAGGTCTGCAACTTTTGTACACAGAAGGTGCGGGACCGCAGGTGACCATGAGAGAAAGTGCGGAACCAGAGTTACATTGATTTTTAATGTCTTTCTCTCATTTCCAAAGCTTGATTTGAAGAGCTGAGGTCTGAGATTTGCTTAGGAGGACAATACAAGTGATGATAGACCCATATTGACTGCAAATAATCATGGTGACGATATTTTTGTGTAACATATATATATACATGTGTGTGTGTATATATATATAGAGAGAGAGATATAGAGATAAAGAGAGATATCTGTGTGTGTGTGTATGTGTGCGTGCGCACGTGTAATCAATGCTATCCCTCCTGAGCTTATGGGTAAAAACAAGCCTAATTGTCAAGAAATTTTTAAAGCAGAGATTCACATGACTAGCATAGATTGATTTAACTTTGTATACACACATCACTCAGACTAATTTTTATACTTGGATAATTATAGCAATTAAAACATTCCGAAGAAAATATTCAAGGAACACTTTTGGATAAGAAATAACATCTCTTATTGTCAACATGAATAATTTATCAACATGGTGGCTAGACATTCAAACATTTCAATGTCAAGGGGTTTTCATGTCAAGGGGTTTTCATGTCAAGGGGTTTTGATGAAATAAACACAAGGCTAAAGGGGTTTTGAGCAGTTTCTTTCCCCTTATATATATTTGTGTTCTCATGTGCATCTGTGTTATTTCTTGAAGCATGTTTATGATATGTGTTCTAGATTGTGAATTGAATTTCGTAGAGCGGCAGAGTAGATTTGAGTCTTTTGATTTAGTAAATTTCATGAGTAGTTTAAGATCTACACATAATTTCTACATGGTATCAAAGCAGGATTCACTTTTACAACCAGTCCTTGAAGTCCTCGTGTATAATTATCATTGAAGAACTAATGAGTTGTTAGGAGGCAGAGTTATGGAGCCCTAGTTCAGGATAGATCAAGAAGGCCCTATGTGCATAATTCTTAATGGAGCTAGAAGGATGATAGTGGATATAGCAGTGAGACAATTTTTAGTGACATAAAAAGGAGTTGTGGTCAATGATAGTTGTAGATTGAGGAGCAGTGAGATTTCCCACAGGGAGATTGAGACTTAGAGAGAGTCTAGTTTCAAATGGAGCATCCCTATGGAGTCTAACACTCCAGGATCTAGGGAGATCATACTCATTATTGCAGTATTTGAAGCATAAGTGTGGAAGTAACAACAGAGCAGTACCATCTGTATGAGTAGATCATATTTTTCCATGCATGCAGCTATACTTCCAAGAGTTAGGTGGGGCGAAGTAGATACCTAGCCCCAAAATTACAGAAATTTGGGCAGGGTTCATTAAGGCATTCTCCTCATGGATCATTACCTTTCTACTAGGGCCTACAATAATTACTAGTGGGAGGATCAATGTAAGTAAAATACTGAGGAGTGCATAGGAGTGTTGACAACGGAGAAGGAGGCTCAATAGCAGAGTCAACAACAACAATGTTTTCCCAGTAGACAATTGCAGATTGATTCAATGTTATTTTTGTTGTTTTTTTGGATGCTTCTCAATTGCACATGTTGCGGTAGCAACAACAACACTGAGAGGTGTTTCATGTTGTTCATTCCACATGTGCATGATAGGGGTGGTTGTTAGTCTCTTTCTTGCTGAGAGGGATTGTTGAAAAATGTAGCAAGAAATTCTCAATTTGGTTTTGCCTTAATTAAATTGAGGAAATTTGAAATTCCACATCAGTAGTCAACTTAGAGTAGTTAACTGAGGTGACATGATACTCTTCGCTCAATTAAATTATTTAATTTGAGTTAGGGGCATGAATTTAAATTGTATTTAGTGATTCCTAATTTTAGTAGCATATGATGAGTTAATTTAAGTTGTAATCAATTAAACTAGTTGTAACTGTTAATTGAACTAGTTGGTGGTCAGTTGAGTAGTAAGATGTCAGTATAACTTAGAGATCATCTAGTTAAATAATCAATCAGATAATTGTTATCTCATGCATACAAAGAAGACGAGTTTCCCAGTTGTGGTGGAGTTTCCAAGGCAGTTAACCAACAGTTGTAAACTAGTTGAGTGTACAAGTGTTGCATGAGGTTAGGTGGACCATCCTTGGGAATTGCACAATCAATTAGAGGAATTTACTATTTAATAGGGGCTCACTTACTCAAGAATTATGCAAGGAAATAGGTTCTTGGTGTTTTGGTGAGGTGTGGTGAATTGGTTAAGTACTAGCCATATCATTCATTCAATAGGAGAGAATAGAATTGACTTTGTAGGTGTTGGGTGTAGGAATTGCGGTTAAGCAGACTCCTTAAACACTTAATTGTCAACCCGGGGGTTTCTTAAACTTAGAGATGAAGCACAGGAAATGGTAGAAATGATATGAACTTTTCCAAATTCTATTCCTACTTCCTTAATTGAAATCTTGCAGAATTAAAAAAATACAAAATCACCTGACAATTTACACCAAAGATATTCTAGTGCTGGAATATGAAAGAAAGTACTTTTGAAAGAAAATAAATGAAATAAATTCTCAAAACCTCTTGCAACCAATCTTTGATTAATGAAAATGTAAATCTATCTTTATCTTCAGTATAGCTGTGTGGAAGGTTAATAATTGGATCCTTAAAGATATTTGACTCCTTATAAATTTTCCTCCCTGTACTAAGTTATTATTCTTGTACTGAAGATTTATGTCTTCATGCAAGAGCTCTAAGCCTCAAGGCTAGAGCACTCTGTTCCTATATCAGGAGATCAATTCTTGTACCGGGACAAAGGTTCTTGCACCAAGTTTTCCAATCCTTCTTTCAAGAAAATAAATAATTTGTTAACTAGGAAAAATAGTTTGCAAAGGTGAACAAAAGTTTAAAATAAATTCCTCAAACTGAAATATGCTTCAACCAATCTTAATGTCTAAAACAAGAATTAATTTCCAAATTCAAAGCGCACTCTTTCTTTAATTAAGGAACTACTGCATGTAATCTAAGAGATCATTTAATTGTGATAGCAGGCTTCAATCCTGTAATAGCTATCCACATGAACTAATATGCATTCATAATCTTCTGAACTCAAAAATATTTCCTTTAAGAATCATTACGCATAAATTTGATCTTTCCTAAACAGCATAAAGTGTAGGCACAGATCAGTGTGTGTCGCAATAGCATTCTGTTTCTGATTGTCTAAAGTATGTTTAATTGTAAATATCAAAGAAGTTCAGAATAGAAAAAATGCTCTTTAGAATCACATTGAGACTTATCAAATAAAAATAAAACACTATTACTGTAATGAACCAGAAGAATCAATATGTGAGACTGTAAATGCAGTAGTGCAGGAATGCGTGCTTTCATGATCCAGGCAGAAAAGAAAATTAAACATCAAAGAAGGAAATCATAAAATTAAACTCCAATTGAGCTCACACACCATGGATTCGTCACATTGTAATGAAATCAAATTAAAACTTTGCAAAAAGATAAAAGAAGCATCTATTTACTTCACACATTGCATTAAAAATCATTAAAAAGAGAAGAACACGAGGGAGAACGAGCTGACTTGGCTGGGCCCTAGCCAACCAACTCGTTTCCCTGTTTAAGAAATGTCAAGATTTACCTCTTTAATCAACGCATCAACACAGAATTACAATGCAAGATTGAGAAATCATGGCATAGTTCCTTTCTATTAATGATCAACAAATATACATCATGAATTCGAATCCAATCGAGAACGAGGGCGATACAGGCAAAATTACAAAAGGATAAAATCACAGTATCCTTTCTATAGCTATCGCTCGCTACCATTTTCTATCTGAGTCCTACATTTTATACATTCATTCAGGCATGCGGCCGTAACCAATTACAGAAAGCATTCCAATCTGAGCCTTTCAGCTATAACAAAATAAAAATACCTACTCTTGCTAAGCCTTTTGACTATAACAAAATTCTATTCTAGGTATTTAGCTAGCAACCTAATCTCCACCATATCCCTGATTTTCTACTACGCTCCGATCCCAACTCGAGTTGATCGTTCTAGAACACAGTGTCTGCATGGGTGGTGAGTTGTCACGATAGTTGAAGATTCATCAATGGTGCAGGAATCCTACCTACACTCGAGCATGCTAACAATATGATTAATTCATTGTCTATCAAATACTTCTAGGAAGAGAATTATTAGTTGCAAAGATTTAAAGGTATAAAATCTATGAAAATGATTAATTAAGCACATTCGTAACCCTTAAACATGAAACATAAAGCTAGTGCAGGAAGGGACATGATTCTTGGACTAGTGCAGGAATAGGGGGGTTTGCAAGGTTAAAACAGAGGTATAAGGTTATGGTTTTGAAGGGAAAAAGGGTTAAAAAATGAAGCAATTTAGCCTACCAACATCCTCCCCTCCTTAAGCTGTTGTGGGTCCTCACACAACCTTTACCTGCTACAAAAAAACCAAAACAGAAGGGCCTCCCTTTAATTCTGAACTTGTATACTAATCCCTACTTTCATTATCTTTGCCTTCCTGCTTTGAACCTTTTTAAGTTTCTTGGTCACCTTCTTAATACGTTCATAACACTTCGAAGCTCGATACTTCCATATCTTAACTTGTCGTTTCTGTTCCTTCACCTCCCCTGCGAACTTGTTGTTTTCTCATTTCTTCTCTGTATGCTGCTCTTTCATGGCTCGGTTTAACCCCTTGAAGCCATAAACATGTTGCCTGAGTTCTTCTATCCAACTGTTTAGACAGAGGGTGGAGTCCTCCACTCTCAATTCCTCGAGTGCAAACTTTTCGGCAATCGATTCCAGACATTTTCCATCATCATCAAGGTCAAAGTTATCTTGGCCACCTTTCAATTCATACATTGTAATATCATCAAGGGTTTCAACACCTGGAATCTCAATGTTGCTAAGGGTCTCAATGCCCTACATTTTTACCTTATCAGGGGTTTCAAAACCCTAATCCTCCTCAAATTTATTAAGGGATTCAATACCCTACTCATCTATCTCACCAGGGGTTTTAGTACCCTGCTCTTCAAAATCGTTGAGGGTTTCAACACCCTACTCATTCATCGCATCAAGGGTTTCAGTACCTTGCTCTTCAAAATTGTTGGGGGTTTCAGCACCCTATGCCAAGTCATCCATCTGACCCTCTTTTGGGTCCTTACTTGTACTCAACATCACCTTTCTTTTCTTCACTCTGCCAAAGAGGACCGAAAAGGGTGTGTCATCTTCCTTCTCCACATAGTCACCATCAACCACTATATGAGCCACTACTTCAGCAAGAACTAAAACATTATCTTTATCTGGCGAAGTAGGTGACGAGTCATCCAACAGTATCAAAGAGGTCGACTAAACTTGACCCACCATTGAGGAGGTAGTTCTCTGCCTGGCCGACCTCCTCATCTCGGTGGGACGCAGGGTCATCGTTTTTGACTTCTCAATTTTGCCTGCACTCTTCTTCTGAGATGGCTTCAGTTTTTTTGCACTCTTCTTTTGAGCCAGATTTTTTGCACTTTTCTTTTGAGTCGACTTCTCTACGCTCCGCCCCTAAAACGCCTTGAAGAATTCCTCCCAAGTAAAACTTTTAGCTTCCAGTTCTTTCTTAACAAAGATTGTGATCAACCCATGGTGATATAATTTGTATGTGGCCTAATTCAATTTTCCTTTCTGAACCCCTTTTTCCATCTTTCTAAACTTTTGAGCAAATAATATGCGAAATTGATGAGCTTACCAGACTCAAAGTGCAGGAGTAGGTGTATGTGGTAGATGAAAGTTAGTGAGTAGTGGCCCTTGCAAGAAAGGAACTTTCACAACACATACAGGAGATCCTTCCACTTCCTGATCATAGCGTTCCGCTGGAGGCCGTTCTTCCATTCCAACTTCTGCTTCGGGTTGACCACGAACTGGCACCACAATTTCATTTATAACTTCTCCTTCTTGAAGCATTTTTCCCCTATTGGTGGCAACCCCGTAGCCTAAGATATTGATTCTTCTGTTACAACAAATTCTAATGAACCAACCTTGGCTCGAATCCCATCGAAGATCCAGGCAAATGCTATTGCCACATCTAAGTCAAACCCATCGAAATTCTGTAGAAACGGGAGGAACCCAGATTCCTGCAAAATTTCAAGGCTATTCCTGTACTCAAATTTCTGTTCCATCTCTATGGATCGTGGCTCAATCCTTACAGGTGCCATGTTTGTTCGAATTCGCCCACTCTCTATTTAAAAAAAAGATATCACAACTAAAAGAACTTAAATGGTGATCGAGCTACCCATCTGCCATTATATCAACCATTTCCTGAAAGGTTGTGCTTCATTATTAAAATTACACGGATGCTAATGTGAATTGGTGCAAGTATCAGCAGGTGATGATGATTGCGAGAGGCGGCGGTTTAGAAAATAATTTCACATAACGGTCATGCAAGGTCAAACATGGGATGAGGCTATTATTATCAGGTGATGAGTTTTCCAAGGGAAGGTAAGTATTGAATTTCGGGAGAATCGTATCGCTCTGCATTTACTCCATGATTTCACATAAGGTGTACTTAGTACTCATTGAAAAGATAAGATTTCATAGCCTAAAATATCCTTGTACTTAAATTATTTCTTCCTAATTTAGTAAATGATGAAAAAAAGCGTTAATCATAATATAAACTGAATGTCATGATCTGCAGGTGGTATAGTTATTCTGCCTGTACAAAGGTTCATGAAACAAAAGATAAGCTTCAACATGCATTTTTTCTACACCCGGTGTTCCTGAATCGGAAAATGTGTTTTTGAATTGGGCACGCTCAGTAGTGAGGATTCCTGCACTGAACGTGCTTGTACTGAATGTGCTTGCACCAACCATGCCTGCATCGAGCATGCTTGCACTTAGACATGCTTGCACTACCCATGCCTACACCGAATCTGCTTGCACTTGAGCACACAATCCCGCACCAGGGATATTTGTAGTGTAATAGGAGCCAAAAGAGAATTCTGATAAAATACAATTCATGGAATGGATTAAAAAATATTTGTTGAATATACAAAGGAGATTTTATTCACCATTATTTGGTGTTAACATATGCCTTTGGATATGATTTGTGAGTTCACATTAGATCCTGCAATTAATCCATGAGGGAAACAATGAAGTTAGAAAAGGGTAATTTTTAGAATTGGAAGGAAATTACAATAGGGAATTCAAGAGCGAATCACCAAGAGGGATAAATCAAAAAGGGATTTCGGGGAAAAAATTTCAATGGAAAAGAGGGAAATACGAAATTGGATAGCGAAATTTCTTTGAAGAAAGGGATGGTAAAGTTTTGGGATAAAAAAGAAGAAAATAAGGGATTTTTTTTTTCGAAAATGGGAATATAAGAAGGGCAGAATTTCACATGAAGTTTGCATGCATAGTGCTGATCCATAAAATAAATGCAGCGGGAATTGAGTGTTGCCTGAAATTTTTTTTGTGCTAGCTATCCCAAACTTGGATAAGGGCCTGGTTCCTGTACTTGAACCTGCTTCTTCTTGGTGACAGTTAACACATCTAAAGGTCAAGCAACATTCCCATTTTATTAGAATTGATCTTCCTACCAGGAAGTTGGTTTTCAGGTTGATCCTTCTGCAATCATGTCAGTAGAACTGATTTTCACAATCACAGGAAAAATTATTTTTCTTTTTCTTTTTAATTTTTTTTCTAGATTTTCCTTAAATTTCATTTCAAGAGAGAAGAAATCATATTACAATAGGCTAGCATAGCCACCTACCAACTGAAGTTCAGACTACTGCTACACTTGCTACATGAAGTCTTCCTTTGTGATGGGCTGAAAATATACTTTAAGCCTATGCATATTCACAAGGAAAATTGAATCTCTCCCATCGATGGTTTTGACTTCTATGCCCCCATTGTTGAAGACTTGAATTACCTCATACGGTCCCATCCAACGAGTATGGAACTTCCATTTAAAACGTTCAAATCTAGAATCATATAGAAGTACCCAATCACCTAGTTGGAACTGATTTTTCCTGATAAATTTGTCATGCCACTTCTTGTGTTGTTGCTGCACCAAAATATTATGTTGAACAACATCCCTTCGAAATTCATCCAACTCATTTAGCTGCAATAGATGCTACTGTTGTGCCTCCGAGAGATCTAGACCCAACTGAACTACAGTCCTGAAAGTATTTATCTAGAATTCAATCGGAAAAATGACTTGTTTTCCATACACCATCTCATACAGTGTATGCCCGATGTTGCTCCTCCAAGTGGTTCGATAATCCCATAAGGCTTCAGGCAACCAACTAGCCCAATCCTTCCTGTGCATGTTTACTGTTTTGTTGAGGATGGATTCGATCACCTTATTTGTGGATTCCACCTGGCCATTTTCTTGCGGGTGGTACGGTGTAGATTACCTGTGCCGAATCTTGTATTGATTCATGACTTCCTGTACCATCCTAGAAACAAACTACGGTCCATTGTCAGAAAAAATTTCTCTAGGAACACCAAATCTAGTAAAAATTTCGTTAAATGAAAAATCAACAACAACTTTTTCAGTGGCAAAAGAAACAGCTTTAGCCTCTACCCATTTAGTAACAAAATCAGTACAAACCAAGATATGCTTTTTATTTAAAGATGTGGGATTTATGGGTCCTACAAAATCAATAGCCCATTTTTCAAAGGGATCAATCATGACTTGAGGAAATAAAGGCATTTCATTGGCTTGAATGGGTTGACCTATTTTTTGACAACTATCACAATGCCTAACATATTGTTTGGCATCCTTAAACAAACAAGGCCAAAAATAGCCAGTGCATAAAATTTTATACGTAGTTCGTTTGTCACCAAAGTGGCCATCGCAACGTTCATCATGGGAAGATTTTAAAATATCAAACATTTCTTCCTCTCTTACACATTTACGAATAACAAAATCTGGTCTAGTGTAAAAGAGGTCTCCCTGTGTCAAAGAATATGAAACACTTTTTTGAATAATATTCTTCTTTTCACGAGCGGATAAGTGAGGTGGTGTCTTTCTGGTGACTAAATCGTTCGCTATGTCAACAAACCATGGATATTTTGCTGACATAGAAAAAAGATGTTCGTTAGGAAAATCATAATCAATAGGAATTGCTTCACTAGAATTGTTTAATGTGGAAAGATAATCAGCTACGACATTAGACTTTCTTGGCCTATCAATAATTGTAACATTGAATTCTTGTAATAGAAGTAACCACCTAGTCACTCTACTGCTAGTTAATGGTTTATTCATTAAATATGTTATAGCATAATGATCAGTATGAACATGAAATTCATATCTTGTAATGTAATGTCTGAATTTATTAATAGAAAAAATAACGGCTAAAAATTCTTTTGCAGTCATTGTATAGTTAAATTCGGCAGGTGACAAATTTTTATTGATGTAGTAAATAACATAGGATTGTTTATTCTCCTCTTGTCCTAAGGCTGTGCCAATAGCAGTGTATGAAGCATTTGAGGAAATATGAAATGGCAGCGACCATTATGGTCCTCTCAAAACTGGTGCCTGTACTAATTTTTCCTTCAGTGTTTCAAACGATTGTTGGCAAGCCATGGACCAAGTGAATTCACTATCCTTAGCTAGTAATCGAAAAGGGGGTAGCAATCTTGGAAAAAATTTCAATGAATCTCCAGTAATAACTAGCATGTCCTAGGAAACCTCTCACTTCCCTTTGAGTTTTGGGTGCAGGCAGATGAATAATAACTTCAATTTTAGCGGGGTCTACCTGAATACCTTTTTCAGAAATCAAATGACCAAGAACCACTCCTGCTTTGCACATTAATCTACATTTTTTATCACTCAAAGCAAGATGGGCCTCTTGGAAACGTAAAAGAACTTTTTCTAAATTTTTAAGAGCTTCATCAAATGAGTTACCAAACACAGAAAAGGCATCCATATAAAAAACACATTCAAGATCAGCAAAAATAGGCAGCACAACCCTTTAAAAGGTAGTGGGTGCATTACACAACCCGAAAGGAAGCACTTGGTAGGAAAATGTACCCCAAGGGCATGTAAAGGTGGTTTTGTCTTGATCTGAGGGTGTGATCTAGATTTGGTTATACCCACTGAAGCCATCTAAAAATGAAAAGTACTTTTTACCAACAAGGGTATCTAGCACTTGATCAATGAAAGGAAGGGGAAAGTAATCCTTGAGAGTGGCTTTATTTAATTCTCGATAGTCAATGCAAATATGCCATCTCCCATCTTTCTTAGGGACTATCACTAATGGAGAGACCCACTGGCTGTCAGAAATGGGGTAGATGAAATTAGCATCTAAGAGGTTTTGTAATTCTTACTTAACAATATCTCATAGTGCAGGATTCATTTGTCTCTGGGGTTGTCAGATAGGTTGGGCTCCCTCCTGGATATAGATATGATGAGTACAAGTCTCAGGAGGACTGCCTTTCATGTCTTCGTAACTCCAAACAAATGCATCCAAATGATCTCGCAATAAGCTGCTCTTGCTGAGATGAATCCAATTCTGAACTAATGTGTAAGGATTTTCCTCGACTAATTTCAACAAGAGTGGTCTCGGGCTCAATAATGCAAGAAGATGATGCCACAATATGGGATAAGAAAGGTTAGGAATCAGATTTTTCTTGAAAATCAAAACTAAATATCTGATGAAGTGTATCAAAGCTAGGCATAGTTTCTAGATTGTTCAAGAAATCTCACAATTCACCATCCTGAGTAGTCTCAATATGATACTGAATCGAAGAAATAGGATGGTTTTCCTCATCACTACTGTCATAATCTAACCATAAGGTATCCTTGAGTTCCCAAATAGATCTAGAAGGTGGGTATAAGGTGACCTTTTTCCTAGAATCTCCATGTGAAATGTACATATCACTGGAGTGACATCCAATATAAGAATTAGCCGTGGCAAGCCATGGTCATCCCAGAATCAAAGGATATCCTCCCACTGGATTCTTTGGATGAAGCACAATGAAATTTGTGGGGTATTCCCATGAATCTATAGAGACAACCATGTCATTCAATACTCCATCGGGCTTGATTTTACATCTGTCTGCAATTTCAAGCATGGTGGGTGTAGGACGACTATGGCTCAACCCAAGTTGTTCCATGGTTTGCTTGGTCATCACATTGATGGTTGCCCTAGGTCTATTAATACATTAGAGACAAGGATATCACCTATCTGGATAGAAACAACTGGGTTTCCATGATCTGTATATTTGTCCATCGATACGCATCGTGTCATCAACTCAACTGCTCTACCAAAAAATTGAATGGTCTGAGGTTCTACTCTTTTCCTCCCTGGTGTTTTAAGACATAATTCCCGAATGATCTTTGTACAGATGGGAATTTCTCAGATAGCCTAAATTAAAGGAACCTTTATACAAATATTCCTTAATTCAGAAGCAAAGGTGGACTCGGGGTTGTTCTTCTCCATGACCAGTGGCTCTGGATAGGGGTACTGGTTTGAAGAAGATGGTGAATCTGAAAGTACGAGAATGGGCTGAAGGGTGATATTGTTTTTTGAATGATCAAGAGTTACCTCCTCATTTTTCCCCTCAATAATCACCGTGGACTATTTTTGTTTTTCTGGTTTAACCACCCTTCCCGATCTCAATTGAATCTCATTTATCCCAACTGGAAAGGTTCAATAGGTAGGAAGAGGGGATGGTCCAACCGAATGAATCAATTGTACCACCTTATTATTAGGATTCGGTACCGGTTGAGAAGGTAGTTGAGGTGCTCTGAATGGTGATGGACAAGGTAATGGTGGCAATGATTGACTCTGCTGGGGTAGAGAGGGAAAAGATGGTTGTGACATATGTTGTGGTGCATAGGAAGGAGGATATGATGGCATATGAGCAGGATAAGAATGATATGAATGGTTTGGCCCTCTCCATCCTTGTTTCCAAGGTTGAGAGCACTGTCCATGATGAAAGTGGTTCCCATGCTGCCAATGTTGAGAGTGATTATTATTATTATTATAGGAATATGGAGATGCACTATAACCATAAAAATGTGGTTCAGGAGCCATACCTGCACTTACCTGTGGTCGATTTCTTCGTGCTCCCATGGCAGGTGAGGACTCAGGTTCATAATGCTCTCCTTCAAGTACAACTTTTAATCCAAATATGGAGGGGCAATCCTTGGTGGCATGGTTCTTTGCACAAATCACACATTTACTAGCACTTTTCATATCAGTAGGACATTCTCTTAAAGGATGCTCTTTTCTACACTTTGGACAAAAAATAGACAATGACTCTTGTTCTTTTTCTAATTTTTGCTAAAATTTCAAAGAGTCTATTTGTTTTATAATAGTGTTCATTATTTCAATTTTCATGTTGTCCATCTTATTCTCCAAGCCAATGATCATAGCATCTGTAGATCCCAGTTTGTTAGTTTTGCTTTGACCTCCTCTAGTGGATGTAGATTGGTTTATAAAAAACTTCCTGCACAAGTCACAAATTAGTTCAAAAGTTTTCTGAGTAATGTCTCCATGTCTTAAAAAAATCATATTATGTCTAGAATCCTCAGTAAGTCCTCATAGGAACAAGGTTTGAATAGTACTTAAATAAAATTTGTGTTTGGAACTTTGGAGTATATACAAAAATCTCTCTAAGTAATCCTCCAAAGTCTCATCATCACCTTGTACAATAGTGAAGATCTCGTCCTGCATTTCTCTAGTTTTACAATATTCCTGATATTTATTCAAAAATACTCTCTTCATTTGGTCCCAAGAACTTACAGTGTTTCCTCCTAGTCCCATGAACCAACGCAAGGCTGAATCCTTGAGAGTTGCAGGAAACAACTTTAATTTCTGGGCATCAGAAGAATAATCATAACTCCGACACAATATATCAAATTCGAAAAGAAATGAATCTGGGTCTTCATGCACCTTACCATGAAAGTGTGGAAGAGTTGAAGGTGAAATATTATTCATTTGTACATTCTCTTCTGAGTTCACTATTGGAAATCCAAAAGTGGACTGCTCATCATTTACCTGGTTCTCACCAGACCCCTCTGCATGGTCTTGATGATCAGCCAATACTGTGCCTCCAATTGGACCACTTCTAGAAGTTGAAGGTTGAATAATACCGAATTGAACTTTCTGATCACTTTTAGCTTCCTTCTTCCCCTTTTCAGACTATGACACACCTGAATCACTGTGTCCAGAATCCAGGTGGACTATTCTAGCGTGATGAGTTAGCATTATCTTGGACTTTCTACCTGCAAGAGAAGATCCAATATGAGAAGGGTTCTCAGATATTTCAGTATTTTTTCAGCCTTTATTGGGCTTCAGACCCCTACCTTTCTTAGGCATTCATTTTAAAAAATCAAATCCAAAAAAAAATTCAAATTCTTATAAAATAAAAAAAATCTGTTAATTTCTGCAATGGAAAATAAAATCAGCACTCGTAAAATCCTCAAAACAGAGTAAGCATAATGCAAAAAAAATAATAGCAGACTTACACCTATTGCATAAAATGGAAAGTTCTTACCAATTTCAAATCGCCTCCCCGACAATGGCGCCAAAATCTTGGGTGCAGGAATTGCGGTTAAGCAGGCTCCTTCAACACTTAATTGTCAACCCTAGGGTTTCGTAAACTTAGAGATGAAGCACATGAATTTCCAGAAATGATATGATTTTTTCCAAATTCACCCGACAATTTACACCAAAGATATTCTAGTGCCGAAATATGAAAGAAAGTACTTTTGCAGGAAAATAAATGAAAGAAATTCTCAAAACCTCTTGCAACCAATATTTGAGTAATGAAAATGTAAATCTATGTTTATCTTTAGTATAACTGTGTGGTAGGCTAATAATTGGACCGTTGAAGATATCTGACTCATAGATTTTCCTCCCTGTAGTAAGTTATTATTCCTATACTTATGCATTGTTCTTGCACTAGTACCAGACAAAAGCTTAGGTGCTAGGAGTATATTTTACACATGTACTGAAGATTTATGTCTTCATGCAGGAGCTCTAAGCCTCAAGGCTAGAGCACTCTATTCCTATATCAGGAGATCGATTCCTGTACTGGGACAAAGGTTCCTGCACCAAGTTTTCCAATCCTTCTTTTGAGAAAATAAAGAATGTGTTAACTAGGAAAAAGAACTTGCAAAGGTGAACAAAACTTCAAAATAAATTCCTCAAATTGAAAGATGCTTCAACCAATCTTAATGTCTAGAAAAAGAATTAATTTCCAAAGTCAAAGTGCACTCTTTCTTTAATTAAGGAACTTCTGCATGTAATCTAAGAGATCATTTAATTGTGACAACATGCTTCAATCCTGTAATAGCTATCCACACGAACTGATCTTCATTCATAATCTTCTAAACTCAAAAATATTTCATCTAAGAATCATTACGCATAAATTTAATCTTTCCTAAATAGAATAAAGTTCAAGAACAAACCAGTGTATGTCGTAATAGCATTCTATTTCTGATTGTTGGAAGTATGTTTAATTGAAAATATCAAAGAACTTCGGAATATAAACCACTCCTTAGAATCGCATTGAGACTTATCAATTAAAAATAAAAAGACTATTACTGTAATGAACCAAAAGAATCAATATGCGAGACTGTAAATGCACTAGTGTAGGAATGCGTGCTTGCACGACCCAGGCAGAAAACGAGATTAAACTTCAAATAAGGAAATCATAAAATTAAACCCTAATCGAGCTCACACACTATGGATTCGTCACATTGTAATGAAGTCAAGTTCAAACTTTGGAGAAAGATAAAAGAAGCATCTATTTACTTCACACTTTGCATTAAAAATAATTAACACACCTTAATCGAAAAAGAGAAGAAAACGAGGGAGAACGAGCTAGGTTAGCTAGGCCCTAGCCAACCAACTCATTTCTCTATTTAGGAAATGTAAATATTCATCTCTTTAATCAACGCATCACACAGAATTAAAATGCAAGATTGAGAAGTCATGGTGTAGTTCCTTTCTATGAATGATCAACAGATATACATCATGAATTTGAATTGAACCCAGAATGAGGGCGATACAAGCAAAATTACAAAAGCACAGAATCACAGTATCCTTGTTATGGATATCGCTCGCTACCATTTTCTATCCGAGTCCTACATTTTATACATTCATTTAGGCCTGCGACCATAAGCAAATTACACCAAGCATTCCAATATGAGCCTTTTGGCGACAACAAAATAACAATAACAACTCGTGCTAAGCCTTTCGGCTATAAAAGAAATGTTATTCTAGGTATTCAGTCGGTGACCTAAACACCACCATATCCCTGATTTTCCTCTATGCTCCGAGCCCAACTTGAGTTGATCGTTCTAGAACACAGTGTCCGCATGGAGTGGTGATCTATCACAGTAGTGGAAGATTCACCAGTGGTGTAGGAATCCTACCTGCACTCGACCATGCTAACAAGATGATGAATTCATTGTCTATCAAATACTTCTAGGAATAGAATTATTAGTTGCCAAGATTTAAAGGTATAAAATCTATGAAAATGATTAACTAAGCACATTTGTAACCCTTAAACATGAAACATAAAGCTAGTGAAGGAAGGGACACGACTCTTGGACTAATGCAAGAATAAGGGGGTTTGCAAGATTAAAACAAAGGTATAAGGTTATGGTTTTGAAGGGAAAGGGGGATAAAAAATGAAGCAATTTAGCCTACCAACAGTAGGTTCAGCTCTGAAATTGACCTAACAATTCCAATAGCTTCTCTTACTCACTTGATTAATGAACACAGTGTTGAAGGGGTTTTGAGAAGTTGATTTCCCCTTATATATATTTGTGTTTTCATGTGCATGTGTGTTATTTCTTGATGCATATTTTTGATATGTGTTCTAGATTGTGAATTGAATTCCACAGAGTAGTAGAGTAGATTTGAGTCT
This sequence comes from Pinus tabuliformis, assembly GCA_031772625.1. Classification (NCBI taxonomy): domain Eukaryota; kingdom Viridiplantae; phylum Streptophyta; class Pinopsida; order Pinales; family Pinaceae; genus Pinus; species Pinus tabuliformis. The sequence goes on from CM062814.1 coordinate 148,570,914, forward strand.
TGTGATTTAGTAAATTTATGAGCAGTTTTAGATCTACACATAACTTCTACAGAGTGAGTCAAGCACCAGAGCTTATGCCCCAAGGAAACTTTTGGTAGTTCAACAACCCTCACAAGGACCTGAGTGGCTCTTCCTAATTTAGTAGGTTCATCAATCCATAAGGTTTTAGTGGGTTCTTTAGTCTTACAAGAAAGTCACTACTTTATAATGCTTCTTACCTAGAAAACCTATGTGAGGGTTCTTCAATTGGTTTAAACTACCCATAGCTTTGCTTTTTCGATTCTAATTTTTTCCTTCTCTGTTCTCTCTTCTCTTCCCTAGGAGAAATTTGTCTTTTCATATTTCTTTGCTATGCATTCTCCACTAAATAATCATGATATAAATCAAGGCGCCTCCTTCTTTTATTTGTACCTTCCTGAATGAGAGAGAGTGCCTTCCCCTCATTATATTGTGTATTCTTCTCGATTCATCGTGTGAGATTGCCCAAACAGACTAATTGTTTGTTTTCATCCCAACTCCATGCTAGTCAACTACTCAAGATAGTGCAACCCATGTTTCCATTAAGGTTTTTCCTTTTCCTTATTTATGGTTGGAGCTAAAAGTCACCTGGGCTTGTCCTCGTTTCTTCAGTTAAATTTATTACTCATTCATCCCACTCAACCATCAAGGACTTATATTTAAAACAATAATTCCCTCCAACATTATGGAATTTGTGTCCCTTCTTTCATCCTTTTATGTTAATTATAGTTTATTTACAATGGAAAAATATTAACCAGGGGATGTCACAGTTCGTCATAAAAAACATTTGTTGTGAGATTAGGGAATCTCTCCCTATATTTTGGTTATACATTGTCTTTATATTGGTTTTAGTTTGACAAAGAGATCTTAGGGGAAATATTAATTCACTTAGTGATTTCCATAGGGCTAAGAAGACACCCTTTAGAGTGAGGTGTTCCTGGACTGAGAGAACCTTCCCTAAATCTTAGTTGAGTTCCTGTGATTGTTCATGAGAGATAAAGTAAGAAATTGAGGTAATTGCAGATTGGGAGTAGTTGATAAACCATGTGGAAGAGGACTACTCTTGATTACCTATTTGACTAATTATTAGTGTGAATACCCTTCAGAAATAAACTCCTCAAGCTCTAAACCTTGCTTGAGGGTGGTTAGCTACAAGAAAGGATTATAGTGTAGTCAGCCTACAATTAGTTGGAGAGGTTAAATCCCTCCTCTATTTTCCAACTATCCAAGTTAAATTAGATAAGTGTTTATTCTTGTATGTGTACATGTTGTGCTATGAATGATTACTGAGTAATATTTTATTTTTTATATAATATGTTTTGAAAGATTATAGAACTAGTTGATCAACTAACTCGAATATCTATGGTGATTATGAGATTTCTTGAGTTGCGAGGTTAAAACACTTTCAATTATTTGCATGATGATGCATGAGTGATACATATGCACTTGTACTATTAATGAATGTATGTGTCCTCCTATGTATTTGAAATTGTATGGCTGTATGATAATTCTCTCATATGACGATTACAAATTCCTGGGTTGTTGATATGTTCCTGAATGGAAGGAACATTATATGCCTGGGCCTGAGTAAATAAATTAGTTGGATGTTAGTACTTGTGATTTCATTACATGATATGCAAATATATCTTCTTTTGTTGTTGTGTAAAGACTATTGAAAGTCTGAGGTTAATGTTGTGAACGAATTATTTATAAACCAAGTAAGCTATTGTGGCTTGTGCAATGCCATTTTTGCATATTATAACTGTCAAGGAGTCTTTGTGACTCAAAATTAATAAGTTGTTGTTTGGGTGTTGTAGATGGATTGCTAGAGGTATAATATGAATTTATGGTTTATAAAGCTACTTGTTTGACTCCTTTTGTCATAGATCAATAAAGGAGATAATTTATTATAGTATGTATATGTAAACAACCTCTAATATATGAGCATAGATTACACACACACACACACATAAATATCTCTCTCTCTCTCTCTCTCTCTCTCTCTCTATATATATATATATATATATATATATATATATATATATATATATATATATATATATATATATATATATATATATATATCTATATATCTATATATATATATATATATATATAGAGAGAGAGAGAGAGAGAGAGAGAGAGAGAGAGAGAGAGAGAGAGAAAGAGAGATACATACACATGCACACACACGCACACACACACACACATGCATATACATATATAGAGTTTTGGATTTTTCCCAGGGACGAAAAGTGGGATATAATTTCCTGTTAAAGGATGGAAATAATAGATATCGTGTGTGGCCTATTTGGTCGAGCAATATGCATTGGTTATATTGAAATGGCACAGTTTACAGAGGTCGGGATGGATATTTTCTTGTCACTCATCATAATATTTCATGGTGCCCCTTATGAAATATAGTGTATAACCACTGTTGGAAATGAGTGTTATTAACATGCACGAGACAAAAAAGTAAATTATTTTACTTCATGTGAAAGTTCACATTACACCATGCCTGATTGGTAGATAGCTCCATTGTGTTGTGATGTTTTGGCATTGGGCCAATGTAACAACCCTAGTAAAAACATCATGTAAAATATATAAGACCACGGTCATGGGGCAACTATTCCAAGTTGAATGGTGGGAAAAACATCCTAGTGAGTGTTCATTTCAGTTATTATGGCTAAGGAATTGGTAAAGTAAATGGAAAAGGCTTTTGAAAGGAAAAATGACATTGTTTGCAAATTTATTTATGTAAATAATGCAAATTAAGAGAAAATGAAGGTGAAATGTCACAAGTTGCATGTGAGGAGGAAAATGAAGGAAAATAATGGAAAATGAAGAAAACAGAGGCCTCATTAATCAAAAGGCTTTTGAGGATCAGTGGGTAGGCATGGTGAGTGTAGGCTTGGTCAGTGTAGCTTTTTTTCAGTTCAATTTTGCAGCTCTCATTCTATTCTCTCTCTCTCATACTCTTGGACACTTAGAATTTTCTTGGGGAACTCTTGCAGAGTGTGGAATACTTGGACATCGATATCAACAACTATAGTGGGTTTTTCTTGCAGGTACGAAGTTCCATGTATGTTTCCCTCACTATTTTTGGCATGCATGGCATATGCATGTGGTTTATTGGTCATGATCTATTATTGGCATGGGGGATTTCCTAAACTGATAGTGCATTTTCCTAGCCTTTCCATTTCCTAGATAGCCATGGTGTTGTGGATTCATTTTTTTATTTTTCTGGTTGGTTCTCATGTTTCCTTTAGCTTGGGTTGAGTTATTAGTTCTTGGAGCCTTGGTTGGACAAACACTCTGGAAGCCCTGTAATGGCTTGCGTTGAGTTACTAGTCTTGGAGCCTTAGTTGGATAAATGCTATGGAGCCCTGTAACAACTTGGATTGAGTTATTGATTCTATAGCCTTGGTTGGAAAAACGCTCTGGAGCCCTTGGTGGGTTGAGTTACTAGTCCTAGAGCCTTGGTTGGGTAAACGCTCTAGAGCCCGACAACAATTGTGGGTTGAGTTAATAGTCCTCGAGCCTTGGTTGGAAAATCGCTTTGGAATCGTTAGCAGCCCTTAGTTGAGTTACTAGTCCTCAAAGTCTGGTTGGAACAAAGGCTTTGAAGACGTATGCAAGTTGGTTAGAGAATGATCTAGTGATGGTTTGTGATTTCCGACCGTGAGTGGAATCATTGTTTGATGGGTTGAGCGGTTTGGCCTCTAGAATGTCTGGTTTGGTTTTTACGGATTGTTCCATGAGATCCCACATTCATGCTTGGAACATGGCACAGGGTTGACTGGATGAAGAGACATTTGGTTCAACCATGTCTATGGTTGGGTGGTACGTGGAAGTCCTAGACTTGGTTGCATTTTTTTGTGGCAATAAAATCTCTTTCCTATTATATTGATGGGTAAGTATGCTTATTGTTATGTGGCTTGTATGGTTTTTCCATGCTCAACATCTTTGATGTTTATATGATGGTTATGAATGAGTCTTATGACAATCATGATCTTTTGCTCATTTCATGTTTTTACTTGTAAATGAATGAATAATGTCTCTATGGCCTAATAGATGAAATTGCAGCTAATATTTTGAGGCGTCAATGCTTCTTAGCTATTCGCAGACAAGTATGAGACCCCTATGCTCAGTTATGTTGTTAAGAATTGTAGCCTTCATGTTTGTGACATGTTTGACGAAATCCTTGTCATGGCTAGTAGGAGTCCATTCTAGTCCTTTTTTATTTTTTTTCCAATTTATCTTTGTTCCTCTATGAAATTTCATTTTTGAAGGTGTCATTGAGTTCTAGCCAATGACCTAGGATTTGGGCCTAAAAAATGGGCACAAACCCCGGAGTCACAGGAAAAACACTGGGGAAAAAGTCCCCAGGCGCTCCCTTGCCCTTTTCCTAGGAGTGTCTAGAGCCTCCTAGATGCACCCTAGTCCATATCAAGGGTGCACCTAGGGGTTTTCTACATTAAAACTTTAGTTTTTCTTGGAGGCTAGTTACTTGAGTGGTTGGGATGGATCCTAGGAGTTTTATTGCTGGTGTGGAAGGTCTGTTTGATGTGTTCCTATGGTTCCACTTCCTTAACTGACACATAGGGAGTTGAATCATATCATAGTAACATCTCATCACATGTTTACCCTGATTAGCTGATTACTTGGGTAGATGTGTGACGAGGGTGTTACAGCCAAGACGAGAAAAGCACAAGAGGGTTGAGCCTTGTGAGCCCTCGAGCTCAACTAATGTGGGTAAGGCCACATAGGCCAATTGAGATGATGTGGGATGCTATGTAAGAGCCTATGAGGACATGGATAAGTGATGTGGTATACATGCTGGCATGGCATGAAAATCATGTGACACGTGGCATGTGGAATGGGATTTTTCACAAACAGAAATGGCTATATAAACCTAACACGTGGCAGTGGTTTTGTGGCACCACGTGGTTGTGGGTGGTACGTGACATACACATTAAGTTTGATGTTGATCTAGGTGGATATTGGTGGCCACCCACCTATTACACTTGGACCCTCACCATTGTACTATTATTTCTTTCAGTTTTCGTAATTGTAGCACAATTTACTATTTTTGGCAGTTTTTCACATAATGAACTTCTAGAGCCATTTTGAGGCCCTAAACGGCATTTTTTTAAAATGGGATGACATTGGAATTCGATTGACATTTGTAGTCCAAAGTTATATTCCTCAGATAGATATTTATAACGAGGTATCGTGTGTGTCAAATGGAGATCGTATGCCAAAGTTACAACCCCAAGAAGTTTATGTACCAATTTACCCCAACAGGCCCCCCCATTTTGGCGCTTCATCTCCCAGGGTTAGGTTTTCGGATGTTTAGGGTTTTCCATTGTTTCTCAATAATATATATACCTTTGAGTCTCATTGTAACATAGTTTAGAGGCATGTAGCCGCCACATCTCTTTGTGATAAGCTACCATTGCCTAAGCTAGTTTATTTCCATTCTGTATGTAAGCATATTTTAGTTCTTTGATATTAATGAAATGGATTTTTATTTCTACTACATATTTGTGTTTACCTATATATATATATATATATATATATATATATATATATAATGTTTCATTCCTTCATAAGTCCAAATCAGTGGTATCATAGTGGTCTTCTCTTTTTATGTTTTTGTTTGCATGTCCCTAGTGAGGTCAAGGTATAAGGAGTTAGGGCTAGAAATGGTTTAACCTTTGCAAGACCAAATGCTCAAACCCCAATGACATCCCATTGAGGAAGAAAAGAAAGACAAGGGAATAGGAGGTCCTTTCAAAATATTTCTCGAAGAAGCCCTAAAGCGACAGACGAATGCGATGATGGACAACTTTGACTAGATCCTTCTGCAGATGATGGATGACTATGATTTATTTTTGTTTATATTGTGATTGGTAGAAACTTGAGTTACTTTTTAATATGATAATTTTGTGATAAGAATAGATCTAAAAATTTCATGACTAACTACAAGAATAAATATGCTAATGGATGTTCCAAATTGATTTAAAACATTATGATTATCTCAAATGACTTATGTGCCTTTGATATAGGTGAATTATTTAACTTTCAAAAATAAATATATGAGGTTAATTACAAAACAAAGAAAGCGTCATCAACATGAAAATATCAAAGTTCACAGCAATAGCTTATGGAGTTGAGCACCTTAAGAACTAGGCCATTTCAATAATCTTGGAACCTATGATATGCATTAATCATCATGACAGATGCCATCACTAATATGTTGTGTTAATAAAGAAAGGAAGAAGGATGCCTTGGATGAGTATAATTTTCTTGTGCAAGGAATCCTTGCCAGGGGATGGATCACCCACATGTAAGGAGGCAGAGAAGGGAAAGCTTGAACTTGGAAGTTGAGTGATTTCATGTAAGAGTAGAATGGATTTCTCAAGGCACTAAGGAAGTTGAGAAGGGGATGTTGAAACTTGGAAAGAAAATTGGTCTTATAAGGTCATGTGCATACTCAATGGGATCAAGCATACAATTGGGAGGCAATGAGACAAGGTCGTTCTTGTGAAAATATTAAGGACAGTGGATAGCATGGTTGGACATTGGAAGTGGATCATGCTCTAGAATCAAGTGATCGAGCAAGATAAGGCACAATGGAAACATTGTGTACCAGATGGGCCACTCAAAAGATAGCTAATTAGATGGGGTATCTTACCCACTTTTTTTGTTGCGTAAGGAAATGTAAAGTAAATGTAAAAATAGTCATGTATAGAAATTTCATTGTTGAAAATTTGTGTCCTGGGCATAAGAACACTGAGGATAGTGTTCCGCTAAGAGGGTGGGGTATGTAACATCACTTTTTCTACCCTATTGTAAATTTCCTTATGAACTATAATTCACGTAATAATATGAAAAATGTAGGACATGGTTGAACTAGACATGTGGACACTTATTCATAGACTGAGAAGGACGGGTTTCTTGTGCAAAGTTTAAACCGAAAACCAAGCCACTTCATTTAGTTTACCTACACATATCCTTAGTAAATTAAATGGTCTACTGGTGCAGGCATTGAAGTGTGTATGCGAAGACTACAGAAAATGACATGCCCATATTATTCTTAATCTTGTGGGATCTATTAACAAAATCAACACATAAGAGAGGGATGTGGATACAGTAGTTTTGGTACAAGGAGGATGCAGGGGAGCATGGACAAGGAATTATTGGGTAGAAGGAGAGAGAGGAATTTCCCAAAATGTGAATGGAGAAATGTGGAGCCATTGTAAGAGAAGAGGAGTGGAGCTTATGTATTGGAGGAAGATGTGGAGGAGCATGAACAAGGAATGATTGGGTAGAAGGAGAGAAGGGAATCATTTAATTTTCCCTCGATGTGAGTAGAGAAAAGTGGAGCCATCGCGAGAGAAGAGGAGTGGAGCTTATGCACTGGAGCAAGAGCATTGAAAAGGAGCACGTGTAACATACCCCCATTGAATTTGGCCCAAACCAAGGGTAGAAGGAGGTAGTTACTAGGTTGACCTAATCTCCATGGTCCAATTATGGAAATGGGGTCCAAATTTTTATACTTTCTCCAATCATCTCAAAACAAAAAATGGATGGCATCATGGCATTCGTCTTATAGAGACGATTCCAATGATATAATTTTTTCTCCAATCCAAATTTTGGATCCAAATATGTGGCCATCCAAATATTACCCATTTATGTAACACCACCTTACTGACCTACCATGTGGTGCCAGTGTGGTCCCCACATGGCGCCCACATGGAAATACTAGTCAACCTCTCACTACACATGGCAATGTTATTATAATTTTTGAGTCATTCATCTTGGGCACCTAATACTCCATTATATAGAGGGCGTGACCCAGTCCATACATATATGCACAATGAAGGGTATTGCGAGTGTAGGCCCCTCAAAAGAAACATAACCCTGGAAACACTCTCCCAAGAAATAACTCTTTTCACCCCTCGCCATTCCTTTTGGGGATAACCCTTACGGGATTATGTGGAACTTGCCATGCCAACAAACATTTTAGCATGGCTCATCTAACCGCATGGCCCCACTCTCATTTTTACCTATAGTAGTGGGCTCCACCAAGCCACATCAGCCTAGGAATAAAATTGCTGAAATTTTTTACCATGTTCCATTGAAAACTTTCATGGTTCAAGGTATAGGGTGTAGTCATCCTTCATCACTCTACCCTTGTGGAAGCGGTCCCATGTAACCTTTGAGCCCCAATTATTCATGGTTTCCCGATTATGTGTGATTGAAGGGTTTTCACCACTTTATGTGCCCACTCAGAGGGCCACCCTACCACATCATCCCAGGGATAATACCCCATAATATTTCAACCTTACTCCATATGAGAGCTTGTTGTGGCCAGAAACACCCCCCCCTTGTTCATTTAAGTGTTTTCCAAAATACTAAATGAATGGGGATCCTTAGTTAAATTTTAGAGAAAGAACAAGAATTTCCTTTCTTCAAAATAAGGTTACCATCATAAGCTCAGAAAGGTCTTTTGAATATTGTTAACCTAAGTCTATGATAAGGGAAATGTATTTAAAGCCACGTTGCAAAAAAGATAGGAAATGCCTCCATTTCTCAATAAAATCGGTATGTGCAAGACTCTCGTGTTAAGCATAATATCGCATCGCAATAAAGTAATACTCATAAGGAAAAAACTTCAAGATTTACCGATCTGCAATAACACCGATCGCAAGACCGCATATCGCAGAAATGAGCTGACAAGATTCGGCAAACATTAAACTTCTGCGACCTGTGATGTTGCGATCATTGTGATATTATATTCGCGCGATCTACGATGGTGCGATTTGCGATGACGTGATCTGCGATGTTACGTAAGCAAATCATAAATCACTTCATCACAAATCCTTCAGGCACGCTATTCAAAGAAAAGCCACTTACCATAATCTTACTCAAGATCATGCCCTTTTAATGATAGTAAATGAATTAGTTGTCAGCTATTAAATGAAATGAAGACGCATGCTTTTGCAAAGAATTACTTCACGTAAGGTGGCATATTTGATATATCTGTTGCATTTAAAACTCTCCCATCACCTTTCTTGATTAGTCATTTCCATTTCACTCGTAATCTACAAGAACGAAGAGCAAAGACGATTCAAAGCCAAACGCAGGAAGAAATGGGAAAGAAAAATAAAGCTCAAGGTTCTGAGGCGAAGGAAAAGACGAAGGAGATGGCACCTTTGTATACAGACACAGCCTGTAACAGAGACGCAGGGATATTGACATGGGAAAGCATGTACAGGCTGCTTGAAGAAGAAAATCCTAGAATAATGAAGGTTGATGGTGTCGCGGGCTGTTATATACCTAGGGGGGGATAATATGGGGTACCAAGGGAGGTACCCAAGGTAATAATGTAATAATGGGATGGGCCATAGTAATAAATAAGGTGGTTAACCCATGTCATGTAAGGGACCACAAGTAGTTAATAATAATGTAATGGGCCCATGGTATTAGTTGATGGTATGAGGGAACCATGGTAATGACCCATGGTATTGTATGTATGAGGCCTATATAGAGGCTAGAGACTCCACATGGAGGGATATGAAGATGAAGAGAAGTATTATTGTATGAACAAACATATGGCTTGTGGAGTTTTCTCCTTCCTTAAGGAGTGAATGTATGGTGTTGCCCTACCATAAGGGTTTTGATAATAAAGAAAATCATTTCTATCTATTTTGATCTTGTTATTTCTTGGGTTTAGTCTATTATCATAATATCTTTGGATCAGATATACAACAATTGGTATCAGAGCTACAACAATTGGTATTAGATCTACAACAAGTGGTATCGGAGCTATGTTTTCATATTAGATCTATTGTATTTCCGGGTTAGATCTACAACAAGTGGTATCAGAGCTCTTTCTTGGGCAAACCGTGGATTTTTTATTTTTATTTTTGTAGGGATTTTTTGGGTGGCGAAATTGCAGATCAGATCTCTACGTTTTGGTTCCACATCTACAGAATCTAATTGCAGATCTGTATTCTTTGTGAAAAAATACCCAAATTCAAAAAAAAAAATCAGTTGAATCGGAGTCCGGATGAAGGAGATATCGCTGATCTAAAAATCAGTGGGGTTGCAGACAATTTTCAGGGCAGCGAGTTTGCGGCGCAGATCTAGAAGACCTGGTGCAATATCTGCAAAATATAATTGTAGATCTGTATTCTTTGGGAAAAAACATCCAATTTCAAAAAAAAAATCGGTCGAATCGGAGTCCGGATGAGGGAGATATCGCTGATTTAAAATCAGCTCTTTTTGTAGACATTTTGGGTGACGTCGGGAGAGTAGCAGAGCAGATCTGGAATTCTAGTGCCTGGATCAGGATTTTTATCACATGGGCAGATGCAGAATTATTGTTCCATTTCTAAAAACAGGTTATAATAGGGATTCTGAGCAATACTGACAGATCTGTGACCATTTCAATTTTTCGCCAATATTTTTGTGATGGCGGGCCTAGATCGCTTTGAACAGGAAGACTCTTTTTTGGGTCGTCTCACTAAGCTCCGACAGACTGGTACAGTGGAGGAATATATTACCGCTTTTGAAGCCTTAGCCTTCCGCACTAAGGGTCTCACAGATACATTCTTCAAGGAATGTTTTATCAACGGTCTTAAAGAAGCCATCAAAGCTCAAGTTCTACTTCACCACCCTTCCACGTGGAAGGAGGCTTACCAGGTAGCTCGTCAGGTCACATTTCCTAGCAAAGATTTTATTTTTACAGAAAAGAAGGAAACCATGGAACCTAAAGGGTTATTTCCTACTAGTATATCCTTATTGCAGATTCATGGATTGATTCAGAAAGAGAAGATCATTGTTTCTATCAATCCTAGTTGTAAACATAATTTTATCAGTGTTAATTTGGCAAAAAAATTGCAAGTCCCAGCAAAACAAATTGAACATACACAGGTTGATGATAAGGATGTTCAAATTTATAAGGATTTGAAGCTTTCTTTGGATAAATATGTGTTGCATGGTGATTTTTATGCTTCAGAGATGGATAATATGGATGTTGTTTTGGGATATCCTTGGATGGAATCCGTGGGTACTATCAATATTAATGTGCAGAAGAAATTCCTGAAGCTATGGTATAAAAAGAAGAAAATTACATTACAGGATATTTCCATCCATAAACAGGTAGAGCACATGGAGGCTGAAGCAGAAGATGTTCAAGGGATTGACATATCAGATGATGAGCCTTTGATGATCGACAATCAAACACAAACAGAGGCTGCAGAAGAAAAGGTTACAGGTGATGATACATCAAAGGAGGGCTCAGTGGTTGAAGTCATATTGAAAAAGAAGACACCACAATAGGCACCACAGCAGAGTGAAGTAAAGAAATAGCCATCGTGAGTTAAAACTTCAACATATCATCACCCACATCACCCAACGAGACAACCATCAAGATGGAAACCAAGTCGTCACATGACGGATCGCGAGGAGAGAAGATCCACCCACTGCACATCAACACAGAACAGCTGCCACGGTCAACTTCCATCTCAAGCGAGCGAGGCACCAGCGAGATCGAGGGTTCACCTTTCTCTTGGATGGCTAGATGCACGTGCATGGTATCAGTGGACTACTCTTTTGAGTAGATCTTATTATTTGTGTTTTTCCCATGTTTCGGGGACGAAACATGCTTAGGGGGGTGGAATGTTATATACCTAGGGGGGGATAATATGGGGTACCAAGGGAGGTACCCAAAGTAATAATGTAATAATGGGATGGGCCATAGTAATAAATAAGGTGGTTAACCCATGTCATGTAAGGGACCACAAGTAGTTAATAATAATGTAATGGGCCCATGGTATTAGTTGATGGTATGAGGGAACCATGGTAATGACTCATGGTATTGTATGTATGAGGCCTATATAGAGGCTAGAGACTCCACATGGAGGGATATGAAGATGAAGAGAAGTATTATTGTATGAACAAGCATATGGCTTGTGGAGTGTTCTCCTTCCTTAAGGAGTGAATGTATGGTGTTGCCCTACCATAAGGGCTTTGATAATAAAGAAAATCATTTCTATCTATTTTGATCTTGTTATTTCTTGGGTTTAGTCTATTATCATAATATATTTGGATCAGATATACAACAATTGGTATCAGAGCTACAACAATTGGTATCAAAGCTACAACAATTGGTATTAGATCTACAACACGGGCTCACAACGCTCTTCCGAGGCGTCCTTAGAGGAGCTAGCATGTTCATTTCTTCACCGGATAGCAGCAAGGCCAAAAATTCTACCATATACGGATATGATCAAGTGGATACTTGACAATGCAGAGATGAACAACAGACAATTCAAGGTTCAAGGACATGGGCTCATCGGATCATTCGCTGCGCAAGATTTAAAGCTTATGTATCATCTTCCTGAATCGCAGGCGACTTACAATGCACAGTTCGTTAAGAAATTTGCGGCAGAAAACCCAAACCTAGCAGAGACCACCAAAGATTGGTCCAGAAAAGAGGAGCCGCTCAAAAAAGATAAAAACGGTATGTACAGCACTGGTTCCCTCACCTCTCCGTATTGTTTTGCTGCGGCCATGCTTTGTAGATTGTTTGGGATGCCGGATATCAATAAGTTTTCATCTGAATGGCTACCATTAATAGATGATGCCACAAATGCCGATATTATGGATTGGGCAAAGATCTTTTCTGATAATCTATACATGGCTATTATCAATTACCAGTCTAACAGATCCTTGTCTCAAAGGATCTATCCTCCTTTTTATCTGTCCGCATATGTTATGGATTCTATTTTTTATGTGTCTAAATTTCCCACTATGGGTTGGAAATGGACTACCCAGGACCCATTACCTATCCATGTTTATCATAAGGTATTATGGGATTCTCAGTTCGTCCCACACTTCTACCAGTTTTGTCACGGGCTTATCTTACCCTTGTATAGAATGATGTATGATGAAGACCCCCCGAGGTGCTCACCCTGTTGTTGGGAAAAGTATCCAATACGGAATGACCCTATCCCACTCTAAAGGTGATAGTACCTCAGCAACAATCAAAGCAAAGCTATTTGAGATTACTTCTTTATGAGATGTAAGAGAGAGGAGGAAGAGATCCACTAACCGATGTCTTCCGCTAATGATTGATCCAATCTTCTCTCTTTGCTTCTTGCTCCCAGCTCTTTGCTCTTTCACTGGCCCAGCTACACCAAGATCCTGCAAAATAACAAGAGAGGGAAACTACAAGAAGCATACATTCATAATTGATTCAAGGATTAGAATAAATCAAATACACAAGTATAACAACACATCATTGAGACACATGCATATAGAAGAACCTCAAATGCTTTATTAATGGAAGAAGTAAAGTTCAAGAAGTGATACAATCATAAAAGGCCCAATCCAGCATCACCTCCCAGCAGAAAGAAATCTCCTCTTCACCTCCTTCAAAGCAAATCACCCAATAGTTCTATACTCAAACCAACAGCACTTCCTTACATTCACAAGATTCCAGCCTCCCTAGACCTCATGAGAGAGCTCTATATATAGGAGTTTTGGAGAAAGGATGAGTCAGCTTGTAGCTGGCATGAAGCTGACTAGTGTCCTCTCCCACTTCAGTTATTCTTCAGTTCTTGAGTCCACTTGGAGGTTCTTGCTTCCACTTGGAGATCTAGACCCTCTTACTCATCACCATTCGAATTCCCTGATCCAAGTGTCATTTTGGAAGCTTCCTGGGCATTGACACCTTGAAGAATGACTGTGCCACTTGTCCAAACTCACCCAGCGCAGGTAGCCTTCTTTGCAGTTGACATTCAGCGCAGGTACACAGTGGAGCAGTTGACATTCAGCGCAGATGCTCAGTGGAGCAGTTGACATGATCCAGAATTAGCTTGTTTTTGAGTGTTTTCAGGTGGAGAACTGATATTCAGTGCCGTGGTTTGCTAACCTTGTTCCTCTAGGAGTAGGAACAACATGTTTAGGGACTTTGGATCCCTTAGATTATGGACATTTCATGCTTCATGCTGTAAGGCACAAAAATGTCTATAACACACCCGAGGCACAAATAGACATCATCCCCATCGCAAGATGGTTCGGGGAAGAATGGTTCACCTATATTAGAGTGTTTGGAAGCATTGTACCTCCACATGTCCTACCTCTATATATCCCCGATAAACTTTTGGCTCGGGAAATTGCATATCAAACCTATTTAGAAGGCGGCCTGACCAAAGACCTAAAAGACAAAAAGAAGGCCATATGGCCTCAGTTTCCTGTAGCTTGTGGGGCCTTTTCATTGTTCGATGTAGGACACGCTTTCACCGAAGTGGAGAATGTGACGTGTCTACAATTATTTAAATTCCCAGCAAGGCCATTTGATCCAAATGATGTTGCCCAAGATTTCACAACGAACGTCAAAATAAAAGTATTCGTTGGAAAGAAAGATTTGTTTGATGATTTGTTTCAGAGTAGAAGCTCACTCCAGGAAATTTTGCGGGAAGCTCAGTCAAAGTTGTCTCCAGATGACCTCCAAATATTCATGTTATACAAGGAAAGAAGGCTGGCCAGTGTTCCTCTAGAGAAGCTGCGACTGCCTTCTAGAGAACCAACTCCAAGCATTAGCCTCAGTGGAAACTCTAGCACTTCCAGATCTAAATCTAACACTACGCAAAGAGTGCCTGAAAATTCTAAAGGGTCTGGAAGCGACCAAGGAAAAAACGAAGAAACAACTAAAGATACAACTCACTCAAGTGAAAGGTCGCAACAGCAGGTTATCGCCTCCCCGCCAAGAAATGTCCCCCCTCCTGTCATTGAAGCGCCACTCGTCACAACAGAACTGGACAAAGAATGGGAAACCTTCAATGAGCTGATCAATCTTGAAGGGCAAGCCCCAAGAACACCTGTGAACAATACACAGGTAGAGCAAGAAGTGGTTTCGACCATAGTCAGCAGTGTCACAGAAACGGAGCACATTCCTATCGCTCCACCTTCTGAGCTTCTACTTAATGTAGAAGAAATTCCCCCACTGGATGTATTCTATAGTCCCCAACATAAAGCAGTTGTAAGGAGACAGAGGAAGAAAAGAAAACTAGAAAATACATTGTCACAAGATGCTGAACATTTAGACGTCTTATGGAAAGACCCCAACAATAACCCAACTGAAAATCTCACTAAGTTGTCTCAGATCGCAGGAGCATATGCTTCTGCAACCATTGGCAAGGCATCAGAAGTTCAGCAACTGTTGAAAAAACAAGAAGATCAAATACAGCTACTACAACGACAGTTGCAACAAGCCAATGCTAATATTGAAGCTTCCAAATAGCTCGAGAAGCTGCAGGAAGACTTTCAGCAGATGCAGATAGGCTATCAAAGAAGTCTAGACGAGAAAGGAAAACAATTGCAAATTTTACAAGAAATGCATAAAGATGAGCCTAAGCTGGTGGAATTTATTTCAGAATCTATTGGCTTAAATGAGCAACTACTGCAGCGACAGGAAGAGTTGGGACGTAAAATATCACAGTGGAGTCACTATTGTGAGTTGAGCGATAAAATCACCAATCAAGTGGTAGAATTGCGGAGTGACTATGATCAGAGTGACAGACGAGTGACGGAATACTTAGCTTGGCAAGATGAAGATGAAGGGAAAAGAGCAAGTGCACCCAGAATAAACGAGAATCATAAAGAATTGCTCTTTAATAAATGCGACGATCAAATCAGGCAGGCGGAACAAGCAGCAAAGACAGCGGTCACACAAGCAAGCATTCTTATCGACTGTGTAAATGAGAATTTACACAGATCCAATTTAATTGAAGAGACCACCCCGAGGTACCTACCAAATAAACTACGACTGGAAGCAGAATGGAAACAGAAGGCGCAGGAAAAGGGAAAAGCGATCCAGGCATTAAACAGGTTAAATTGGGAGTGTTACTGGGCATACTTGGTCAAGCCGCATAGTCAATGGATGACTGTGAAATTCATCATAAACGCAACCGAAAAGTTAGTGCCAGCTCTCATAGATTCTGTTTTCGCAGCCCAGCTCAACGCAGAAGTCAGCTAGCCGATTCTCCTCAAGCCCATTTTAGAAGTAGCCTTATTTTAGAATGTTGTTTTTTCTTTTAAATTAGATTAGAAAAAGGACGGTCATTTGAAAACCACATCCTAAATTTTGTAAAAACACTATTATTAGAATTAGGAAGTAGTATTTTAACCCTTCTCATGCATTTAGAGAAGGGTCCAGAAATTTGTCAAAAACGTGTCCTCGGAACATGCACTTCTGCACCCTCAAAGGAGGTTTTGATGAATGGATGGATCGAGATTTATTAATGTTTGCATTTGATGTCTGCTACTGATGTTGCACTTTTGTACTCTTAGTAGATGTTAGAACAAGTAGAGATAAATTGTTTTTGCTTGAAGCTTATGAGTAGGATTAGTCATAAATGGTACTTTTATCTCTTGGCCATTTCTGCTTATATTCTTAAAGTGATATACAGTTTTCAGTTGTTTATATGTTACTGCATGAATGTATGAGTTACCATTTGGCACTTCTGTACGGTGGAGTCATTTATTTATGTCTGATATATGAATAACTTATTATGCGATATGCTGTTCACAACTGTTTTGCCTAACTTTTTATGCAAAGTGGTTTATCTTAATTGATTTTTATTCTTATGATAGCTGAATGATCTTTATTACCAGTTATTGTTTGAAATCTCTTTAGATCGCATAATAGAAGAAATACACCTAGGGTTAGTGTAGATTAGATGTGTTGTTTCTCATTAGATTACAATAGCATAGAGTTAGTTTAGAAGTTTGAATTAAATTAGCTTTAAGTACTCTTAGATCAGCATCATCCAACTCTACACACACACACACACCCTTAGATTGGGAAACTGGTCCCATTATCCCCAGTCGGACCTGCTATACCAAACGGATAAGGAGCTGCCAACCAAGGTCCGGACCGGGTGGGTATCCCCCTTGTTGTCGACCTGATTTTCGGGGCTTCAACATATTTGGCGCTAGAAGGAGGGCCTGAACATAGTGTATGTTGGAATGATTTTCAATTGTAACATTTGAATGAGGATGACTGCTCACAAACTTCCCATTTGGAGTTGCATCCATGTTCCTACCTCTTCCAACAGTCCACCTGAAGTGGTAAGACTCTTGTCTCAGAATTTTTACTCTTACATTCACGGCGGAAGCTAGAAAATCGTGCAGAAGCCTCCCAGTTGCATCAATTCACAGCTAGGACCAATTCATCAAGACTTTCATTTTTGAATTTGATTGTTATGACTATGACCAGGTATATGATGAAATTGATTATCTACGGAAACAAGATGAATCTGTTAGAGATTTTAATATGCGATTTCATCTTAATTGTCTAAAGTACGATCTTGAAAGTGAACTCATAGATGAAGAATCTTCAGATTATGCTGAGTATTACCTGCCTCCTATGTCTGATCAAGCAGAAATTAGTTCAAGCTTTGTCTCATTTTCTTCTAATGTGTATGAGAATTCCAATTTGAATATACAAATCAGCCATGATGAAGAAAGTCCCCAAAGCCTAGGAGACATGCATACTCTAATGCAAGAAGACAAAAGCGAGAATGCTGGAGGAAAGCCTGCCTTGGAACCAGGAGATGACTTCGATACAAGGTCAGATAATATCGTTGCAAACCAACAAATGCAGATGCCAAGGTTAGAACAGCGAACTATTTCTCTTTCAAAAAGTATCAGTACACAAAGGTATGATCTAAAGCCCGATTTCTATGATGAATCTGATGAAGAAAGATTTTTCCATGATGATATTTCAAATGCATTGTTCCAGAATCACATTTTTCTCTTTATCTTGATGTTTTTAGTGATGATAATTTTTCCCCTCTCAATATTAAAGATATCTCAAAAAGTATAGAGGATTATTCAAATGAGTCATCATTAGGTTTTCAAGATAAAAAGACAGCTATGGAACATCCTTTGATCATTTTCAAACAAGAACCACTTGACCTTCCTTGTCTGAAAATATATGAAGAAAAAGAGAAATCTAGGGAAACCTGTAAAATCATGTATGATAGATACTTTGACAACGATGATGTTGTTGATTTATCCCAAGTAACTCAACAAAGCTCAGATAATGAGAGATATTCTAATTCAGAAATCATATCAGTCAATCCTCATTTCAAAGTAAAAGATCATTTGCATGATTTTACTATCCAAGACAATACCCAGATCTATGATTCATATCATGAGGAAATCCCCATGCCTGTTCACAATCATAACTTGTCTTCTGATTCACAAGACGGAATTCGAAATTGCTCGGATCCCATAATTCTGGCCAGTTCTTGTGAAAAACAAGATATTCCAAGTCAATCCTAGTTGTGCTGTAACACTATTTGTACAGATAATCATTTCTTTCTTTCTCACTTGCACTCATTTTATACAAAATCGGATTGTGTTTTAAATTTTCATACTTTTGATAGATTACTGTGGTATGTTGAGCACCTGATCAAAGAACATTCGAAAGATGTGCTACCATTTTGGAAAGCTAAACTGTGTCAAGGAAGTATATAACTTTTTCAATTCCAAGATCAATCAATATCAGACTTCCTTAGAAAACTTATTTGGCATCCAAAACACCATCAACGAAGGAAAGTACCTTTCGAAACTTGTCGGCAATTCGCGCCAATTGATAAATATCTTTCCAGGAATTTCCATCTATTCTGCATTGATTTATTTAGTGATTTACATATGGAAGCTTTCCTTTTACAAGAAATTACTAAAAGCTCAACTTCAATGCACAGTAGGTTACAAGCCATTAAAACTAAAAAATCATATTCGCAAACTGGCTTGTCATCTTTCCTATTACGAGATCATCAATCCAAAACAGAAATTCATCCTGATTTTTATGATCCAATAGGTATCCAGTTGGAAAGAAGTTTTCATGAGAAAGAGATTTCAGACAGAATTCCAACTGAAGTTACACATTCTTATTCCACATCCAACATTAACAGTCCAAAAAAAAATTTGTTCTTAACACTGATGTTTGAAAGTTACATACGTGTAGGAATAAAAATGAAGAGATGGTTCCACTGGAAATATCATTTCACCTAGTTAATTTTCTGTATATAGTTAGAATAGGAGTAGGAGTAATTTAGCTAGGTTATTAGGTTTACTTTTAATAGTTGGTATGCAAAATAAGAGAAGAGATTATCCCTATTCTGTGCATAACCCTAGGGAATGTCTACCTCTCGTTTCGTTAAATAATTTTCTCCATAACAAAATTTGCTATGGTTAACAGCATTTGACATTTACTAAAGACACCTTTTCTCTATCAAATATTTTGAACTTCTGCTTCTATAAATAGCAAATCTTTTAGAAACTTGATCTTTATTATCAATAGAACTTTAACCCAGATATGATACTAGTTTCAACTCCAAGAAATTTGAAGAAGGCAATCTTAGTGAAGAAATTGTTTTATGTTAGTACAATGAAAAGCATCAATAACAAAATAAGGATTCCCTGTAGAAACAACCATTTCCAAAAAAGCTCTATTATTGTCGTCCAGAACTTTTGTCACGTGGAATGAGTCGATCTTGCGGACAAGATAGACCTTCCTAGAATCTAAAGAAGACCTAACGACAAGCAGACCAACCAGACACTATCTTTCTCTAAATATGCTTCAATGAACAATAGCAAACAAAGGTTTTTAGGGCCTACCTTTGGTCCAACGCAAGCTTGTGGATGCCCTCGCTCCTTTGATCCAAATGAGCTCCTTTTTGCGAATCTGCAAACACAAACAAGGCAAACACATTAAATAGCACCTGAAAAACCAATTGCATAAAACATATTTAACATGAAAGTCAAGGAGTCCATGAAACAAATAACATAAGATACTTGTTGATAAAAATGAGTTTGATTGTATTAATTCAAAAGAAGAAGAACCTTACAACCTTTGCCTTGACGCTGTACAAGCTCCTCCCAGGGTCCAACAAGATGTCTCCTCTACTTTGACAAGTTTCACTCACTCTCCAATGGAACCAAGAGGTATGTGATCTCTCCTCTCAAGCTCAACCAAAGAGTCACAATTTCACCAGCATTTACCCTCAAAATGTTCATCTTCTAACCTCCCTAGTCCTCACCCCAATGCCTGTATTTATAGTGCAATGGAGGGAAGTTACTAGGTCCTCCTTCAAAGGGATAAAGCCCTCCTTCAAAGGGATAGCTCCTTTAGGCAAGGGATTAGCTCCTTCTCTTTTGGGATGCATGAACCACCTCAGAGAGAACAATCCACGTCAAAATTCCTTCTAGAAAACTCTAGAATTAACCCAAAGTGAGTTTTTTAAGATAAAAATTGCGCCTTTTGACTTTCACAGGGGTCCGCACCTACACCGTTAGGAACAGAGCGGGTAGGTACGCAGCTTTTGTACACAGAAGGTGCGGGACCGCAGGTGACCATGAGAGAAAGTGCGGAACCAGAGTTACATTGATTTTTAATGTCTTTCTCCCACTTCCAAAGCTTGATTTGAAGAGCTGAGGTCTTAGACTTGCTTAGGAGGACAGTACAAGTGATGATAGACCCATACTGACTGCAAATAATCATGGTGATGATATTTTTGTGTAACAGATTACCCCCTAAAGTGCAAAGTTTGTAGTAGATGAGGATTTCATTTATCATATAGGAAGAGTGAAGTACTTTATCATTTCGAGGATTATATTGTGGAGAGCCCAGTCGGAACCTGTAAAAAACATTCAATGCAAGATATATATATGAGATCATATCATCGCTGAGGTAGGCATTCCCATACTCAGATCAAAACTAACTAGAAAACCTATCTACTGTCTGATACAGGAATGATCTTGTAAAACATCATAAGTATAGACTCGTGTGAACACAGTATGGACGCAGCCATCTGTTTATGAATAGTCCACAACATAATGAATACAAAATTCCTCGCAGCCTGGATGGTGGAAACTAGATCCAGGGTCTTCATTTCTATATCCTGAAATAGTACGATTCTATCCATGCGAATAAATGTGTTGATGTCGAACATGGTAGAAACCACTTGATTACCAGTCAATGATGTAAACTGTTAACAAGTGTGAGAGAAACCACGAGTGATGTCAATGGCTCTCAAAGTACCCAGTACACTCCATGAGATGTGAGTAGATGTGTTGATGTCGAACATGTCACAGAATCCTTTGATCGAAAGTCAATGATGTAAACTGTCGTCAAAGGCGAGAAACCTGCCATTGAGGCATGCAGATTTCAAGGTACTGATGATTCCTAGATCATGTTTCTAGATAACGTGCTGATTTCGATAGAAAGTGATCCGTCGTAGGCAAGCCCACAACACGAAATCATAGATCAAGTTGAAGAAATTTAGTTGCAAGGACTGACTCAGGGATGGTCAAGATGGATGACAGATATTTTGCAGATGAATGGCTTATTGGCAGTGACCTCTTGAACACATAACGACACAACAGATGGCTTGGTGACAATTGACCCAAAGTTAATACCCAGAAACCGGCTGAAGACTTTCAATGTGGTTTGATCAACTATTAGGCAAAGGATTTCCCAACCCAGGTGAACAAAAGTGTCATGTTCAAGAGTGGTTACAAATTATGACAAACAGACCCATTTTCCTCTCTTTTCCCCCACCATTTCTGGCAAGTACCTCTTTATTTTTTACAAGCTTGAGGAGGATAACATTTGCTTGATTATAAGCTCATCCTTCGGATGAGTCCAACTTATTTTAGATTCAAACCCTAAGAAGGAGTGGTTCGTTCCTGTTTGTAATTGAACAGGTCATTTACTGTGAAATTTTAACGAGTCCAGTATAGGAGAAACTCGGTGTTTTTCAATTTTAGAGAGTCTGAAAAAACTTAAGAAGACTCCAGGGTTGACCTTTTTCGTAAATTTGTGTCTCCCAAGCCCGAAAAAGTATAAACTAATACTTGAGAGAACCGCTTGATCTTTTACGACCAAGGAGTACTTTTTGTTATTAGTGTCACTGACCCGAAAAAGTAAAAAAGCGATCAACGACACGTCGTTTTATAACCAATATCGAATTTCAAACGACAAAAATCCGGCAATCTTTTCATGTTTTTTACGGTCGGAAAAGAGCTGTAAGTGGACCGTCTTTTAATTCCGTTTTAACGAGTGTAAAAGAAACGCTTGGCAATCTTTTCATGTTTTAGGAGTCAGAAAAGGGCTTAAAAGATGACTCTACTTGTTTTTTTCGTTGAAAATAATAGATTTCTCCTGAACAATCCTGTATTCTGCACAAAGACACAAACATTATTCATACCTGTTTGAAATGGATAAAAATGTCATAAAATACCTTTTCAAAGTGAAACATAAACAAATTTGGAATTCATTTACTCAAAAAACTTATAAAAGGGTTTTTGACAATTCATTTTTACCGTTCGAGTTTGGGTGAGAAAATAGTGCTTTTGCTTAGAAAACTTCCCGTGAAGATTGTGGAAAATCCAACCGTCGGAATCGAGCGCCGTCTTCTCTAGGTAATCCACATCATCTTACTCTTCATTTTCAACAGTTTAGTTTTTTTATTTAGCCCCTCATTTTGTTTTTTGGGAGGGTTTTTAGGCGCAAAACCCGCGCGCGGGGGTCCGCAGGTTTACCATTGCGGACCCGCGGACCCCAAATTTTTCTCCATTGGGAAAAAGCTTGGGGTCCGCACCTTCCATGTAGACAAAGTGCGTACCCACGCACTGTGTCTAATGTGGAGGGTGCATACCCCGCCGCAAGGGTTTTGAACCCAAAATTTCTCAAAAATGGACCAACCAAAATTTTTTCTAGCAATCTAATTAATCTTTATTCTTGATGTAGAGAATATATCATGCTAGATTGGCGCGAACGGGAGCATGAGGACGTGGATACCGCCGCATGGAATCATCAGCCTTCACTTGATGCTTTGAGGGCATGCGGACTGTACAAGTTCTGGACCATTCCTGGCATGAGGGCTCAGGTAGATTTCTTACAGTGGCTGGTTGACAGGTGGAGCATCAGTGTTTCTTCATTGGCGGGCACCGGCTCGAAATCGAGCCAGAGGACATTTATTTCTTGACTAGTTTGCCTAAGAGAGGCGAGGACTTGACTCTATACGGGACTAGGCCAGGTGGCCAGTCTGTTGATAGCCTCCGGCTAGAGTACTGCAACAGCCAGGCTAAAGACAAAGGGATAGAAATAAAAACCATATCCCATCCTGAGCTCATGGTGATTGTGTTTACTGTCACCAGACTTTGCGGAGCTGCCGCATTACATGTTGCCACCGGATCCCAGATGCGTATGGCAGTTGATTGCTTTCAAGGCACCATCTTCAACTGGTGTAATGCTGTGCTGGCCAATGTAAAAGGCCAACTGACCAGCGCCAAGAGCGGACGACTAAAGACCTTTGGTTATGGTGCTTTGGTCATGAGTTTTGGCCTGGAGAGGGTTCCTATGCTGATCCCACAACATCTTACTGTTGGAGCTGGGCTTCCTCGAGAGCCCAAACTGATGCGATGGGTCACAATCATGGCCCGTCACCCGGATGAGAGGACAGAGGTTGCTCGGTTCAAACCTGAGTATTTCCAATGGTTGGAAAACCAGGTTTTTTCCATTCAGGACTTCCCTTACGCTGGGATAGATTTCCGTGGTGACCCAGACATGGCTCTTCCACCAGGAGAGCAGTGGGATGACTCAGGTAAAATCCTTTTCAACATTTTTCCAAAAAAAAAAATATTTTTGCATCGTCTCAAAAACTGATAGTAAAAATTTAAAATGCAGATGTGGGTCCACATCGACCAGCCGCTCTCCGGGCTTTCGAGAGGAAACAACCAGTTGCACCCTTGCCAGCCCCACAGGATGAATCAACAGAGGTTTTGGCCGAATTGGAGGGCCATCTTGAGCGCTTGACAGGGGATATTCCTGAGACCACTATAGACGACATTCCTTGTCGACTTCAGCGCTATGTGATTGGAGTCCCGGGACCTTTTAGGAGGTTCCTTTGCAAGGTGGCCTGGGTAGTGGTTTCTTATAGAGATCATCACCAGTGATAGGATGATCGCCTTCCGTGGGCACATGTGACATTTTGTTTTTTGTACTTATCATTTTTGCTGATCATAAGGTGTTTTTCAACCTATGATTGAAGACGATGTATTTTTTGACACACTCCTATATATATATATATATATATATATATATATATATATATATATATATATATATATATATATATATATATCACTCTTACCGGCTTATCTTGTAAATCATGTTATGGAATGGTTTTAAATTTACATGTATGATTATTGCAAATGTCTATTTAACATTCGAGGAGCAATTGCATCTGCTAATGTATTTAAAGACCTTGGAATATGCTGATATTCAATGTAATCAAACTCACGTTCCAAGAGACGCACTCTCAAAAATAATCTTAATAACACTGGATTTCTAATGGCATACACTCTATTAAGCTGTAATACAACGAGTTCAGAATCTAACCTCACTATCAAACTCCGAATCCCAAATGAAATAGAATCAGACAATAACTCAATCACTGCACTGTATTCTGCAATGTTGTTTGTTTTTTGACCGAGGCTTACCCCATGCATAGAAACTAACTCGTCAGAGGGTGAATAGATAACCCAAGCTGCGGAAGAAATGTTCCGTGTACTACGACAAGCACCATCAGCAAATCCAATGTATGTTTGGAGAGGCATCGACATCTGCAATATCAAGAGTAAAACCAAGATAAGCAGGAATAATGACGAAAAAACACTCTCTAAGCTAAGCACACTTTTTAAACTAAAACACACTTGCTAGAAAGAAAAACTAACCTAACTAAAAATCTCCATACCCATCCTTTTAAGCATAATACCTCTTCAAGTAAAGACCATTTCTGGGCTTACCTAAAGAGTCCCCGTCAAAGTCCACCAATTCATAGGCCCCTTTTGCTAGCTTTCGCTTGACAATATAGGGCCCATGCCACATAGGAACGAATTTTCCAGCACTTAATTTATCATTAGCTTGATCATACAATAACACTAGGTCTCCTTCCGAAAAATTTCGAGGGGTCACATTCCGATCATACTGAGCTTTCATACGTTTTGCGTGAGTCTCGATCTCCAATGCAGCATCACGTCGATTCTCATCTAATTGAGCTAAGTATAACAAACGCTTTTCCTCTTCGGAAGTAGCTGGAAGTAACTCGATGGCCATTTGCAGTGACGGGATTTCGCACTCAATGGGTAACACGACTTCCAAACCATAAACTAGTTGGAAAGGAGTGAACCCTGTTGATGTTTTTACTGAAGTTCGGTACGCCCAAAGCGCTGAAAATAGCATGTTGTGCCAATTCGACCGATGAATCCCAATGATTCGTCGGATCATGATAACTAAAACTTTGTTGATGGATTCAACCAGACCATTCGCTTGTGGATAATAAGGAGTTGAACTATCATGACGTAAACCAAGCTGGCCTGTAAGTTCGGTCATCATAACGTTTTGAAAATGACGTCCATGATCAGTGATTATCGCTTTTGGGACACCAAACCTAGCAATTATATGATTGAACACGAAAATTGCAGCTGTCTTGCTGTCTGCCTCGAATGTAGGCATCGCCTCGGCCCACTTAGTAAAATAATCTACCGCAAGGATGATATACGCATGCCCCCCGGCCGAGTGAGGGTTACATGTAATAAAATCGATACCCCATTTGGCAAAAGGACCAACGGAAATTATAGGGTGGAGAGGAGCCGGTGGAGTGCGCATCTTTCGATCAAAAATCTGGCAATTGTGGCATTTTCGGACTGCCGTAATGCAATCTTTAAATAAAGATGGCCAGAAGTAGCCAACGCGCAATATCTTTTGGGCTGTGGCATACCCAGACATATGACCGCCACATGCTCCAGAGTGACAGTCATTTAGAACCCTTTCAGCTTCTTCGTGAGTTAAGCAACGTCGAAAAATAGAATCCGCCCCACGGCAATAAAGAGTATCTCCAATAATTTTGGATTGTTGGCACTGGAAGCGAATTTTCCGACATTCCGACTTTGAAATTTCTGATCGAAAGGATTGGGTCTGGAGATAGATGATGATATCCCCATACCATGGATCTAAAGTGCTGATCAGAAACAAAGATTTGTCCGCAATGGGCTCCTCTGCCACAGTTTCTGTGTCAGCACGTGGGAAGTCACACATTAACTCTGCAAAAACTAAAGATTTCTTAGACTTGGATTTCTCAAACTCCAAGTTGAACTCTTGCAGGATAATGATCCATTTAGAGTACTTGCCCCCTAGCAATTGTTTGGTCAAAATGTAGATCATAGGGTTGCAATCCGAAATGACTGTAGTTTTACGTAGTAAAATGTAGTGACGAAAACGTTGGACAGCTTGAACAGCTGCCAATGCCAATTTCTCCACATGTGAGTATTTTAGCTCAGTTGGATTTAACGTGCGACTAAGGTAATATATCACATGTTCCGTTCTGAATTCATCTTCCTGAACTAAGACCAGTCCAATGGTGGAATGGGAGGCAACGAAATACAAAAAGTAATCCTGGTTGTAGGTGGGAGGATGCAACAACGGTGCATGGGTCAACGCGTGTTTGAGTGCATCAAAAGATTTCTGAGCTATCTCATCCCAAGAAAATTGAGTATTTTGTTTTAACAACCATGTAAAACCCTTTGTAACCTCCGCGTAGTTAGGAATGAATCGTCGTAAAAAGTTTGCTTTCCCCTGCAAACTTTGGGGTTGGCGAAGACTCGAAGGAGGAGGCAAATTGATAATAGCTTCGACCTTCGAGGGATCAACGCGAATGCCGGCTTTCGAAACTACAAATCCCAGCAATCGACCCGTTTCTATACAGAAGACACATTTGTGTGGGTTCAACCGAATACGATAATGCCTACACCTCATAAAGATTGCTCGTAAATGGACAAGGTGATCAGCTCGATGTAAGGAATGAGCAGGCAAGTCATCAAGATAAGGTTGCACAATGTGCTTGATGTCATGAAACGTATAAGACATCGCCCTTTGAAAAGTTGCTCCGGCATTCTTAAGCCCAAAAGGTAATTTGCAATAACCAAATGTCCCCCATGGACAAATGAAAGTCGTTTTTGGTTGATCGGCAGGTAGAATGTTGATTTGATTGTATCCGGAAAAACTGTCCATAAAGGAAAATATTTCACTGCCAGCACAATCATCAATGATTTGATCGATATAGGGAGTAGGGTAATTGTCCTTTGGACAGGCTCGATTAATGTCCCTATAGTCGATACATATTCTTATTGTTCCCTGCTTTTTGTTAACCGGAACAATATTCGATACCCAATCTGTTAACAGGATCGGATAAATGAAACCTGCTTTCAACAATTTTTCAACTTCTGCTTTGATTGCAGCTGCTTTTCGTGGGTGAATCTGACACAAACGTTGCCGGACGGGTTTAGCATCCGGGTAAGTCTTGATCTCATGAACAATAATCGCGGGATCAATTTCTGGCATTTCCTCACAGGACCAGGCAAACACGTCGCGGAATTCTTGAAATAGGGCCTTATATATTTGAATTTCGTCATCTGTACACGAGGCACCTATATGAATGTTCTCAACAATTCCGGGCTTAACCGAAATGTCAATGGGAATAGTTCGAGAGATGTTTCCCAAATTTAACTCTGAATCGGGATGTTTCATTGGATTCTGAGGTTCCTTGACATATTCAGTCGTAAAGATTGATGAGAAATCATTTTCAAAACGATCATCCTCAGGTAAAAACGAAGATCTATGATGGAGATCTTCCCATGGTAAATCATCTACACATAGTATTTCACGAATTTGCTCATTAGAGTGAACAAGTTCAGAAAACGTAGTTAAATCCGAGGTTGATGTGAAAAGTGATTCCTTATGGACCACATTCATTAAGTCAGTTTCGGTTGAAGATGGGTCGGCAAAAGACTGCACGGCTTCATAGGCAATTTCATATGGACTCAAAGGCATAGCATTACCAAATGAGTCTATCTCAGATTCAGAATGAATGATCCAAGGATCATTATAAACAATGGTGTCTGATGTAATCATATGAATGGATGCGAATGAAGACGATGTGTTGATTGGAGGAAAAGGAAAAGTTCCCAGTAAACCGGCATCTTTAACTAATCCTACTCCAACATCCTTATATGGGATAGTCGTTTTACCAACATGCTGAATACTCTCTGAAGAGGCTGGGTCGGATGAAAAGTAAGCCAACTGGTCTATTGTTATGATCTTTCCATTATGTGGAAACTTTATTACTCGAAAGACCGATGATACGACAACTGTCATAGCGTAAGACCAACTTCGACCCAAGAGAAGGTTGTAATCTAGAGGGGCATCAACCACCTCCACATCTAGATTAACGATTTTTCCTTCAACCCCTATAGGCAAATCCTGTAGAATGCCAAAAGGATGAAACCCACGGCCATCAAAGGCCTTAAGAATTGTCGGGGATTGATTTAGTGAAGGAGAACCAAGCGATCTCCAACACTGTATCGACATAATACACGTTGAGGCTCCCTCATCAATTACAGTCCGCTGAATAGGCTTGTTTTTTACTATCACTGGGATCTGGAAAGCCATTTGATGAGGGAGACGCGGTGTACTATTTTCTAGATCGAAAATTATTAGGTTCGGTTCCTGAACATCAACAGCTCCTATAGCCGACAAAAGTAATTTTCGTTGTGCTGGGCATGATTGCAGCACTTCCAAAGCCGACATTGCTGAGGGTGAAACAGCTAAATCCTCAACAATGTTATAATTTTGGGCTGCTCTCGCATGTGGATTGAAAGCAGTCTTTCGAAGTATACCCTTGGCGGGCGGTTTGATTACTAAGTCCGGTTTAGGTTTCTCGATCTGTAGTGGATCGGAACCGGGAGTTGAGGTTGATGGATTAGAATGAGAAGATTCTGCTTCTTTGCCATCAACAGGACTCTTACTACCATAATCTTGCGATCGAGTCGCAATCCTTACATGGGACATCATCAATATGGGTTCTTCATTGGCACTCGAGGATGAACCTATCATCTTACTGTCTTGACTTGGAAATGGATCCTTCAAGATAGCAGGAGTTTGGGAACGTTTGACGATCTTCGCAACCTCTGCACGATGAGGGCAGTCTCTTGTAAAATGATCTTCGTCACAAATGAGACATGGATAACGAGGTTTGCGTTTTTCATCTTTGGATTCCGCTTTTTCAGGTTTCTCCTTTGAATCTTTGTCCGTTTTATTCTTCTTCTTTCCTTTCTTCTTTCCACCATTTTTTGATTTAGCTGTAGATGACTCTACAACGTGAATATCGGCGGAAATTTCTGTAGAAGAATCTCCTGTTGGGGAATCAGGCAAGGTTATGATAGGAGAAGAATTCTTGGAAGACTTCTTCTTACTTTTAGTGTTAACCGTACCAATCATACCGTCAACGGCATGAGATCCCGAAGGAGCTGCAGCAATTTGATTTGACTTGGGAAGATCGGGGATCTTTTCGTGTAACGTACCTGACTGAGTATAGACCAAGTCAAGGTACTGTGCTTGAGCAATCACTTGCTCCTCAGTAACAACTCCGGCTTTAGCAACATCCTCAGTGATCTTTGGCAACAAAGATTTTACAAACCACTCAGCCAAAATCTGATCCGGAATAAATACCTTCACTAAACGCCGTCGACGTCTCCATTCATGAATATGATCGGAAATATAAGTGGACGTCGATTGCTTTAACGAAGTTAGTAGTTCCGTGCCATTGTCATATCTGACCGGCAATTGAAAATGTGTTAAAAACGAGGTAGCTAACTGACTAAAATTATAAAAAGTGCCTCGCGGTAACTCAATGTACCACTTGGCCGCGAGACCAATCAGAGTGCGCTGGAAAAGTCTAAGACAGATCGAATTGTCTGAAATAGAGTTAGACGCACACCAGAGGTGGTAAGTCATCACATGATTCGACGGGTCCTCTCCTGATTTACCTTCAAACTTGGGAATGTCACTGGGCAACTTATTCGGCATTGGCGGCCAAAACGGAAGATAATTAATTGGATCGTTCATTAGGCGCGACAAATCAGGCAAGTCCAAAGTTGCGATAAACGGTAACTGCCGATTAGGATCCCTAAAATTATGGGTCATGAGACCAGCCCTAGGAGGAGGATATCTGGGATAACTTGGGATAGGAATTGCATTCGGGATATTGTATGCTCCCGGAAAACCAGGATTAACCAGACCGTACTGGGGTTGTTGAGGTTGTTGATAAGTGTACCCAGGGTACGGTTGATACTGATAGACTGGCTGCTGAACAGCAGGACCGAATTGGTACTGTCCCTGGTACGGTTGATAAGTGAACTGTGGTTGACTTGTGACAACCGTACTTAAACCAGGTTGTCCTACAGGTATTTGAACCATAGTTTGAATTGTAGATCTAGACGGTGGTAAAGATGTCTGAGGAGTAGATACAGGAACAGTAGAAACCGGAGCTGTCGATACCCCAGAAGTAGGTGGGGTAGATTGAACAGATGTTTCGGTAGTTGCAACAGTCGTTTGAGATGGAGTACGAGGCGCAGTAGGCCCAGACTGAGAAACTACCGAAGGTACAGAAGTTTGAATGTTAGACTGGACTGGTTGCTGGGGTGAACCAGAAACTAAGGGTTGTCCAGTTTGAGATGACAACTGTACACTTGGCTGCAACACCTGTTGAGTTTGCGATGGATCCCACACTAAGTTCATTCCGGGGTACGGACCCATTACAGGTTGAGGATATGGGGGACCATAACCAGGTTGAGGGTAGGATTGATAATTGAAAGGTACATTTCCCATTCCTTGAACATAAGATTGACCTTGGGGTGGTTGGAAACCTTGGTTCGAGTACTGACCTTGGGGTTGATACCCTTGAGGCACGTACTGATACTGAGGTTGACCTTGAGGTATAAATTGATACTAGGGTTGACCTTGGGGTACATATTGAGTCTGGGGTTGACCTTGAGGAACGTATTGTACCGTAGGCACATATTGTCCTTGAGGTTGCCCCCCAGATGCAAATTGTGTACCTTGAGGTTGCCCCCCAGGCGTTAATTGAGGCTGCCCCCCAGGCAGTAACTGGCCACCTTGAGGTTGAGAATTGGGAATAGAACCTGACATCATAAGAATGTCTTCTACGCTCAACAGCTTATTACCATTGTTTCCAGTTAATAACCCATGTTCAATGGGTTGAGGAGATGCTCCCGCAAAAGTACCAGAAAGTGACTGATACCCAGAGGGAACAGAAGGACCGCCGTACAAAAAGGATTCAGGCGATTGAGTAAACATGGACGACTGACCAGACATATTTACAGGAGTATAAAAACCTCTAGGATGATAAGGAGCACGAGGTGGAGAAAAACTTAACCCTGGGTTTTCCAAATAATTAGTTAAAGAAAGATACCAAGTAGTACTCCTTGGTGGACTGTAAAAAATGGATTCACGCTCCCTTAGATCAATAACAGGTTGATTTTCAGGGATAGGGATGCCTACTTCTTCTTCCGGAGCAAGTTCTTCAATAGTTATCAAACCAGAAGGAAGATTTTCGGTGATTACTCTTTCTACCCTAGGTGAATTAGGACCACTAAAAGTTGGAGAGACAAACCCCGATGTTGGAGTAATAGGTTCAGATATCTCAGGTTCTTCACCTATATCACTGCTAGATGAAAAGCTACCAGCAAGTTCAGAAACTGAAATAGACTCAAGATTATAGCCTGTTACTAGAGTTTGGTAATCAGGATGTACAACCAATGGAGACTCTCCTTCTTCAGGTGACCCAACTTTACTGCCACTAGGAGTTACAAGGACTTTCAAGCCTTCAAGCTGGCTCTGGACTTCTTCAGGAGGTTGGCCCCGAAGTCTACGGGACTTCCTCAGTAAATTAGCCACGGTTACTAACTCAGGAGACTGGCCCCGAAGTCGACGGGACTGTCTTGGTAATTCAGCCACAGTTAAAAACTTTAACTACTTCACAAGAAAACAAAGTAAAATCTCAATGAAAACCACCTAATGTCTCTAAATAACCAAACAAATTTGAAGCACACGCCTAAAGAATATAGAGATCAAACACACACAAACAGTAACTTTCCGGACCGAAAACACTAGTTGGTGATGAAGTCCAACGTCGCAGAATTCAGTACAGAAATGGCGGTTGGAACAGTTACCCCGGCAACCTGCTTAATGAATAGACTGGACCAAGTTCCTCCACTTAACCGTCTCGAGTGAAGCGAACCCCCCAGAAAATCCAAGTGAGTCTAGCCAACGTCTGCCCCAAGTACAGTGGGATCTTCCCACCACTGTCACCTTAGGAAGATGTTATATACCTAGGGGGGGATAATATGGGGTACCAAGGGAGGTACCCAAGGTAATAATGTAATAATGGGATGGGCCATAGTAATAAATAATGTGGTTAACCCATGTCATGTAAGGGACCACAAGTAGTTAATAATAATGTAATGGGCCCATGGTATTAGTTGATGGTATGAGGGAACCATGGTAATGACCCATGGTATTGTATGTATGAGGCCTATAGAGAGGCTAGAGACTCCACATGGAGGGATATGAAGATGAAGAGAAGTATTATTGTATGAACAAGCATATGGCTTGTGGAGTGTTCTCCTTCCTTAAGGAGTGAATGTATGGTGTTGCCCTACCATAAGGGTTTTGATAAGAAAGAAAATCATTTCTATCTATTTTGATCTTGTTATTTCTTGGGTTTAGTCTATTATCATAATATCTTTGGATCAGATATACAACAATTGGTATCAGAGCTACAACAATTGGTATCAGAGCTACAACAATTGGTATTAGATCCACAACAAGTGGTATCAGAGCTATATTTTCATATTAGATCTATTGTATTTCCGGGTTAGATCTACAACAGAAGAATCCTAAAGAATATGGTCACTAAGGCTACCAACTGAGACAAATACACCTGGGGGAACAGTCTACGATCCGATACGCATGCAAGGGCAGAGTAGCAAGCTCAATCCCCTTGAAGGCTCCTTGACGTAATCCAAGGTTTACCAACAAGTGACCCCAGGCTCCTCGACAATGGCTAATCCGAGGTTTACCGTTTTTAATACGTGAATATCTGGCATCGTTCCCAATGAGGAAGGATTGATTCCCACACTGGTTCGGACATGATCTCGTGCTTCTCCTTTAAGAGGATCTTTCCCAGAGCATAAATGCAACAATTGGATTTCTTCCTACCACAAGATTTAGCTACTTGTTTGTTTTACTTGTCTTGGAGAGTTAATTACTCTCCTACTCCAAGAAACTAGCCTAAGATAAGTTGGTGTATCAGAGCCCTAGAAATAAAATGTTACTAAGTGAATTTTACTTTAAGCGTTAATTTTAGTGGTTGTTGTTTAAGTCAAGAGGTGGTGGAGATGAAACTCGTGGTGTAAAGACTCGAATCGAAATCACTAAAAAGATGCACCTAAGATGATTTAAACAATCTTTTCTCTTCGATGAACTTCTAAACTAAGAAAGAGTTTGAGAATGCAAATACTTTGTAAACACAAATCTTTCTCAATTAAACAAATTAAAAGAAGAGCTTTTCCCTTTCCAAAGCACTCAAAAACGAGACAACTAGCTATTTCACACAAATTTCCCTTTTCTTTTCAAAGTACTCAATCACTACAAAAACAAACTTTTCCAAAAGAGATTTTTTTATATTTTGTAAATAAAACACTCAAAACTAATGAAAATGACTAACTTTGAGAGCTACAAACTATAAAAAGCTACTTGAAGTCAAAGCCTACTAAAATTCTTTTTGAGGATGTTTTACTTAGCTAAATGTGAGCTAAGGACTAATTTATGCAGAATCAAAATTAGTCAAAAAACAACCAATCTTTCGTTTTCTTTTTGTAAAAAATGAAAATTCCAAACTTTCAACTACAAGCTTTTCAAAATTTTGAAATGAGAAAACTCAAAGCGAATTCCTCAACAAGGGGAGATTTCATAAATGGTTAGACTCACAAGAAGACCAGTAGGCACCAAGGTAATCTGAGGTCCCTAGGGCTTCTAAGCTCAGAGCCACTACACAACCAAAAACGAAAAACGAACCCAACAAGCAAAATTCCTAGGAATTCCACCTAAAACCCTAATGCTAATGAAATCAAACCAAGGAAAGTTTTTGACAGGGAGCAAGCAGGTCTGGGCAATGGCTAAAACCTATAAACAAATTCTAAACTGATAAAAAGAGGAAAATTTAAAATTTTTCAAGTTTTTGACAGGGTACGTAGGCAACCTGTTTACACAGGTGCGTCTACACTCTGTGCACAAAGGAAAAGTGTGTACAGGTACACACTGTGCCTAACTCAGAGGGTGCGTACCTCTCCCAAAACTATGAAAAATGAAAACTAACTCAAAATTAACTAAATTCACCCAATCCCACAATCATCAGGTCAAAAACAGAAACAGGAAATAGCATTTCTCAGGTCAAAGTAAAAACAAAGAAAACAATCAAGTCCCCAGCGGAGTCGCCATTTTGTCATGCAGAATGAGTCGATCTTGCGGACAAGATAGACCTTCCTAGAATCTAAAGAAGAGCTAACGACAAGCAGACCAACCAGACACTATCTTTCTCTAAATATGCTTCAATGAACAATAGTAAACAAAGGTTTTCAGGGCCTACCTTTGGTCCAATGCAAGCTTGTGGATGCCCTCGCTCCTTTGATCCAAATGAGCTCCTTTTCGCGAATCTGCAAACACAAACAAGGCAAACACATTAAATAGCACCTGAAAAACCAATTGCATAAAACATATTTAACATGAAAGTCAAGGAGTCCATGAAACAAATAACATAAGATACTTGTTGAGAAAATTGAGTTTGATTGTATTAATTCAAAAGAAGAAGAACCTTACAACCTTTGCCTTGATGCTGTACAAGCTCCTCCCAGGGTCCAACAAGATGTCTCCTCTACTTTGACAAGTTTCACTCACTCTCCAATGGAACCAAGAGGTATGTGATCTCTCCTCTCAAGCTCAACCAAAGAGTCTCAATTTCACCAGCATTTACCCTCAAAATGTTCAGCTTCTAACCTCCCTAGTCCTCACCCCAATGCCTGTATTTATAGTGCAATGGAGGGAAGTTACTAGGTCCTCCTTCAAAGGGATAAAGCCCTCCTTCAAAGGGATATCTCCTTTAGTCAAGGGATTAGCTCCTTCTCTTTTGGGATGCATGAACCACCTCAGAGCGAAGAATCCACGTCAAAATTCCTTCTAGAAAACTCTAGAATTAACCCAAAGTGAGTTTTTTAAGATAAAAATTGCGCCTTTTGACTTTCAGAGGGGTCCGCACCTACACCGTTAGGAACAGAGCGGGTAGGTACGTAGCTTTTGTACATAGAAGGTGCGGGACCGTAGGTGACCATGAGAGAAAGTGCAGAACCAGAGTTACATTGATTTTTAATGTCTTTCTCCCACTTCCAAAGCTTGATTTGAAGAGCTGAGGTCTTAGACTTGCTTAGGAGGACAGTACAAGTGATGATAGACCCATACTGACTGCAAATAATCATGGTGACGATATTTTTGTGTAACAACTTTCTTAAGGAAAAAATTGACTTCCTCCCTGCTAAAGGAAATCGCAGCATTCAGAGGAACAATCCGAGAAAACACTATATCTCAAAGAATAAGAGGTCTCATCACGAGCCGGCTTATCATGATCACAGATATTATAACTTGCTGACTTTGCCAATATTGTCCACCAAAACAGGGCAACGACTCAAGATTGTTGCAATCAAAAGACAAGGGGTCTCATCACGAGCCAGCTTGTTCAACAAAAGTGTAAATCAAGTGAATGACTGTGTCATAATTTGGCCACCAAACCAAGACATTGTTCTTTAGAGAATAAAAAAGGAAAAAAGTGTCAAAATGGGTTTTTCTCTGAAAAGTTGTAAATAGCCTTAAGCAGGATAAAGGATCATTACTGGGTAATAGGTAACCCTGTCGAGGCTATGGATGCCTGTTGGCAGCAGAGGCTCTACCTGCGGCAAAGGAGCATATTTAAAAGGCTATTACACAGGGAAGAATTTATTTTAATTTTCACAAGACCAAGTAATGGCTGATGTAAATGCAAGGACAAGCTGAGGATGCAAGTAATTAAAATAGAAAGAGGTTGAAACAAAATATCATTGACAGTTTGAAGTATAGTATGCTTTATCTTTTTATAATAAAGTTTAAGTTCTCTGAGAAAATTTTTTGTTTCGGAAGTTTGAAAATGTCAATAGAAGATCAGAGATAACTAGTTCTCCCAAGTGAATCTCCAATTGTTGTGGCCAGCAACACCCCCCCCCCCTTGTTCATTTAAGTGTTGTCCAAAATACTAAATGAATGGGGACCCTTAGTTAAATTTTAGAGAAAGAGCAAGAATTTCCTTTCTTCAAAATAAGGTTACCATCATAAGCTCAGAAAGGTCTTTTGAATATTTTTAACCTAGGTCTATGATAAGGGAAATGTCTTTAAAGCCACGTTACAAAAAAGATAGGAAATGCCTCCATTTCTCTATAAAATCGGTATGTGCAAGACTCTCGTGTTAAGCATAATATTGCATCGCAATAAAGTAATACTCATAAGGAAAAAACTTCAAGATTTACCTATTTGCAATAACATCGATGGCAAGATCGCATATCGCAGAAATGAGCTAACAAGATTCGGCAAACATTAAACTTCTGCGACCTGCGATGTTGCGATCGCTGCGATATTATATTCGCGCGATCTGCGATGGTGCAATCTGCAATGGTGCGATTTGTGATGGCGCGATCTGCGATGTTACGTAAGCAAATCATAAATCACTTCATCACGAATCCTTCGGGCACGCTATTCAAAGAAAAGCCACTTACCATAATCTGACTCAAGATCATGCCCTTTTAATGATAGTAAATGAATTAGTTGTCAGCTATTAAATGAAATGAAGACGCGTGCTTTTGTAAAGAATTACTTCACGTAAGGTGGCATATTTGATATATCTATTGCATTTAAAACTCTCCCATAACATTTCTTGATCAGTCATTTCCATTTCACTCGTAATCTGCAGGAACGAAGAGCTAAGACGATTCAAAGCCAAACGCAGGAAGAAATGGGAAAGAAAATAAAGCTCAAGGCTCTGAGGCGAAGGAAAAGATGAAGGAGATGGCGCCTTTGTATACAGACACAGCCTGTAATAGAGACGCAGGGATATCGACATGGGAAAGCATGTACAGGCTGCTTGAAGAAGAAAATCCTAGAATAATGAAGGTTGATGCTATCGCGGGCTCACAACGCTCTTCCGAGGCGTCCTTAGAGGAGCTAGCATGTTCATTTCTTCACCGGATAGCAGCAAGGCCCAAAATTCTACCATATACGGATATGATCAAGTGGATACTTGACAATGAAGAGATGAACAACAGACAATTCAAGGTTCAAGGACATGGGCTCATCGGATCATTCGCTGCGCAAGATTTAAAGCTTATGTATCATCTTCCTGAACCGCAGGCGACTTACAATGCACAATTCGTTAAGAAATTTGCGGCAGAAAACCCAAACCTAGCAGAGACCACCAAATATTGGTCCTGAAAAGAGGAGCTGCTCAAAAAAGATAAAAACGATATGTACAGCACTGGTTCCCTCACCTCTCCGTATTGTTTTGCTGCGGCCATGCTTTGTAGATTGTTTGGGATGCCGGATATCAATAAGTTTTCCTCTTAATGGCTACCATTAATAGATGCTGCCACAAATGCCGATATTATGGATTGGGCCAAGATCTTTTCTGATAATCTATACATGGCTATTATCAATTACCAGTCTAAAAGATCCTTGTCTCAAAGGATCTATCCTCCTTTTTATCTGTCCACATATGTTATGGATTCTATTTGTTATGTGTCTAAATTTCCCACTATGTGTTGGAAATGGACTACCCAGGACCCATTACCTATCCATGTTTATCATAAGGTATTATGGGATTCTCATTTCGTCCCACACTTCTACCAGATTTGTCACGGGCTTATCTTACCCTTGTATAGAATGATGTATGATGAAGACCCCTCGAGGTGCTCACCCGAGGCACAGATAGACATCATCCCCATCACAAGATGGTTCGGGGAAGAATGGTTCACCTATATTAGAGTGTTTGGAAGCACTGTACCTCCACATGTCCTGCCTCTATATATCCCCGATAAACTTTTTGCACGGGAAATTGCATATCAAACCTGTTCAGAAGGCGGCCTGACCAAAGACCTAAAAGACAAAAAGAAGGCCATATGGCCTCAGTTTCCTATAGCTTGTGGGGCCTTTTCATTGTTCGATGTAGGACACGCTTTCACTGAAGTGGAGAATGTGACGTGTCTACAATTATTTAAATTCCCAGCAAGGCCATTTGACCCAAATGATGTTGCCCAAGGTTTCACAACGAACGTCAAAATAAAAGTATTCATTGGAAAGAAAGGTTTGTTTGATGATTTGTTTCAGAGTAGAAGCTCACTCCAGGAAATTTTGCGGGAAGCTCGGTCGAAGTTGTCTCCAGATGACCTCTAAAGATTCATGTTATACAGGGAAAGAAGGTTGGCGAGTGTTCCTCTAGAGAAGCTGCGACTGCCTGCCAGAGAACCAACTCCAAGTGTTAGCCTCAGTGGAAACTCTAGCACTTCTAGATCTAAATCTAACACTGCGCAAAGAGTGCTTGAAAATTCTAAAGGGTCTGGAAGCGACCAAGGAAAAAATGAAGAAACAACTAAAGATACAGCTCAGTCAAGTGCAATGTCGCAACAGCAGGTTATCGCCTCCCCGCCAAGAAATGTCCCCCTTCCTGTCATTGAAGCGCCACTCGTCACAACTGAACTGGACAAAGAATGGGAAACCTTCAATGAGCTGATCAATCTTGAAGGGCAAGCCCCAAGAACACCTGTGAACAATACACAGGTAGTGCAAGAAGTGGTTTCGACCATAGTCAGCAGTGTCATAGAAACGGAGCACATTCCTATCGCTACACCTTCTAAGCTTCTACTTAATGTAGAAGAAATTCCCCCACTGGATGTATTCTATAGTCCCCAACATAAAGCAGTTGTAAGGAGACAGAGGAAGAAAAGAAAACTAGAAAATACACTGTCACAAGATGCTGAACATTTAGACGTCTTATGGAAAGACCCCAACAATAACCCAACTGAAAATCTCACTAAGTTATCTCAGATCGCAGGAGCATATGCTTCTGCAACTATTGACAAGGCATCGGAAGTTCAACAACTATTGAAAGAACAAGAAGATCAAATACAGCTACTACAACGACAGTTGCAACAAGCCAATGCTAATATTGAAGCTTCCAAACAGCTCGAGAAGCTGCAGGAAGACTTTCAGCAGATGCAGATAGGCTATCAAAGAAGTCTAGACGAGAAAGGAAAACAATTGAAAATTTTACAAGAAATGCATAAATATGAGCCTAATCTGGCGAATTTATTTCAGAATCTATTGGCTTAAATGAGCAACTACTGCAGCAACAGGAAGAGTTGGGATGTAAAATATCACAGTGGAGTCACTATTGCGAGTTGAGCAATAAAATCACCAATCAAGT
The DNA here is from genome assembly GCA_031772625.1 of Pinus tabuliformis. NCBI lineage: Eukaryota > Viridiplantae > Streptophyta > Pinopsida > Pinales > Pinaceae > Pinus > Pinus tabuliformis. The sequence continues at coordinate 148,610,498 of CM062814.1, forward strand.
GGTAGACTTTCGGAGTGACTATGATCAGAGTGACAGACGAGTGAAGGAATACTTAGCTTGGCAAGATGAAGATGAAGGGAAAAGAGCAAGTGCACCCAGAATAAACGAGAATCATAAAGAATTGCTCTTTAATAAATGGGACGATCAAATCAGGCAGGTGGAACAAGCAGCGGAGACAGCGGCCACACAAGCAAGCATTCTTATCGACTGTGTAAATGAGAATTTACACAGAGCAAATTTAATCGAAGAGACCACCCTGGGGTACCTACCAAATAAACTACGACTGGAAGTAGAATGGAAACAGAAGGCGCAGGAAAAGGGAAAAGCGATCCAGGCATTAAACATGTTAAATTGGGAGTGTTACTGGGCATACTTGGTCAAGCCGCATAGTCAATGGATAACTGTGAAATTCATCATAAACACGGCCGAAAAAGTAGTGCCAGCTCTCATAGATTCTTTTTTCGCAGCCCAGCTCAGCGCAGAAGTCAGCCAGCCGACTCTCCTCAAGCCCATGATGAACACTTGCAGCTTTAAAGACCAAGTTCAGAAGTAGCCTTATTTTAGAATGTTGTTTTTTCTTTTAAATTAGATTAGAAAAAGGACGGTCATTTGAAAACCGCATCCTAAATTTTGTAAAAACACTATTATTAGAATTAGGAAGTAGTATTTTAACCCTTCTCATGCATTTAGAGAAGGGTCCAGAAATTTGTCAAAAACTTGTCCTCGGAACATGCACTTCTGCACCCTCAGAGGAGGTTTTGATGAATGGATGGATCGAGATTTATTAATGTTTGCATTTGATGTCTGCTACTGATGTTGCACTTTTGTACTCTTAGTAGATGTTAGAACAAGTAGAGATAAATCGTTTTTGCTTGAAGCTTATGAGTACGATTAGTCATAAATGGTACTTTTATCTCTTGGCCATTTCTTCTTATATTCTTAAAGTGATATATAGTTTTCAGTTGTTTATATGTTACTTCATGAATGTATGAGTTACCATTTGGCACTTCTATATGGTGGAGTCATTTATTTATGTCTGATATATGAATAACTTATTATGCGATATGCTATTCACAACTGTTTTGCCTAACTTTTTATGCAAAGTGGTTTATCTTAATTGATTTCTATTCTTATGATAGCTGAATGATCTTTATTACCAGTTATTGTTTTAAATCTCTTTAGATCGCATAATAGAAGAAATACACCCCGGGTTAGCGTAGATTAGATGTGTTGTTTCTCATTAGATTACAATAGCATAGAGTTAGTTTAGAAGTTTGAATTAAATTAGCTTTAAGTACTCTTAGATCAGCATCATCCAACTCTACACACATACACACACCCTTAGATTGGGAAACTGGTCCCATTATCCCCAGTTGGACCCGCTATACCAAATGGATAAGGAGCTGCCAACCAAGGTCTGGACCAGGTGGGTATCCCCTTGTTGTAAACCCGATTTTCGAGGCTTCAACAGAGCTCTAGGGAAGAACCTCTGGAGTCATCTGACGACCATAAGCACCTGCGAATCTACAACTTAGAATTTTCCTGCTTTGCCTAAGGTCATGATGCCTGATTACATGGTTTATGAGGTTCAACCTTGTGGCTCCTATGACCTCAAAATTTGACAACGAAATGAATGGAATGTGATTGCTATGGAGTGATCCTCTAGCCCTTGGGCTTAATCATAGTGATTATATTATATATAATATGTTGTGGTTTAGTACCCAAGCCCTAAGAATACTTTGGCTCAGTTCCCACTCGCTCTATATGGATAGGTTGAACCCGATGGTTTTTCAAGGGAATTTCCTTTTGCGTCCATTATATATATATATATATATATATATATATATATATATATATATATATATATATATATATATATATATATATATAACCAACGCTATCCCTCTTGAGCTTATGGGTAAAAACTAGGCCAATAATCAAAACATTTTTAAAGTAGATATTTATATGACATGGTAGAGGGGGGAGTAGATAAATTCTAGTTTTGAATTTAATCAACCCATTTTTAATAGGCCTATACTACCTACTTTCCTTACTTTCAAAATGTTGATGAAATTTCTCTTTCAACTACTAACACCTTTCATCTTGCTTCCCAATATTTCTGATCCTTGCCTCAATATCGGTTCCATAGGAACTTATAGCTGGTATATGATGCATTTATACTCTCTTGCTAAGTGCATCAGCTACTCTGTTCTCCTTACCTTTTATATATTTGATTTCAAAGTCAAATTAACAAAGCATGGCTATCTGTCTAGCTTTCCATGCATTTCACTTTGTTTGTTCAAACAAATATTTCAGCCCTCCATTATTAGTCATTAGATTAAATTGTCTACTGAGCAAGTAGTGTCTCCACATCTTCAGGGCATGAAGGATGGTATCCAATTCTAGATCATGAGTTAATAAGTCTCCACCAAGTCCCTCCTTTTAGGAATCCATGCACACTATCGAACCCTTTTTAGGACCTACTATTCTTAGCACTTGTGCATTAGTTAACAACTACTTAAGTTGGTTGAATCTTGCAACACAATCATCTATCCATTCAAACTTCTTTCCTTTCTTCTACAAAGAAATAATTGGACAACCAATCTTGGATATTTTTTTCGTAAATATCTTGAAATAGCTATCCAATCCCATCAAGGACCTAACTTTAGTGACATTCTTAGGTGTTAGCAATTCCATGATTACTTTGACCTTCTTGGGATCAACTGCTACTCCCTCTCTTGAGACAATGTGTCCCAAGTAATGAATTTGTGAATGAAATAAATTAAAATTACTAAGTTTTTCATAAAACTTATCCTCTTTTATGCATTTTATTATGACAACCAGATGTTCTTCATGCTCCTCCTTGGCATATGAATAGAAAAAAATGTCATTAATGAAGACTATGACAAACTTATCCAAATAAGGGCACAACACATTGTTCATAAAGCACATAAAAGTTGCAAGCACATTGGTAATTCCAAAGGGAACTATAGCAAATTTATAATGTACACACCTCATTCTAAAGGTTGTTTTATGGGTTTTCTCATCCTTTATATGCACCTGATGATAACCTGATCTCAGATTAATTTCAGACAAGTTTGTTGCTCCTCTTAATTGGTCTAATAAACAATCAATCTGGGGAAATTGATACTTGTTCTTAATGGTCACCTTTTTCAGTTTCCTATAATCAATGCACAACCAAGGTGTTCCATATTTCTTCTTAACAAATAGAACTATTGCTCCCCATGGAGACACACTTGGCCTTACGTAGCCCTTGTCCAACATATCTTTGAGTCGTAGGTTCAAATCAACATATTTTGGAGTGCTCATTTTATACGAAGCTTTGGATGTTGGAGCTACCCCTAGCACTAATTCGATGGAAAAGTCCACTTCTCAGTGAGGAGATAAATTATGAATTTCTTCAAGAATTACATATGAAAATGGTTGTAAAATAGGGTAATTCCTCAGGATACCACTATCATCATTCATAGTGCTACAATTAGCTTCATCGTTGTTGGATATTTTTGCAACAAATAAAACACATTACTTTCTATGACTTCTCATGGCTTACATGGATGAAATTAATCTCATTGGTGTGGGTTTTTAATTTTCATGCAATATATCCTATGCTTTCCAACTTCATCTAGGCATTCAATGGTGTTCTCAAAGAAGCTTACCTTGGTTCGATGAACATATAACCAATCCATGCCCAATAATACATTATATATCCTAACGGAAAGACATTTAGGTTTTCCATTGTAGGCATACCATTTAATTTGATTGGGAAAGACTTCACCTAATACTCCCCTCTTCATTTTGTCCCTATGGCTAGTTGAACTATCCAAGGATCATCATTTGCTTCCTTCTTTAGTGCGCATTTCTCAACAACAATGATACTGATGTAACTAAAATTTAAACTAGGGTTAATTAAAATTGAAATGTTTTGGTCATGGAGCATACCTTCCATCTCTATAATCGCTTCCTGGTGATCATATTGGTCATTCACTGCTATGTAAATTCTAGGCACATTTTGATCCACATCCTAGACTATCTCTAACTCCTGCACATTATATAATCTTGGGCCAACTTACTTGTGCTATGGGAAATATTTCCTTAGGTGATTTCTTCCACAAGACTATCACTTATATGGAACCTTATCATAAATTTTTGCTTCATCTTGAGTAGAATAACCTCTGATAGTAGTGCTAAACTTATGTTGGTTTTATTGGTTAACATGGGTTTCACTAGCTCCCTTGATTGCCATTTTCCTTTCCTCTTTAAACTTGGAATTTTATTAGAATTTCCAATCTAATTTATATTTAGGCCTGAAACTAGACTGTTCATAGCAGTGCTTCATTTTGTATATTTCATCCTCTAGTGGCTTGGGCTCATCAAACTCAATTCTATCCTTGAAAGGATGTCGCAGTTTGATGGCATACCTCTGAATCTTTGCTTTCTCTTCCTTAAGGCAGGGAACATACCTGAGCAACTATAGGAATTTGGTGGTGTACTCATCATATATCATTTGTCCCAATATGAGCTCAAATAACTCCTTAGCCTTGCTATCAAAGTATCTCTCAGATAAATATCTACTCTTGAAACACTCCTTAAAATCCTTCCAGGACAATTATTCTTCCGTTATTCCCTTTACATTTTTCATATATTCCCACCATATATAGCCATTTCCTCTTAGGCTGAAAGTAGCTACCTTTTACTTTATGTTTTCAAAATAATCGTGGATTCATAATAAATTCTTCATTCCAAATAGTCAGGCTTCAACATCCTATACTTTCCTCATTTCACCATAAAAAGTAGGAGGCTCTACCTTTTGAAACTCCTCTGGTATATTCTCTCTTTCCCTTATTCTCCCATAATGATTATCATAGTGATGATGATGTGGTCTTCTATGAATGTCCTCATGCCACTGCTCATGGGTGATCAAGTTCCCTTTTGGGGTAATTAATAGAGTTCCTCCTTTGACAATGTCCTCACTAGACAATAAATGCCTATTCCTAGATCTACTCTCATTTTCCCCATTAGTTCTTTCTTCCTGCCCTAATGGGCTTTGCATGTCTCTATGGCTGGTCCCTAACGCATGTTTCCTCTATCTTTGTAGCTCTGATAGGTTTTGCAGTATGATTTCATTAACTTCATCTTACTTTTCTTGCACTCTAAAAACCCTCTCACTGTCAACTTTACAACTCACTATTTCTTCTCTGAAGCTTCTCATTATGTCCATCCAATCAGGAGAGTCTACTCATCCTCACTGTTCAACTGATATTTCCTCTTCATGCCCATGTGGTGACCAGTCAAAGCTATACTACATCACTTTACTATTTTGACCTTGGTTTGTTGGTTTTATATTGTACCAGCCTTTATTATTCAAGTGGTCTTTAAACTTCATGTGTTGTTATGAACACACAAAACCATTAGATTGTAGAACATCTTAATGCATAATAAATGTTATCACCTTAACTTGTTCATGCAAATATGTTGGTGCATATCTAGTTGCAATGTTACACGTTGATTAGCACAATAATATCAATAAAATTAAATACATTGATATTGTCGTGTCACAAGCATATAAAGACACAATCCATTCACAGCAACACTCAAGTTTCTAACACATATCATGAGGCTTTAATACCTCACCAAATCTTCAAGCTCCAGTGTTGAACCTTCACTTGGTTACTCCTGTGATAGAGCCCATCCAATCCAATTGTTGAACCTAAAATATTTAATACCACACTATAACATACCCCTACTAAACCTAACCCAAACCAAGGGAAGAAGGAGGTAGTAACTAGGTTGACCCAATCTCCATGGTCCAATCATGGAAATGGGGTCTAAATTTTTTAACTGACTCCAACCATCTCGAAACAGAAAATGGATGAAATCATTGCATTTTTCTCATCGAGAAATTTCCAACAATATAATTATTTCTTCTATTGAACCCCTGGATCTAAAGATATGACCATCCCAATATTAGCCATTTAATTAGTACCACATCACTGACCTATCATGTGATGGAAATGTGGTCCCCACGTAGCAATACCATTCAACCTCTCACCTCCACATGGTAGTGTTACTGTAGTTTCTAACACAATCGTCCTGATCACATAATATCCCACTATATAGCGGAAATGGACTAATCCATACATATATGCACTATGACGGGTATTGCGGGTGTTGGCCCCTCTAAAGACAAATCACCTTGAAAACACTCTCCCCGGAAATATATCTTGCCGCTTGCCATTGTTCCTTCCAAGGATGACCCTTCTCGGATTACATGGAGCTTTCCATATCGACCAACACTTCAACATGGCTCATCCAATCACATGGTATGCTCTCCTTTTTACCTATACTAGTGGGCTCTGTCATCCCACATCAACCCAAGAATAATACCCCAACAATTTTATACCATGTTCTAGTTTGAAACCTTCGGGGTCTAGGGTCTGGGGTGTTATCATCCTTTGTCACTCTACATTTATGGACGATTTACCACGTAACCTTTGAGCCCCTAGCTATTCATGGCTTTCCCATTATGTGAGATTGTATGTCTTTCCCTACTTTATGTGCCCACTCAAAGGCCCACCATGCCATATCATCCTAGAGATAATACCCCAACAACTTGCCACCATGCTCCATTTGAGACCTTTAGGGAGGGACCTCCAAGGAAGAGGCTCTGAGTTTATTTGACGACCATAAGTGCCTGCCCATCTACAACCCATATTTATCCTGCTCTACCTAAGGTCACAATGCCCAATTACATGTTTTATGATGTTTAACTTCATGGATCCTCCAACCTCAATCTTTCACCATGACATGAATGGAATGTGAAGGCTTTGCAGCTATCTCCTAGCCCTTGGGCTCAATGATAGTGGTTATATTGTATATAAGTTATTGTGGTTTAGCACTTGGGTGCTTATAGTATTGAGGCTCAACTCATACTTTCTCTATATGCATAGATTGAACTCGATGGTTTTTCAAGGGACTCTTCCCTTTGCACCTATATATATGTGTGTGTGTGTGTGTGTAACCAACGCTATCCCTCCAAAGCTTATCGGTAAAAACCGACACAATAGCCACTAATTTTTTAAAGAAACTATTCACATGAATATCATAGATTGATTTATATTTGTATACACACATCACCCAGACCAATTTCTAGACTTGGATAATTATAGGAATTAAACCATTCGGAAGAAAATATTCAAGGAACACTTTCGGATAGGAAATCACATCTCTTATTATGAACATGAACAATTTATCAACACGGTGACTAGACATTCAAACATGTCAATGCAAGTATTCAATCATTAAAATAGATTCCCATCTCTTCAGGCTTAGGTAGTCCTGGTTAATCTTGAGCTCAGAAATATTCACACGATATAAGTTGCTCCTTAGAACCTTTACTCAATGTATTGATATTTTCCCATAAATGCAGGAAAGCATTGCTCCTAAACATTAACGTAGCATTATTTAAACACATTAAAAAGAGACATAAAAGTATGAAACACAGAACATGGTTGTATAATTATCTTATAAGAGATCTAGCAATTGAGAGTGGGACTCTAACTCTCCACCCAACCAGAGACAAGCTATAGTCATAGCTACTTGTAGCTTTCACCCCTGAGCCATATTATAGCACTTGAGGCGGAGTGATTTTGAAGAGGAAATTCACCAATAATAATAGACGAAACATGATGTCAAAAGGCCACTCTACCCTCATCCACTAGCTACACCAAAAATCATTTAGTCCTTTCAAACATCGTTAACATCCATGCCAGAATACCACAACATAGAGAGTTTCAACTCACTTTTATGAGAAGAGAGTCCAAATTAAAGGAAGGTTCATCAATGGATAAGATACTCATAGGAAAACAGGTCGCTTCTCCAGGTGTTTCATCAGTTTGTTGAAAAATGCAGCAATAAATTCTCAATTTGATTTTTCCTTAATTAAACTCAGGAAATTTGAAATTCCACATCAGTAGGCAACTTGGAGTAGTTAAATGAGGTGACATGGAACTTATAACTCAGTTAATTCAAGTTAGGGGCATGAATTTTAGTTGTATGCAATAATTCCTAAATTTTAGGAGCCTAGGTTGAGTTAATTACAGTTGTAGCTAGTTAAACTAGTTCTAACTGTTAATTGAACTAGCTGGTGGTTAGTTGAGTAGTAGGACACCAGTCTACCTCAAATATCATCTAGTTAATTGATCAATCAACTAATAATTAGTTCTTTCATGCAAAAAATATGATTTTCCCACTGATGGTGGAGTTTCCAAGGAAGTTAACCAGTAGTTGTAAACTAGTTGAGTGTATAGGTGTTGCATGTGGTTAGGTGGACCATCCTTGTGAATTGTGCAATCAATTAGTGGAATTTCCTATTTAATAGGGGCTCAATTACTCAAGAATTAAGTAATGAAATAGGGGTGTGGTGTGTTGAATTGGTTAATTGCTAGCAATATCAGTCATTTAGTAGGGGAGAATAGAGTTGCTTTTGTAGGTTGAGCTCTAACATTGAGCTAACAATAGTAATAGCTTCTCTTAATCACTGGATTAATGAACACAAGGCTAAATGGGTTTTGAGAAGTTTCTTTCCCCTTAGATATATCTGTGTTCTCATGTGCATGTGTTTTATATCTTGATGCATGTTTATGATATGTGTTCTATATTGTGAATTGAATTCCACAAAGAAATAGAGTAGATTTAAGTCTTGTGATTTAGTAAATTTCATGAGAATTTTCAGATCTACACATAATTTCTACATGGTATCGAAGTATGATTCACATTAGAACCAGTCCTTGAATTCCTCATGTACAATAATCATTGAATAACTAATGAGTTGTTAGGAGGAAGAGTTATGGAGCCTAGTTCAGGACAAATCGAGAAGACCCTATGTGCAGACTTCTTAATGGATCTAGAAGGATGATATTGGACATATTAGTGAGCCAATTTTTAGTGACACGAAAAGGAGTTTTGATCATTGATATTGGTAGATTGAGGAGCAGAAATATTTCTCACAAGGAGATCAAGACTTATAGGGGGTCTAGTTTCAGATGGAGCATCCCCATGGAAGCTAGTACTTCAAGATCTGGGGAGATCAGACTCATTATTACTATAGTTGAAGCAGTAGTGTGGAAGAAACAACAGAGAAGCAACATTGGTATGAGTAGATCATATTTTTCCATGCATGCAACTATACCTCCATGAGTGAGGTGGGGTGATGTAGATCCCTAACCCCAAAATTGGATAAATTTGGGCAAGTTCTATTGAGGCATTCTCCTCATGGATCATTATCTTGCTATGGGGGCCCATTGTATTCAATAGTAGGAGGATCAACATTATTTAGATACTGAGGAGTGCAGAGGAGTGTTGGCAATAGAGGAGGCTCAATGGTAGTGTCAACAACAACACAATTTTACCATTAGACAATTACAGATTGATTCAATGTTATTTTCGTTTTTTTTTTTTTGGGATTCTGCTCAGCTATAGATGTTGTAGTAGTAACAGTAGCACTAAGAGATGTTGCATGCTGTAATTTCCATAGGTGCATGATAGGGGTGGTTGATAATCCCTTTCTTGCTTAGAGAGAGTGTTGAAAAATGCAACAAGAAATTCTCAATTTGATTTTGCCTTAAATTAAATTGAGGAAATTTGAAATTCCACATCATTAGAAAACTTAGAGTAGTTAATTGAGGGGACATGGCACTTGTCACTCAAGAAAATCAGTTAATTTGCATTAGGGGCATGAATTTCAATTGTATGTAGCGATTTCTAAATTTTAGGAGCCTAGGTTGACTTAATTTCAGTTGATATCAGTTAAACTAGTTGTAACTGTTAATTGAACTAGTTGGTGGTCAGTTGAGTAGCAAGATGTCAGTCTAACTTAGATATCATCTAGTTAACTAATCAATCAGATAATAATTAGCTCATGCAGGCAAAGAATACGAGTTTCCTAGTTGTGGTGGAGTTTCTAAGGCATTTAACCAGTAGTTGTAAACTCGTTGAGTGTACAAGTGTTGCATGAGGTCAGGTGGACCATCCCTGGGAATTGCATAATCAATTAGATGATTTTTCCTATTTAATAATTTCTCAATTACCCGGTAATTATGCAAGTAAATAAGTGTGGTGTTCAGTTGTGGTGTGGTGAATTAGTTAAGTACTAGCCAGAGAATTCATTCGGTAGGAGAGAATAGAATTGATTTTGTAGGTTTAGCTCTGGCACTAAGCTAGCAATTGCAATAGCATCTCTTACTCGATTAATGAACACAATGTTGAATGGGTTTTGAGCTGTTTCTTTCCCCTTAGATATATCTGTGTTTTCATTTGCATGTGTGTTATTTCTTGATGCATGTTTATGATATGTGTTCTAGATTGTGAATTGAATTCCACAGAACGGTAGAATAGATTTGAGTCCAGTGATTTAGTAAATTTCATGAGCAGTTTCAGATCTACACATAATTTCTACAGAGTAAGTCAAGAACTAGAGTTTAAGCCCCAAGGAAAATTTTGGTAGTTCAACAACCATCACAAGCACATGAGTGGCTCTTCCTAATTCATTGGGTTCATCAATCCATAAGCTTTTATTGGGTTCTTTATCCTTATAGGAAAGCCACTACTCTCTATAATTCTTCTTACCTAGAAAACCTATGTGAGGGTTGTTTAGTGGGTTTAAACACCCAAGATATTTGTTGTTGCGATCCTAATTTTTTCCTTCTTTGTTCCCTCCCCTCTGCCCTAGGAGAAATTTGTCTTTGCAAATTTATTTGCTATGCATTCTCCACTGCATGATCATGAGAGAAATCAAGGTGCCTCCTTATTTTCTTCGCCCTTGCCTGAATGAGAGAAAGTTCCTTCCCATCATTCTATTATGTATGATTCTCGATTCATCATGTGAGATTTCCCCAAACAGAATAATTGTTTGTCTTCATCCAAACTCCATTTTAGTCAACTACTCAAGATAGCACAACCCATGCCGCCATTAAGGTTTTTCTTTCTCCTTACTTATGGTTGGAGTTGAAGGACACGTGAGCTTGACCTCATTTCTTTTACTTATTCATCACACTCAACCATTAAGGAATGATATTTAAAAAAATAATTCCCTCCAACATTATGGAATTTGTGTCCCTTCTTTCATCCATTTAAATTAATTATAGTTTATTTACAATGGAAAAATATTAACTAAGGGATGTCACAATTCGTCATAAAAACCTTTGTTGTGAGATTAGGGAATATCTCCCTGTATTTTGGTTATATGTTGTTTGTATATTGGTTTTAATTTGACCAAGAGAGCTTAGGGGAAATATTGATTCACTAAGTTCTTGCCTTGGGGATGAGAAGACACCCTTTAGAGTGAGCTCAAGTTCCTGGACTGAGAGAACCTTCCCTAAATCTTAGTTAAATTCCTATGGTTGTTCCTGAGATATAAAGTAACAAAATGAGGTACTCACTGATTGGGAGTGGGTTATAAACCATGTGGAAGAGGACTTCTCTTGATTACCTATTTGACTAATTGTTGGTGTGAGTACCGTTGAGCACTCAACTCCTCAAGATCTTAATCTTTTTGAGGGTGGTTAGCTACAATAAATGATTACAGTGTAGTTAGCCTATGGTTGGGTGGAGAGCAGAAGTCCCTCCTCTAGTTGCCAACTATCCAAGTTAAGGTAGATAAGTGTTTATTATTGTATGTATATATATTGTGCTATGAATGATAAATGAGTAATATTATATTTTTTATATAATATTTTTTGAAAGATTATAGTACTAGTTGATCAACTAACTTGAATATATATGGTGATTATGATATTCCTTGAGTTGTGAGGTTACAACATTTTCAATTATTTGCATGATGATTCATGAGTGATATATACACACTTGTACTATTAATGAAGGTCTATGTCCTCCTATGTATTTGAAATGGGATGGTTGTATGATAATTCTTTGGTATGATGGATTGCAAATTCCTGGGTTGTTGATATGTTCTCGAATGGAAGAAACATTGTATGCCTGGACCTAATTAAAGGAATTAGCTAGATGTTAGTACTTGTGATTTCATTACATGGTATACAAGGATATATTGTTTTTCTGTTGTGTAAAGGCTATTGAAGGCTTGAGGTTAAAGTTGTGAATGAATTATTTATAAAACAAGTAAGTTATTGTGGCTTTTGCAATGCCATGGTTACATATTATAACTATCAAGGATTATTTGTGACTCAGAATTAATAAGTTGTTGTTTGGGTGTTGTAGATGGCCTACTAGAGGTCTAATATGAGTTTATGATTTATAAAGCTACATGTTTGACTCCTTTTGTCATAGATCAATAGAGGAGATAATTTATTATAGTATGTATATGTAAAGGACCTATAATATATGAGCATAGGTGACACACACACACACATCCATATATAGAGTTTTGGATTGTGGCAAAGGATGGAGAGTGGGATATACTTTCCTATTGGAGGATGGAAAATAATGGATGTCATGCCTGGCTTGCTTGGTCGAGCAATATCCATCAGTTAAATTGAAATGGCACTGTTGACATAGGTCGGGTTGGATATTTTCTTGTCACTCATTGTAAATTTTCATGGCACCTCTTATGACATATAGTATATAACTATTGTTGGACGTCGGCGCTATTGATAGGCACATGAAAAAAATATATTCTTTAACTTCATGCGAAAGTTCACATTACACCATGCTCGATTGGAAGATAGCTATGTTTTGTTTTGATGTTTTGGCACTTGGCCAACGTAACAACCCTTGTAAAAAAATCATGTAAAATATATAAGACCATGGTCATGGGAAATGTATTCCAAGTTGAATGGTGGGAAGAACTTCCTAGTGGGTGTTACTTTTAGCTATTATGGCTAAGGAAATTGGTAAAGGCAATGGAAAAGGATTTGGAAAGGAAAAATGGCATTTTTGGCACATTTATTTATGAAAATAATGGAAATTAGGAGAAAAGGAAGGTGAAAGGTCATAGATTGCATGTGAGGAGGAAAATGAAGGAAAATAATGGAAAATGAAGACAATAGAGGCCTTATTGATAAAAATACTTCTGAGGGTCAATCGGCAGGCTTGGTCTGTGTAGGCTTGGTCATTGTAGCTTTTTTTCAATTCAATTTTGGAGCTCTCATTGTTTTCTCTCTCTCTCTCTCATACTCTTGGAAACTTAGAGTTTTCTTGGCGTACCCTTGGAGAGTGTGGAATACTTGGATGATTGGAGCAAGAAGGAAAAGGAAGAGCAGGAAAGCGCAACAAGACATTGGGATCAACAACTATAGTGGGTTTTTCTTGCAGGTACTGAGTTGCATGTATGGTTTCCTCACTAGTTTTGACATGCATGGCATATGCATGTGGTTTATTGGTCATTATCTATAATTTGCATGGAAGATTGCCTGGACTGATAGTAGATTTTCCTAGCCTTTCCATTTCTTGGATAACCATGGTGTTGTTTGGTTTATTTCTTTGTTTTTCTGGTTAGTTATCATGTTTCTTTTAGCTTGGGTTGAGTTATTAGTTCCTAGATCATTGGATGGACAAATGCTCTAGAAGCCCTGTAACAACTTCAGTTGAGTTACTAGACCTTGAACCTTGGTTGGACAAAAGTTATGGAGCCCTGTAACAACTTAGATTGAGTTATTAGTACTGGAGCCTTGGTTGGACAAACGTTTTGGAGCCCTTTTTGGGTTGAGTTACTAGTCCTAGAGCCTTTCTTGGACAAATGCTCTAGAGTCTGACAATAGTTGTGGGTTTAGTTACTAGTCCTAGAGCCTTGGTTGGAGAAATGCTCTGGAGCCCAAAAATAGTCGTGGATTGAGTTACTAGTCCTAAAGGTCGGGTTGGAACAAACACTCTGAAGTCATAGACAACTTGGGTAGAGACCGATCTAGTGATGGTTTGCGATGTTTGACCGTGAGGTGGAATCATTGTTTGATGGGTTGAGGTGGTTTGGCCTCTGGAACGCCTATTTTAGTTTTTATTAATTGTTCCATGAGATCCCACATTCATGCTTGGAATATGGCACGATGGTGAATGGCTAAAGAAAGATTTGGTTCAACCATGTCTATGGTCGGGTGGTATGTGGAAGTCCCAGACTCGGTTGCATTTTTCTTGTGGCAATAAAATCTCTTTCCTATGGTATTGATGGGTAAGTATGATTATTATTATGTGGCTTATATGGTTGTTCCATGCTTAGCATCTCTGATGTTTATATGTTGGTTATGAATGAGTCTTATGACTATCATGATGTTTGACTCATATCATGTTTTTACTTATAAATGAATGAAAAATGTATCTATGGCCTAATAGATGAAATTATAGCTAATGTGTTGAAGCATTAATACTTATTTATTATTCTTAGATAATTATGAGACCAATATCCTTAGTTTTATTGTTAAGACCTATAGCTTTCATGTTTGTGACATGTTTGACGAAATGCCTATCATCGCTAGTAGGGGTCTAGTCTAGTGTTAGGGGTTCCTCTTTGAAATTTCATTTCTAAAGGTGCCATTGAAATCTGGGCAATGACCTGAGCTCTGGGCCTAAAAACTAGCACAAATCCCAGAGTTGCGGGCACAACACTGGGGAAAAATTCCTTGGACACTCCTTTTCCCTTGCTATGGGAACATTGGGAGCCTCCTAAACGCATCCTGGTCCATATCAAGGGATATTCTAGCGGTTTCATGCATTAAAACTTCAGTTGGTCTGAGGGGTTGGTTACTTGAGTGGTTGGGATGGTTACTGGGAGTTCTATTGCTAATGTGGAAGGTCTATGTGATGTGTTTTGTTGGTTCCACTTCCTTAACTAACACATAGGGTGTCAAATCATATCATAGTAACTTCTCGTCACATGTTTACCTCGGTTGGTCGGTTACTTGGGTAGATGTGGGAGGGTCTTATAGCCAAGATGGGAAAATACTTGTCCTCTGGAATGGTCAATGATACACTATAAGACAAGAAGATTAAATCCTACCCACAAAATGTTTTTAATGTGCATTTGTCGCAAAACACAAGAGGGTTGAGCCTTGTGGGCCCTCGAGCTCAACTAAGGTGGCTAAGGCCACATAGGCCAACTGATATGATGTGGGATGCTATGTAAGATCCTATGAGGACATGGATAAGTGATGTGGAATATATTATGACATGGCATGAAAATCATGTGACACATGGTATGTGGAATGGGATTTTTCATGAACGAAAATGGCTTTATAAACCTAACACGTTGCAGTGGTTTTGTGGCACCACGTGGTTGTGGGTGGCACGCAACACACACATTAAGGATGATGTTGATCTAGGTGGATATTGGTGGCCACCCACCTATTCCACTTGGATCCCCACCATTGTAGCATTACTTCTGTTATTTTTTGTAATTGTAGCACAATTTACTATTTTTGGCAATTTTTCGAGTCATGAACTCCGAGAGCTGTTTTGAGGACCTAAACGACGTTGTTTTCTGTAAAATGGGAAAATGTTTCATATATGTTGACATTTTTAGTCCAAGGTTATATTCCTCATATAGATATTTATAATGAGATATCGTTCACATCAAAAGGAGATCGTATGCCAAAGTTACAACCCCAGGAAGTTGATGTACCAATTTACCCCAATAGGGCCCACAATTTTGGTGCTTCATCTCCTAGGGTTAGGTTTTTGGATGTTTACAGTTTTTCATTGTTTATCAATAATATATAGGCCTTGATGCCTCATTGTAATACAGTTCAAAGGCATGTAGCCACCTCATCTCTTCTTAGAGAAATGCTACCATCATCAGAGCTAGTTTATTTCTATTCTGCATGTAAGCATATTTCAGTTCTTTGATATTAGTGAAATGAAGTTTTATTTCTACTACATCTCTATGTTTATGTTTATATCTATATTCTATTGCAATCCTTCATATGTTTGGATCAGTGGTATCATAGTTGTCTTCTATTTCTATGTTTTTATTTGCATGTCCCCAACGAGGTTAGGGTATACAGAATTAGGGCTTGAAATGGTTGAACCTTTGCAAGACCAACCTCTCAAACCCCAACAGTCTCCCATGATGGAAGAAAAGAAAGACAAGGGAGTAGGAGATCCTTTCAAAATATTTATAGAATAATCCCTCAAGCAACAAAGGAATGTGATTATGGACAACTTTACCCAGATCCTTTGGTGGGTGCCCACAGGTGGCGCATCTTTATCCAACAACCACTCTAGAGGAACCACTCTCTTCAAGTTACAAGTCAACTTTGACATTCCCATATTTGAAGGCTAGATAGATGCAGACGTTGTAGATAGATGCTTAAATATATTGGGAGGGTATTTTCGGTTCATGATTTTTCCAATAGGGAACATATTATTTTTTCACCCCTAAAATTCACCCCCCACGTTAAGGATTGGTGGGAAACCTAATGTGAGCAAAAGGACGAGAGGGAACCATCAATGTTTTTAGTCATGCCCACTTGGAACACTTTATGAGATGCCATCAAGGAGAAACATTACCATGTCAAGAGCTATGAAGATAAGTACATAAAGTGGACCACACTGCAGTAGGGAAGGGACAAAGACGTGCCGAAGTTCGCAAATATTTTCCATACCCTTCGTACAAATTTTGGTATCAAGGATTCTGAGTGGCATCTAGTACTCAAGTACCTTGGTTGTCTACACAATTACATCTAGATTTAGATGGAGTTCCTGGACATCTCCTCGCTTGGCGTCACCTACTAATACGCTATCAAGATTGAGCAAACGTTTAAACAGAAGAAGAGAGACTTTGGATCTACAAACATGAAGCAAGGGAAAGGTGCCCCCAAACCACAGAACAAAGGACAGAACCAAGGCGAGGTGACCCAGGACAACCTATCGAAGATGTAAAAATCAAAAACACCAAGAAGACAGAAGGACACAAGAAAGTGGTGTGAGTTCCATAAGAGCCCCACTCACAACACAAGCGAGTGTCAAGAAATGTGGTTGCTCGTGGCCAAGTGGAAGGCTTTAGAGTCAGATGCATGTTTCAAATTTGAGTCAGAACCCCACAAAGGGAGGTACATAGGGAAGCAGATTATTCATGCAGAGTTGAGTGCTAATATTTCCACTACCAAGATCCAGAAGATTGAGCCCGAAGATCCAGAGGAGCGGAAGCATATCTTGCACTCACAGATGTGGATGAAGGGTTCGTCGCTGCAATTCATTGTCTATAGACGAAACCAAAATAACCTCATTTTAGCAGACGTTGTGAAGTGGTTGGGTCTACTAACCATAGCACACCTGCAGTCATACACCAACGCATGGCTTCACTAAGGACGAGATCTCCACGTCAACCAAGAATGTCATCTTCCCTACAAAATTGAGCCCTTGATGGATGAGGTATTGTGTTTGTTACACTAAAAATTGTCACCATGACATTCTGCAATCTATGTGAGTCTATGACCACTCATACTGTCCTCCTTTACAAGTCTTAAACCTCAGTTCTTCATGTCAAGCCTTGAAAATAAGAGAAAGTCCTCAAAAATCTATAAAACTCTGGTTCCGCACTTTCTCTTAGCATTACCTGCGGTCCCGCACCTAATGGTCATGTCTCCTGCGCACCTGACCGCTCTTTCTCTATGTAATGGGTGCGGACACACGTAAAAGTCAAAAAGGCGCACGTGCATTCTTAAAAACCCACTTTGAGTCATTTCTGGAAGTTTCTAGAAGGGAATCTTGAGGTGGCGAGTTCGCTCCTTTAAGGTTCATGCATTCCATACCTTAAGGAGCTAACCCCTTGATGTGAGGAGCTTATCCCTTTGAAGGAGGATTCTATCCCTTCATAGGTGGACCTGTAACTTCCTTCCTCTACACTATAAAATGAGGCATTGGGCTGGTTACTAGGGGGGTTAAGAAAGCTGAATATTTTTGAGGTGAAATGCTGCTGGAACTTAGTCTTCCTAATTGAGATTTTGAGAGGAAATATTACATACATTTTTTTATCTCATTGGGAAGAGTGTGAGGCTTGTCAAAGTAGAGGAGATTCCTGTTTGGACCCTGGGAAGAACTTGTACAGCATCAAGGCACCAAAGGTTGTAAAGTTCTTCTATTTCAAAGTTAATACAATCAAGTTTATTTTTCTCAATAAGCTATGTTTCATGGTTTATTTTATGGATTCCTTGATCACCATAATGAACATGTTTTATGATATTAGCCATGCAAGTATTATTTGATGTGTGCTTGTTTGTGTTTGCAGATTCTCAAAAGGAAACCCTTTCGGACAATTGAAGGTTGGCTGCTACAAACTAGCGTTGGAATTAAGGTACGGTCTAACACCTCTATGGTTTTTGTTATGAATAGCAATATGTTTAGAGAAAAGTAAATTTTCTTGTTCTGCTTGTTGCTAGATATCATTAGATACTAGGGAGATCGGCCTTGTCCGCAAGGATGATTTATCCGGCCAACAAATTGGCGACTCCACTGGGGAACTGAATTTGGTTTTTGGTTTTCCTCTTTCTTTGACTTGAGAAACTTGTTCTTGTTTCTGGTTTTTGCTTGATGTGTGTGGGATTGGGTAGTTTTTAGGATCTAGAGTATTTTTGTTTTTTCCAAAATTTTGAAGAGGACCGCACTTTATCTACATAATACAGAGCGGACATCCCCGCACTGTTGCTTTAGTGCACAGAGCGGTACTGCATCTGGTTATACTAGAAGCCTGCGAACCCTGTCAAAATTTTTGAAAAACCTAAAATGTCCTTGCCCAGTTAAGCTTAGGTTTTATTTATGCTTTTTAGTCTCTGCCTAGATCTGTATGTGTCCTGTCACAAATCTCTTATATGTAAGTTCCATTGGTATTTTTGTTTTAGGTGATTTTCTAGAAGTTTTGCATGCCTGGATTGGTCTTCACCTAGTCTCTATAGTGACTCAAAGATTAGAAACCTA
Organism: Pinus tabuliformis; assembly: GCA_031772625.1. Lineage (NCBI taxonomy): Eukaryota > Viridiplantae > Streptophyta > Pinopsida > Pinales > Pinaceae > Pinus > Pinus tabuliformis. The sequence goes on from CM062814.1 coordinate 148,629,392, forward strand.
AGAAACCTTAGATCACTGGTGTCTTTTTTTCTTCTTGATGAGTCTGACTAGTTGTGAAATCTACCCTTGGTGAGAAATAGATTTCATTTTCTCTTTGCAAATCTTTGAAAGAACTTGGTGATAAGTTTTGAAATTCATTTTTTATAAAAGAAAACACAGCTGGATGTTTTTGATTGATTTGTTATTCTGAACGAATTAATCCTTAGTTTGTTGAATAACTAAGTAAAACGTCCTCAAAAAGATTTGAAGATTTTATTTCAATTAGGTTTTTTAGAAATTTTTAGATCTCAAGCTTAGTTTTTTCATAGTTTTGAGTATTTTCTAGAAAGTGTAGAAACTCTTTTGAAAGAATTTGTTTTTTGTAGTTTTTCACTATTGAAAAGAAAAAGGGATTTATTTTTCGTGAGCATAATTAGTAGTCTCATTTTGAGTTCATTGAAAAAGACAAAAAATATTTTCTTTTCATTTCTATGTTGAAGGAAAGATTTGTTTTTCAAAGCATTGCATTCTCAACTCTTTCTTTGAGCTAGGAATTCATTGAAGGAAAAAGGATTGTTTATCATCTTAGGTGCATTTTTAGTGTTTTTGGAGTCGAGTCTTCACACCACAAAGTTTCATCTCATACCTATTGTCTTAAGAAACAACCCATAAAAATAACGCTTAATTAAAATTAATCTAGCAATCTTTTTATTTCTAGGGCTCTTATCACCAATATAGCTTAGGCTAGTATCTTGGAGTAGGGAGTAATTAACTCTCCAAGATAGTTAAAACAAACAAGTAGCTATATCTTGCAGTAGGAAATAAATCCAATTGTAATTAATATAATCTGGGAAGCTCCTCTTAAAGGAGTCAATCACGAGATCATGTCCGAACCTTTGAGACAATCAAGTTTGTCTCATTGGGAAAGATAGAAGATTTGCGTGTATTAAAAACGGTAAGCCTCGGATTAACCATTGTCGAGGATCCTGGGGTCACTTTTGGTAAACCTTGGATTGATCATGTCAAGGAGCCTTCAAGGGGATTGAGCTTGATACTCTGCCCTTGCGCGTAGATTGGATCGTAGACTGTTCCCCCAGTTGTATTTGTTACTATTGGTAACCAAAGTGACCATAATCTTAATATTCTTTCCTAAGGTGATGGTGAAGGACGGTCTCACTGTACCTGGAGCAGACATCGAATAAACTCACTTGGACTTTCTGGGGGGTTCTCTTCACTCGAGACGGTTTTGTGAAGAAACTTGTGCCAGTCTGTTTCATTAAGCAGGTTGTCCGGGTAACTGTTCCAACCGCCCTTTTTGTATTGAATTCTGCGACGTTGGATTTCATCACCAACTAGTGTTTTTGGTACGGAAAGTTACTGTTTGTGTGTGGTTTGAACTCTTAGATTTTTTAGGCATGTGTTTCAATTGTTTGCTTCTTTACATACTTTAGGTGGTTTTCTTGAGATTTTCTTTGTTTGCATGTGAAGTAATTAAATATTTAATTGTGGCTGAATTACTGAGACAAACCCGTATACTTCGGGGGCAACCTCCGAAGTATACACCAAGTCAGCTTGAAGGGCTACGAGCTCTTGTTTCACCTAGTGACACTAGAGTTGTGTAATCGGAAGCCAGAGAGACATCTTTAATTGTTCATCCTGATTATCAAGTTCAACTGGTGGAGTATATTTCTAAACCAATTTCACTTTTCGAAGTTACTGGTAGTATTTCTCCTACTAGTGAATTAGCTGACGAACCTGAAATTTCTGAGCCTGAGACTGAACCTCCGCCTACTCCATCTTCAGGATTTGCTTCTCCAAATTCTAGTGGTCCTGGTTCACCCAGGGTTGGAAGTATCATCACCCAAAATATTCCTTCTTGACTCATTTCTATTGAAGAACTTATTAGTCCGGACGAAGATATAACTCTCCCTGAAAATCAACCAAATTTAGAACTTAGGGAGCGTGAATCAATTTTCTACAATCTTGTTAGGGGTAACGATTGGTACGTCTCATTGACCAACTTTTTAGAAAATTCGGGTCTTAGTTTTTCACCACCTCTAATTCCTTTTCATCCTACGCCCCAAGGTTATTATCCTCCTTTGAATATGTCAAGACAGTCATCAATGTTTTCCCAATCACCAGAAACATTTTTATTTTGCGGTCCTCCTATTCCTTCGGGGTATCACTCTCTCACTGGTACCTTTTCAGGAGCATCTCTTAAACCAATTGAACATGAGATATCACCTGGTAATAACGTAACTCCAGTGTTGAGCGTAGAACAAATTCTTATGATGTCTGGTACTATTCCCAATCCGCAACCTCAAGGTAGTCAGTTACCGCGTGGGGGGCAACCTCAAGGTAGTCCATTATCGCCTGGGGGGCAACCTTAGGGTAGTCAGTTACTACCTGGGGGGTAGCCTCAAGGATATCCTGCCGATATCCATGTCGTAGATTCATCTACGGCCAAATCAAAATCCGACAGTAAAAAGAAGGGGAAGAAGAAAAATAAACAAAACTCAAAAGAGAAATCAGATAAAACTAAATCTACTGACGAGAAGCGTAAACCTCGCTATCCTTGTCTCATTTGTGATGAGGAGCATTTTACAAGAGACTGTCCACATCGAGTTGAGGTTTCAGAACTTGTCAAAGGTTCTCAAATTCCTACTGTCTTGAAGGATCGTTTTCCTAGTCAAGATAGTAAAATGATCGATTCTTCCTCAAATGCCTCAGAAGAACCTATAATGATGATGTCCCATGTCAGGATTGCGACGCGATCGCAAGATTATGGTAGTAAAAATCCTGTTGATGGTAAAGAAGAAAAATCTTCTAATTCAAACCCATCAACCTCAACTCCTTTTGGTTCTGATCCGCTACAGATCGAGAAACCTAATCCTGACTTAGTAATCAAACCGCCTGCTAGAGGTATACTTCGAAAGTCAGCTTTCAATCCACATGTGAGAGCTACTCAGAATTATAACATTGTTGAACACTTAGCTATTTCCCCTTCAGCAATGTCGGCTTTGGAGGTGCTGCAATCATGCCTAGCACAACGTAAATTACTATTATCGGTAAGAGTAGCTGTTGATATTTAGGATATGAATCTTATAATCTTCGATTTAGAAAATAGTACACCTCGCCTACCTCATTAAATGGCTTTCTAGATTCCAGTGTTAGTCAAAAACAGACCTTGCTTTAAGACTGTCAGTGATGAGGGAGCTTTTACGTGTATTATGTCGATCCATTGTTGGAAATCGCTTGGTTCTCCAACACTCAATCAATCCCCGATGATTCTAAAAGCTTTTGATGGCCAAGGGTTTCATCCTTATGGCATTTTGCAGGATATACCTATAGGGGTTGAAGGCAAAACTATCAATCTAGATGTGGAAGTGGTTGATGCCCCTCTAGATTAAAACCTTCTCTTGGGTCGCAGTTGGTCTTACGCTATGACTGCTGTTATTTCATCGGTCTTTCGGCTTATCAAGTTTCCTCATAATGGAAAGATCGTTACCATAGACCAGCTGACTTATTTTTCGTCCGACCCAGCCTCTTCTGAAAGTATCCAACATGTCGGTAAAACAACTATCCCTTACAAGGATGTTGGGGTAGGTTTAGTTAAAGATTCTGGTTTACTAGGAACTTTTTCCTTTCCTCCTCCTAACATATCACCTTCTACTGCAAATATTCATATGATTTCATCTAACACTATTGCTTTTGATGATCCTTGGACCGTACCTTCTGATTCTGAGGTGGATTCATTTGGTGACGCGATGCCTTTGAGTCCCTTTGAAATTGCATACCAAGTTGTACAGTTGTTTTCTGACTCTAGTTCAACCGAAATTGATCTAATGAATGTGGTCCATGGAGAATCACTTTCAATATCAACCTCAGCTTCAACAACATTTTCTGAGCCTGTTCATTCTGATGAGCAAATTCTTAAGATTTTGTCTGTTGATGAGTTACCATGGGAAGATCTTCATCACCGATCTTCATTCTTACCTGAGCTTGATCTTTTCGAAAATGATTTTTCATCTATTTTTACTACTGATTATGTCAAAGAACCATAGAGTCCATTGCAACATCCTGATTCCGAGTTAAATTTGGGAAATGTTAGGTTCCCATTTTGTCTATTTTTTACTGTATATTTTGCCATTGTATTACCCTCTTCAACCCTTAATTGAAAGCCTTTGCTAGTGTTTTGGCTTAATCACTCCAAGAGGTACAAAATAAATTTCCTCATTGCTACATGTTTAATTATTCAACACGTAACCATGCTATCTTTATAATTATTTCCTGAAGTTGATTAAAGTGTTGACTAATTGCTGAAACTGCCTAATTGGCAGGATCACATTTTGCCGTTGCTGAAACAGCGGAAACAACGCAAATCGTGAAGCTGAAACAACAAGAACAGCATGAACCTCAAGCTGAAACAGCACGAACAACATGCGCACATTGAGGAACAGTTGGGATTTGCGTAACAAATCTGCATCGGCAAAGGAGTCTGACCGATTACTATATTGGTCGAAATGATCATGATCCTCATGACTGTAACAATATTTTTTTATCAAGAACTGACTTTCTTATTTTTGGTACAAAAGGGTTGAGTCAGAATGTATGAAAATCTGTTGTAATAGATGTCTCCTCTATAAAGAGGAGACATCTACATTAGAGAGGGAGACAGAAAAGAGGGGAACACACTATAACACAGAACTTGTGGTGAAGGGATGAGACTAAATTTCTTTTTGTAATATGGTTTATTGGCAGATGAATACAATTCTGTTCTGAGTATTTTATTTTAATTCCTGTGTTCTGGGGAATCTTGTGAGAAGGACAGGGCCCACCTTCATCACAAGATTCACCCATCTCTTTCTGTTGTGTGGTGTGTGTGTGATTTCTGTTTATATCATAGTTACTGCTTCTAAAGATATTTACTTTTGCTGAAACTCTGTTTTCCTTTTTAACTAATTGATGTTTCATATGAGTGCCTCACCGGTGATTAGGATTTACAGAGTGTATGGGTGAACTGGAAAACAGAGGCAGGTGCTGAAAGTCCTTACTCTGAGGATAGGGTCCTGATCCTTTGTTGCAGGACAGCCATCACTTCCTTTTGCAAATTTGTTTCCTTTAAGTTATTTGTTCTTACTTCAGTTTCTGCAATAGGCTGTAACTACTATAACTGCTGTAACACAGAGTAGGGATTTAATAGATAGTAGACTGTTTATAATACAGCTTTTAATACCATTAATATTGAGTACATACAGTACGTAGTCACCTTTGGAATAATCAGACTTTCCCAGGTTGATAATTTATGTGGCACTCGACTGTTTTATTATTAAACAATTAAAGTGACCAACATTTTGGCGCTGTTGCCGGGGAAGGCGACTGAAGATTTTAAGAGTATTAACATTTTTCTTTAGAAATGCAGGATGCATGAGAGGACGCAAGAAGGTTAACCATTCAGGCAGCAAAGGCAAAGGAGGAGGAAGAAAAACTTTTATTGACGATATTATTTCAAAAGCTGAGACATCCCAGAGGTTAAGCTCTCGGAGGCCACAGACCCAACACTCTTCCCAGACAGATTTTCAGACAAAGGAAGTAGTGGGGCTAGAGAGTGTTATAGAACCATCAGAATATATTGAGGAACCGGTGGAAGAAGACGAATGACCAGTAGAAGAACCAATAGAGGAAGTTAAGGTGGAGGAACCAGTGCAGGACATTGAAATCCCAACAGAAAATTCCGAAGACCGGGCAAGTGCATCAGGAAAACAACCAATGGAGGATAACAATGAAGGACTTTTCGGTGGAGGTCGCAGAATAGAGGGAAGGGGAGAAAATTCTCTCTCCACCCTAGAATTCCCCATTGGAGATCTCCCCAGAGGAGCAACTCCTATGAAGAATATCCCACTTTCAGCATTACCCAATTTCCATGGGTTATCCACAGAATATACTGATGAATTTCTTTTTGAATTTGATATACTATGTAGAAGCTATGACTATGTTAATTCTGCTTAGAAATTAAAGTTGTTTCCAGCTACATTAAAAGGGAACACATTAAGATGGTTCATGAGCTTGGGAGCTCATGTGATTACAACATGGGACCAGATGAAGGAGAAATTTTTGGCTAAATACCAAGATTATTGTCGAACAAGAGAAAGGAAGGAGGAATTATTCAAGATGACTCAGAAGGAGGACGAAAGTCTGGAGGACTTCGTGGAAAGGCTACAATATAACTTACAGCGATCTGATCATCCTGATATGAGTAAGGATATTCTCAAGTCAATATTGCTAAAAGGGGTATGAGATGATTGTTTAGATATGCTGAATATGCTTGGAAAAGGAGACATATCTAAGGAATCCTATGATGAGATTATCACTCTCTGTAAAAGATGTTCAAGAGGAGCAGCAAGCAGACCAAAGAGCAAAGACAGTACATACTCAAGAGTCCAGAAATCAACAAGTGGAGGAGCAACACGGGCCGAAATAGGTAACTTACTTGAAGAATTTAAAACTGAAATGTTAAGCTCTTTTGCTTCACAAATTGATACCTTGCAGGTTAAAAAGAAGCAGGCAGAAGCAGAAGCTGCTCTGGCTATTTTCTGCTCTAAATGCAGGGAAAAACACCCACTAAGGGAATGCCCCCTGGACAAGGTACCAATCTGCACTATCTGTGAAAAGGACCATGAGACTCAACAATGCCCTTCTTTGCCAGGAATAAAAGCAGCACTGCAGCCAACTGAAGAAGAAGCTGAAGCAGTGTACCTCCTCACACAGAGAAGACAATGGCAACCACGAGGACAAGGTACGAATTCTAACATGTCGTTTAATCGTTGGAATAATCATCCTCCTTTTCAAACAAATTACCCACCCTTCAACCAAATGCAGTACCCACACCTTAATCAAATGAATTTCCCACCCATGCAGCAACCAAACCCTCCTTTTGTTGATCCTACGATGTGGAATCCCTGGGCTCTACAACAAACCTATTATAATCAATGGAACCCGAATTGGACAGCTCCACAGATCCCATTTCCAAACCAATTACCTCAGTATCAACAATCTCTCTCCTTACCATCAAATGCCCCACCAAATAATCAGACAATGAGACCTCAGCTGCCTGTACAACCTAACCCCAACCCGAATAATAATAAAGCTCTGCAAGTAATTGATGTTCAAAACCAACTGGTTTCCCCTATGCAATGTAATGACATTCATTTACGCTCTGGAAGAATAGTTGAACCCATTATTGATGACATTACTTCTGATTCTGATAAAGAAGAAATCGGAAAAGAAAAGTCATCTAATGCTGAAACAGTTGGATCATCTTCTAATAACAATGTTGAAACAGTTGAAACATCCTCTAAAAAGACTGCTGAAGCAGCAGAGCCACCATTCCCTGAATGTTTGGCTCTTACCAAAACACTTGAGCCACCTGCTTTTAATCTGTTAGGAGAGCTGCAGAATTTATATGTTAAAATTCCACTCTTACAAGCACTGAGAGATGTACCGATTTATGCTAGAATGGTTAGAGATATTTGTATTAAGAAACCTGGAAGAAAAGCTAAGGACCCCCTCACAGTTCATGTGATGGGTGATCTAGCTGCTCTAATGTCAGAAAAAAATCCCCCTGTGAAATATGGTGACCCTGGTCACCCTACAGTCACAGTTCAGGTTGGTAAAACCTTTGTTTCTAGAGTTCTAGTAGATCTGGGTGCTGCAATAAACATCATGACACTTGAAACAGCACAGTTACTGCAGTTAAAAAAATTTATTAGGGAAACCCCAACCATTCTAGAGCTGGCTGATCGCTGCACAATCAAACCTGAAGGAGTCATTGAAGACCTAATAATTTCAGTCGAATCTTGGAACTACCCAGCTGATTTTGTGGTGTTACAGACCAAAAATAAGTTGGGGGGTCATCCATTGATTTTAGGGAGACCTTGGCTGGCTACAGCAGATGCCTTCATCAGCTGTAGGTCAGGTTCAATGACAATTTCTAATGGATGTGAGACCAAACAGCTTACTCTGTACCCTCATGCCACACCTATGATTAACAATGATAACTCTGTGTGGTTAGATTATGAGGATGATGAGACTCAACCCATCTTGACTGTCGGACAAGCCCTAAGTTTTAAAGATTCAACTGAAGATGAATTAATTAGTAGCTTTATTTCTGAACCTTCTTCGGTTAACTCTGAAATACATGATCACTTGACTACAATCTTGGAATCTGAATCACAGCAAAATCTTAGAACTGAAGACTTATCTCAGACATCAGCTGACACCCCCTCCAAAAGTATAGCAGTCGAAATCGAGCCTGGCAAAACATTAAATATAAACCCTAACCTAACAGATGCTGAAACACAACAGTTAATGAAGTTACTCCATGAGAATAAACAAGCATTCGCATGGGATTACACAGATATGAAGGGAATTTCTTCTGAATTATGTACTCACCGTATTTATATTAAAGAAGGATCCCACCCAGTCTGCCAACCCCAACGACGAATGAATCCCAATTTAAGGGAAATTGTGAAGGAAGAACTTCAAAAACTGTTGAATGCAGGATTTATATATCCTATATCTGATAGTGAATGGGTTTCACCATTAGTAATAGTACCTAAGAAAAATGGGAAATGGAGAGTGTGTGTGGATTATAGAGCTCTGAATAAGGCTACTCAGAAAGATCATTTTCCCTTACCATTTATTGATCAGGTACTAGATAATTTGGCAGGTAAGAGATTCTTTTCCTTTTTGGATGGATTTAGTGGATACAATCAGATCAAGATTGCACCCCAAGATCAGGACAAGACCACTTTTACTAGTCCATGGGGGACTTTTGCCTATAGAGTTCTTCCATTTGGACTATGTAATGCCCCAACAACATTTCAAAGAGCGGTGATAGGAATTTTTTCTGATATGCTTAATGATTCCTTAGAAATATTTATGGATGACTTTACTCCTTATGGTGTGACTTTTGAAGATGCTTTACAAAACCTTGAAAAAGTACTTAAACGGTGTATAGAAGCACATCTTGCCTTAATTACTGAAAAATGTCATATGATGATGAATCAAGGTATTGTTTTGGGACACTTCATTTCATTCCTAGGAATTCAAGTTGATCCAGCTAAAGTACAAGTAATTCAGACTCTGCCTATCCCTAAAACACAAACTGATGTAAGAAGTTTTTTAGGACATGCTGGATATTATAGAAGATTTATCAAGTATTTTTCTAAAATAGCTTCTCCTTTGTTTGTGTTACTTATGAAAAATGTTGAATTTAAGTGGACTGATGGTTGTCAAAAAGCATTCAATGAACTTAAACATCAATTGTCTACAGCTCCCATTTTAAGAGGACCTGACTGGGCACTCCCCTTTCATATATCCTCTGATGCTTCAAATACTGCAATTGGAGCTGTCTTGGGTCAAGAAGAAAACAATCTTCCCTATGCTATCTACTTTATTAGTAAAAATATGACTCCTGTTGAACTTAATTATACAGTCACTGAGAAAGAATTCTTAGTAGTTATTTATGCTATTAATAAGTTTCGACATTATATTACTGGTTACACTACTTTTGTGCATACTGATCACTCGGCCATTAAATATTTAATAAACAAATCAGTTACAAATGCTCGAGTTACCAGATGGTTATTATTATTACAAGAATTTTATATCACAATTGTAGATCGACCAGGTAAAGAAAATGTAGTTGCTGATTTTCTTTCTCGGTTAAAAACTGATGAAAATATTCCAGTGGATGATTCTTTTCCTGATGAATATTTATTTGCAGTATCTGCTCACTCTCCTTGGTATGCAGACATTGCCAATTACTTAGTTGCAGGAAAACTACCATCACACCTATCGCACAGAGAGAAAAGAAAGATTGTTCAGCAAAGTGCTAGGTACAGCTGGATAAGTGGGTGTCTCTTTCACACAGGACTCGATCAGGAAATTCGAAGATGCATCAGAGAAGATGAAGTTTATGATATATTGAAGGCTTGCCACGATGGCCCTTGTGGAGGGCATTTTGCGGACAAAAGAACAGCACACAAAGTTCTCAGAATGGGTTACTATTGGCCCTCACTTTTCAAGGATGCAAAGAAATATGTTAAGGCCTGCGATAGTTGTCAGAGAATGGGCCAACCTAATCACAGGGATGAAATGCCACTTAACCCCCAGGTAATACTTGAACCTTTTGAAAGATGGGCACTAGATTTTATAGGTCCCATCAATCCTCCATCCAATCAAAGAGTTTATATACTGGTTTGTACAGATTATATGACTAAGTGGGTAGAAGCTAAGGCACTCATCAAAGCTAATGAAGAATCAGTGTTAACTTTTCTATTTGAAGAAATCTTTGTTAGGTTTGGTTTGCCTAGAGAACTAATCACAGATGGAGGACCTCATTTTAATTCTCATGGCTTCAAAGATACACTCCAGAAATATCACATTAAGCATAAAATGACTACACCTTATCACCCCCAGGAAAATGGGCAGGTGGAAAGTACAAATAAAGTCATAGAAGCCATTTTAACAAAGACAGTCAACGATAATAGAAGGGACTAGTTTCAAAGGTTGCCTGGAGCATTATGGGCTTATAGAACTACTTGGAGGAACACTACGGGTTTTTCACCTTATGAATTAGTTTATGGTAAAAATGTTGTTTTTCCTGTGGAATTTGAAATCAAAACCTTAAGGACTGCTTTAGCTGTTAACCTTGATTTGACTGATGCACAGACAGCTAGGTTGCAGCAGCTTCAAGAATTGGATGAAAAGAGGTTGGATGCCATCCAACAAACAACCATGATACAACAGCAAAGAACCAGGTGGCATGACAAAACTACTAAGCACAAGCAGTTCCAAAAAGGTAATTGGGCCTTACTGTATGACTCCTATTTTGAAAATTTTCAGGGGTAATTAAGAACAAGGTGGCTAGGACCTTATGAAGTAGATGTTGTTTTTCCAAATGGAACAGTCAGACTCCTAACGATTGATGATAGTAGAACACCATTATTAGTGAATGGGTATCGAATCCGTTTGTATCAACAACCTGTTTCTAAAGAGGATTTCAAAGCTACTTGCATGACAGACATACACTATACCTTTTTGGGGGAACCAGCTATCCCTCAATGCACTTAATTTCCTGTTTATGTATTTATTTTTAGATTAGATTTCTTAAACTAATAATCCCTGTCAAGGGTTGCCATGTTACAATTAATTATTTTGCAGATCTTAGCTTTGGATGGTGGCTGAAAAGAAAAATTCCAGTATAGGAAGAATTAATCTGCAGATTGGAAAAGCATTGCCATGTCATTCCAGATCATAAATCATTCCATACACCATTTCCCATTGCTGATACATCATTTCCCGTTGCTGATACACCATTTCCCGTCGCTGATACATCATTTCCCGTTGCTGATACACCATTTCCCGTCGCTGATACACCATTTCCGTTGCTGATACACCACTTCCCATTGCTGATACACCATTTCCAGTTGCTGATACACCATTTCCCGTTGTTGATACACCATTTCCCGTCAGCAATACACCATTTCCGTCGTCGATACACCATTTCCCGTTGCTGATACACTACTTTCTAGTGTCGAAACACCAAATCCCACTGCTTAAACACCAATCTTTTCTATTTTCCTAATTATCCCCATTTTTACTCCCGAGAATGAACTATTATTTCAAAAAGAAACATATCATTCTTTATTCAAAGGAATCAGCCATTTATCCTGTTAATAATACCCCTTCACTACTGCCTCTCGTGAATAATAAAAACCTCGTGGATAAAAACCCTCACACCTTACAAACCCTTTCTATAATGATCATTGACCTATTAAGGACGAGATAACACTTTTCGGCGCAACAACCAAAGGTAATTGTAAAGGTATGCATGTTATGTGTGAATATTAAATTGTAGTTAATGAGGAGATAGTTGACATGACCATTAAAAGCGTCGTACTACCAACCATATCATTCAGCCGCAGTTGGGGGGGGGGGTTACCGAAATATCGTAATCATTACAGGACACGCCCATCACCGCCATCCCTATTCCTCCTGGTTGTGTCTAATCCACCCTGTTTATGCCTTACCACGTCATAATTTTATTTTGCAACGTTCTGCTCTGTTTCGACTTCGGAAACTGGGCTCTGCACTTTGTATTTTGCCTAAAACAGTAACCATGGGTGGAGATGTTGTTAGACATGAACTGGGCTCGACGGCATTACTGGAACTTTACCCAGACGCATACCAAATCTTCCTACAGGCAGGATGGGTGGACTATTTCAGAAGACTTCTGGAATTTGATTTGCAGCAGGTTCTCGAATTTGCATGCAATTTGAGGGAGGGGTATTCTACTGTCCAAGGGGTGAGAATCCCAGTAACAGAAGAAGACATAGCACAAGTTTCGGGGCTTCCAACCAATGGCATTCGCTGGTTCAGCAGGAAGCATCTTATCCTCAATGCGCAGCAAGATTTCCTGTTACCTGGGGAGCAGGTGGAAGCCAAAGGCAGGGGTGTTGCGCTTCGGTCATTACCACCACCTTGGCCAAAAGTTGCAGAATTCGTCAAGCACTACTTCACTTGCGAGGGCCGCTATCAGGTAGTCTACCAACATGACTTTGTCTTATTAAATCATTTGCGGCATGGTCGTCTAGTAAATATGCCTTATTATCTCCTTGGATGTCTGAAAAATATGGCACACTACACTGTGAACGCTAGGCACCAACTCCTCTGCCTCACGCACCATCGTCTAGTCCAACTCCTGATCAATAGAGGCTTCGCCCTGCATAACCCCCCTCCCCTCATTAACCCTCCCCAGCAAGCTGAGGAAAATCCTCAGCAAAATGAAGAAAATTCCCAGCAAGATGCTGAAACTCAGCAACCAGCAGCAGGAACACCCCATGATGAAGTCAAACCGTCCACTCCCATAGTTCATATCCCTACCGATGATTCAGACGAGGATACCCTCATCACTTTCCTTAAAAGGAAAAAGCAACAGAAAACTGCAACCCCATCAAAAATAAGAACCAGGGCCTCAGTAAAGGCAGCTACTATTTCTAATGATTCCCTGAGTAAAAGTCCTCGCAAGAGGAAAACTACTGTCTCTCCTGGTTCCCTACCTCGGCAACGAACAAGGTTGTTTGTAGCAACCGAGGCCGTTCCTCCTATTATTTTAAATCCTCGTATTCCCCATAGCCCTGAACCTTCACCTCCTTCACCCTCAGATGACGAAATTCAAGTGTTCACGATTTTGTAACATCATTTTTTTCAACAGAGGCAGTTGCTCCACAAGAACCAGCTGTCGACAAATTCAAACTAGACATCCAAGCTGATATAGGACATGTGGCTGTTACACAAGAACCAGCCACTGACGCAATAGGTTCCACACAAGAACCACCTGTTGGGGAGCAAAAAGAAGACGACCTGCATGTGGCTGTTACACAAGAACCAGCCACTGACCCAATAGGTGCTACATAAGAACCACCTGTTGGGGAGAAAAAGGAAGACGACCTGCATGTGGCTGTTACACAAAAGCCAGCCACTGACCCAATAGGTTCCACACAAGAACCACCTGTTGGGGAGCAAGAAGAAGATGCCCCAGGTGAAACTGATACACAAACTGACCAAATAGGTGAAACACAAGAACCACCTGTTGGGGACGCACATGATGAAGATAATGCTGAACAACAATTTTCTTTTCCTTTGGAATCTGTAACTGTAGAAGCCTCGGTCACTCTAGCCTCCCTACAAGAAGAAAATGAGTTCTTAAAATCAGAAATTAAGGCCTATCAGAAAGAATTAGCAATGGCTAGGGAAGCCTATAAAGAAGAACTCAATCTGTACATGTTAGCTCAAGTAGCATCTCAAACTGAAAAGAGTGTAGAGAAAGAGCAATACAGTGAATACATGTGCAGTGAATGTGGGGATATCTATACTCAAGAAGGATATAAAATAATTGCAGTCCCATTGACTGGAGCCAGCCCTGTTATATTTAAAAAGGAACACCCTGCTGTTACACAAGAACCAGCAGGGTCTTCAAGGATATTAGAATAAGAAATAGAACCACCCCGGCCTACCCAAGTTATTGATGAGCAGAAATCAGAAGAAAAAGTAGAACCACCCCGGCCTACCCAAGTTATTGATGAGCAGGAACCAGAATCAAAATCTTTTACAACTGTGCATATACAAACTAAACCTCCTTGTGTTAGCAATGCTCATGCACAGACTTCTACTTTTCAACAATTAAGCAACACATGGAGAGCAGAATACGAGCTTTCCCAAGGAAAGGCATTTCAACAGCAGAAGTCATTATGGTTTAATTATGCCTATAAGAATTGGGAAGCAATGGAACAGTCTCGTGCACAACACAAAGAAAATAAGCAATTAAAAGCCAGACTGTCCCTTATCTTCGATTTGGTCCAGCGCTTACTGGCTACAAGAAAACCTTCTTTTAATTATTCTATATTCTTGAGAGAACGCTTAGCATTCCTCCAATTAAAAGCAATAAAGGATGGAAGGCCACACCAGGTCTCTACACCACAACAATTCATTGAAACTTTTGCAGAAGCACCAAACAATTATCAGAATTTGCTGTGCGAACTCTATCTTCACAATGAGGCTATGCCTAAAGATAGAAAGATTAATTTACTTCCTATTTGTGGTGATATTCAAATAAGAGCTTTTATTTTCTTTTTGGCCAACCAATTCACTTGGCAGAATTCTTTCATGTCTGCGCAACACAATAAGGAGAACTGTCTTCTCTGGATTCGTTCGGAACCACAGAATGTAGCCATCTTCCTCATGGAACATCAACGGAATCTACGAGAGCCACGCATGGACGATCACATTAGGAATATGCAAGCAGCAGTCTTGGAAGACTGCCAGCATTATGTCAAAGCTAAAGGACCTCTGGCCATAAAAGCAAATGAATTTTTCTGGGAACATTGTCCCAAAGAAAGAAGGGAATATCATCCCTACAATCCCCTCAATCTACAGGCAGCAATCTCAAGGATACCTGATTATGTAAAATGCATGAGACAATGTGTTGAACGGTGGATTGGTTACCGTTTTCATTTCCCTCTCTTATGGCTTCCTGGAGAACAATACAAGGCTCAATTTACATTGACTAAAAAGGAAGAATTGGTAGCATGGAAAAGACTTCAGAATGCCCAAGGGTTCAGAGACATGGTTGACAGCACTTTCTACACTTACTGTATAAGAAATCTACACTGTTCAACCCAGTATTCTGATTCCGATTCAGATTAGGCATTGCATGCGGACATGCAACACTTTCAGTTGGGGGGGATGTTAGGTTCCCATTTTGTCTATTTTTGACTGTATATTTTGCCATTGTATTACCCTCTTCAACCCTTAATTGAAAGCCTTTGCTAGTGTTTTGGCTTAATCACTCCAAGAGGTACAGAATAACTTTCCTCATTGCTACATGTTTAATTATTCAACACGTAACCATGCTATCTTTATAATTATTTCCTCAATTTGATTAAAGTGTTGACTAATTGCTGAAACTGACTAATTGGCAGGATCACATTTTGTCGTCGCTGAAACAGCAGAAACAGCGCAAACCGTGAAGCTGAAACAACAAGAACAGCATGAACCTCAAGCTAAAACATCACGAACAGCATGCGCACTTTGAGGAACAGTTTGGATTTGCGTAACAAATCTGCATCGGCAAAGGAGTCTGACCGATTACTATATTGGTCGAAATGATCATGATCCTCATGACTGTAACAATATTTTGTTATCAAGAACTGACTTTCTTATTTTTGGTACAAAAGGGTTGAGTCAGAACGCATGAAAATCTGTTGTAATAGATGTCTCCTCTATAAAGAGGAGACATCTACATTAGAGAGGGAGACAAAAAAGAGGGGAACACACTGTAACACAGAACTTGTGGTGAAGGGATGAGACTGAATTTCTTTTTGTAATATGGTTTATTGGCAGATGAATACAATTTTGTTCTGAGTATTTTATTTTAATTCCTGTGTTCTGGGGAATCTTATGAGAAGGATAGGGCCCACCTTCATCACAAGATTCACCCATCTCTTTCTGTTGTGTGGTGTGTGTGTGTGATTTCTGTTTATATCACAGTTACTGCTTCTAAAGATATTTACTTTTGCTGAAACTCTGTTTTCCTTTTTAACTAATTGATGTTGCATATGAGTGCCTCACCGGTGATTAGGATTTACAGAGTGTATGGGTGAACTGGACAACAGAGGCAGGTGCTGAAAGTCCTTACTCTGAGGATAGGGTCCTGATCCTTTGTTGCAGGACAGCCATCACTTCCTTTTGCAGATTTGTTTCCTTTAAGTTATTTGTTCTTACTTCATTTTCTGCAATAGGCTGTAACTACTGTAACTGCTGTAACACAGAGTAGGGATTTAATAGATAGTAGATTGTTTATACTACAGCTTTTAATACCATTAAGATTGAGTACATACAGTACGTAGTCACCTTTGGAATAATCAGACTTTCCCAGGTTGATAATTTATGTGGCACTCGACTGTTTTATTATTAAACAATTAAAGTGACCAACAGGAAATATTTCTCGAACGGTTCCTATTGATATTTCAGTTAAACCTGGAATTATTGAAAACATTCACATAGGTGCTTCCTGTACGGACGATGAACTCCAAACTTATAAAGCCCTATTTCAAGAATTCCGAGACGTGTTTGCCTAGTCATATGAAGAAATGCCAGGAATCGATCCATCAATTGTTGTCCATGAAATTACAACTTACCCGGATGCTAAACCTGTCCGGCAACGTTTGGGTCAGATACACCTGCGAAAAGTTGCTACTATTAAAGTTGAAGTTGAAAAATTACTTCGTGCAGGTTTCATTTATCCAATTCCTTTAACAGATTGGGTATCGAATGTTGTTCCTGTTACCAAAAAGCAAGGAACAATAAGAATATGTATCGATTATAGGGATATTAATCGAGCTTGTCCTAAAGACAATTATCCAACCCCCCATATCGATCAAATTATTGATGATTGTGTTGGCAGTGAAATGTTCTCCTTTATGGATGGTTTTTCTAGTTACAATCAAATTAACATACTCCCTGCTGATCAACCAAAAAAGGAATTCATTTGTCCATGGGGGACGTTTTCTTACTACAAATTGCCTTTTGGATTGAAGAACGCTGAAGCAACTTTTCAAAGGGCTATGTCTTATGCATTTCATGACATCAAGCACATTGTGCAGCCTTAGCTCGATGATTTACCTACCCATTCATTGCATAGAGCCGATCATCTCACTCATTTATGAGAAATCTTTATGAGATGTAGGCATTATCGAATTAGGTTGAATCCACACAAATGTGTTTTCTGTGTAGAAACAGGTCGTTTACTGGGATTTGTTGTTTAGAAAACTGGAATTCGTGTCGATCCCTTGAAGGTTGAAGCTATTGTCAAATTTCCTCCTCCTTCGACTCTTTGCCAATTCCAAAGTTTGCAAGGGAAAGCAAACATTTTACATCGTTTCATTCTTAACTACGCTGAGATAACGAAAGGTTTTACCAGGTTGTTGAAACAGAATACTCCATTCTTTTGGGATGAGATAGCTAACAAGTCTTTTGATGCACTTAGGCACGCATTAATGCATGCACCGTTATTGCATCCTCCCATCTACAACCAGGATTGCTTTTTGTACCTCGCCGCTTCTCATTCCACCATTGGGATGGTTTTAGTTCAGGAAGATGAATTCAATAGTGAACATGTGATTTACTATCTTAGTAGAACTCTAAATCTGACTGAGCTTAAATATTCGCATGTGGAGAAATTGGTCTTGGCAGCTATTCAAGTTGTCCAACGTTTTCGTCACTACATCTTTTTACGCAAAACCACAGTTATTTCTGACTGTAACCCTATGATCTATATTTTGACCAAACGATTGCTACGGGGCAAGTATTCCAAATGGATTGTTATCCTGTAGGAATTTGACTTGGAATTTGAAAAATCCAAGGCAAAGAAATCTTTGGTTTTTGCGGAACTGATGTGTGATTTCCTGCGTACTGATACTGAAACTGTGGCGGAAGAACCCATTGCAGATGAATCTCTATTTCTTATCAGTACTCTTGATCCATGGTATGAAGATATAATTGTTTATCTCTAAACCCAATCTTTTTGGCCTGAAATTTCATGATCTCAGCGAAAGAAAATACGTTTCCAATGCCAACAATACAATATTATTGGAGATACACTCTATCATGGGGTGGATTCTGTTTTCCGATGTTGTATAACTCATGAAGAAGCTAAAAATGTTCTTAATGACTGTCACTCTAGAGCATGTGGCAGTCATATGTCTGGGTATGCCATAGCCCAAAAGATATTGCGCGCTGGTTATTTCTGGCCATCCTTATTTACAGATTGTATCTATGTAGTCCGGAAATGCCACAAGTCAAATTTTTGATCGTAAGATGCATGATCCACTTACTCCTCTCCACCCTATAATTTCCGTCGATCCTTTCGCAAAGTGGGGTATCGATTTTATTACATGTAACCCTCACTCGGTTGGGGGGCATGCGTATATCCTCCTTGCGATAGATTATTTTACTAAGTGGGTCGAGGCGATGCCTACATTTGGGGCAGACGGCAAAACTGCTACAATTTTCATTTTCAATCATATAATTACTAGATTCGGTGTTCCTCAAGTGATTATTACTGATCATGGACGTCATTTTCGAAACATCATGATGACTGAACTGACAGATCAACTTGGCCTGCGTCACGATAGTTCCACTCCATATTACCCATAGGCTAATGGTCTGGTTGAAGCTATAAATAAGGTTCTAGTCACTATGATCCGACGAATCATTGGGATTCATAGGTCAAATTGGCATAACATGTTATTTTCAGCACTTTGGGCATATCAAGCCTCAGTAAAAACATCAACTGGTTTCACTCCTTTTCAACTGGTTTACGGTTTGGAAGCAGTGTTACCCATTGAATGCGAAATTCCGTCATTACAAATAGCCATAGAATTACTCCCAGCCACTTCCAAAGAGGAGAAACGTTTGTTGTACTTAGCTCAGTTAGATGAGAATTGACATGATGTTGCATTAGCAATCGAAACTCATGCCAAACGAATAAAATCTCAGTACGATCGAAATATTACACCTCGTATTTTTTCGGAAGGAGACCTAGTTTTATTATACGATCAAGCAAACGATAAGCTAGGGGCTGGAAAATTTGTACCTATGTGGCATGGTCCTTACATTGTTAAGCGAAAGCTGGCAAAAGGGGCCTATGAATTGGAAGATTTTGACGGTGTCTCTTTGGGTAAACCCAGAAATGGGCTTTATCTGAAGAGATATTATGCTTAAATTTCGGTGTGGAGATTTTCATTAGATTAGTTTTCCTTTCTAGCTGGTGTGTTTTAGATTAGAAAAGTGTGCCTAGTTTATAGAGTGTTTTTATCATTATTCCTACTTATCTTGCTTTTACTCTTGATATTGCAGATGTCAACATATTCTCAAACATATATTGGTTTTTTTGATGGTGCTTGTCGTAGTACACGAAACATTTCTTCTGCAGCTTGGGTTATCTATTCACCCTCTGACGAGTTAGTATCTATGCATGGGGTAAGCCTCGGTCAAACAACAAATAACATTGCAGAGTATAGTGCAGTGATTGAGTTATTATCTGAATCCATTTCATTTGGGATTCAGAGTTTGATTGTTAGGTTAGATTATGAACTCGTTGTATTACAACTTAATAGGATTTATGCCATTAGAAATCCAGTGTTATTAATATTATTTTTGAGAGTTCGTCTCTTGGAACGTGAATTTGATTACATTGAATATCAGCATATTCCAAGATATTTAAATACATTAGTAGATGCAGTTGCTTCTCGAATTTTAAATAGACATTTGCAATAGTAAAACAGTAAATTTAAAAACATTCCATAACATGTTATACAAGATAGCCAGTAATAGTGATATATCATAGCATAGAAGTGTGTCAAATATACATTGTCTTCGATCATAGGTTGAAAAACACCTTATGATCGGCAAAAATGATAGTACAAAAAAGCAAAAATCTCATGTGAGTCTACAAAGGCGATCATCCTATCACTGATGATGATCACGATAAGAATCCACTGCTCGGGCCACCCTACAAAGGAACCTCCTAAAAGGTCCTAGGACCCCAATCACGTAACGTTGTAACCTAAGTGGAATATGTTAGACTCTCTCATAAAACAATAATAAAGCCAAAAATAAATTAATTAATTAAAAATTCCAAGTTAGGAATTTGTGCCTAACTCTTGGGTTGTTCCTCTAAGATAGGAATTAGTTTAGGTAACTCCTATATTGGTGTGCCTGGTGAGAAATTATCTCAACCAAAGGAGAAATTATCTCAACCAAAGGTGTCTAAGATAGCACACACTATCTTGAGAACACTGTCTCTCATCTATTTATTTGTAACACTATATTCAATTATTTCTGAAATGTATGAATGAGAGATAATACATGAGGAAGCTTGAAGCTTCAGCCTTTTTCTGCCAATATTGTGTCTTTGGTTTTTATGTGTAATTTATATATTTTTCTGAGTTAATTGCATTTTTATCATGTGGTATCAGAGGTGTTCTAGGTTAAATCCTACCTATGTGGAAACCGACCCTGCAGATTGGTGCAAGAGCCGAGGGTTGTGAGGTTGCATTTGGAATGTCATTGCTAGCTGGAGAGAAAGATCTACGGATCTGGAAACTACAAAAGATCCTTTGGGCAATCGTTGGAGTTTTTGTGTGATGAACGAAAGTGTCGCGCTGGAAGATCTGTGTTGAATATAGAAGCATAAAAGTGTGCCTACGTGGAATTGTGGCCTTCGTAGGGGTTTCTAACTCCGTGGCGTTTGACTGGCGTAGTGCCATGACTACGATAAATTGTGGAAATGAATCTCCGGAAATATCGCAGTGATTACCAAGACCACTATCGTTCTGTATAAATCAAGTCAGTCGCCAATCTGGCGAGTGATTGGCAGTGATAGATGCCGTGGAGGCCTCGTCACACCAGGACAGGCTCTCTGCCGCCTAACAACCGTCAGGCAGTGACTATTCAGCAGTCCAAAAAAGAGTCGTCGTTCTAGGATTCGATTATGCTTTTGATGCATTTGCCAAATAATCCTGAAGTGTCCGCAATGCTTCCGACGTGAATGCAGACGTCGCATGATGAGACGCAGACAAACAATCGGCCACGGCACGTCGAAGAGGCTCTGGAGGCTTCCTCTGCAAAGGTCGTTGACTGTGAAGCAACCATTGCCAGTCTATAAGGGCCAGGCTTCTGCTTAACATCTGGACTCCGGGCTGGAGTTCTAAATTTGGAAAGAAATCCTCGCAGGCATCGTGCCGAATCCTGCCTTCGATCCATTTTTGGAGCTAAACGATCAAAGATATTTTCAAAAATTCTGTTGACCTCTTAAATATTTCTTCTTTTTTTTCAGATTTCTGACGGTTTCTTGAATCATCAGCTGGGAATTTATGCTATATAGCCTGCAAATGCAAAACATAAAGTCATTGATTTTTATTTCTAATGGCCGACTAATTCAAAGATTGTTCAGGCGAATCGACGTTTGTCCGTAGTTTTAAGGCACTGGAGAAAATCTGCTAGCTGGAGAAAATCCGCTAGCCGGATAAGATCAAAGGCAACAGAAGGTTGGTTTTTGTGGAAAATCTACTACACAAGTCTGAAGGAAATCTCTTCATCATCCTGAGGCCGCAATTTTTCCTTCTATGCACTTTTCCTCATTGAATTTTCCAAGAAATCGAGGCCATTAATCTATTGAGACTGGTTAAGTTGTACACCTTGAGGAGGTCGAGGTATTCGATACAGAGTTCAAGTGGAATCAATATAAGAAATGGCCAAATTATATGTGCACGTAACCTGCGGATAGAACTGCATGCACATGTTTTTTTTCCATTGGTAGTTGAATCATTGAAAGGGAGGTCGCAGCCTAGACACATTGAAGACCGAGCCGAATCTTTTATGTCTGTAAAGTGGATCAATCTTGACAAGTTATTTAGGAGATCGATCAACAGACTAAGATAGAATCGTTTTTTCAAAAGAGATTGAGGGTACCAGCATTATCTTTCCACATATTTCTCTCAGCATGTTCTTCAACAAGGAGACCGATAGCACGTAGTGCAATTTACGCAGTGGAAGGAGAAAATAGAGCTGCCCCATCTTCAATTCCTCGTCTGAATCAACAGCCACCATATAACGATCTACGAACAGAGTATCCGAATCGCAGAGGAAATGGCCCGGATTTTGTAGAATTATCTTTTCTGCTTTGATGTGCTTCCCGAATTCGATTAGATTGCCATCTGAGAATATTATTCTTGCTGTCTGGCATTCAATTGCAGAAGATTTGGAGAGATAAGTGAATATTTTTATTTCTAGAAGGTTGAGTCAATTTTCTGAAGACATTTTTCTTTTAAAAAGTTCTAGAACTTTGATTTCATGAAGATATTGTGAAGCTGAGCAATTATGTACTCCAAAGTTTAATAAAGATATAACTTTTTGTGGTGATTGTGTCCTAGATCCGCCCGAAATTGAATAAGGGGATCTTAGGTACACGAAGAGTGTGTTGATGATGGTGCATGCTTCATGTTTTTTTGCTTATGATTTGTGTCTAGTTTTGACACATAAATGATCGCATTTACCACACACATAAAGTTCAATGCAAGTAAGCACAACGCATGTAATGAAATAGCTGCAAGGAAGGATAATTAAGCTCCACACATACAACAACTCATCAAAGTTTTCAACATCAGCATTCTAGCTCAACAAATAAATTCACTCAATACAATCAAGTTCATGAATCTGCAGACTCCAGCATTTCAAAGCAATGTCTACATCACTACATTCAAGTTAATGAATCTGTAAACTTCAATGTTTCAGAGCACATTCTACATCAACATTGTTGAACTTGTAATCAAACTCAAATCACATTGAATTGTAAAGGGTGCATTCTCGGTTGAAACTGACACCCAAGTCTTGAATTGAGTCATTGTAGTGAATCATTGAAATCATTGTAAGCTTTTTGGGTGCATTTTCGACAGTGTTCGACACCCTTCCTTTAAAGCACAATCAAGTGAGTCCATGAGTTTTAACTCCTTGAAACAACCATCACAGCAACCACAACAAGTTCAACTCTAACACCAATCAAGCAAGTTGAGATCAACAAATCAAGCGAGCGTGCCAGTCAAATCCCATAGCAAGCGAGCCTGTCATTCAAGTAAAGTGAAACAGTTCAAAGCACGACATCTACGACAAGAGAGCCTGACTTCAAGTGAGCAAGTTCAGATGGCGCAACATATTCAGTTGTTAAACATTCTTCACAGTTTGATCATCTCCAGTGATGAAGACATGGTGCAAGTCAGGAAAGAAACTCTTGCTGATCTTTCACGGCATCTACAACAAACACATGAAACCATTGAGTTTCTTCAACTAGAATCGCAACTACAAAGAGATGAGCTGCAACAGAAGAGTGCTTCTTCCAAGTCATTCAACCATGAAGATGAAGATAAATATGTTGATTCCAAATCACTCATCCAAACAACTTAAAGTGTCAAAGTTGTTCATGATCAAATTCCAATTTCTTCCAAACCCCTCATCAAGCCCTGGGAAGAAATTCAAAATAACAAGAATAGACGAGGCTTAGGATATGTCACTGATGACACCAACTTACATATCCCAGATTATTCCAAGCCAATTACGTTTGTGAGTGCAGGATTTCTTGAACAACTCACCTCAGTAGGTTCTAAGAGAGTAGTAGTCAAACCGAATTGCACGCAACCTGAAGTTCATGTTCAACCGAAATGCTCTCATTGTCAAAGAGTCGGTCATATGGAAGATCAATGTTTTGATCTCCATCCGTGTTGCCATTGTGGCAAGCACAATCATTCCTCAGAAAAATGTCGCAACCAACAAAAATCAGACAAATTGAAGATACATTATGAATGGATTGATCCTTGGGAATGGTCATCCACAATCAAACGATTGTCTCAGTTCTACAACCGACTACATTCACACATAGTGTAGCCAGCAGTGAATCGATGATGGTACTCTCCTGCAATTGAATGAGGGAGTACAACAGTGAAACTATCCTACACCTGAAGGGGGGGAGTTCAAATATATTTTGGAGAAGATTGTCTCTCCTTTCAGCTGACAAAGGGGGGAAAATGTCAATGAAATTGACAAGTGGTTGTCAGACGGAAAGTCTCGACAACATCAGCGAAGTAGCCAGTGGGCATCTTCATCAACCAGTGGGCATTTGTCATCAGCAGTGGGCATCAGCAAATTCGCCAGTGGGCGATCGACAACCAAAGCAGCAGTAAGCAGCTTTCATCATAGCAAAAGCAACATTGAGTTGTTTTTCGACATCTTCAGCCAGTGGGCAATCATCATCAGCAAATACGCCAGTGGGCGTTCATCAAATTGTGTCAGTGGACACCAGATGCTGTTTTCAAGCAAAGGACAGTTGGATCCTTTTGCGGCTTGGCACATGATGGAGTTGTCAAGCGTCCCTCTGAGATGAATCAGTCATGCAGCTGACTCAGTCTCTTCATTTTGCGGTTTGTTCAGCATCCAGATTTGGCGGTTTTTTCAGGCAATGTTTTTGAGGATCAACATGAGAACTTGGAAGATGGTTCTCGTTCTTATTTTTGGATTTATCATTGAGGGGGGGAATGTTAGACTCTCTCATAAAACAATAATAAATCCAAAAATAAATTAATTAATTAAAAATTCCAAGTTAGGAATTTGTGCCTAACTCTTGGGTTGTTCCTCTAAGATAGGAGTTAGTTTAGGTAACTCCTATATTGGTGTGTCTGGTGAGAAATTATCTCAACCAAAGGAGAAATTATCTCAACCAAAGGTGTCTAAGATAGCACGCACTATCTTGAGAACACTGTCTCTCATCTATTTATTTGTAACACTATATTCAATTATTTCTAAAATGTATGAATGAGAGATAATACATGAGGAAGCTTGAAGCTTTAGCCTTTTTCTGCCAATATTGTGTCTTTGGTTTTTATGTGTAATTTATATATTTTTCTGAGTTAATTGATTTTTTATCAGAATATCATCTATGCTAGTCTCTGGAATATCTGCTGTCAAACGCTCTAGATGATTCTCCAATTCGGCCAGGGTCTCTGCTGATTGGTTCTGTGGGGCCAGTGATGTTGTAGCTGGGTGTCTCCTCTCATAGGGCTAGAGAATGGCTGGTCGCTGTGGACCCACATCTGCAGTTAAAACCTTTTACTATCAATTTTGGACGATTTAAAAAACAAAAAAATTAGTTTAAAACTTAGAAAATGTTGAAAATGAGTTTACCTGAATCATCCCATTGCTCTCCTGGTGGAAGAGCCATGTCTGGATCACCACGATAATCCATTCCAGCATATGGAAAATCCTGTATAACAAAAAGTTGGTTTCCCAACCAATGAAAATACTCAGCCGGAAATCGGACAACCTCTGTACCCTCCTCAGGATGACGGGCCATCACTGCAACCCAACGCATAATCCTAGGCTCTCGAGGAAGTCCAACCTCAACGGAAAGCTGCTGTGGGACCAACATAGGGACCCTCTCTAGGCCAAAGCTCACAACCAAGAAACCATATCCAAAGTTTTTTAGTTCTCCGTTCTTTGCTCTAGTCAGTTAGCCTTTCACATTCGCCAACACAGCCTTGCACCAGTTGAATATGGTGCCTCGATAATAGTCTACTGCCATGCGCATCTGGGATCCAGTAGCTACATGCAATGCTGCGCTCCCGCATAGTCTGGTGACAGTAAATGCAATCACTTTAAGTTCAGGACGGGAGATAGTTTTAATATCTATCTGTTTGTCCGTTGTTTGGTTATTACAAAACTCTAGTCGGAGACTAGCAACAGACTGGCCACCTGGCCTAGTCCCAAATAGAGATAATCGTTCACCTCTCTTGGGAAAACCAGTCAAGAATTATATGTCCTCTAGCTCGATTTCGAGCCAGTGGCCACCAATAATGAAGCACTGGTCCTGTATATTCCACCTGTCTACCAGCCATTGCAGAAAGTCTACCTGAGCCCTCATGCCGAGTATGGCCCAAAATTTAAACAGTTTGCATGCTCTCAATGCATCCAATGAGGGTTGATGATTTATTGCAGCAATATCCACATCTTCGTGCTCCCGTTCCTGCCAAATGAGCATTGTGTATATCCTACATTACAAAAAAGGCGGATTAGAACATTCTAGTTCAAAAATTTCTGGGCAGAAATGAAAAAATTGAAGTTTTTAAAACCTATTTCGCGGGGTCCACACCCGCTAGTTAGGGACAGTGCGTAGTTCTGCACTCTTCCTTAGTGTCAGGTGCAGAACTCTGACTTTTCCTTTGTATAAAAAAGTCGGGGTTCGTAGGCTCCGCATGCTACGCCTGCGGACCCCCGCGAGCGGATTTTTAAACAAAAGTTTCTTCAAAAATCAAATTTAAAGCCCGAAAAACAAAATTTAAACAGTTGAAATGCAAGATAAGGATGATGTGGATTAACTGGAGCTGACGGTTTTCGTTTCCAGTGGTCGGATTTTCCGCAATCTTCACAGGAAGTTTCTTACCCAAAAGCTATTTTCTCTCACTCTGAAGTCGAATGGTGAAAATGAATTTACAAAAGCCCTTTTTATAAGCTTTTTTGAATAAATAAATTTTTAATTTGTTTATTTTTCACTTTAAAAAGGTAAATTTTTGATGCATTTTTATTTATTTTAAACAGGTACGAGTAATGCCTTGAGTTTTTGTGCAGAATATTAGATCTTCAAGGATAATTGATCAGTTTCAACGAAAAAACATTGGAGTCCCCTTTACGCTCTTTTCTGACTTGTAAAATATGAAAAGATTGTCGAGTTTTTCTTTTTAAACTCATTAAAATGGAATTTAAAAGATGGTCCACTTACAGCTCTTTTCTGACCGTAAAAACATGAAAAGATTGTCGGAATTTTGTCATTTCAAGTTCGATATTCGTAATAAAACGACGTGTCTTTGATTGCTTTTTTACTTTTTCACATCAGGGCCACTAATTATGAAAAGTACTCATTGATCGTAATGGTCAAGCGGTTCTCTCAAGTATTATTTTATACTTTTGCGGGCTTGAGGGACACAAATTTATGAAAAAGGACACCCATGGAGTTTTCTTAAGTTTTTCTTCTGACTCCCTAAAATTGAAAAACACCGAGTTTCTCCTATACTAGACTCATTAAAATTTAACAGTAAAGGACCTGTTCGATTTTTAAACAGGAACGAACCACTCCTTCTTAGGTTTTGAATTTTAAACTAAGTTGGACTCATCCGAAGGATGGGCTTATAACCAAGAAAATGTTATCCTCCTCAAGCTTGTCAAAAATAAATAGGTACTTGCTAGAAATGGTGGGGGAAAAGAGAGAAAAATGAACCTGTTTGTTATACTTTTTGTTTTAGAAAAGCAGTCAACCACTCTTGAACATGACACTTTTTGTTCACTTGGGTTGGGAAATGCTTTGCCTAACAGTTAATCAAACCATATTGAAAGTCTTCAGCCGGTTTTTGGGTATTAGCTTTGGTCAATTGTCATCAAACCATTTGAAGTGTCATTATGTGTTCAAGAGTTCAATTCAAATAAACCATTCATTTGCAAAATATCTGTCATCCATTTTGACCATCCTTGAGTTGGCCCTTGCTACTATATTTCTTCAAAACTTGATCTATGATTTCGTGTTGTGGGCTTGCCTACGATGAATCGCTTTCTATCGACTTCAGCTCATTATCTAGGAAAACGATCTAGAAATCATCAGTGCCTTGGAATCTGCATGCCTCAATGGCAGATTTCTCACCTTCGATGTTGGGTTGCATCATTGACCTTCGATCAAAGGATTCTGTGACATGTTTGACATCAACCTATTTATTCACATTTCATGGATTGTACTGAGTGCTTTGAGAGCGATTGACATTACTGGTGGTTTCTCTCACACTTGTTAATAGTTTACATCATTGACTGGTAATCAAGTGGTTTCTACCATGTTCGACTTCGACACATTCATTCACATGGATAGGATCGTACAAGTTAGGGAAGCAAAAATCAAGACCCTGGATCTAGTTTCCACCATCCAGGCTGCGCGGAATTTTGTTATTCATTAAACAATGGACTATTCATAAACAGATGGTTGCACCCGTACTGTGTCTACATATGTCTATACTTGTGATGTATTGCAAAATCATTCCTGTATCAGAGCAGTTTAGTTAGTTTTCTAGTCAGTTCTGATCTGAGTATGGGAATGCCTACCTCAGCGATGATATGTTCACATATATATATTTTGCATTGAATGTTTTTTACAGGTTCCGACTGGGGTATCCACAGGATGATCCTTGAAATGATAAAGTACTTCACTCTTCTTAGATGACAAATGATATCCTCATCTATTACAGACTTCGCACTTTAGGGGGAAATCTGTTACACTAAAAATTGTCACCATGACATTCTGCAATCTGTGTGAGTCTATCACCACTCATACTGTCCTCCTTTGCAAGTCTTAAACCTCAGTTCTTCATGTCAAGCCTTGAAAATAAGAGAAAGTCCTCAAAAATCTATAAAACTTTGGTTTCGCACTTTCTCTTAGCATTACCTGAGGTCCCGCACCTGATGGTCATGTCTCCTACGCACCTGACCACTCTTTCTTTGTGTAATGGGTGCGGACCCACGTAAAAGTCAAAAAGGCACACGTGCATTCTTAAAAACTCACTTTGAGTCATTTCTGGAAGTTTCTAGAAGGGAATCTTAAGGTGGCGAGTTCGCTCCTTTAAGGTTCATGCATTCCATACCTTAAGGAGCTAACCCCTTGATGTGAGGAGCTTATCCCTTTGAAGGAGGATTCTATCCCTTTTTAGGTGGACCTATAACTTCCTTCCTCTACACTATAAAATGAGGAATTGGGCTGGTTACTAGGGGGTTAGGAAAGTTGAATCTGTTTTAGGTGAAATGCTGCTGGAACTTAGTCTTCCTAATTGAGCTTTTGAGAGGAAAGATTACATACCTTTTTTTATCTCATTGGGAAGAGTGTGAGGCTTCTCAAAGTAGAGGAGATTCTTGTTTGGACCCTGGGAAGAACTTGTACAGCATCAAGGCACCAAAGGTTGTAAAGTTATTCTATTTCAAAGTTAATACAATCAAGTTTATTTTTATCAATAAGCTATGTTTCATGGTTTATTTTATGGATTCCTTGATCACCATAATGAACATGTTTTATGATATTAGCTATGCAAGTGTTATTTGATGTGTGCTTGTTTGTGTTTGCAGATTCTAAAAAGGAAACCCTTTCGGACAATTGAAGGTTGGCTGCTACAAACTAGTGTTGGACTTAAGGTAGGGTCTAACACCTATATGGTTTTTATTATGAATCGCAATATGTTTAGAAAAAAGTAAATTTGCTTGTTCTGCTTGTTGCTAGATATCATTAGATACTAGGGAGATCGGCCTTGTCCACATGGAAGATTTATCCGGCCAACAGTGTTATGTTGCTCCTCTTGAAATTTGTGATGTATTATTATTCCAACCATACTTGTGGAAGTGTCATCCTGTGTATGAGTCGAGGCCTCACACTGTTATTATTCCTTTGGGAAATAAGTTATACAGGATATTAGAGATAGCCCCGCCTACTGCCATATGTTTGATCTCTGATAAGAAATGTAGCAAGATCATCTCCTAGACTGGGAATTTTGTTTTCTTCTGTATTCACTCTCAAATTAAGGGGAAGATCATGGCCAAATCCATGGCCTCGGGAAGGGTTCCTCCACTCAGAAAAAGTAGGTCGATAAGGTCATGGAAGAATGCAGGGACATCTTCTCCTCACCCACAAGGGTACCCTTGCAATGTCAGGTCAAGCATTCGATCGATCTAACTTTTAGAGAACCTCTACCCAATGGGTCGATATATTGCTGCTTTATTTGGGAAAATGAATAGATATTGCAAAAAAAAGGGCACATTCGACCAATATCCTCATCTTATGGGAGCCACATTGTACTTGTATAGAAGAAGGATGGGACCTGGAGGCTCTCCATTTATTATCGGGCACTAAAGAAAATAATTGTCACAAACATGTATCCAATCCCATGGATCAATGACCTTCAGGACCAACTCAAGTGGGCCAAGTATTTTAGCAAGATTGATCTGAAGTCTGGCTATCACCAGGTTCTAATAGAGCCCCCAAACATACAAGGAATCCATTTTTGAATGGTTCATTCTGCCCTTCGGGTTTGTTGTGGCTAAATCTTAGACCATGCAACACAAGTGCGGCAGGAGGAAAGGAAAGATCCCTAGAGACAACCTATGGGTTGATTGTAGACCAGTTCCTAGGACATCATAAATAGAGGAGTTCTTGTAAGGTTATATGTGAGGGGGTTACAACACTCCAATTGTCACGTAAAAAGGTATGAGGGGGGCTTGATTCATTCCTCCAAAGGTATGACTTATATATTTCAGGTATTCCTTCACACACAAAGTTCCTAGAAGTATCACATAGGACATCTGAGGCCAATTACTTAAAAGGGGATTATAGTTTAATAGGATTTGTTGAGTAAATTACAGAGGATTAGGAGAAATCATAACTCATCATATAGAGCCCAACACATCCATAACTCTATATTGAACACATAGAGCTACAAGCAATGGGAAATTCTACTCCTTTTTGAGTTACAAGCAGAAGTAATGGGCTGGATAGAAAATGGGTGCTATGATTCTTATAGAGCAATTTAAAGATATACTTCAACCCTTCATACACACATTATGCATTAATAAATCAACACACATGGATCTGTAAGGAAGCATGAAATAATTTCTAGCAGCTATTGTAGCATCAATGCAGAGAGGAATATGAAACATAATGGAATTAACAGAAGGAAAAAAATATTGTAATGCTAAGAAGGAGGAATCACCACCATTTCTGTGATAGTCTGATAGATCTACATGTGTAAAGAAATACTATCTCAAATAATAGTCATTCACTTATAGAGTTATGAGCCAAATTGGTATCACAGAGTTCAGACCCCTCGGGTGAGAAATTTCGGAACCTTTGTTATATATTTCATCCCCCTATTTATAAGAAGAGTGGGAGAGATTTGATTTACAATCAAAATATCTGAGATCGAGCCCCAATTTTCATGCTAGACTATATTTTTTGGCTTTGTAAGGCTCTGCTACCATCTACCTAAAGATTACAATAGGGATCAAATCCCTTTCTTGGAATAAATGTAGAAATAAATGCACAAAGAAAGAAAATCGAGAGAGGAAGGGGAGGTGTCCCCTTTTTGCTTCAATGGAGGCCTTGGATAGATCCATCTCCCTACTGGCATCATGTTTCTCACTACTTTTGAGGTGCTTCAATGTTGCCTGACCAGTTTCTATCCATTCTACCTTAGCTACCTGAGTGAGTTGTTCAGTAGAGAGGTGAAGGAGTGTGAAAGTCGTGTGCCCAAGTGGTCATTTTCTACATGATGGATTGGAGAACCATGTCATGACATTGGGACTTCCTGAATCCTACCCATACCAATCTGCAGTAGCTCCATACTCCATTAAATTCCTTAGCTTCTGGCCCATCTGCCCATTAAACCACTGGACTGCACAATTAGGGCCTTGATGTAGTGGGGGGGAGATGCGTTCTTGGGTAATCAACACACTCTCACGGGTACAAGATTTTTCCTTTTAAGAAGGCTAATAGGTGGCCATTTTTTTTACCCCTTGGCCCCTTTATTTCAGATCCTTGTGTGATGTTATTCAATATGACCGAAGCTAGGACCAGGGGTTTAGTCTTTGAGTGCCAAGGCTTCAAACAACCGTGTGGGTAGGAATTTTCCCTTTATAACCTGAAATGCCATTGTTTTCCCTTTACACCACACTGGCTGATATCCCGGACACAAAATCCCTATACAATAAAACACATCATCTATCATATCGGGGGGGTAACCTGTTGACGTCATCACTGCCATGTCACCATTGACGTCATCACTGCTAGTTTTCACCCTGTGAGTTGTGACACGTGTCATCTGGTAACAACCCCATAGGATCCCTAAAAATGACAAAAACGAGTGACATGTTTCCACCCACCATGTCATCATCCATACATGCCATGTAAGTGGTGATGTCAACTGCCATGTCTGCTCAGTGGACCAATTAGAGGTTGCCATGTGGCCTCCTGGAGGAGAGAGAAAAGGGTTAGTCAGGCCTTGGTTTTGTGGGGAAATCCTTTGTATTTAAAAATCATGTCTCCCGAGGACTTTAATATAGTGTTGACGGCACTGGAACTGCCAACATGTCAAGGGGATCTCCCTAATAAGAAGTCCCAATTAGACCTCAGACCGTTTGGTGTAGGAGTCCTAGCAGTGGCTCATAAGGTAATTCCTTAACTGCGATGCTGCACAGAGGCAAGTAAGATAACTCTATCAGTAGCAAGGGTGTGACCACTACAGTGAGCCAAGGAAGGTGAATGAGAGGTTATACACATTGGGGTGGAGATGAGTGCGCCCCTTGGGAACATGTAGTAGTACTCAGTTCAGAAGGGAACACACGAGTGAAGATGCATCACAAGCTGGAAAGAAGATCAGTTGGCAATCCAAAGTGATGGTTAAATCAATAGCACATCTACAACAAGATTCATATAATCACATACAAAGAAGTTCATACACAACTACGTAAGTTAAACAACATACATTGCTAAGAAATCGGAACAGTCCAACTACAATAACAACATATGCATGAAAATGTGTTGGCTTTTATTATATAAAGAAGTATAAGTCCCAATCATAAAATATATCCATGTAAACCCCTTAGCCCCAAAAGTGGAACGTTACATTCACATCCGCCTGCTCCTCCAAAGAGATGAACTAGCTCCATGCAGTGGAGAAGCCAAGGCGAGTTACAATACTATCCAACCTTTCTCCAAGATAGTCTTATCAGAAGCTTGGCTGGCCAAAAGCCCTTACAATGAGTTATAAGGGACTATTTATAACAAAGGGTGGGGTGACCCTTGACATTCCTCTTTGTGACAGTTCAACTACCCTCATGACTTTTCACCTACTCTATGACGGTTACATCCAACTATTGACACTTGACTTACACTTGACATGACTCAAAATTATAATGCACATGTACTCATGTGAGACATCATGGCTTGAGCAAGCCATGCAAGACATCACTGACACTCGGTCCGCTGTGATGAGACCAACTCTTTAACATGCTTATGATGGTGAGGGTGGTGAGCTGATGCCAAGCTTGGTCATCCGTGATGGTGTGCATGCCCCTAATGGCGACATCTTGCTGAAGCGAACTCTTGCCTCCGTTGTAATAGGTGCATTGGTTTGGTTCTGTTGGGTCCCTATAATACTAGTGATTACCCCATTACTATTGTAGTTATACCCCTTATTTATATTGTTGTGCCCCTATTACCCCCATATTGTTATTTCTGTGCCCCATAGAATCCCTCTATTGTTATTTTTGTGGCTTTATATTATTATTGTTAGGTCGGCTGGATTATATTGTGACTCCTTAGACTCCTATATATAGAAAGGAGGTTTTGTCATTTGTATCATCCAAGAATTGTTCATTTATGTAATGTAAATGAGTTTTCCCCCTCGAAGAGGCTGAATTCTAAGGTGTTGATCTATCTTTTCTATCTTTTCTTGAGCTGGTTTCATAACAGGCTCCTTCATCCAACTCGTCTGCTAACATGCGCATGGTCTTCCTGGGTGCAGCTGGACCAACAAAACACTGATGCATAGTGTCTGTACTGATATTCAAGTGTGTGCTAGTGGCCATGCACATCAACTTGTCGAAGTACATGTTCAGCTCCAGTTGGATTTGCTTCTTGTCTTTGCCTTGGTGAGTGTGTTGAATGGGTTGGATTGCAAGCGTGCGCATAATGACATGCATGTTGTTGAATCTCTTGAATGCAATCAACAACACTGCTCACCATGTATGCTCCATTTCAGCTGTTGGGATGGATCTTTAACTTTTACATGCACAGTTTCATCAGTGAATGCATGTTGCGCCCACTGTTGTTCTTGTTCCTGCTGCAACTCATTCGTCTATCTGTGCATCTTCATGTCATGCCTGAGTTCTTGCTTCAGCACATGCAAATCCTTCTTTGTTTCATTCTTTGTCTTCACGTGATCTTCATGTTGCGCTTAAGTTGCTGCTTCAGCACATGCAACTCCTTCTTTGTTTCGTTCTCTATCTTCGCGTGATCTTCATGTCGCGTCGTCACCTCATAGCCTGAGTCTCGAAAGTTTCTTTCATTATTAGTGGATCTTCTTGATCTTGCAACTTTTTTCCACCTTTGTGTTGTCAACAACCTTCCTCTTGCATTCATTGTATTCACTGCATTAGCTGTGTTCGTTGCATTCACTGCGTTCGGTGCATTCGCTGCGCTCATTGCATCCGGTATGTTGCCTTCAGCTATTTTTCAAGATGCTTATTTTTGTGATATCTTGATTTTCTTGTCAACTAACTACTTGATATCTTCGTGGGTAGGCAAGCTCATAGACATTTGATCAACTGCATCTCCATGCATGCTCTGAATAGTGTCTTTGACTCTGCCCTCTTGGAAACCATTGTACCTGCACTGTTGACAGGTATATGAACACCTGCAATACCCGGAGACATGGAAATAGTCATGGAAAGAAATTTTTCAATCGAAAACAAAATTGATCTTGAGAACTGACTTGCAACATACCTATTTGACTAATCATGAAGGTTATACAATTTCGGTCGGGAGGTCGGGAGACTGACTGCCATGACTGCACGAGGCATAGTTTGGGCTACTGGGAGACTAACTGACTGCTGGAACTGTGCAATGCATAGTCTAGTATGGCTGCTGACTGTTGGAATTGTGCAATGCGCAATCTCAGTTGGTAATGGCTGCAGGCTCAGTGACTGCATTGCGCAATTTTCTTGGCCAACAGTCACAATCCCTTAGGATTGCGCAAAGTAGGCCTAGGGGATAGATGCTAGGTAGAAATTCACATTTTTGGGGAGGAAGGCAGAGCCTTCCCTCTCAGGATTGTGCAATGTTGTCTAGTGAGGCAGAGTCTGGGCCAAGGTTGGCCAGACTTGCCTATGGGCAATTGAACGTGAATGTGAATGCGAATGCATGCTGATGCTGAGTGTAATAATAAGTGAATGATCATGCATGAAAATGGTGAATGACAGATTCAGAAAATGGAACAACATGCATGTGGGTGAGGCGGGTCACCGAATCGAAAATCGTTCGCGAAAAACAATTTCATACATGTGACAGTAGTGAGATGTTAACAAAAACCGAAACGGTGCAAGGAAAAGCTAATATACATGTAAACAATAGCAAGCGTGCAAAGAAATCAACCAAACAGTACTCATACAAGCAAAAACACAAAAAGCGACAGAAATGAAACACGAGGCATGGGAAGTGGTCTTACCCCAAAAAAGTTAAGTTGAATGTGCTGACTGCTCATAGATGTGATGTGGGATGTCAGAGCTGCAAGGTTGATGTGAGGAATGATCTTTGCAGTGTCTGGTTGATGAGTTTCGATAACATCGAGGTTGTGACGTGCATGCCACAAATCTAGGAAAAGCAACACTTGGTGGGAGGTTTCTAAAATGATCCTTGCATATAACCTCCACTTGCTAAAAATAGATCCCTGAAACAAGGGATGCCTTTGCCTACTGCCTTGGGAGAAGAAACCCATGCATGCAAGTCTGTTTTTCTCGGTCCCAGAGGGAACCGGTCAAGTTAGTTGCACATGCAAGAGGTTGTTCGACTGCTTTGAAGGAAATGCACATCTCTGGTTAGGAGTTGGGCTGACTGCCCAAGAGATTTGCACAATTTCTGGGGAGAGCAGCTGACTGCTACCCAAATTTGCACAAATTCTAGGTTGGGTCGTAGCCCTGCTAGGGAAAATTTGCGCAATTTCTACTGGAAGTGTTGGATGGCAGAATTGTAGAATTCTGGAGCCCAACAAGTTGCCAGATAGAATTGCGCAATTTCTGGAGGGAAGGCTGGTTTCCCTCCAGAAATGCATAATTTTCTTGGGGAATCTGCTCAGCTTGTAGCTAGACCAAGTCCAGGTGGACATCCTGTGAGGGAAATGCATCAAGTTGTGATCGACAGGCTGCCTTTGTGTATGAAAAGCACTGAAGCTTGTGTACTTGATGAAGCAAGACAAGGTGTTGTGAAAGGTTGGTAGGGAGGCTCCAAAACAGGCTAAGGAAAAATTTTGGAGGGTGGTTGTAGTTGCTACAACACTTGGCGACACACTGGTAGAACTCTAGCTCTCTGAATGGACCTTGTTCTTGAAAAGCAAGTCTAACACCTCTGGCAATATTATTCAGTTCTCAGCTCATCTTGGTTTCACACTGGCTTGATTGTAATATGTAGCATCTTCCAAGGTCTTGGTCAATTAACACACATTCCAAGCCAAGGAAACACATTTATTTTTATTGGGGTTGGGGGGTATATAGGTGCACAAGAAATATAGTTGTCAGACTCTTAGTTTCATCTTTGGTGTTACTCCACTACCAGCAGGCCTAGATAGTACCCCGGTGGAGTCACATAAAAACAAAAGCAGGGCTCCATTGCCAGCAAGCCTGGTCAGTACCCCAGTGAAGTTACCTGCATCACCTCCCTATGTAGGAAGCCTTTCTCTTCTTTCACCTTATTCATTTTTCATTTTGAATTTTTTGACTTTTCGTTTTTTTCATTTTTCATTTTTTCAATTGTGCATAGCACTTATTCATTTCAGAGGCAGAAGAAGGATCCCAACTTTTTGAGAGAAGAAGAGGTTGTTCCAGCAGAGAAGTAGTTTATTGTATCTCTGACATGCCTATTAAGGTTTCCCCCCTCTCACCTTACTCTACTTGACTGAGCTGACAAGGGTTAACCCAAAAACAACCAATTAGAGAAGGTGACACTAGTTAGCGTGCAAGTGTTGTGTTTTCACCAAGGTTCACTTCAAACAATATGTATTTTCCTTCAACGTATCATGGAATAAAAGTAACAAGCTCTTCAGATAGAGGCAAGATGATAGATAACCAAGTAGAGGTAGTTGTACAAGCCCTCTTCTACTTCACAAAGTTCATTTTAAGAGTCATACATGGTTTCATGCAAAACTAACCTAAAAATGAAACAAGAGAACTATACGAAAGAAGTGAACTAACAAACAACAAAGCAAAGTAAGAGGAGAAGAAAAAGTGAAAGCAAATAAAGTAAGAAAACAAGCAAGCCGAAAAACAAGCAAACAAAGCGAATAAGAAAACAAGCATGAAAGCAAACTAATTGAAAGAAAACACTACTCCTACTCCTACACTAACGGTGCATGGGCCTGAACACATGAAGTGATATTTCCAATGCAGCTACCGGCACATTGGTTGGCCCATGTTGGTGATGGCTTAGTCCATGAGCAACCCAGTTGTGTGAACCAGCAAGAAAGAAAGATATAACAATGAAGACAACCACACTTCGTGTTTGATAGTGCCCACAGGACATAAGTGAGTGCAAGTGCATGACGAGCAGTTCATGGACTTATCATGGTGCTATGTGAAACTGCGTACAACTTTGAAGCATAAGCACACTCTTGACTGAGACATCCAAGCAAATGAAATAAATAAAGATAACTTGCGTTGTACACGTGTGCTTGCAATGTAAGATTTCTCCAATGCATGAGTGATGGGATCATGCAGTTTGAGTGGAGGAAGTATGATCTATGTGAGATGGATCTTCAATGCATACAGATGAGTGATGAGGAGCCTTGGGTGATTGAATAGTTCCCTGAATGGAAGTGAGACTAACCTCAAGAGAGGAAGGACTTGACATAACCATCAGCTCGGGCTAAAGTGCCACGACAGTCTTGGGTGTTTCAACTTCATCATCAGATAGATCATCATAAACTGGTGGCTTCGAAAGATCAACTCTGACAGAGTCATGATCATGATCAAATACGGAAACAAATGGAGCACAACCGCCACAATCAGAAAAATCAATGAATTCATCGGCATCATCATGATTAGATGAATCAAACAGAGGGGTAGATGAAAAGCAAACTAACTCATCCTTTGTGTTTCTGGAAAAGACAGATAAAGATCAAGTGGATTTTCAACGAATAACTTATCCTCTCTCTTGTCGAATAATGGACCATCATTCAGTGAGTCCTGTGAGTGATCAACAATGGGTGCATCCATGGATGAATACACACATGCAAAATCATGGATGGCAGGTTCACCAAAGATGGTAGGAAAGAACGGAGGGGGTTCTTATGGAAGGGATTCCTCCTTCACTGAGTGTTGATGCTCAATCTCCCACTCATACTCTTCATGAATGACAACGCATGTTGGTTGTGCAACATCAACTCCTTCAATGGGTTGTTCCTCATTCACAACAAGTGAAAAGTCTAGAATGGGCAAACACAAGATAGCATCATCCGGAGGAACACCTGAGTGCGAGAACAGTGGTCGTAGAAAAGAATGCATATGAGAACTCGAAGGAATCACAACCAAATATGCACAAAAATTGAGTGAAGTGATGCTGGGAAGATGTGAAATATGAAAAAGTGTGCAGGCATGATCCTCAACATCACTTAGCAGTGGTGGAGCTGTTGAATGAGAGTAACGTAGACAGTCAGTCGAGACAATGACCGCATCCACATGAGATTGTGAAGCTCCATCAATGAAGAATGTTGAGAGAGGCTTGATCTCAAACTTGTTCTTGGGACAGGAAGATTTCTTAAGGAAATACTCGAACCGGTCCCAAAGATAAGCAAATTTCATCTGAGTCCTCTGTTATATAGGAAAATGACCTCCTCATTAGCTCAGAGGATAAAGACATAATGACTGAAGGACTAACCAGGTTCACAAGCCCAATTTTCAAGCTAATGTTGTCTAGACACTATAAACCTACTTTATAAAGCTTCTCAACAAGCCTAAGGGTGCATTAGTGCCTAGGGTAACTCTACTTGTCACCTTGGGAACAATGCTAGTGACCCTACATTAGTTTCTATGGGTCAAAGGAGTTAATTGACTGTGAAAATATCCCTAGATTCTCTCATATGTCAGCTCATAAAAGAAGGGAAACATCAAAACTTGAACTTTTTGGGGGAATTACTAATTCCTAATGGAGTATGAAAACACGAAAGAGCACTAAAGCATGGAAACATCAGTGCTTTTTCCTAATGGAACTCATGAAGGGCTTGGCAACCCTAACCCTACATACTATATATGAAAGGCTTGGCCCATTGTGAAATAGATCGAACCATTTGAAAGGATTTCCTATTTGACTGTCGAGTAGAGTCTCAGACTAAGGCATCAGAAGAGGTTAAGAAGAGAGAGAGAGAGAGAGGAGTTGGAGGGGTAAGGGAAGGTTGATGCAATTCATGGTTGTAATCACTCTTTCTACATCAATATAGAACTGCAGTTATGTTGTCCACTCTATGATGTTCGTAGTATAACTTGTTTATATGTTTATTCAATATCTTTTCACATGAGTGGCTTAGTTATATGAAACTAGATATCTTTTATATGTTCATGCATTTGTTGATTAAGGTTTTATGCTGTGATATTAAGCTTGTCTTTGCTATGTGCAGGTTTCGATCTAGACCCAGCTCAAGGGTCTTCTGCCTAGCTGCATTGCGCTCTCTAGCAACACCACACTAAGACTCAAGGTAATAATTCCTTCTCACTTTGATATTTGTTTGTTAAACATAGATATGCATGTATCTTTGTGAGAGCTGCAGCTAATCTGACTGTCTGTCGAGGATCTCAGGAAGATCCTTGAGAGTTTTCTACATCACCAAACACCCATGCATTAATCCCTATAGTAGAATTGGTGACTCAACTGGGGACTACACTTAGTTCTTATTTTTCCCTAGAAAGTTCCTAGATCTCTCCTTCTTCGAGGCCTTCCTGTACTTCTTCATTCCCTTTGCGACCACTCAGGACCATACAACACCCTTCTCTCAGTGCTCAGCCCTGGATCTGATCCCCACAACCCAATTTTTTTAGTATTTTCCCTCACTAATGCAGGTTACTAGTGAAAACAGTGCTTTATAAAGAATTGTGCCCTGACAAACAGAGCGTTAGTGATGAAACTAAACTCCCTATAGCCTCTAGTACAGAGCGTTCGTCAGCCATTTCTTGATAAACAACTTGCCCTGTGAATTCATGGGTTGGGAAATATGCTTATAGACTAATCAAGGATCTACCGCTGCACTTGTTTGACTGATCTATGTCTTGAACAATTTTTTTTTAAAGAAAATAGCTTTACTTCTTAGATTTTTTGTTTTCATTAGAGAAAAAATACAATTTTTTTACTATTTTCTGCTTAGTTGGTTAGATCTGCATTATTTGGTTTCAATAGTTATTAGTGAGCCTTTAAGTTTTGTCAGTTATGATAGTGTTTTACTTAATAGAATGCATGGAATAAATATTGATGTATGAATGACACTAGCTTTGTAGAAGCAGCTTATTCATCGAAAGTGAAAATTTACAAGCATTGTTTTTCCATGATTTGAGTCAGAGTCCCATATAATTTCATACGTCAACACCCCTACCAAAGACTCTAACGAAGTACATTTAAAATCTACCTAATAAAATCAATCAACAACTCTTTTTTAGAGTAAACACACTTTGGTTTAGGCTAGGATCTTGGGATAGTCAGTGTGAGTTAACTGCCTAAGATCATACACCGAAACTAGTGTCATTAAAGAGAGAAATCCTTCTGCACTCATACTATCTGAGACCACTTCAGTAAAAGTGGAGCTAAATATGAGACAACATCAGACTGTAAGTGAAGGTAGCCCTCCTTTGCTTACATCTCCTTTGGGTATTCTGTGTATCGGGGATCCCTTCGGGGATATTGGAGCTGAGTGGGGGTGTTATAGACATTTTTGTTCCTTACAACTATAAGCATGAAATGTCCATAATTCAAGGGATCCAAAGTCCCTAAAGATGTTGTTACAGCTCCTAAAGGAACAAGGTCAACCAATGACAGCTTCTCCCAGAAGTTCTCCACCAAAAACCACTCAGAAATAGTCAATTCAGGAT
The DNA here is from genome assembly GCA_031772625.1 of Pinus tabuliformis. Lineage (NCBI taxonomy): Eukaryota > Viridiplantae > Streptophyta > Pinopsida > Pinales > Pinaceae > Pinus > Pinus tabuliformis. The sequence goes on from CM062814.1 coordinate 148,670,450, forward strand.
CAATTCAGAGGCTCCACTAGCTGCCTGCGTTGAAATGCAGAGTCTACACTGGCTAGGTGCACTGAAACGCAGGTGGAAGCACTACCAGGGTGCGCTGAGCGGGAAATGACAAATGTCAAGCTCATTCAACGAGGTGAAAAGACCCTGGAAGCTTCCAGAATCTTCTCCAATGACACTTGCCTCAATGAATTCGACTAGTGATGAGTAAGAGGTTCTCAACCTCCAAGTGGAAGCAAGAATTGACAGAGAGAAGACACAAGTCAAAACATAAGCTGACTCATCCTCTCTGCTTACATCTATATATGGATCTCTCACCCAGAGGTTCAGCAGGCTGGAATTTTGTACTTTGCAGAGAATTGATGTTGGTTTGAGATTGAGATTAGTACATTGGGTGATTTATGCTTTGTTGGAGGAGAGGAAGGGATTCCTTTGCTGGGAGGTAGATGCTGGATCGGAACTCACTTGGTTGTATCTCCTCTTGGACTTTCTTATTTTATCAATAAACTATTTGAGTTTCTCCTACATGTTGTGTACCAATGATGTTTTGTTATGCTTACATGTTTAGCTTAATCTGATCTTGAGCTTTTTATGAATGTATATCTGTATCTTTGTGTAGTTTCTCTTTCTTGTGATCTTGCAGGAATTCGGTGAAGCTGGGCTGGTGAAGGAGCAAGAAGCTGGGAGCTACTGAAGAGAGGAGTGATTTGGATCGACAAACTAGCAGAAGGCACAGGTTAGTTACATCCTTTCTCCTCATTTACATTTCATAAAGAAGAATACTCAATTAGTTTACCTTGTTTGTTGCTAAGGCACTATCACACCTTAGAGTGGGATAGGGGCATTCCGAATTGGATACTTTTCCCAACAACAAATTGGCGACTCCGCTGGGGAGAGTATCTTGTTAGTTTATTTGTGTTTCTATTGTTGTTCTTCTCATAAACTCAGGAGTGCCGAATCGAAATGCATTTGCCATTTTCAAATGCAAAGTAGAGATCTGCCACTCTAGTCCACTCACTGGGCCTGTTTTTATGATCTGAACAAACTGATCCACAAGTGCTCTAACAGCCCTTTGTGATAGATCTTAGTCCTCCTTTAAATCATCCTCCTAATTGTACCTAATTGATAGCTTTTATCTGGCCAAAAACTGTAGATTAAACTGCAAACCGTGACCCAGAACCCAGAAACAACTCTCGTTTCTGCTTCAGCGCAGACTCTGTGAAGAGGTTCTGCATTTCAACGTAGGTCCCGTGAAGGCTACCTGCGCTGAAGTTCAGTTTCTCTGTGCTGAGGGTGCGCTGATCAGCCTTTGCCTTGTGCAGCTGTGGTTCCCTGCTTCCTTTTGCTCAGTTTTATCTCTGTTTTTTGCAGCCTGTTATCAGTCAGTGTACCTATCTGAAACCCCTTTTCTTTGCCTCAATTCCACCTCAGTTGTATAAAGAAATTGTATTTGTTCTTTGTGTATTTGTTACATCATTTGCAGTTTCCCATTACAAACGTAAACTAGTCATATTGTCGCCCTTAGATCTATACCTGTCGTAAGTGTCGTTTTGATCTTAGGAGTGAGTTTGTTTGCTGTTCGCAGTTGATTGAGCTTTTAATTTTGTCGTTTGGTTTGAATTTATGCATTTCTAGTGTCAAGACAAGTAAATCATAAAGTGTTGTAATTGTCTTTTTGATTTCGAAAAAGGAACTTGTTTATGTTTTCACTTGAAATCGAATTCAAATTTGTACAACAACTTTCTTTTTAGGCATCAATATTAAGAAAGCGAAAACAAATACATGCATATGTGCATTTGCATTTTGATAGTTTGCATGCTTTGATTTAGGAAAAGTGCATTTACAGTGTGCTCTATGCTCTTTGAGAAAAGTTTGTGTTTTCCTTTTCCCCTTGTAGCTAGGATTTTCATTGTTGAAAAGATATAAAAGCTTGCTTATCATCTTTAGACTGCATTTAGGAATTGTATCATACATCTCGTGGTGATCCAAAAAGGCAAACTTCTAAGAAAGATCAACCTAAAATAAATTGAATGAACTTAACAACGCTTTGTAACTTAATGCACAACATAAAGGTCTAGGCTAGAGACGTGTTCCGGCGTCGTAAAACCTGGTGACTGTCGATCTTGCTGATGGTTGGGTGATTCCTCCTGAGAGACGATAGCGCCAGTACAGATTGTGCTCCCACGTACCATCGAGTATATATTGGGAGACCCCTATAGGAACAAAACCTTTATCCTTAGGAAGCCGTGTCGGCCGCCCTACTGATCGCAATGCACTGAACACAACATTCGAGAAGATTGACCGCCCGTACCTTAAAAAGTATTCTACGGTTTTGCGAAAAGTTTGGCACACCCTCTACCTAGAACTCCAGAGCAGTTCCTTTTGGCCTTTTTCAGACTCTATAACGGAAAAAGTCCATCTGAGCATTTGTCACTTCGGGCTCGTTAAAACATCGAAGGAGACTAGAGTCATCTTTAGCTTTTTCTCGACTCTTTAAAATTGAAAAAGCAAGTTGTGTCTAAGCGTCGTTAAAATTTATTTTAAATGGAACAATCACCCCTTTTTCCTGCGTTGATCTTTAGGTTGAGAAAATGGAGCCCACCAACCAAGGAATTCCCCTTGGTGGAAATCCTGGTCCCTTATCCTCTTGGGGAGATGTTGGTGCGCCCCATATGGCCACATTGTCGCTTCCAGGACTGACAATTGGCTTGCCGGTCTGGCTCTTCTCAACCAATGTCATTCAGAACACCACTATTCCTGAACAGTCGAATGAACAGTTAGACCAGTGCAAAGTTTCCCACCAGCCTTCTACTTCCTCTAATTCTTCCTCTCCTCCTTCCTCCTCGCTTGACGGAACTGGTAAAACAAAAAACCAAGTTCCTAAGGAGAAGAAGGAAAAGAAGAAGAAAGAGAAGAAGAAGAAGGAGCCAAAAGCGACTGGGGGCAAACAAGTGTCGTCTGACAAAAATCCACACACAGCACTGAATAGGCCTAAATCGCCATGTGTCATATGCAAGGGAGACCATTTCCACAGATATTGTCCCTGCATCCCTCGAATACTAAGGGACTGGTCTCCCCGTTTGCACAATCCGGTGGCATCAACCTCTGATAGTCATGTTGAATGCATACCGTAAACTAGCGAAAGTGAAGTCCTTGGACAAAAAGGGAGAACTAGATCTCCCTGTAGACTGTGCGAAGGGAGTTTTGGATGATTGTCTGGTTTCACCGTTACGACTTCCTCCTGGATATAAAAAACTCTTGCCGAGTCCTTCGTTAGTTGAAAATCCAGCTGGCCCGCTCAAGTGGTCAGCTGAAGCGCCGGTCATTGAAGATGAACCAGCTGAATCCATACCCGAAGAAAGTCAAAAGGTCGAGGCGGCAGTTGACCCGATCTTGCCTTCAAAGGATTTATCTTCGAATCATACAGTCACTGAAGAGGATAAAGATGACACCATCCAAATTCTCTTCATCAACACAGACTCTGACGAGCACGGGGGCAATTACCCCATTCCTTTATCGCAGGAAGGAAGTTCGTCAGAGTGATACCCGACCGTCTACTCGGTCCCACCACCAAGCAACCTAGTTGTCTCCTTCGACTGGAACCAACTAGGCAGACCCCGTTTGCCAGCAAGCATACCATTCAGAATTATCGTCCAAATATACAGAATGGTCATGGCTGGCACCATCATTAATGAGGGGGCATCTGTGAGTATCCTTTCCTCTATTGCTTGGAAAGCGCTTGGTTCGCCAGCACTTTTGCCTGAAATGAGAAATCTGACAGGCTTTGATAAAGGAACCAGTCGACCTTTAGGGATCCTCCCCAATGTGCCCATAACATTGAGAGGGAAGACCGTTCAAATGAACATGATGGTCGTTCAAGGACCCTTGGATTATAACCTACTCCTTGGACGAGACTATATATATTGCATGGGAGCCATCGTCTCCTCACTCTTTAGAGTAATGTGTTTTCCGCACGAAGGAAGAGTGGTCAAGCTCATGGACCAGCTTTCATTTCCCAGATCACGCATCGCAAATAGTCATATACCATCCCTAAATGGTCTCTTCACGCAAGAAATTTCTCAACCCACGGTCCGTCCTCCCGATGAGCGCGAGTAATTCGGAGGGATATGACTAGAACCCAGGGGGCATGCGTCCTGGTCTGCTTTGGCAGGAAAACTTTGGGTATAGGGTAGGTTTCCGCGGGAGAATATGACTAGTCCGTACCCCGTCCGTGATTGGAAGAGGGGTTGTTCTAGAATAAGATTATTTTGTCAAAGTTATGTGTTTGGCGCTCGTTTTCACTCACCTTTGTCTATCTCGGTAGACATCGCCGAAGAAGTGTTTTGTTTGAAAGATTAACAGGACAATCTTTGGGTAACCTGAAAGAGGTAGGCCTCTCTCGGTAAAACAATTGTTTTGGCGGAAGAGAAGTAGAGGTAACCTTGAAACTCTATTTTATACCTGGGGGCATGCAAACCTTTTGGAGTGCAAGCAAGGGGCGGCTATTTATTTTTTAAATTTTTAGGTCCTCCCTTTAAACTTGTAGGTCTAACCCTTTAAACTCGTAGGATTAGTCATTTCCGAACTTGCATAACGAAAGGATGCGGGGCATAGCTTTGTAAGGTGCAAGCTCCATAAAAAATGGAATCTTACATGAGACATTCTTATCATATGACTGGATTATCGAGCAGTTTTAGCACATAGTTCATGCTCGTTAAAAAATAAACATAAGACCGAGCAGTGTTTTTCGCGTTTAAGCTCGTTAGAAAATGAACTATCCTCCGGTAAATAACCACCGTGAATGTAAATTTATCAGCCATTAAAGCCTTGGTCGTGTTTGCACCATCACCTCCACTTTTCCATTGGCCGATCATTCACGTCTATATTGATTGTTTACCCATTTTGAGGAACAGCTGCGAAGAGTGATTTCACTAGCCATCCTTGTGACACTGCCATGATTGGAAAATTCCAAACCCTTACCTGGAATCAGCTGCTAACCCGTTTTATCACTCGTTCCTCAAAAGACAAGTCTTCTTTAAGCTCTTTTCATCTGACTCGTAAAATATGAAAAGATTGCCGAGTTTTGGCCTTCCAGCTCGTTAAAGTGACCGGAAGTGCTATCCCTCCTCTAGATTTTAATCTTTTTGGACCTGAGGGATTATTGCACAAAAAGATCGAGCGCTTGTTTTGTTCGGCTCATTAAAACTATCGAAAATTCATCCCTTCTCTATTGTTTTATACTTTTTCGGACTTAAGGGATTAGATGACGAAAAAGGAACTTTGGAGTTATCTTTACGTACCATTTTAGACTCTCTAAAAATGAAAAGGGATCGAGTTATCTTTGTCGTTAAACTCGTTAAAAAACATTAATAGCGACAAACTTGTCTTTAGACGAGAACGAGTTTCACTATTGCTAGGCTCGTTAAAACATAGCGATGGGTTTGCCCGAAGGGCAAATTATAGAACAAGCATATGTTATCCTCCTCAAGATTGACAAAAATAAAGAGGTACTGGTCAGCAATGACTGGGGAAAATTGGGAATAAACTCAAAGAACTTTATTGGTAGCAAGTCGCTCTTGAACATGACACTTCCGCTCCGTGCCTGAGTCGGGTTGGGTTGTTTCATTCACCGGTCACATCACCATGGTCTCGCCATACCATCCACCTTTGGGGTAAATGCTACCAATCCATCACATAAGTGTCGCCGATATGTTCAAGAGAAGTCATCCAGAGAAGTCAACTGTGTCCCATCCACTACCATACATTATCCTTCATTCTTTCATGACCGCCACCCTGAACCATCTATCATCAGATTGTTTTCACCTCCATCAAAATCATTTGCTCCGTTCTGTGTCACTGATGTGGGATACATTAAGGCCCTCCTTTGATGGATCGCTTCTTGTCGACATCAGCTCATTATCCAAGAAGTTGATCTAGGGACACCCCCTTCAGTACTTTGAAGCTTGCATGCCTCAATGGCAAGTTTCTCACTTCCGACGACAGGTATACATCAATGACCTTCGACCGAAAGATTTTGCGTGGTGTTCAACGCGAAGTCCTTTATTCACACCACGTGAATTGTACTGCAGTACCTTGAGGGTCATTATCATTATCGGTGATTCCTCTCGCGCTTGTTAACGGTTTACATCATTGACCGGTAATCAAGCGATGTCTTTCCATGTTCGACTTCAGAACATTTCTCACATGGATCGACTTGTACTTAAAGTGAAGATCGAACGAGTTTGAAGACCCCGGATCTAGTTTCATCCATCCGGGCTGCGATATATATTCAGGAAAAATAAAGACATTGACATGTACAGCATTTCAGCACAGACAATCATCCTACCAAAGGATGATGATTTCAGCAGGATCATCAGTCCATCATCAGACAATTTTCTATCCTATGTACATAAAAATGAATTTATAAAGCTGAGCATGGGAATGCCCACCTCAGCTAGATCATGAAAACAGTATGAAAAATAATGTATTGTATTGTATCTTATTACAGTTCTCCTCCCAGCATTGAATGAACTTCGGATCCTCCTAATAAAGCATTTCACCCGATAAACGGCCTCATACTTTAGGGGGAAACTGTTATAGACATTTTTGTGCCTTACAGCTATAAGCATGAAATGTCCATAATTCAAGGGATCCAAAGTCCCTAAAGATGTTGTTACAGCTCCTAAAGGAACAAGGTCAACCAATGACAGCTTCTCCCAGAAGTTCTCCACCAAAAACCACTCAGAAATAGTCAATTCAGGATCAATTCAGAGGCTCCACTAGCTGCCTGCATTGAAATGCAGAGTCTACACTGGCTAGGTGCACTGCAGCGCAGGTGGAAGCACTACCAGGGTGCGCTGAGTGGGAAATGACAAATGGCAAGCTCATTCAACGAGGTGGAAAGACCCTGGAAGCTTCCAGAATCTTCTCCAATGACACTTACCTCAATGAATTCGACTAGTGATGAGTAAGAGGTTCTCAACCTCCAAGTGGAAGCAAGAACTGATAGAGAGAAGACACAAGTCAAAACATAAGCTGACTCATCCTCTCTTCTTACATCTATATATGGATCTCTCACCCAGAGGTTCAGGAGGCCGGAATTTTGTACTTTGCAGAGAATTGTTGTTGGTTTGAGATTGAGATTAGTACATTGGGTGATTTATGCTTTGTTGGAGGAGAGGAAGGGATTCCTTTGCTGGGAGGTAGATGCTGGATCGGAACTCACTTGGTTGTATCTCCTCTTGGACTTTCTTATTTTATCAATAAACTATTTGAGTTTCTCCTACATGTTGTGTACCAATGATGTTTTGTTATGCTTACATGTTTAGCTTAATCTGATCTTGAGCTTTTTATGAATGTATATCTGTATCTTCGTGTAGTTTCTCTTTCTTGTGATCTTGCAGGAATTCGGTGAAGCTGGGCCGATGAAGGAGCAAGAAGCTGGGAGCTACTGAAGAGAGGAGTGATTTGGATCGACAAACTAGCGGAAGACACAGGTTAGTTACATCCTTTCTCCTCATTTACATTTCATAAAGAAGAATACTCAATTAGTTTACCTTGTTTGTTGCTAAGGCACTATCACACCTTAGAGTGGGATAGGGGCATTCCGAATTGGATACTTTTCCCAACAACAGGGGCACTCAGGTATCCTGCCCACATATGGTATTGTATGTGACTCTGTCCCCCCCGGTAGTGTCTATGATTTGAGGTATCCTTAGCGGCCATACTTTTAGGGATGAATAGAAGGTGACTGAGGTAGGCTACCCTGGTACCTAACAGAGACGAACCTACTCTGTCTTTGGTTTTTGGGAGGGTGCTCATCGTCACAAGAGTACTTGACCCCTTAATCTGAGGTTTGGACAAAGCTCAAGAGTAATCGTAACTGTACATTTGGCCAACTCTCTCTGTTATTCATTGTGATACTGGGTTTCATCTCTAGTGATCGGTGCTTATCAGACAGGGTCATTTCCATATGCTTGTTGATTGATTTCCTTAGTGTATTTTTTATTTTTTAAGTGCTAGAGTGTTATCACTGAGACTTTAATAAACATCACTATAAAATTTACTGATAAAAATTATCGGCCACTGTGGCTACATCCGGCCCCCATCATCAATCCAGACAGTTGTTAGGACTTCCCCACTCACTATGGAGGATTCGCTGAGCTCCAGTGAACCAGATTCCCCATCTTTGAGAAATCAGTCTCCGAGATCTAACACAGAATCAGTTTGGACATCCCACGATTCAAGCTTACCAAAGGATTTATTTACTGAAGGATTTCTTCCTCCATACAATCCTCCGATCACGAATTCGTTGGGCCCACTCTTGGTTCTAGTTGCATCTGTACCTCCTTTGTCTTCAGTTGGAACATTTCCACCCATCCTGTTGATGACTAATGGGTCATGGGATTTTGTGGACACTTTTGGTCCACCACCACCTCCCTAGTCAACAGTCAGTACCACACCTCTGATGGCCAACCCCACTATCCTATTTATCCCAGGTTCAAAACCTATCATGAAAACCTCCATGAGCAGAACCCAATATATTTCGGGTTCCGCCCCTTTTGTTTCAGCCCCTGCACCTTCAACGAGTGCTACATATAGCGCTCCTTGTAATGCTCAATATATCATGGTTAGCATGGGTCCCTTCAACCAACAATATGGTTGGCGTCCATTGTATAGTTTTAACCCCTAGATTCATGTACTTAGGGGCACTATTCCCAATATGCATATACCGGCCATGAGCATAACAGTTCCCCCTTCATTTTCAGGTATGCATGGTCAGTCATTGATTGACATGAACCCTCCTTATGTTAGTCAAGGACCTATGGTTAGTTTTCTGGCGAGCAGGAACCCTCAACAAGGTCCCAATCAATCCATACGGGCACCCTACTCACAACCTCAAATGAGTCAAGGGGGCACTCCTTATCTTGGGGGCACTTCCATCTCCTAGCCTAACAGTCCCTATGGAAACCCACAGTAAAATACCATACCCTAAGGCACTTACTATACCATGCAACATGTGTATAATATTGGAAACAACAAGATGGGAGGACCGCAAGGATCAAGTCATATGTCATCGCCTTGGTCTGATTCGGGGGCATCAAACAATTTGCCTTTCTTGGCAACGGTTGATATCCCCGAATTGTACAAAAATACAAATGACCCCATCTATCATAACTTACTTTGGCCACCAATCCCGCATAAAATACTGAAAGACATCTCGAAGTTTGAAGAGAAACAAGGGGAGGATTCGGGTACACACATCACCACCTATCATTTATTGTGTGTTTCTAACTCCATGGTGGATGATAGTATCTGGCTACATCTCTTTCACAGGACGCTTACTAGTAATGAAGCCAAGTGGTACATCGAGTTACCATGCCTGTCAGTCAATACCTTTGGTGCTCTAGCGATGGAATTCTTAAAGCAGTTCTAGCTACCCATCCGCTATGAAACTAGGACAGAACTCCTCACTTCATTACGTCAGGATACCACCACCCACATCTATAATCATATACATGAATGGAAACGTAGACGAAGGTTAGTCAAAGCTCCCCTCCTAGACTACCTATTAGTGGATTTCTTCTGCAAGTCTCTACTCCCCCAAATTGCTAAAGATGTCGCCTTAGGTGGTGCGGTCACAGAAGACCAATCCATTCGTCGTGCCCAACACTTAGACCTGATATATTCACAGTCTGGCACTCTATACGACATCATTCCCAATGCCCCTCACAACTCCAATTCTCCCACTACTCAGCGACCCGGAGCACACGTCGATGGGATTATCAGCACAACCTCCGGGGCTGCTATAAAACAACTCAGAGGTCACATTGCTCGGATGTTAGTTGACCCCTCTACCAAATCGACTGCTCTTCATACCACCGCGATAAACTCTATGCAGTCTACACAAAAGCCCGGTGGTAAGATCAAGAAGAATGAGAAAAAGACCAGTCCTTCTGAAGAGCAGTCAACAAAGCAACAAAACCCAAAGAAGAAGGTTGTTGCGCCGTCTGATGATGGAAAGGATAAACTCGCCAGATTCCCTTGTAAAATATGTGCTAAAGACAACATGACCTATCGCTATCCATGTCTTCAAAAATGCACATATTTCATTGCGAAAAAGGACACCGAAAGGACCTTGTTGTCCTAAATATTCATTTCCTTGCTCAACAGTAGCAACGCCTTATTGCAAACCAACCCCAAACCCCACAAGGGGGAAATGGCGGTTCGCAACATCCTTCAGCTAGTGAAGGACCATCTACTGTTTACACCTATGAAATGGTAGTTCCACAAACCAGATCCAAATCTTATGGAGCTCCAGTCGCTCATACAGAGGAACCCTCCTCAAGTCAAAACCCACTGTTGCCTAATGATCTTCATATCAAAAGGCCGGTTGCTGATCTTGTGATTCACCACCCAAAAGGGGCACTTCGTCGCACAATGCACAATACATCTGCACGTGCCACCCAAAACTATAGTATTGTAGAAGATTTGGCGCAAGCGCCATTGGCTATGTCAGCGCTCAAAGTATTACAAAACTATCTAGCACAAAGGAAAGATCTACTTTCAGCTATTGGTGGTATGGACCCTCAGGATTCCATGATTGCAATTTTTGACATGGAAAAATGTAAACCTCCCCTTTCACAGCAGCTTGAATTTTAGGTGCTAATTTTTTCGAAAGGGAAAGGAATACATAGAACTATCATTGATGAAGGTGCTTCAACCTACGTAATGTCGGCTTCATGTTGGCTTGATTTGGGTTCTCCAACCCTATCCCTGTCATCGAATTCCCTTAAAGCTTTCGACAGCCACACTTTGATCCCAAAAGGTTACCTAACTAGCTACCCCATTGCCTTGAATGGGAAAATGGTAACAGTGGACATCGAAGTTGTATATAGAAAGATCGACTATAGTCTATTGTTGGGTCACAGTTGGACTTACACCATGACTACCATTATGTCTACTATCTTTCGCATCATCATATTCCCATTGGATGGAAAGATAGTCACAGTGGACCAGTTGTCCTTTTGCACCCCTGATTATTCCCCGTTACCCAGTGACTTTGTACCCTTAGTGGGTGGTGTAGCTGACTCTTACGCCAGTATCGAACCAGTCTATTGAAGGGCTCTTCCCTGATAGGTTGTTTCCCTCTTCTGCACCAGCGGTTCCACAGACGGTTATTATGGTTTCATCCATTCCTCATGAATCGACCGATCCTTGGATCCTATTGACCCCTTCAGACATTGACACTTACAGAGAACAAATGCCACTGTCACCAGATGAATTTTCCTACCAGGCCATTCAATCTTCATTCAAGTCTCCGGTCACTTTGGTTACAACCAATGGTACCACTGCCCCTCCCATAACTGCTCCTTCCTTCGATCCCCTTAATCAAGTCCTACCTATGGACGAAGCTACTAGAGAGATCATGAGTTTAGAAGAGCGACCTTGGGAGGACTTGCACCATCATGTTTCAATATCTGATTCAGACATGATTCCTCATTAAATCCTGTCATCTGATGCACCTGAAAATGTTTCCTCACAATATACGACTATCTAAACTTTGTCCTTGGAAGGAAACATGGGAAATATTTCAAAGACATTGCTCATCTGTCATGACAGGCATTGTAGAAAACATCTAATTGGAGCATATTGCAATCCTGAGGAAATTGCAAGATTTACCTGCCTTTTTAAGGAATTTCGCGATGTATTCGCTTGGTCTTATGAGGAAATGCCCGGCATAGATCCTAGTATTTTCGAGCATGTGATCAAGATATACGACAATGCTAAATCGATCTGCTAAAGGCTTTGACCAGTCCACCCTCGCAAAATGGCAGCCATGAAGACTGAGGTGGAAACGTTGTTACATGCTAGTTTTGTCTATCTCATTCCCTTAACAAAATGGGTTTCTAATCTGGTTCATGTTGATAAGAAACAAGGAACCAACTGCATATGTGTCGACTATCGACACTTAAACACCGCGTGTCCAAAGGATAATTATCCGACACCATCCATTGACCAAATCATCAATGACTATGCCGGTTGTGAATCATTCTCATTCATGGATGGTTTCTCAGGTTACAACTAGATTGCGATAAAACCAAAAGACCAGCACAAAACCGCCTTTGTTTGCCCATGGAGAATATTTTCCTTTCGAAAACTCTCATTCGATTTAAAGAATGCTGGAGCAACATTTCAAAGGGCCATGGAATACACATTTCATGAAATCATACATATCATTCAAGCTTACTTGGATGACCTTCCAGCCCATTCCAAAAAGTGAACACAACACCTAGATCATTTAAGAGTTATCTTTCTTAGGTGTCGGTTTCATAACATACGTTTGAACCTACATAAATGCATTTTCTTTTTCGAGTCTAGATGCTTACTTGGGTTCATTGTCTCCAAGTATGGGATTAGGGTTGATCCCGATAAGGTAAAGGAAATTACTCAATTGACCGAACCACAATCCATTTTGCAACTCCAACGTTTGAAAGGGAAAAAAACTTCTTATGACAGTTCATAGTAAACTATGCTGAGTTGACGAAAGGCTTTATGTGCATACTTAAGAAGGGAGTGCCATATCTGTCGCATGATCAAGCTCAACGATCATTTGATGCCTCAAAAAAGGCGCTTATATCAGCCCCACTCCTTATAGCTCCCAACTATGGGTGTGAATTTCTTTTATACCTGGCAGCCTCACCATCCTCTCTAGGAATGGTCTTGGTTCAAACTCACGATGATTGGAGTGAGCATGTGATATATTATCTGTCAAAAGGCCTGGCTGGGCCCGAACTCAGATATTCACATGCGGAAAAGTTGTCCTTTCCAGTTGTCTTTGCTATCAACTACTTTCGACATTACATATTGCTGCGACAGACTATTATCACCAACTTGGAGAATCCAATGAGACACATTTTGTCTCGTTAAGACATTGGAGGGAAATATTCCAAATGGATCGTGATCCTCCAACAATTTGATTTGGTTTTCATTGCTTCCAAGGCAAAAAATTCCTTAGTCTTCGCCGAACTTTTGTCGGATCTTCCCATTGTTGATCCGAACGAGATAGCCCATGATCCTCTTCTAGATGAAGCTGTCTATCTTATCGACACTACTGACCCTTGGTATGGTGACATTCTTGTCTACCTCCAAGCGCAACATTTCCGCCCCGAGCTATCGTCAGGTGACCGTCGTCGTATCTGCCACCAAGCGTGACACTATTTAGTGCTTAACGATACGTTATATCATCATGGTGCTGATACAGTTCTTCAATGTTGCCTCACTCATGAGAAGGCAGAACATGTTTTAAATGGATGGCATGCTGGGGCATGCGGCGGTCATCTTTCTGGCATATCTACTGCTCAAAAAATTTTGCATGCAAGCTACTACTGGCTGACCTTGTTCAAAGATTGTATCAAGTCTATCTAGTAGTGCCATGCTTGTCAAGTGTTTACAAAGAAAATGTGCACTCCTCCGACCCTACTGCACCCACTTATCTCCGTCAGTCCCTTTGCCAAATGGGGGATAGACTTCGTAACTTGCAACCCCGTTTCCTCTGCTAGACACAACTATATTATCGTAGCTATGGAATATTTCATGAAATGGGCCGAAGCCCTTCCCACCTTCCGAGCCAATGGAGAAAATGTGATGCTATTCCTGTTTAATTAGGTCATCTATCACTTCGGTGTTCCCCGCACTATCGTTATAGACCATGGGTCTCATTTTCAAAATCACATGATGTCTGACTTAACATCGCTGCTTGGTTTTCACCAAGATCAATCATCCTCCTACTACCCCCAAGCTAATGGTCAAGTATAAGCCATCAATGGAATCTTAAAAACCATGATCCGTAGGTTAGTAGGGAATCATAAACCCACTAGAATCGAATGTTATATCCTGCGCTATGGGCATACCGAACTTCAGTTAAAACTGCTACAAGCTTCACACCTTTTCAATTGGCTTATGGCCTGGAAGCAATTTTATCAATCGAGTGTCAGATTCCTTCCTTACAAATCGTTGTTGAAGTCTTTCCCATCACTACTGTCGAAGAAGAGCGCCTGCTATACCTAAATCAACTAGATGAAACCTGTTGAGATGCCGAATTAGCACTCAAAGCCCACAAGCATCGGGTCAAAGCCCAATACGAAAAAAAGGTCAAGCCTCGTTCTTACCAAGAGGGAGATCTTGTTTTACTCTATGACCAAAAACATGACCTCTTGGGGGCAGGAACACTTCAAACCTTATGGCTCGGTCCATATGTCGTCAAGAAATCCCTCTCAAAAGGGGCATATGAACTTCAGGACTCGCAAGGAGTCCCGCTCACTGAGCCTCGAAATGGGATCTATATGTAAAAGTATTATGCCTATTACTACACTATGCATGTGCTTTGTAATTTTATGTATTTATAAGTTTTGGTCTTTTTTTTTTATGTCACTGGATTTTTTGGTATTTATTGAAGTATTTGTCTCAGACATATCTCTCGTAATGTGTATGCCTTCATTACCCTTAGCATACGTAGGATACATGGATGGTGCTAGTCATCACACATAGCACATTGCATCAGCTGCTTAGGTCATTTACACACCTGAGTCGGAATTGTTTTGTTCCAGGGGAGTCTTTCTTGGTACTACCACCAACAATATTGCTTAGTATATGTCTGTAATTTCACTTCTCAATGAAGCATCACCAAGGGACATCTCCAATCTAGTGGTTAGGTTAGACTCTCAGCTTGTTGTTATGCAGTTGACAAATCATTATCACATTTGTAATCCAATCATGTTACGTCATTATTTAAGGGTACGACTCTTCGAACATCAATTTGAGATTATCACATATGAACACATTCCTAGAGAATTTAATATAGTTGATGATTCATTGGCAAACTATGTGCTGGATTGGCATCTATCTCATTCACTATAGATACATGTATGAAAGTAATATTTACACAATTAAAAATGTACAAAAACACTTAAACAATATTTACAGCCTAAAAATACCAAATCTTTTACATCAAAATATTCCAAACCTTGGGTGTTTTAATTACAAAATGGCTACTAAGCCTAGCTATAAACACCCGTTGTATATACCAAATCGCCTGCTAATAGAGACTACTACTCATGAGATGATAACACTGCTCTAGCTATCCTCTGAAGAGGGACCAGAGACCACTCAGACACACTGACTGTGTGCTGCTACATATGAGCGGGGATGTCCCTCATAGGAAGGGGGGCCACACCTATGGTCAAGCCCTCCAGGTTCCTCAGGACCTTGCGAAGACTGTCAACACCACCCCCCCCATCAGGTAGTTGGCCTCCCCACCTCACTTGACGAGGTTCGCCTATAGGTCGTACCGGTGCCACATCTGTGTCAAGCAAAAATCTTCATGTTAGTACTTGTTCACCCATAAAATCAACAAAAACATAACATAAATATTCAAAAGCTTAAAAATACTTTAATTACTCTCAAAATCATTATTACCTTGAGGCCCCCAGTTTTTTCTAGGAGGAAGAATCAAGTCAGGGTCGCTGGTGAAGTCCATGCCCTCATAGGCATAGTCATCAATCATCACAATCTGGCCACTAAGCCATTCAAAGAAATATTCTTTGAAAAAATGTCGGATAGGTCCTCCTCCTGTTTGAGGATCAAGTGATGCCCATCGCCCTTGTCTCAAATACCTTGGATTAAGGGGACCTAAGCTCATTTTCGAGCGCATAACAGGTACCCTCTCAAGTATGAATGAGACAATGAGAGTGCCATACCCAAAACTTTGTTGGGTTTGAGTCTTGCAAGCGGTCAATTCTGCCTTCAAATGCTGAAGCACTGCCTCGCGCCAGTTGAACATATGAGGCTGGACACATTCAACTGCAAGCAACAGTTGGGCCTTTATTGCTACGTGGGTACCCTTCGACCCCACCAAATGCACAATCAACCATAAAATGGCCCTCATAGATGTGGACCTAATCCTCTCTATAGGGACTCTGTTGTTAACGAGTCCGCTCTCGGGGATACAGTAAGCTTGAACCAGCTCTAAGGTGGATCGAGGATCAGGCCTAGCCCTAGTTAGGTTTTCTCGTGCTCCTCTGCACGACAAACCGATCAAAAAGTATATATCATCTCAGTCAATGGCCAACTCATGATCTCCAATCCTGAACACCTACTCGTGTTCATCCCAGCACTAAATAATCCAACTCAAAAGGTCCTCCTGACCTTTCATCAAGTCCAAATTAGCATATTTCATCAACCCACAGTGGCGCAATGCAAGTATGCAAGCAGGATCATTTCGCATTAGCAATTCTTATCGGTCATGGGCCCGTTCTCTCCATAGGCTAGTCATAATGGCTCAAAATCTACACAAATCAACCCAAAAATCAGTGAAAATGGGGCAAACTTGCTTATAAAATAACTGCCTCGGGTTTTGGGGTGTGCTCTCATGCACTAACGCCCCCCCTAGTGACATATAGGGAGGATTAGCACCCTCCAGCAGGTCGTAAAGGCTGTTTAACGCTCCCTATAGGCCTGGTAGGGGGTGTTGGGCGCAGTTAAAGAACTAGGGCTCCCCAGTTCTCCAAATATCACCCCAAAAGCTGACAAAAAAGGTTGAATAATGAAAGATCAAGGTTTTTGAATCTACCTAGGACTGACAACACGTCAAATGGTCACCTGGATCTCCCGCAATCGTTCATGGAAAATCTACTCCTCTTTAGCTCCAAAACAATCTCACAGCACTCAAATGATGCAAATGGTGAAAGTGGAGGCTCAAGAACTCCCTTATAGTCACTTTGGAGACATGACTGATCTTAATTGAAGTCATTAAATTAGAATTAGTCCATTTACAATGATAATTATCATGCGCCGTGACCCCATATTCGCATAAATTGCTCATGTTTTGATGAAAGAATTTTTAGGATTGAACGACAGTAATGACCATGTGTAATTCTCTATGAGTTCTTTCTTTTATGGGATGTTTTCTCACTCTAAAACTAAAAAAACCTTGAGTTTTTCATTTTCGGGCTTGTTAAACACTTACGACAATAGTCTGAGAAACTCTTTTTCCCTCTTTTTCTAGCTCACTAAAACTGAAAAAGATCGATTGAGCATTCTTTTTTAGGACTTTTTTCTTACTCATAAAACTAAAAAACCCCGAGTTCCTTCTTTAGGCTCGTTAAAAACTTATGAAGACGATCCTAGCATTCTTTTTAGGAACTTTTCTCGCTCATTAAATTGAAAAAAATCTGAGTTTTCGTCATTGGGCTCGTAAAACACTTAGGACGACGATATGAGCACTTTATTTTTTGGGACTATTTCTTACTCTTAAATCAAAAAATCCTCGAGTTTTTCCCTTCTTTGGGCTCATTAAATCTACGAAGAAGGAATGAGCAATTCTTTTACCTCTTTTTCCTCGCTCACTAAACTGAGAAAGATACCCCAAGTTTTTTTCATTTGACTCGTTAAAATTTGATGAAGGTGGTTTAACAAAACCTAACCTGGACAAGCTGCTTGATCAGGTAGACCTTGAGTAACTGTTTCAAACCAAATTTTGGCTGACGCTTAGCCTCCTCAACCTGAGAGGGCTCTCTCACTAGGTTAAAGATTTTGATAATGGACTAGATGGCTAACTCTATGAAAACAAATCAAGGAGTGTAAATGGTTGAAACACAGTCAATAAACATCCATTGGGCTATGGGGTCAGAAAATGCTTAGTATGACAACAATATTAGCTGAACATGGAAGTCAGGGCATCAAAAGTTCAATATATTAGTTAACACATAGAAACATGTAGGAAACACAGTCTACAAATGCATGAAGGAAGTTAGAGCATTGCCAATGAGTTCTAAGTATCATACATTCATACTACTACAAATAAGGAAATGATGACAAACATAAAACAAGCCACCATTGAACTCTTTCTAAATATTGAGAAGTAAAGCCAAAGTCTGTATTCATAAAAACATAATCTTCTACAATGACACAATGTGAGTGATTTCTCTGAAAAATTTCCAACCCTTTGGTGCATTACAACTCTTGTCATATATAGAGTTTCCTTACAAGCTTGAATTCCTTCCTCCAGCAAGAGGGGAATTTGAATTTCTCTAGACCTGACATCTATTAGAATTTACACAAACTATTAATTAAAACTGACTTTAAACTGACAGTCTTAGAGACCTAATTTGACTAGGAGTGTAACTCCTTATCTATGATGGCAACAACCTTAGTTATCAAAACAAACTTCTTCTTTGACATCTGTCCCTCTTCATCTTTGGCTTGAATGATGAATTTAAACTTCATGCTGGCCTTTGATTGCTTGTCCTTTAACTGTCCCTAGATACTAGGAAAACTAACCCTGCTTTTTCTGCTTCGGTCTCCAAAGTGGTTCCTCAAATTCTGCTAACCATTTTATCCCTTTTAATAACATGTGATGCCTTGAATTATACCAAAGGTCCTGCTCATATACTCATGCTAATACAAAACCCTTTAGATGTTGGTTGAAGCATGACAACTGTCTGAGCTACGAAATGATTGCTATTTTCGAAGCGGAGAGTTTGGAGTAATTAAATGCCTCTTATTCTTTGAATTTTCCTTTGCTTAGTATTCGAAACTTCTGATGTGGCCCTTTTGTATATTCTGCAACAACATTCTTTCATAATGGTTCCCCTTTTCATTTCAAAATTGATTAAAAAAAAAAAACTGGCAGCTTTAGCAGTTTCGCAGCATGCTACGAAATTGCTATGCATTATATGTCATTTTTAGTAGTTTCGTAGTGCCCTACGAAACTGCTGTGTGATTCAAGGACACAGTTTTTTTCCATTTTTTGGGATTTTTTTATGGCTTATCCACATGCTATGAGCCAAATAATATGACATTATCTATCCAAAATAACCTTCAATCTTCAAAAAGTAAACTTCACATCAAAATTGTCTCAAAATTGCTTCACTTACTGTCTGCTTCATTTATGTTGAGACTGTTCTTCTGGTTCATTCAGTTGAATCTTCAAATATTCGATCTGTCTTTTCATCATTCAAATTCTAGTTCTTAACTTTTCATTGACCTTTCTGATATATCTTGCCTCTTTTATTTCAGGGACGGTCCAAGTGTAATATTGGTGATAACTGCACACTGCTTCATCTCCTGGAACTTTTCCATCTTCCCAACTGGATATCACTCTTTTGAAATGTGCTTTTTCAACTACCTGTTTCCTTGCCCTTTCTTTGAGTTGGGAAATCTCAAGATTGGTTGAAACCAATTTCTTTTTGATCTCATCAAAGCTACATTCTTCCTCATGGGTGATAACTGTCTTGCCTCTGTCATCTTTGTGCACTAGTGATGATTGTAATGATGGAACCACTGACTCTTCAAAGAATTCTGAAACCTCCCCTGTCTCACTTGCTTCTTGCTCTACCTCTTGTATTCTTCTTAAATGTCTAGTCACTGGTCTTCTTGGCTTGAACACAAACTCTGATACCTAGTCATCAAATTGAAGCTTTTTAGAAGATTTAACTCTTTTTGTTTTATTCTTACCTACTTCAAGTAAATCTTCTTGGACCAAAGGAGTCTCTTCTATGTCGATAGCCTGGAGGAGATTGTTCAAACTTCCCTTTGAAGCTGGGCTTTCATCAACAATCACAGTCTTCCCCTTTTCCTTGGCTAATTGACTTCTTGTTACTCTTGTTTGGACAGTTTTATCAACAGACTCCTCTTGTACCACCTCATTGATCTGAACCTTCTTTCTCTGTGACTGTTGGGGTGTGTCTTGAACTACTAGTGGTGTCATAGGCTCCTTCACCTGCTTTCTGGCTTTCGATTTCACAAATCTTCTTGATCTTGTTTCCTCCTGATGAGTTACTGCTGGTGAAGAAATCTCCTTATCCTTAGGGCTAAGCCTTGTTTTTGTTTTAAAGCCTGTCATAAACAAGAAAGCAGACCATTCTCTTCCAATCTTCCAAAGCTTAGTAAAACAATCAACTCAAAAATTGATCAACCCATGATGGAACAAGGAGGTCTCACAAGCTTCTTTCTTCAATTGAACCTTATCAGACATTTTTCCTAAGCTACGAAACAGATAAAAAGGTAAATCAAGAGATATTTTTCCAGTGAAATGTAAGAGGAGCTTAAAATGGTAAGAGTACACCTTATGATATCTTCCCTCACAGGTAAAATATCTTTGGATGCATGTCAGCAAGTTGGCATATGAATCCTTTACATAGCTTCTGGGCATTGATTTGGTTAAGTCTGAGCCTATGAATTCTGGTTTCAAAAATTCTTGGCAAGGTGCCATTTGGAATTTAAAGTTCTTGAATCATCTTTCTTGGCCTCTTAGTATCTCGGTGACTGCAAATATGACCTCAGGAGAAATTGGAATTTCTAGCACTCCAACTCTTGAATTCAAACCAATGAAATTGAAAGAAAAATCTTTGGTTACTTGAACGTGACCACCTTGATGTTTTTCGCAGAATATCCAATAGCCCACCTGTTTGAATGCGTGTTCAATCTCTCTGCTTCTCATGAGCACATCTAAACCTTCAGGCTCAACTCTAAGACACCGGCCTGATCTGTGATTTTTCCTTTCTTTAGACATGTCTATGAAATCCCTGCAAGGAAACTTGAAGATAAACCTGCACTCTATTGGTTTGAACACTACCTCGCTTGAATTTGAAACTAATAACTGCCTCGCTTGAGCTTTCAAAAAGTTTTGATGAGTGCCATCCTTAAGCTTGCCAATTGTCTTCTTATGCATGAAAGGAACATGGGAAAAACCAAGACTGACTCACCTCACCCTACTTTTTTGAAATTTGAAAGAATGCGTACAAGACATCTAACAAATCTAATGATGAGAACGAATGGCTGCATGTGATAGGCATGGTTCAAGCACTGACACATGGTGATGAAATATTAATAGATTTTGATGGAAAAGATGGCTAGACAAGATTTTGCACGAATACCCGATTTCGTAGCGCATCCAGTGAAAATTTTGTGTTTTGCGCTACGAAATCTCCTAGTTACGAATCCCTGTTTTCGTAGCACACATAGTGTATTTTTATGAGTTTGCGCTACGAAAACTCCTAGTTGATTTCGTAGTGCATGCCAACTTTAAAACAGTCTTAACACATGACACCTATGAACCAATGCGGAACTAATGATAGTTAAAACAAGATTGTTGACCTTATTTAACAATGGGAACAAGACTCTATCGTATGTTTTAGAGTCCTTAAACAAAACAATAGAAATGACTTGACCATGTTTAACATAAAAACTTTGGAACCATGCGGGCTGTCCAAAATTGTTAAAAATTTTATACTGATAACAGACGGTATTGAGTTTGGTGTCGTGTGACTCATTAAAATTTCACGACGAAAACTGAGTTTACTCCATCTCCTTGTACTCGTAAAAAAATGAGGAAAATATCTATTGAGCATAGGTTTCTCTTTATCTGGACTCAGTATATTAACTCACGGAAAAGGAACTGTTCTGGGTATACTATTAAACTTTTGTCGCACCTGGTTAAAACTATGACAAAAGGACCATCATGGAGTCGTTCTTTACGATCATTTCAGACTCTCTAAATATGAAAAGACCACCGAGTTGTCTCATTTGGACTCATTAAATTACACAGATGATGTATAGAGTCGCTCTTTTTATGATCCTTTTTAGACTCTTAAAACATGAAAAGATCGAAGAGTTTTCCTGTGTGGACTGATTAAACTAATTAGATAGGGCATAGAGTCGCTCTTTTTACGGTCCCTTTAAGACTCTTAAAACATGAAAAGATCGATGAGTTTACCCATCTGGACTCACTAAACTAATTAGATGGGGAAAGTGGACAATACAACTGCGTTATGTTCCATATTTTGAAAGAGTTTTTTGGCAGCAGTCACTCCCTTCAACATGGCACTCCCTCAGATAAACCTTTCTTGTGATGGCCTCTCAATAAGAATCTTACAATCCTATGAGTTTAGCCTATATACCCTGATGTTATTGCATCTATGTATCTGTTGTGCTAAACAACAACCCCCCATTTCTTATAAAATATTTATATAAAATTTTAAATAAGAAATGGGTCCCTTTAAATCAACTTAGATAAGATTTGTGTGTTCATAAATAAAATTGGTAATAACCCATCATAATGGAAAACCCTTATGAAAAGGCTTAAGGTAAATGAATCATTATGAAAACCTTTTGAATGAAAATAAATCGTGACTTTTAAAAATATTATAAAACTCTTCGTTATTAGGATAAAGCGCTCGGAAGATCGCATATCGCAATAACAAAGGAAACATACACAAAGCCATGAAGAACCTTATCCATTCTCTCTGATCCGAAAAGGCAATCACAATCAGGAAATCGGAGAAGCCAAATGCCAAGCGCAATATAATCAAGCCCCTTAATTCCTCCGATGCGATAAAGCATATCGCAATCGGCAAATCGGCGATGACAACAACAAGCCAACACATAAACAAAGACATGCTCAAAACCTTCGATGCGATAAAGCATATCGCAATCGGAAATCAACGAAATCACATTGACAAAACAAGAAAGCCCGAGTCCATTCCCGATTGCGATATATTAATTAGGCGCACATCTCGAAAATGTTTGCATGCATTGTATCACCTTTCAACGATCGGAGATATTTAAGGCAAGTATTAAAGCCTTTCCCTTGACATTCTCGATCGCCAATTTGCGATTTATCATTGATCATCCATCAAAGAAATCTAAGGCACACTTGAATTAATCATTCAACATATAAGCAACATGATGGGCATTTAAAACCTTCTTTACCATGATTGACAGGTTAAACGGCTATTCAATGAAGCAGTTAAGGGTAGATCTTTTCTTTAGATTTTATCTGCAACAATCTTTAACTATATTCCATTATCACCTGCCAATCGACGTAACTCTTTTTCATTATCATATTGGTCTATAGCAGCATTTTTCTGTATCACGGTTTTTCAATCGCTTGTGCAGAATTTCGCTGAAACCAGAAATATGAAGAAAATGGGAAAGAAATCAAAGAAGTCTACAACTACAGCTCCTCTGGCAAAAGATCCAGGACCAAGTAAAAAGGGATTAATATCAGACACAACGTGTCTCGGACTGGGAAACACTAGCTGGAGTAGTATCCATAATCTAATTGAAGTTGAAGAGCCCACAGAATTATCAGAAGAGGCCATGGCTGATTCAACTAATAAGTATGAAAGAATGCTTAAAGAGTTGGCATTCTCCTTTCTTCACAGAATAGCAGTGCGAGCTAAAGTCCTCCCATATACTGATGTCGTAAGATGGGTGGTGGAAAAAATTCCAGTTACAAACAGAACCTTTTGCACAACTAACAGGAGGATATTCAGCTCGTTTCAGCCTGATGATCTAAGGAAAATGTATCACTTACCTGAGCCTGAGAAGTGGTACAACAAAGCATTCCTAGAATCTTTTGCAAAGGAAAATGAGTCAGAATCAGCCCCGATTAAGTAGTGGAGACACTTCCCTGAGAAGCACAAGCATGAATCATCGGGTAAGTACTCTGTAGACTCATTGGCTTCTCCTTACTTTTATGTCGAAGCTATGATGTGCAGAATGTGGGGAATACATGACTCTGCTAAATTCACTATACAAATGGTCCCTCTAATGGAGGCTGCAATCAATGGCTATGTGATGGATTGGGCTAATATTTTATCTGATAAACTAGCCACAACAATTCTAGAGTATAGAGCAAATGTATATCATACTACTAGGACCATTCCCCCATTCTATTATAGTGCATTCATTATGGATATTGTTTGCTTCAATTCTGAATTTCCATTTCTCAGGTGGAGATGGACCCCCACAGACCCTAAACCAATACATATCTATCATGAGCAGTTATGGACAATTACAAAAATCATTTGCATAAAATCTACAATGGTTTTATTTTGCCTATTTATTACTCTATTTTTGATAAGCCTGCTCCCAGGATATCTTCGGAAGCAGAAAAAAATTTGACAGCGGTAGGTAGTTGGTTTGGGATGGAAAAATTCACTTATATAAGGCTTTTTGGTATCCATACAAAACCCCATGTACTTCCCCTATATGTTCCCAATAAATTGTTAGCTCGGGAATTGGCTTATCAAATAACAGTGGATGGGACATCCAAAACCCTTAAAAATTCCAAGAAATAGGTATGACCTACATTCCCATTACGGTGCAGCATTTTCACTCTTCATGATTACAAGCACGTAGAGAAGGAAACAGAAAAATTGCAAACACTAAATCTTGCCACAATTCCTAACAGACAGTATGATCCCAGAAAGGTGGCCTATAATGTTCTTGACCAAGCCAAACTTGCCAAATTTGATCATGAAGATGATGTCTTCGATGATCTATTTGCCTCATCTGAATCATTATTCCAAGTTAAAGCATTAGCTAAAATCAAATACCAAGATGAAGGACTAGAAGTGTTTAATAGGCTTAGAGAACAGAGGTTGCAAACTCTACCTTTAGACCTCTTAGTCACAGCTCCTACAGTCCAGTCATCTGCTCAGGCTGAACAAATAGTCACTGGTAAGACTTCTGATATGGAAAAGGTATCCGAAAAAGAAAAGGAATAGGGACAGGGAAAAGATAGTCAACTCACGGATACAGATACTTAGATTGATCCCAAGCTTCTTAAAGAATGGCAACAGTTCGATTCCATTATAAGCAATACTAAGAACTTATAGGAATTTAGAACGCCTGAAGTGACAACTGGTCACAAGACAACAACTAATACGATTCCCACTGAAATAACCAACGGCCCACCAATCACTCAAAAGGATATGGAGATAATTCCAGAAAATCCATCCGATGAAATCATCCTACATGCAGAAGAAATACCACCTTTAGATGTCTTCTACAGCCCCAAGCATAGGGTTGTAGTAAAAATACAAAGGAAAAAGAGAAAGCTTGATCAACCTTCTATTTTACCTGCACAAATGGAGATGGCTAATGTGATATGGAGAGAGGAAGTCAATCCTTTCGAAGACCTCACAAAACTCTCTCAATATGTCGGGGCATACTCGGCAGCTACTATGGATAAAGCATGAGAAATCAGCAATTTACTTAAAGAAAAAGATCAAACAATTGTTTCACTTGAGGCACAGGTATCCGAAAGGCAGCAGAGGATAGAGTAGTTAGAGCAGCATTTAGCAGTGCAACAGCAATTAAATAACTAGCTAAATGAGAAATTGCTCAAGGAGAAGCAGAGGATAGACCAAAGAGCAGTTCAGAAACAAAAAGAATTATCCTTAGCATTAGCCAAGCTAAAGTCAATGAATGAACAATTGAGCAAAGCAAAAGATGAGAAAATCTCTCAACTATCACAACAAATAGAAAAGTTCAAAGGTTTTCCTCAAGCAGTAGAGTTCAAATCCGAAGCTCTCCAAATCAATAAAGCATTGATTAATCAATTAAATTTTCTATGTCATAATATTTCTCTTGCTTAGCCCCTCTGTGAAATTTCTTCAATAATGATTGATAAATCAGTTGATGCAAGACAAAATTTGGAGCAGGCCGATGAGACATTAACAAACTTTATTTCTTGGCAAGAAACCAAGGAAGGACAAGCTGCAAATATGCCTCGAATTTTGGAATCACACAAGGAAATTCTTTTCCTAGAATGGCAATCTCAATTGATGAAAGCAGAGAGGGAAACTTCAAGATGTAGATCAGCGACTGGTAATTTGATTGAATTAATCAATGCTACACTTTATCTATCTAACTTGATTTCAGAATGTACTCCAGGTAAGCTGCCACCAGTTAAAGCATTGGAGCAGACATGCAAACAGTAATTAGTAAAGAAGGAGAGATTAATCACGGGCATCCAAAGTTTAACTTGGGACACCTTTTGGTTCTTCCTGGTTAAACCACATAGTCAAAAGGTAGCAATAAAATGTTTAACCAATACAATTGGTTACATGATTCCTGAAATTAATGATGCTACGTATTCAGCCCAATTGCATTCGCGTATGAGTCACCGTCTAGAATTGCAACCAATTCTCGCTATATGCCAGCTCAAGCCAAAGGATAATTAACCAAAACAGTGAATCATTCTACCGACTGCAAGCATGTCTATTTCAAGTAGATTTTCATGATTTGGTTATACCACCTCACAGCATTTTTATTTCATAGTTAGTTAGTTAGTTAGTATTTATAGACCCTTTCATTGTATTGGAAAGGGTCCTCAATTTTTGTATCAAAACTTGGATCGAGAGTTGCACTATTGTTCTTCTGATATATATATTTTTTATGAAGACTAGGCCTATATTCCGAATTTTAATGAAGAATGCTTTGATAAGATATGCACTATTGCTTTTTGTGAGAGTATTTCTAAGTTGAAAGACGGGATCTTAATGCGATTAATATCAGAGGGGATTCAAATTACATATGGTACTATTATCTATGTCTTTATTCCATTCTTTTATATGGATCAACATTTATTCAACTATTGGTATCATTACATATTTGTATGTGTTTTAACAGCACTCCTTTTACTTATCACTATTGAATGTTTAAGGAATGTTATTCTTTCAATCATATTTATGTCAATGATATATGAATAATAGTGTAATAATGTTTTAATTATTACTTTTTTCAACTACTTGAACAAAATAATTATCATATAAATGAATGTCTTTATTTATAAGTGGAGTCATCTATATGCCTATTTGTAGATAAAGATAGTCAAAAGTTGCACTAAAGTGGAAATTTCCCGGGATAGATTAGTTGTTTATATTTTGCAATATAGAGTAAATCATCCATCATTATCATTAGATAATAGAAGATCAATCACTTATCCATCCTATTTACAAACCATTGGGAAACTGATCCCATTATATCCAGTCGGAGCCACCACATCAAACGGAAAAGGAGCTGCCTTTAAGGTCTAGACCGGGTGGTTTTCCCCGATGTTGATGCAACTATTTTCGAGGCATAAACATTTTTGGCACTAGAAGGAGGGAATGAGATGTGAATGGCGAGAAAATCCAAACCTACAACCCATTCTGAGAGTAAATCTCCCTCCACCTCACCTCCGACTTCTCCTTTGCATGCTGGAACTCCAATCTTCAAACGAGAAGAAGAGGAGACAACTACCACTACTCAACCCCAACATATTTCAGATAAATTAAGTACTGAATCTCCTGAAGTACAGTCTCTCATCCATAAACTTCAAGGCTTCTCAATATCACCATAGAAATCTGAGGTATCTCAATGCAATGTGACTTCGCAATTCATTCCTTCTCACCCCCTCACTAGACTTCAGAGTGATAAGCCTGATACTGAACCTACTGAGTTACCTTTACCTAAAAGGAAAAGGGCAAGGAAAGAAACTGAAGGAGCTGATAGTGAAACAATCTCATCATCATCCTCCATTTCATCTTCTCCATTGCAAAGTCAACCATTCACTCCTCCATTACAAATTGTTGTTCAACAGGCAATAGGAACTTCAACATCATCTTCGCAACTTTCTGGAATCTCAATATCTGCCCTTTCCCAACCATCTGGAAATTCATCGGCATTATCATCTACTATCTTGACAATGGCACAAAATCCATGGAGCAGTCCTGATGCAGTCACTATGCCTACACCTTTGCATCCATTGCTAGCACACCCCAAAAAATGGTTGCCAAAATTTAATCGAGATGCAGGAATACCAGCAGACGAACATATTAACAACTTTATGTTATCAGTCAATCTAAAGGGAGTTACAGAGGAAGATGTGGTCGTTAGGCTTTTCCCTTATACCCTACAAATATCAGCTGGGTCTTGGTACTTTTCTATACCATCAGGATCCATTACTAGTTGGAATATTTTCAAGAACAGTTCTTGACTAAATACGGTGATAACAGATTTGTAGCAACATTAGTCAATGATCTTTCAAATCTTAGGACAGAGTCCAAAGAACCTATAAAAGAATTCAATTCCAGGTTTAATAAACTCTTGAATAATATCCTAACTGCCTCTAAACCTAGCGAACAAGTTAGAAGTGAATGGTATATAACAGCTTTACCTTCAAACATATCTATTTTTATAGATAGAGCTAGAAAACCTACTCTAGTAGAAAACATGAAAGAGGCAATTGCTGTGGAAAAACATATCACCGCTTTGGAAAAGAAAGCTGCTCTTGAAGATAGAAAATCTAAAAAGGTCTCTTTCAAAGATGATTCAAAGAAAAAAATGGCTAAATATCCATACGATATGGAGGGTCTTCAAAAAGTTCTCAAAGCCATGTCAAATGAAATGGTAGAAATCAAAAAGCAGGTAGCTGAAACTTCAACAAAAAGGCCATTTAGGAACTTTAAGAAACCTGAATCAACGCCACCAAATTCTATATCCAATGTAGACTCAGATCTGGAAGAAGATGAAGAAGAGGAGACTGTCTTATCATCTGAAGAAACTGAAGAAGAAGTAACCGCTGAATGTCAAGGGATGTGGGATTTCATTTTACCTAATTCCGATATAGAAAATGAATAGGAAGCTTTCCCAGTTACTACCAGGAGTAAAGGTACTTCTGAACCTGTTCAAATAAATCAAAAGAAAAGGAACACCAATACTCCTACAAAAGAGAAAACTCCCACAAAGAAATCTCCAACCCCACCTTCTCAAAATCAGCCATCAGTTTCAAATCCACCTACAACAGCTAAAACATTAGTGGTTACAGACTCTATGTACTACAACATTATTGAAGACATGAAGAAAATGAAAGAAAATATTACCATGTTTGAACTCAATAAACTCAAACACCAACAAAAGTTGTTGCTTAAGGAGTTAGATGCAGTACCATCTTCTCCTCTTGCTAATGTTGTACTGTCCAAAGCTTCCAATGAATCAGGTAAACCACATCCTGGTAGAGTAGAAGCTACTGATGTTGTTTTAATCAGAGATAGATCAAATTCCCATACTCCTCCTTTTCTTTTAACCTACGAGATCTATAATAGAAATCTACACAACTGTTTGATAGACTCAGGGGCTTCCTCCAATATAATGCCAGCTTTGGTTTGCTCCAAATTGAACATTGAACCCCAAAAGTCTGCAATTCATATTGTTCAGTTGGATAGAACTAAGGTCTAGGTTTTAGGAGAAATCAACTCAGTTACTATCAGGTTATCAACTGATCCAAGAGTGGTTCAGAGAATTGATATTTTAATCGCTGATATACCTGAATTCTATGGTTTGATTTTGAGTAGAGATTTGTCATAAAAACTTCATGGTTATATTTCCACCAATTGGTCTCATATGTGGTTACCTTATAAAGGAAAGCCAAATCAAATAAAGATCGATCGAGAGAAACATATGACTCATACTGTTACTGAGTTTGAACAAGAAAATCAACCAATAATATTCAATAACGACATTTTGGGGAATTATTCATCTGAATCATTCTTTGGCAATTTTACTTCTCAACCATCACCCTTCTCAGTTAATAATTTCACATCTCAAATTGAAATTTTTTCTCAAATAGATACATCAAGGTGTGTTAAAATTGCTGAGGAAACTGCAAATAAAACTGTAGATAAATCTTTGTTTTGGTCATTGTATTTTGATTGGTTTAAATCTAGTGAAGGTACTGGAGCGGGATGTATTTTAGTTAGTCCCAAGGGAGAAAAGACCATGTTATCATGCAGGTTGGAATTTGAATGCACAAACAATACGGTTGAATATGAAGACTTGGTTCAACGACTTTATGAAGCAATTGGTCTTAAAGTTCAATATTTGAAAGTGTTTGGTGATTTAGAAATTGTTATAAGACAAGTCAAAAGTACTATTCATTGCCTTTCTAGTCACCTTAAACACTATCAGTCCTTGGTACAAGACCTAATATCTCAATTTTTGGCATTCAATATTTCTCCCATCCCTAGATCCCATAATGCAGTAGCAGATTTACTAGCTAATGTTGCTTCTAATCTCCTTCCATCTGAAGATTACAGTACCGATAGATTCTCAGTAGAATTAATTTTTAGGCCATCAATTCCTGATAATGTCACTAACTGGCGAGTGTTCAATCACGATGAAGACATTTTAAATTTCTTAACTTCTGACAAATCCTATGATGATCAAATTATTGATGAGAGTTACCATGACCTTCAAATGAAGTAAATTCTTGAAGAAAACTCAATACATAGACCAATGGTCAAGCTTGAAAATATTTATGACATCAAAGACAAGTTTAAACAGGTTACTAATTCAAAGCTCCAAAGTTCAACTTTGAGATTTGAATTAATAAACCTTGTGTTGTGGGGAAAAATGCCTATGCAGGACGATCGTATCCACCTAAGGTGTGACAGTGCCTTAGCAACAAACAGAGACAACTATTCTAGTATTCTTCCTTTATGAATTAAGAATGAAGAGAGACGGATGGACTAACTGGTGTCTTCCGTTTGTCCCTCGATCCGGTTTCTCTTCTCTTTGAGAGTTCCCAGCTACTTGCCTTCTCGCTCGCCCAGCTTCAAGAGGTTTCTGCAAGATCACAAGAAGAGAACACTACAAAAGACATGGATTCATATTCATAACTAGTTCAGGATTAGAAATAAACTAAACATACTAATGCAATCATACATCAAAAATACATCAGTATATAGGAGAAACCAAGATAACTTTATTGATGAATAACAAGGTTCAGGAAGAGATACAACCCAGAGGGCTCCAATCCAGCATATCCTTCCCAGCAAATGGAATTCCTATATTCACCCCCTTCAAAGCATTAAGCACCCAATGATTCCAATCTCAAACCAACAGCAATTCTTTGCAATAACAAAATTCCAGCCTGTAGATCTCATGGAGGAGAGATCCATATATAGATGTTTGGAGAGAGGATGAGTCAGCTTGAGATCTGACTAGTGTCCTCTCCCTCTATCAGTTCTTGATTCCACTTGGAGGTTCTTGCTTCCACTTGGAGATTTGGAACCTCTTACTCATCATAGTCGAATTCCCTGAGGCAAGTGTCATTGAGGAAGATTTTGGAAGCTTCCTGGGTTTTGACACCTCGTGGAATGAACTTGCCACATGTCAACTCTCGCTCAGCGCAGGTAGTCAGTGTTAGCTTTGACATTCAGCGCAGGTAGCCAGTGTTGGCTTTGACATTCAGTGCAGACAGCTAGTGGAGCCACTGAATTGATCCTGAATTGACTTGTTTTTGAGTAGTTTCTGGTGGAGAACTTTTGTGAATTGCTGTGGTTTGTTAGCCTTGTTCCTCTAGGGGTAGGAACAACATGTTTAGGGACTTTGGATCCCTTAGATTATGGAAATTTCATGCTCAATGCTGTAAGGCACAAAAATGTCTATAACAGTTGCCCCCTAAAGTATGAGGTCGTTTATCGGGTTAAATTTTTTATCAGGAGGATCCGAAGTTTATCCAATGCTGGGAGGAGACCTGTAATAAGATACAATACAATACATTATTTTTCATACTGCTTTCATGATCTAGCTGAGGCGGGCATTCCCATGCTCAGCTTTATAAATTCATTTTTATGTACATAGAACAGACAATTGTCTGATGGTAGACTGATAATTTTGATGAAATTATCATCCTTTGGGTAGGATGATTATCTGCTGCAATGATGTACATGTCAATGTCTTTATCTTTCCTGAATATATATTGCAGCCCGGATGGATCAAACTAGATCCGGGGTCTTCAAACACGTTCGATCTTCACTCTAAGTACAAGTCGATCCATGTGAGAAATGTTCTGAAGTCGAACATGGAAAGACATCGCTTGATTACCGGTCAATGAGGTAAACCGTTAACAAGCGCGAGAGGAATCACCGATAATGATAATGACCCTCAAGGTACTGCAGTACAATTCACGTGGTGTGAATAAAGGACTTGGCGTCGAACACCACGCAAAATCTTTCGGTCGAAGGTCATTGATGTATACCTGTCGCCGGAAGTGAGAAACTTGCCATTGAGGCATGCAAGCTTCAAAGTACTGAAGGGGTTGTTCCTAGATCAACTTCTTGGATAATGAGCTGATGTCGACAAGAAGCGATCCGTCAAAGGAGGGCCTTAATGAATCCCACATCAGTGACATGGAACAAAGATAATGATTTTGATGGAGGTGAAAACGATCTGTGACATATGATTCAGGGTGGCGGTCATGAAAGGATGAAGGATAATGTACGGCAGTGGATGGGACACAGTTGACTTTTCTAAACGACTTCTCTTGAACATATGGTGACACTGATGCGATGGATTGGTAGCATTACCCCAAATATGGATGGTATGGCGAGACCATGGATGTGACCGGTGAATGAAACAACCCAACCCGATTGTGGTACGGAGGAAAAGTGTCATGTTCAAGAGCGACTTGCTACCATCAAAGTTTTCTTGAGTTTCTCCCAATTTTTCCCCAGTCATTGCTGACCAGTACCTCTTTATTTTTGTCAAGCTTGAGGAGGATAACATATGCTTGTTCTATAACCTGCCCTTCGGGCAAGCCCATTGCTATGTTTTAACGAGCCTAGCGATAGTGAAACTCGTTCTCGTCTAAAGACAAGTTTGTCGCTATTTAATGATTTTAACGAGTCTAACGACAAAGATAACTCGGTCCTTTTCATTTTTAGAGAGTCTGAAAAGGTACATAAAGTTAACTCCAAAAGTCCTTTTTCGTCATCTAATCCCTTAGGTCTGAAAAAGTATAAAACAATACAGAAGGGATGAGTTTTCGATAGTTTTAACGAGCCGAATAAAACAAGCGCTCGATCTTTTTGTGCAATAATCCCTCAGGTCCAAAAAGATTAAAATCTAGAGGAGGGATAGCACTTCCTGTCCCTTTAACGAGCTGGAAGGCCAAGGACTCGGCAATCTTTTCATATTTTACGAGTCAGATGAAAAGAGCTTAAAGAAGACTCGTCTTTTGAGGAACGAGAGATAAAACGGGTTAGCAGCTGATTCTAGATATAGGTTGGAATTTTCCAATCACGGCAGTGTCACAAGGATGGCTAGTGAAATCACTCTTCGCAGCTGTTCCTCAAAATGGGTAAACAAACATATGGAGGTGAACGATCAGCCAATGGAAAAGTGGAGGTGACGGTGCAAACACGACCAAGGCTTTAATGGCTGATGATATTACATTCATAGTGGTTATCTACCGGGATAGTTCATTTTTTAACGAGCTTAAACGCGGGTGGAAACATTTGCTCGGTCTTACGTTTATTTTTTAACGAGCATGAACTATGTGCTAAAACTGCTCGGATCTTGCGTTTATTTTTTAACGCGCATGAACTGTGTGCTAAAACTACTCGATTACCTAGTCATATGATAAGAATGTCTCATTAAGATTCTATTTTTTATGGAGCTTCATCTTACAAAGCTATGCCCCGCATCCTTTCGTTATGCAAGTTCGGAAACGACTAATCCTACGAGTTTAAAGGGTTAGAGGTCCTAAAAATTTAAAAAATAAATAGCCGCCCCTTGCTTGCACTCCAAAAGGTTTGCATGCCCCCAGGTATAAGACAGAGTTTCAAAGTTACCCCTACTTTAGTCCGGCAAAACAATTGTTTAACCGAGAGAGGCCTACCTCTTTCAGGTTACCCAAAGATTGTCTCGTTAATCTTTCAAACAAAACACTTCTTCGGCGATATCTACCGAAATAGACAAAGGTGAGAGACTTAGTTCATCAACTCACATAACTTTGACAAAAGAATCTTATTCTAGAATAACCCTTTTCCAGCATGGGTGGGGTACGACTAGTCATATTCTCCCGCGGAAACCTATCCTATACCCAAAGTTTTCCTGCCGAAGCAGACCAGGACGCACCCTGGGTTCCAGTCATATCCTCCCGGATTACTCGTGCTCATCAGGAGGACGGACCGTGGGTTGAGACATTTCTTACGTGAAGAGACCATTTAGGGATGGTATATGACTATTTGCGGTGCGTGATCCGGGAAATGAAAGCTGGTCCACGAGCTTGACCACTCTTCCTTCGTGCGGAAAACACATTACTCTAAAGAGTGAGGAGACAATGGCTCCCATGCAATATATATAGTCTCGTCCAAGGAGTAGGTTATAATCCAAGGGTCCTTGAACGACCATCACGTTCATTTGAACGGTCTTCCCTTTCAATGTTATGGGCACATTGGGGAGGATCCCTAAAGGTCGACTGGTTCCTTTATCAAAGCCTAATAGATTTCTCATTTCAGGCAAAAGTGCTGGCGAACCAAGCGCTTTCCAAGCAATAGAGGAAAGGATACTCACAGATTCCCCCTCATCAATGATAGTGCCAGCCATTACCATTCTGTATATTTGAACGATAATTCTGAATGGTATGCTTGCTGGCAACCGGGGTCTGCCTAGTTGGTTCCAGTCGAACGAGACAACCAGGTTGCTTGGTGGTGGAACTGAATAGATGGCCAGGTATGACTCTGGCGAAGTTCCTTCCTGCGATAAAGGAATGGGCAAATTGCCCCCTTGTTCGTCAGAGTCTGTGTTGATGAAGAGAATTTGGACGGTGTCGTCTTTATTCTCCTCTGTGATGGTATCATTCGAAGATAGAGCCTCTGAAGGCAAAACTGGGTCAAATGCTACCTCAACCTTTTGACTTTCGTCAGGTATGGATCCAGACGGTTCATCTTCAATGATAGGTGCTTCGACTGACCACCTGAGCGGGCCAGCCGGGTTCTCAACTAGTGAAGGACTTGGCAGGAGTTTTTGATATCCAGGAGGAAGTTGCGCTCGTAAGATCGGGAGATCTTCCAAAACTCTTTTAGCCTAGTCTAAGAAGGGACAATGGTGGATGGCATGGTCGCCTTCACACAGTTTGCAGGGAAATCTAGCTTTCCCTCTCTGTCCTGGGACTTCACTTTCACTAGTTGACGGTGAGCTGTCAACATGGCTATCAGAGGTTGACGCCACCGAATTGTGCAAACGGGGAGACCAGTCCCTTAGTATCCGAGGGATGCAGGGACAATCTCTGTGGAAGTGGTCTCCCTTGCATATGACACATGGCGATTTAGGCCTAGTCAGTGCTGTGTGTGGATTTTTGTCAGACGACACTTGTTTGCCCCCAGTCGCTTTTGGCTCCTTCTTCTTCTTCTCTTTCTTCTTCTTTTCCTTCTTCTCCTTAGGAACTTGGTTTTTTGTTTTACCAGTTCCGTCAAGCGAAGAGGAAGGAGGAGAGGAAGAATTAGATGAAGTAGAAGGCTGGTGGGCAACTCTGGTCTGGTCTAACTGTTGACTCGACTGTTCAGGAATAGTGGTGTTCTGAACGACATTGGTTGAAAAGAGCCAGACCGGCAGGCAAATTGTCAGTCCTGGAAACGATAATGTGGCCATATGGGGCGCACCAACATCCCCCCAAGAGGAGAAGGGACTAGGATTTCCACCAAGGGGAATTCCTTGGTTGGTGTGCTCCATTTTTTCAACCTAAAGATCAACGCAAGAATAAAGGGTGATTGTTCCGTTTAAAATAAATTTTAACGACGCTTTAGACACAACTTGTTTTTTCAATTTTAAAGAGTCGAGAAAAAGCTAAAGATGACTCTAGTCTCCTTCGATGTTTTAATGAGCCCGAAGTGACAAATGCTCAGATGGACTTTTTCCGTTATAGAGTCTGAAAAAGGCCAAAAGGAACTGCTCTGGAGTTCTAGGCAGAGGGTGTGCCAAACTTTTCGCAAAACTGCAGAATACTTTTTAAGGTACGGGCGATCGATCTTCCTGAATGCTGTGTTCAGTGCATTGCGATCAGTAGGGCGGCTGACACGGCTTCCTATGGATAAAGGTTAAATTCCTATAGGGGTCTCGCAATATATACGCGACGGTACGTGGGAGCACAATCCGTACTGGCGCTATCGTCCCTCAGGAGGAATCACCCACCATCAACAAGATCAACAGTCACCAGGCTTTACGATGCTAGAACGCGTCTCTAGCCTAGACCTCTATGTTGTTCGTTATGTTGTAAAGCGTTGTTAAGTTTATTCAATTTATTTTAGGTTGATCTTTTTAGAAGTTTTCCTTTTGAGGTTCACCACGAGATGTATGATACAATTCCTAAATGCAGTCTAAAGATGATAAGCAAGCTTTATATCTTTTCAACTTTGAAAATCCTAGCTACTAAGGGAAAAGAAAGACACCATCTTTTCTCAAAGAGCAATCAGCACACTCTAATGCACTTTTCCTAAATCAAACATGCAAACTATCAAGATGCAAATGCACAATGCAGGTGTTTGTTTTCTGCTTCCTTAGTATTGATGCCTACAAAGAAATCTTTTTGTACAACTTTGAATTTGCTTTTAAATGAAAAATACAAACAAGTTTACTTTTTCGAAACCAGAAAGGGTAGAAGAGATTACAACACTTAATGATTTTCGAAATGAATACTTGTTTCGACACTTAAAAGAGACAAACTCAAACCAAAAGCAAAAGTAAATGTATAATCAACTGCAAATAGCCAATGAACTCTCTCCTAAGATCACAATCAACAGATCTGAATCAAGGGCTACAGGATGACTATTTCACTCATGCAAAGGAAATCTGTAAATGACGCCAAAAACACATAAAAACACTCACAGTCTTTTCGTACAAAAGGAGGCAGAATTTAAGCAGAGAAAAGGAGTTATCAGACTAGTACCTATGCTGGTTACAGGCTGCAAAAATCAGAGATCAAAACAAGGCAAAACAGAGCAGAGAACCCCAGCTGCACAAGGCCTAACTGGTTCAGCGCAACCTCAATACAGGGGTTTTGACATTCAGCGCAGGTAGCCTTCATGGGACCTGCGTTGAAATGCAGAACCTCTTCACAGCTGTCGCGCTGAAGGAGAAACGAGAGTTTCTCACTGGGTTCTAGGTCACAGATTGCTATTTAATCTACTGTTTCAGGCCAAATAAAAGCAACAAGCAAGGTACAATCAAAGGGATTCTTTGAGGGAGTACTAAGATCTATCACAAAGGATCATCAAATCATTTGTGAGTCCATTGTTCAGATCATAGACAAGTTCAGTGATTGGAATCTCATGGAAAATTTTAGGGGCTAATGTTCGCCCAGTGGGCTAATTTTCCATGATTTTTCCACAAAAAAGATTCGCCAATTTCCAATTTTATAAAAGACGATTCACCCAAATTTTAGAATATAAAATTATTTTACCTTAAAAATCGCCAACATTATATAGAGACTATATATAAAATAATTATAAATTTGAATAATTTTACAAATATATCAATAAACATTTATAATTTGCATATTAGGGATTAATGAGATTCGCCAATGTTTTAAACTTCAAAAAAATTTTCCATCCTTAAAATTTTCCTTGGATTGGATCAAGGCAACAACTGTCTACTTTGCATATGGGAATAGCAGATGCAGTTCGATTGTTGCTGTCGAGTCTATGAAACAAACAATGATAGAGACACAAATAAAATGACTAAACAGATCTCCCCAGCGGAGTCGCCAATTTGTTGTGGGGAAAAATGCATATGCAGGACGATCCTATCCACCTAAGGTGTGACAGTGCCTTAGCAACAAACAGAGACAGCTATTCTAGTATTCTTCCTTTATGAATTAAGAATGAAGAGAGACGGATGGACTAACCGGTGTCTTCCGTTTGTCCCTCGATCCGGTTTCTCTTCTCTTTGAGAGTTCCCAGCTACTTGCCTTCTCGCTCGCCCAGCTTCAAGAGGTTTCTGCAAGATCACAAGAAGAGAACACTACAAAAGACATGGATTCATATTCATAACTAGTTCAGGATTAGAAATAAACTAAACATACTAATGCAATCATACATCAAAAATACATCAGTATATAGGAGAAACCAAGATAGCTTTATTGATGAATAACAAGGTTCAGGAAGAGATACAACCCAGAGGGCTCCAATCCAGCATCTCCTTCCCAGCAAATGGAATTCCTATCTTCACCCCCTTTAAAGCATTAAGCACCCAATGATTCCAATCTCAAATCAACAGCAATTCTTTGCAATAAGAAAATTCCAGCCTGTAGATCTCATGGAGGAGAGATCCATATATAGATGTTTGGAGAGAGGATGAGTCAGCTTGAGATCTGACTAGTGTCCTCTCCCTCTGTCAGTTCTTGACTCCACTTGGAGTTTCTTGCTTCCACTTGGAGATTTGGAACCTCTTACTCATCATAGTCGAATTCCCTGAGGCAAGTGTCATTGAGGAAGATTTTGGAAGCTTCCTCGGTTTTGACACCTCGTGGAATGAACTTGCCACATGTCAACTCTCGCTCAGTGCAGGTAGTCAGTGTTGGCTTTGACATTCAGTGCAGGTAGCCAGTGTTGGCTTTGACATTCAGCGCAGACAGCTAGTGGAGCCACTGAATTGATCCTGAATTGACTTGTTTTTGAGTAGTTTCTGGTGGAGAACTTCTGTGAATTGCTGTGGTTTGTTAGCCTTGTTCCTCTAGGGGTAGGAACAACATGTTTAGGGACTTTGGATCCCTTAGATTATGGACATTTCATGCTCAATGCTGTAAGGCACAAAAATGTCTATAACACCTTGGTACAGAGGACAATCCACAAAACATAAATTTGGGATTAGGACTTTCTTCAGAAGAAAGAATTGCATTCATTAGATTATTGCATAAATATAAAAATGTCTTCACTTGGAAATATGATGATTTGAAAACATATGATACATCTATCATACAGCATACGATTCCAATGCTTTCTAAACAAAAACTAGTACAGCAAAAATTAAGGAAGATTCATCCTAACTTAGAGAGTCAAATAAAAGCTGAATTAAATAAACTCTTGAAAGCTAAGATAATTTTTCCTGTTAGACATTCAAATTGGGTGTCCAATATGGTGCCAGTTAGGAAGAAAAATGGTGACATTAGAATTTGTATTGATTTTAGAAATCTTAACAAAGCAAGTCAAAAGGATAACTTCCCTCTACCAACAATGGAGAAAACTCTCCATTCAGTAGCCGGTTCTGAACTGATGTCCTTCTTAGATGGTTTTTCAGGGTATAACCAAATTTTGGTACACCCTAATGACAGACTTAAGACTACTTTCAGGACTAAGTGGGGAACTTATGCCTACCAAAAAATGCCTTTCGGGTTAATCAATGTTGGAGCTACATTCCAAAGAGCGATGGACATAGCATTCAAAGGACTGATCAATAAATCAGTAGTTGTCTATTTAGATGATATTACTGTGTTCTCTAAGAAAAGATCAAGTCATTTGCATGATCTGAAACAAATCTTTGAACGTTGCAAAAGGTATGGTATTTCACTCAATCCTAAGAAATCATTTTTCGCTCTTGACCAAGGTAAACTCTTGGGCTTCATTGTTTCAAAAGATGGAATTTATATTGATCCGAATAGAATCAAAGAGATTTCTGATATTCCATTTCCTCATAATAAAAAATCCATGCAATCATTTTTAGGTCAAATTAACTTTGTAAAAATATTTGTACCAGATTTTTCACAGATTGTTTTACCATTACAAACCATGATTAAGAAAAATTCAGTGTTTAAATGGGGGCCTGTAGAAAAAGAGGCATTTGATTCCATCAAAAAATCAATCATAAATGCCCCTACTTTAAGCACTCCTAATTTTTCAAATCATTTCATGTTATATACTCTTGCATCTGATTCGTCTTATGCAATAGTACTGACACAAATTAACGATCAAAACTTGGAAGCACCAATCTCATTTTATAGTTCAAACCTTCAAGGTGCTGAACTTAGTTACTCGGAAGTTGAAAAAAAAGCCTTTGTTATATATAAAGTGATCAAACACTACAGACCCTTTCTCTTAAAAGCTCACACAAAAGTTATAGTCCCTTTTTCAGCAGTAAGATAGTTACTAGTTCAAAGGGAATTAGGAGAAAAGCGAGAAAATTGGGTCACAGCACTACAAGAATATGACTTGGAAATAAAACCAGCAAAGATTGTCAAAGGCCAAGCTTTTTGCAGGTGGTTGGCAGGAGCTTCTAACATTCAGGAACCTGAAGGTACAAAAGATACTAAAGAAATCAATCAGATAA
Source organism: Pinus tabuliformis (assembly GCA_031772625.1). Taxonomy (NCBI): domain Eukaryota; kingdom Viridiplantae; phylum Streptophyta; class Pinopsida; order Pinales; family Pinaceae; genus Pinus; species Pinus tabuliformis. The sequence goes on from CM062814.1 coordinate 148,710,383, forward strand.
GTACCACTAATCCTGAATCCCAATACGCAGATCTAATTTTCTATTTGAAAAATGGATATGCTCCTTCTAATCTTTCCTATAAAAACAAACGTGCCATAAGACTGAAAGAAAAAAACTTCATAATTGTAGATGATGTATTGTTTAGATGGAATTATGATTCAATTTTGTTAAGATGCTTAGAAAAACCTGAAGCGCAAAAGGTCTTGCAGGAGCTACATGATGGACCGGCAGGAGGACATTTTGGAGCTGATACAACAGCCCACAAAATCATTCATGTTGGGTATTACTGGCCCACCTTGTTCAAAGATACTCATGAATATGTAAGGAAATGCCAAAGTCGTCAAAATAATAGTGGAAGACAAAGGAAGCCAGCTTTCTCTTTGCAACCAGTCAACATTGAACAACCTTTTGAACAACGGGGATTGGATATCATTGGAGAAATCATACCACATTCGTCCAAACAACATAGGTATATCCTCACAACCACTGATTACTTTACTACATGGGTTGAAGTAATTCCTTTGAAGACAACAAACTCTTAGGCAATCATCGAATTCATAGATCAGTTCATCATTACCAGGTTTGGTGTCCCAAACGCTCTTATTTTTGATAATGCATCTTACTTATTTGGTAATTCTATATTTGACTTTTCTATCAAAAGGGGATTTAAGTTGAAATATTCTGCAAATTACTACCCTCAGGGTAATGGTTTAGCAGAATCTACCAATAAAAATCTCATCAAAATTATTAAGAGAACTATCGAGTAGAATCATAAAAATTGGCATAAGTCTTTGACATTTGCACTATGGGCTGACCGAATAACACAGAAGGCCTCAATAGGAACTTCTCCATTTAATCTAGTGTATGGAAAGGAAGCTGTCATGCCAGCAAATTTAGTACTTCCATCACTAGCCTTAGTGCAGTTTATTGAAGAAACTCCCTCATCTTCTATCCAAGTGAGACATGATCAGATCCTGAAACTAGAGGAAGAAAGGGAGAAAACCCAAATTATACATGCAAAACATCAACAGATTATTAAGTCATCTTTTGATGCAACTTCAACTGGCTCAAAACATTTACAAGTTGATGATCTAGTTTTGAAGTGGGACAAAGACCATGAGGATAAAGGAAAATAAACTAAGTTTAAGAAAATGTGGCTTGGACCATTCCAAATTAGCGAGAAGATAGGCCCTTCCACATTCATATTACAAGATCTATCAGGAAAGAGAGATTCTCTTCCTGTCAACGGCCTTATTCTGAAAAAAATCTTCAATTGAGGAGGTAACCCCTTCTCCCTTTGTAAATATTCATTTTTCAGCAGGATTTGTGTGGATAAATTAGTTTGTTTAAAATCCTAGCAAATAAAAGTTGTGAAAAGCCTTCCATTGGTGTTTGCTATATTGAAAAAGTTACTCAAAAGAAAATATTTTTAATATTTACTATTAAGAAACGGAAGCCATGAAGGAAAAAAAAAAAAAATTCTAGGAAATTAGGTATAATTAGATTCTGAAAATGCCATTTTATTTTTTTGAAATCTTCTCAAAACTTAGAAATATTGTAAATCATTTTAAAGTTTTAGAAGACTGAAAACGGTTATCAATACAAAACAGAGACTGATTCAAACTTAGCATATTCAACTCTTACCCTATCACGCATATTCTCTTAAGGAGAAAATTGTTCATCCCATTCATCAAAGTTTATAATTACTCAGAGTGTAATTCTAAAATATATTTGATATAAAAGATAAAGGGTCTTATTACAAGCCTGCTTACCATGATCATGGGGGAATAGTTCAACTAACATTACCAATACTGCATACTAAAACAAGGTAATGGCTTATTATTATAAGACAAGGGGTCTCATCACGAGCCAGCTTGTTCAGTTAAATTACAACCAGTGAATGGCATTGTCAACAGCCAGCCACCAAACTAGGACAATGGCTTTTTATCTTACAAAATAAGGAAAAAAAGAAAATGCAATACAAAAAATGTGGAAACATATCTTTTGAATTCATTCTTTTTAATTATACTCTGAAATGGATGGAACAATAAATGATCAAATGGCTAAAAGGTAACCCTGCCGAGACTATAGACGTCTGCTGGCAGCAGAGGCTCTAACTATGACAAAGGAGTCATTATAAAAGCTAAGTTGGAAAAATATTTTGTTTTATCATTATCAACCAATTAAGGTTTATTTAAAGCTTAGAATGTATTTACTTTTAAGAAGAGAAAGAGATAGAAAAAATAGTTATCATTAAGTTCAAAATTTATGATTACCTAGTTATATTAGATTTTCTCTATCAATTAAGGTTTTCAGATCAAGAAAGTTAAAGTATTATATTACTTTCTCAGAGATAATTGTTTCTCCCAGTAAATCACCAATTGTTGTGCTAAACAACAACCCCCCATTTCTTATAAAATCTTTATATAAAATTTTAAATAAGAAATGGGTCCCTTTAAATCAACTTAGATAAGATTTGTGTGTTCATAAATAAAATTGGTATTAACCCATCATAAGGGAAAACCCTTATGAAAAGGCTTAAGGTAAATGAATCATTATAAAAGCCTTTTGAATGAAAATAAAGTGTGACTTTTAAAAATATTATAAAACTCTTCGTTATTGCGATAAAGCGATCGGAAGATCGCATATCGCAATAACAAAGGAAACATACGCAAAGCCACGAAGAACCTTATCCATTCTCTCCAATCCGAAAAGGCAATCGCAATCGGGAAATCAGAGAAGCCAAACGCCAAGCGCAATATAATCAAGCCCCTTAATTCCTCCGATGCGATAAAGCATATCGCAATCGGCAAATCAGCGATGACAACAACAAGCCAACACATAAACAAAGACATGCTCAAAACCTCTGATGCGATAAAGCATATCACAATCAACAATCGGCGAAATCACATTGACAAAACAAGAAAGCCCGAGTCCATTCCCGATTGTGATATATTAATTAGGCGCACATCTCGAAAATGTTTGCATGCATTGTATCATCTTTCAGCGATCGGAGATATTTAAAGCAATTATTAAAGCCTTTCCCTTGACATTCTCGATCGCCAATTTGTGATTTATCATTGATCATCCATCAAAGAAATCTAAGGCATGCTTGAATTAATCATTCGACATATAAGTGACATGATGGGCATTTAAAACCTTCTTTACCACGATTGACAGGTTAAACGGCTATTCAATGAAGCAGTTAAGGGTAGATATTTTCTTTAGATTTTATCCACGGAAATATTTAACTATATTCCATTATCACCTGCCAATCAACGTAACTCTTTTTCATTATCATATTGGTCTGTAGCAGCATTTCTCTGTATCACGGTTTTTCAATTGCTTGTGCAGAATTCCGCTGAAACCAGAAATCTGAAGAAAATGGGAAAGAAATCAAAGAAGTCTACAACAGCAGCTCCTCCAGCAAAAGATCTAGGACCAAGTAAAAAGGGATTAATATCAGACACAACGTGTCTCGGACTGGGAAACACTAGCTGGGAGAGTATCTATAATCTAATTGAAGTTGAAGAGCCTGAAGAATTATCAGAAGAGGCCACGGCTGATTCAACTAATAAGTCTGAAGGAACTCTTAAAGAGTTGGCATGCTCCTTTCTTCACAGAATAGCAGCACGAGCTAAAGTCCTCCCATATATTGATGTCGTAAGATGGGTGGTGGAAAAAATTCCAGTTACAAACAGAACCTTTTGCACAACTGACGGGAGGATATTCGGCTCATTTCAGCCTGATGATCTAAGGAAAATGTATCACTTACCTGAGCCTGAGAAGTGGTACAACAAAGCATTCCTAGAAGCTTTTGCAAAGGAAAACGAGTCAGAATCAGCCCCGATTAAGCAGTGGAGACACTTCCCTGAGAAGCACAAGCACAAATCATCGGGTAAGTACTATGTAGACTCGTTGGCTTCTCCTCACTGTTATGCCAGAGCTATGATGTGTAGAATGTGGGGAATACATGACTCTGCTAAATTCAGTATACAAATGGTCCCTCTAATGGAGGCTGCAGTCAATGGCTATGTGATGGATTGGGCTAATATTTTATCTGATAAACTAGCCACAACAATTCTAGAGTACAGAGAAAATGTATATCATACTACTAGGACCATTCCCCCATTCTATTATAGTGCATTCATTATGGATATTGTTTGTTTCAATTCTGAATTTCCATTGCTCGGGTGGAGATGGACCCCCACAGACCCTAAACCAATACATATCTATCATGAGCAGTTATGGAAGGCCAATTACAAAAATCATTTGTATAAAATCTACAACGGTTTTATTTTACCTATTTATTACTCTATTTTGGATAAGCCTGCTCCCAGGATATCTCCGGAAGTAGAAACAGATTTGACAGCAGTAGGCAGTTGGTTTGGGAAGGAAAAATTCACTTATATAAGGCTTTTTGGTAGCCATACAAAACCCCATGTCCTTCCTATGTATGTGCCCAATAAACTGTTAGCTCGCGAATTGGCTTATCAAATAATAGTGGATGGGACATCCAAAACCCTTAAAAATTCCAAGAAATAGGTATGGCCTACATTCCCATTACGATGCGGCATTTTCACTCCTCATGACTACAATCACGCAGAGAAGGAGATAGAAAAATTGCAAACACTAAAGCTTGCCACAATTCCTAACAGACAGTATGATCCCAGAAAGGTGGCCTATAATGTTCTTGACCAAGCCAAACTTGCCAAATTTGATCATGAAGATGATGTCTTCGATGATCTATTTGCCTCATCTGAATCATTATTCCAAGTTAAAGCATTGGCTAAAATCAAATATCAAGATGAAGGACTAGAAGTGTTTAATAGGCTTAGAGAACAGAGGTTGCAAACTCTACCTTTAGACCTCTTAGTCACAGCTCCTACAGTCCAGTCATCTACTCAGGCTAAACAAATAGTTACTGGTAAGACTTCTGATATGGAAAAGGTCTCCGAAAAAGAAAAGGAACAGGGACAGGGAAAAGATAGTCAACTCACGGATGCAGATACTTAAATTGATCCCAAGCTTCTTAAAGAATGGCAACAGTTCGATTCCATTATAAACAATATTGAGAACTTACAGGAATTTAGCACGCCTGAAGTGACAACTGGTCACAGGACAACAACTAATACGGTTCCCACTAAAGGAACCAATGGCCCACCAATAACTCAAAAGGATATGGAGATAATTCCAGAAAATCCATCCAATGAAATCATCCTACATGTAGAAGAAATACCACCTTTAGATGTCTTCTACAGCCCTAAGCATAGGGATGTAGTAAAAAGACAAAGGAAAAAGAGAAAGGTTGATCAACCTTCTCTTTTGCCTACAAAAATGGAGATGGCTAATGTGGTATGGAGAGAGGAATTCAATCCTTCCGAAGACCTCAGAAAACACTCTCAATATGCGGGGCATACTTGACAGCTACTATGGATAAAGCATTGGAAGTCAGCAACTTACTCAAAGAAAAAGATCAAACAATTGTTTCACTTGAAGCACAGGTATTCGAAAGGCAGCAGAGGATAGAGTAGTTAGAGAAGCAGTTAGCAGTGCAAAAAAAATTAAATAACCAGCTAAACGAGTAATTACTCAAGGAGAAGTAGAGGATAGACCAAAGTGTAGTTCAAAAACAAAAAGAATTATCCTTAGCATTGGCCAAGCTGAAGTCAATGAATGAACAATTGAGCAAAACAAAAGATGAGCAAATCGCTCAACTATCACAACAAATAGAAAAGTTCAAAGGTTTTCCTCAAGCAGCAGAGTTCAAATCCGAAGCTCTCCAGATCAATAAAGCATTGATTAATCAATTAAATTTGCTATGTCATAATATTTCTCTTGCTGAGCCCCTCTGTGAAATTTCTTCATCAATGATTGATAAATCAGTTGATGCAAGACAGAATTTGGAGCAGGCTGATGAGACATTAACAGACTTTCTTTCTTGGCAAGAAACCAAGGAAGGACAAGCTGCAAATCTGCCTCGAATTCTGGAATCACACAAGGAAATTATTTTCCTAGAATGGCAATCTCAATTGATGAAAGTAGAGAGGGAAACTTCAAGATGTAGATCAGCGACTGGTAATTTGATTGAATTAATCAATGATACACTTTATCTGTCTAATTTGATTTCAGAATGTACTCCAGGTAAACTGCCATTAGCTAAAGCATTGGAGCAGACATGCAAACAGGAATTAGCAAAGAAGGAGAGATTAATCGTGGGCATCCAAAGTTTAACTTGGGACACCTTTTGGTTCTTCCTGGTTAAACCACATAGTCAAAAGGTAGCAATAAAATGTTTAACCGATGCAATCAATTACATGATTCCTGAAATTAATGATGCTACGTATTCAACCCAACTGCATTCGCGTATGAGTCACCCTCCAGAATTGCAACCAATGCTCACTATATGCCAGCTCAAGCCAAAGGATAATCAACCAAAACAATGAATCATTCTACCGACTGCAAGCATGTCTATTTCAAGGAGATTTTCATGATTTGGTTATACCACCTCACAACATTTTTATTTCGTAGTTAGTTAGTTAGTAAGTATTTATAGACCGTTTCATTGTATTGGAAAGGGTCCTCAATTTTTATATCAAAACTTGGATCGGGAGTTACACTATTGTGCTTCCGATATATATTTTTTTATGAAGACTGGGCCTATATTCTGAATTTTAATGAAGAATGCTTTGATAAGATATGCACTATTTCTTTTTGTGAGAGTATTTATAAGTTGAAATACAAGACCTGAATGTGATTGATATTGGAGGGGATTCAAATTACATATGGTACTATTATCGATGTCTTTGTTCCATTCTTTTATATGAATCAGCATTTATTCAATTATTTCTATCATTATATATATGTATGTGTTTTAAGAGCACTCCTTTTACTTATCACTATTGAATGTTTAAGGAATGTTATTCTTTCAATCGTATTTATGTCAATGATATATGAAGAATAGTGTAATAATGTTTTAATTATTACTTTGTTCAACTACCTGAACAAAGTAGTTATCATATAAATGAATGTCTTTATTTATAAGTGGAGTCATCTAGATGCCTATTTGTAGATAAAGATCATCAAAATTTGCACTAAAGTGGAAATTTCCTGGGATAAATTAGTTGTTTATAATTTTTCATTATAGAGTAAATCATCCATCATTATCATTAGATAATATAAGATCAACCACTTATCCATCCTATTTTCAAACCGTTGGGAAATTGGTCCCATTATATCCAGTCGAAGCCACCACATCAAACGGAAAAGGAGTTGCCTTTAAGGTCTGGACCGGGTGGTTTTCCCCGATGTTGATGCAGCGATTTTCGAGGCATAAATAGTATCCTAACACTCTTTGGTGTTCATAATTCTAGTTATGCATGGTTAAAACCGTTGTCATGCCTTCTATTTATTAAGGGAAAACCTTTATCTTCTGTTTCCTCCATCAACCCATCAAGCATATCCTACCATCATGCCTTCGGACGCTTTGACCCAATGCTCAAAAGATTCCTCAAAAAACAATCATTCTTGTCCCATTTCTTGTCGACTGATGTAGGACACCTTATTGCCTACCTTTCGACAGGTCTCTTCCTATCGACTTCAACACTCTATCTAGGAAAAAGACCTAGAAACACTTCAGTGCCTTGGTACTTGTAGACATCAGTGGTAGGTCACCTTGTGTTTGATCATGGGTGTTCATTATTGGCTCTTGGTTAAATGATCCTATGAGTGTTCAAAGACAAAAATATTTTTCACACTCGCTAGACTGTACTGTGCATCTTGGATACCATCACCATTATTGGTGGCCATCCTCACGTCTGTTAACGGTCTCCATTATTGACTGGCAATCAGACAATTTCGTGCATGTTCGACATCAATGCCTATATTCACATGTATCGATCTATGCTATTTGGTGAAGCGGAAAATCAAGACCTTGGGTAGAGGCTTGCATCACTTAGCCTTGTTTCCTCTCCCAAGTTGCGGTTATTGTTTTTTGGAGACATCTCATCAGAATAATCCTATTATGACATAGGTTCCGCATTGTATTTATCGGCGACCAGCATCGTCATATCTCTTTCATGAGAAAATCACTCTAACATAGCTACTAAGTGTGGGAATTCCCGACTCAGGACATGATTTTAGTTGTTTTATATATATGTGTTGTATCCGTTTTCTCATACCGCCCGAAGCTCTAATCCTCTCTCTATTTTTTCCAAAGAAAAGGACAGTTAAATATAAAGTATTTCGGCCATCGTCATAGCCTCTGATCTCACACTTTAGGGGGCATCTATTATACATGAAAATGACATCCTCATCAGCTTAGAGGATAAAGACATGATGATTGAAGGACTGACCAAGTTCACAGGCCCAGTTGTCAAGTTAACGCTATCTAGACACTATCAACCTACTTTATAAAGCTTCTTAGCAAGCCTAAGGGTGTGTTAGTGCCTAGGATAACTCTACTTGTCACCTCAGGAACAGTGCTAGTGACCCTACATCAGTTTCTATGGGTCAAAGGAGCGAATTGAATGAGAAAATATCCCTAGATTCTCTCCTATGTCAGCTCATAAAATCAGGGAAACATTAGAACTCGACCTGTTTGGAGGAATTACTAATTCCTAATGGAGTATGCAAATGGGAAAGAGCACTAAAGCATGGAAACATCACTACTTTTGCCTAATGGAACTCATGAAGGGCTTGGCAACCCTAACCCTACATACTATATATGCAAGGCTTGGGCCATTGTGAAAGAGGTCGAACCATTGAAAGGATTGCCTATTTGACTGTCAAGTAGAGTCTCAGACTAAGGCATCATAAGAGGTTAAGAAGGGAGAGAGAGAGAGGAGATGGAGGGGTAAAGGAAGGTTGATGCAACTGATGGTTGTAATTTCTCTTTCCACATCAATATAGAACTGTTGTTGTGTTGTCCACTCCATGATGTTGGTAGTATAACTTGTTTATATGTTTATGCAATATCTTTTAGCATGAGTGGCTTAGTTATATGCAACTAGATATATTTATATGTTCAAGCATTTGTTTATTAAGGTTTTATGCTATGATATTATGCTTGACTTTACCATGTGTAGGTTTTGATCTGGAGCTATCTTAGGGGTCCTCCACCTAGCTGCATTGCGCTCTCCAGCAACACCACACTAAGACTTGAGGTAATAATTCCTTCTCGCTTTGATATTCATTTGTTAAGCATAAATATTCATGTATCTTTGTGACAGTTGCAACTAATATGAATATCTTCTGTGGATCCCGGGAAGATCCTTGAGGGTTTTCTACATCACTAAACACCCGTGCATTAATCCTTATAGCAGAATTGGCGAATCCACTGGGGACTACACTTAGTTCTTGGTTTTTCCCAGAAAGTTCCTAGATCTCTCTTTCTTCCAGGCCTTCCTATACTTCTTCATTCCCTTTATGACCACTCATGACCATACAATGCCCTTCTCTCAGTGCTCAGCTCTGGATCTGATCTCCACAACTGGTCATTGAGGATCGCACATCTCTATGACCTCTGCTACAACCGGTGCATTGATTGAGCTCCTTTATCCAACTCGTCTGCTAACATGCTGTAGAAATTTTGAATAATTTAACACATATTCAATGGAGATTATCCTTATCATGTACTATTGTGGAATACATACACAATACCTAAGCTCCTCTACGTTGATCATCAATATAGCAGCATCAATAACAATAAAACATCAAGAGCATTCACACATTAACACAATATGTAACCCAGGGAAAGAATCTCGCTAAAAACCCCACACTATCTGTATATTAATGATTGAGACCATGTAACAATACAAAGTACAATGATTATCACAAGCAATCCAGTACCAGCTCCACCTGTTACACACAATACAACTAAGATCTGATCTCCAAATCTATTCCACTACTTGCTTGCCTCCACTGCTCAATCCCTACTCAACAATTGATGAGAATGGTTTACCAAACTCGTATTTCACCTGCAAATAATCACTCACACTCTGTTTGACGTGAGCACAGGATACAATTCATGATATTGGCCAATTCATTGGCATACTCAATCCCTCTGACTGTGCAAATCATCATGCACAACTATAGTCACAACTGATAGCAATCTGATCCTCTAACACCTATCCCTACTGAACTGAATAGCACTGGCATGTAACTGAGTTAACTGACGTATTCTATAGTTGCATTATGAGTTAATAACTTGTGAATTAATTAATAACTAATTCACCCAACTCATCTCTAGTCTATTTGCCAGTTAGACTAAATACAACCAGTTTAACAAAGCTAAAATGAACACATATCCATCAACTGCACCTCCAGTCCACTAAACTCAACTCACTTGCGTTCTAACTGAATTCCTGCATGCAAATATTAGTCATCCCATAGGTAACCACGTATTTCCTTCTGGGATCTGCATGTACCACATCGGTAGCTCATCCTAAAGTGCTCCAAGAGAATAAGATCAAGTTTATAGTCTAAATATTATTATGAGACAATAATATTTGACTTTTCTATTTTTGACAGCCAGTCTAAAAATAGACTTTGATCACTCACACTGTGATCACTCACACTGTGGTCACCCACACTGTGATCACTCATACTGTGATCACCCACACTGTGACACTCATACTGTGGTCACCCACACTATGATCATCCCTGCTAGGATCAAAAATAGAACTTGCGCCATAATTTTCCTGCGGGCCCACTTAGTGAAGGCGACTCTTTTCACTAAGCTCCATCATCTTGTTGCAATCTCAACACTCCCTCTCGACAAGATATGGATTATCAGCAACCCCTATCCTGCCTCGGTGATACTCGAATTTTCTCCTGGTGAGAGCCTTCGTCAGAATATCAGCATCCTGATCCTCCGTTGGAATATATGAAAGCAACATGATCCTCCGCTGCACACAATCTCTGATATGATGGTACCTGATGTCAATATGCTTAGATCTATCATGAAATACAGGATTAGCCGAGAGTTTAATGCAACTCTGGTTATCACAGTAAATCACAGTAGGATCCAAATGAGAACCGAACAAACCAACCAGGATCTTCCTCATCCATATAGCCTCGCATGCAGCCAAACTTGCTACCATATACTCGACCTCCACTGAACTAAGTGCCATGGATCTTTGCTTCCTACTGTACCAAGAAACTGTTGTTGATCCAATACTGAAGACCCCTCCTGATGTGCTCTTTCTGTCCGTTGGGCTCCCTGCCCAATCTGCATCCGTGAAGCCACATAGCTTCACTTCATCCTCCTGTCTGTACCATAAACCATATCCCGATGTGCCTCTCAAGTAAAGCAATACATGCTTGCCCGCCTTCTAGAAGAGCTTGGTAGGCTTAACCATAGCTTGTGAAAGTCGGTTAACTGCATAGCATATATCAGGTCGTGTTTTGATCAAATACATCAGCGACCCCACCAACTGTCGATAAACAGTGGCATCCACTTCTTCTCCCGAAGTGGCACCCTCCTTCCTCCAACCTCCAGGAAGAGGAGTATCAACAGGCTTGCAGCCATGCATGTTGAACTTCTCCAGTATCTCTCAAGCATACTTGTCATGAGAAAAAAACAGTCCACCACTGCGCTGCCATATTTCCAATCCTAGGAAATAGTGAAGGAGGCCCAAATCCTTCATCTCAAACTCTGTAGCAAGATCCTTCTTGCATGACAGTATCAACAGCTCATCACCTGTTAGAATCAAATCATCAACATGCAGTACAATGATAAGCAAATTACCCTCCACCACAATCTGGTATAGGTTAGGATCCACCTCGCTCTTGGAGAATCCAAGTCCTGTGAAATAGCTATCTATCCGTGTGTACCAAGCACGTGGTCCTTGATTCAACCCATACAGCGCTCTCTTGAACCTGCACATATGCGACTCGCTACTCAAGACCTCAAAGCCTTCAGGCTGCTCAATGTACACCTCCTCCTCAATGACTCCGTTGAGGAACGCAGTCTTCACATCCATCTGATGAATGTGCCATCCCATCTGCGCTAAGAGAGCAAGAATCATCCGTATGGAAGAATACCTTGCGACAGGTGCAAAGATCTCCTCATAATCGATCCCCTCTATCTGTGAAAAGCCTCGGGCAACAAATCTTGCCTTGTACTTCTCCACACTCCCGTCAGCTGCCTGCTTAACTTTGTAGATCCATCTCAAACCCACCACTGATTTCCCTTCCGGTCTAGGAACAATCTCCCATGCACTGTTTCTGACAATAGAATCATACTCTTCCACCATGGCGTCTACCCATGCGGGATCCTCCACAGCTTCCTCGAAAGAGGATGGCTCAGTCATAACACACTTGCTCATAAGAGCCATGTATCCAGTGTACCGATCAGGTGACTGTCTCTGCCTGCGTTGGGCTGTAGGTGGTCCTACAACTTTCTCTGCATCTTGAGCCAGTCGCTCAGCTTCTGTCAAGCGCTTTCGCCCTCTGATGGTTGGCGTTGCATGAGTGGTCTCTTCCACTCCATGAACCTCGTCCTGTGGCTGATCCACATCCTGAAGCTCATCCTTAGGAACTAATAGCTCCTCATCTGCATGCAAGTGTAGCTCCCTCTCAAGCGAACACTTCATGGCTTTCTCCTCCTGAAATTTTATATCCCGTCGCACGACAGTTTTACCACTGTCTGGAAAATACACACGATAGTTGTGGGGCATATCAGTGTACCCCACAAATATCCCAACCTCTGCGGTCGGCGCCAACTTCTTCCTGGCATCCTTTGTCACATGCATGTAAACGTTAGCACCAAAAATCCTCAAATGAGAAAGATCAGGCTTCTTACCAGAATAAGCCTCCTCGGGTGTACTCATGCCAAGTATCCTATGAGGACAACGGTTCTGCACATAAATTGTTGTATTGCATGCTTCTGCCCACAAGTGAAGGGGTAGGCCCTGATCATGAAACATTGCCCGTGCAGTACCCATAATCGTTCTGTTCTTCCGCTCAGTTACCCTGTTCTGCTGTGGGTTATGGGGAGCTATGAGCTCTCTACGAATCCCTTCTGCCTTGCAGAAATCCTTGAACTCATCCGAGATGTATTCACCACCATTATTGCTCCTAAGAGCCTTCACCTTCTTCCCCGACTCCTTCTCGACCAGTGCTTTGAATTCACAGAACTTTGAATATGTCTCGCTCTTCTTCTGCATGAAGAAGATCCAACACTTACGAGAAAAATCATCAACAAAAATCACATAATACATGTGTTTTTCTGTCGAAGCAACTGAGAAAGGTCCACACACGTCTGTTTGAATTCTCTCAAGGATCGTCGTGGCGCGACTATCCTTCTCGTGAAAGGTGGCTTTCACAAACTTCCCCAAAGTACACCCCTTGCACTGATCTGACTGCGCAAGTGTGCCTTTAGGAAGCCCTGTAGTGATCTGCTGCAGTATCTTCAAGGCTCCATGGTGAAGGTGACCCAATCTCCTGTGCCACAACTCGCCGTCATCCCGGCTCACCAATCCTTATGCCTTGCCCGCCATTGTTGCGCATCCATCTACATGCAACTGATAAAGGTTCCTCACTCGAACCCCTATCTTTCGGGTCTCACCAGTTGTCTTGCTGCGTAGGAAAGCCTTTCCCTCGCTGAAAACAACATCATACCCCTTGTCTTCTAACATCGCCACTGAGATGAGATTCTTCTTCAATCCTGGAACATGCATGACTTCCTTCAATACGAAGGGTTTACCAGACTCCCTCTCAAAGGAAATGGTACCAATACCGGTCACACTATATCTACCATCATCAACCATCTCGATGTGCACTCCAAGATCTTTGTCCTCCAGATCAGAGAACAAATCTCTATCTCCCTTCATGTGAAAAGATTCACCACTGTCCAAGAACCACACTGATCCCATCACACTTGAAACCAAGCATGCGATCAATGAAAATTCAAGCTCAAACTGTGAGGCTAGAGCCTCTCTTGCTAAAGATCCAGCAGCCTGCTTGTTCTTCTTCTTCTGCGGACAATTAATGGCATAGTGTCCATGCTAGTGATAGTGAAAACACTTCACCTTGGACATATCCTACTTCTTGCCTTTCGCACCAGACTGAGAAGCTTTCTTGCTCTTCCCTTTATTTTCTTTGGCAGCCAAAGAATAATTCTCTTCATCAGATACCCTTGATGAAGATCCGTCCCTGGTACTCCACCTGATCTCCTCCTGCACAAGATCTGACCATAGTCTTTCCCATCCTGGCAATTTCTCCCGACCATTGACAGAGTCCTGATAGGAATGCCAACTCTTCGGAAGACCAAGGAGAGCCAAGCTCACTAAGTCCTCATCATCGACAGTAACCCCCACACTTCCTAGCTCATCTCGACACTGAGTGAACTTCGTGAGATACTTGGGAATACTGTCACCCTTCTCGTATTTGATGTTTCTGAGTTTATCTTTGAGTGCCAGCTTCCTCTGATCGCTCTTGCTTTGGAATAATTCTGTTAATTATTTCCACATCAAATATGGAGTAGCCTTTCCATGGAGGCTAGACACAATGTGATCCTTCATGCCCTCCAACAGAATCCTTCGACATTTTTCGGTCTTCTTTTGCCAAACTTCCGCCTCGGCAACATCAGTAGGCTTTGGGATATCCGTATCTATGAACTCCTTCAGCCTGTTATCATCCAATACTGCCTCCATCCTGTCCTTCCATGCAATATAGTTTGAGCTTCCCTCAAGAGCATACTCCAATCGCAATCCGTTGAAAGACATTTCTGCGTTGTCACCAAGAAAAACACTGCTGCAAATTCGAATTACACCAGCAACCAACTCAACCGCCTCAGATCTAAGATTCGTGAGAACGCAATATTTCTCGTACAGAGATTGACTGTATGGGCATTCACCGGATATCTCACCTTCCAAAGGAAGGATGAATCCAGAGGCTACCTGGCCCGATTACAAACTCTGCCTGAAGAAATAGAATGTAAACACTTCCTGAATAGTAGATCTGATGATCAACAACTCTGATACCATGTAGAAAATTTTTCTACAAATCATCTATCTCTGATACCATGTAGAACTTTTGAATAATTTAACACATATTCAATGCAGATTATCCTGATCATGTACTATTGTGGAATACATACACAATACATAAGCTCCTCTACGTTGATCATCAATATAGCAGCATCAATAACAATAAAACATCAAGAGCATTCACACATTAACACAGTATGTAACCCGGGGAAAGCGTCTCGCTAAAAACCCCACACTATCTATCTATTAATGATTGAGACCATGTAACAATACAAAGTACAATGCTTATCACAAGCAATCCAGTACCAGCTCCACCTGTTACACACAATACAACTAAGATCTGATCTCCAAATCTATTCCACTGCTTGCTTGCCTCCACTGCTCAATACCTGCTCAAGAATTGATGAGAATGGTTTACCAAACTCGTATTTCACCTGCAAAGAATCACTCACACTCTGTTGGACGTGAGCACAGGCTACAATTCATGATATTGTCCAATTCATTGGCATACTAAATCCCTATGATTGTGCAAATCATCATGCACAGCTATAGTCACAACTGATAGCAATCTGATCCTCTAACACCTGTCCCTGCTGAACTGAACATGCACTGACATGCAACTGAGTTAACTGATGTATTATATAGTTGCATTATGAGTTAATAACTTGTGAATTAATTAATAATTAATTCACCCAACTCATCTCTAGTCTATTTGCCAGTTAGACTAAATACAACCAGTTTAACAAAGCTAAACTGAACACAACTCCATCAACTGCACCTCCAGTCCACTAAACTCAACTCACTTGAGTTCTAACTAAAGTCTTGCATGCAAATATTAGTCATCCCATAGGTAACCATGTATTTCCTTCTGGGATCTACATGTACCATATCCGTAGCTCATCCTGAAGTGCTCCAAGAGAATAAGATCAAGTTTATAGTCCAAATATTATTATGAGACAATAATATTTGACTTTTCTATTTTTAACAGCCAGTCTAAAAATAGACTTTGATCACTCACACTGTGATCACTCACACTGTGGTCACCCACACTATGATCACTCATACTGTGATCACCCAAACTGTGACCACTCATACTGTGGTCACCCACACTGTGATCATCCTTGCTGGGATCAAAAATAGAACTTGCGCCATAATTTTCCTGCGGGCCCACTTAGTGAAGGCGACTCTTTTCACTAAGCTCCATCATCTTGTTGCAATATCAAGACATGCACATGGTCTTCTTAGGTGCGGCTGGACCAGCAACACACTGATCCATAGTGTCTTTGTTGATCTTCAAGTGTGTGATGGTGGTCATGTGCATCAACTTGCTGAAGTACATGTTTAGCTCCAGTTGGATTTGCTTCTTGTTGTTACCTTGGTGAGTTTGTTGAATGGGTTGGATTGCATGTGTCTACTGAATCTCTTGCATGCAATCAACAAAACGGCTCACCATGTTTGCTCCGTGTCAGTTAATAGGATGGATCTTTAACTTGTATGAGCGTAGTTTCATTTGTGAGTGCATGTTGCGTCATTGTTATTCTTGTTCCCACTGCAACTCATTCTTTTGTCTATGCAGCTTCATGTCGCGCTTAAGTTGTTGATTTAGCACATGAAACTCCTTCTTTGTTTCATTCTCTATCTTCACGTTATCTTCATGTCGCGCTGTCACCTCATAGCCTGAGCCTCCAAAGTTTCTTTCATTATCAGTGGACCTGCTTGATCTTGCAACTTTGTTCCGCCTCTGTGTTGTCAACAACCTTCCTCTTGCATTCATTGCATTCGTTGCATTAGTTGTGCTCATTGCATTCATTGAGTTCACTGCATTCACTGCATTCGGTATGTTGCCTTCAGCTACTATTCATGATGTTGCTCGCTATGATATCTTGATGTTCTTATATACGAACAACTTGATATCTTCATGGGTAGGCAAGCTCATAGACATTTGATCAAATGCATCTCCAGGTGTTCTCTGAACGGTGTCTTCGACTCTGCCCTCTTGAAAACTATTATACCTAAACTTTTGAGAGGCAGATGAACATCTGCAATACTTGGAGACATGGCAACACTCATGGCAAGAAATCTGTCATTCAAAAACCAAATTGATCTTGAGAAATGACTTGTAACATACCTGTGTGACTGATCATGAAGGTTGTGCAATTTCGGTCATCAGGTCGGAGAATGACTGCCAAGACTACACGACGCACAGTCTGGGCTGTTGGGAGACTAACTGACTGCTAGAACTAGGCAATGCACAGTCCTGTCTGGCTATTGACTACTAGAATTGCGCAATGCGCAATCTCATCTGGTAATGGTTGCAGGCTCAGTGATTGCATTGCCTAATTTTCTTGGCCAGCAGTCACTGTCCCTTAGGATTGCACAAAGCAAGCCTAGGGAATAGCTGTTGGGCAGAAATGCGCATTTCCGGAGAGGAAGGCAGAGCCTTCCCTCTCAGGATTGCGCAATGTTGTCTAGTGAGGCAGAGTCAAGGCCAAGGTTTGCCAGGCTCGGCGACAGGCAACTGAACACGAATTTGAATGTGAATGCATGATGATACTAAGTGTAAGAATAAATGAATTATCATGCATGCAAATGGTGAATGATAGGTTCAGAAAATGGAACAACATGCATGTGGGTTAGGAAAGTCGCCGAATCAGTGACCATTCACGAAAAATAGTTTCACGGATGCGATAGTAGTGATATGTTGATGAAAATTGAAATGGTGCTATGACAATCTAATATACATGTAAATGACAGCAAGTGTTCAAAGAAATCAATAAAATAATACTCATACAAGAGAAAACACAAAAAGAACCAGAAATGCAACAAAACGCATGGGAAACGGCTTACCCCAAAACATCTAAGTTGAATGTGCCGACTACTCCTAGATGTGATGTGGGATGTTAGAGATGCAAGGTATATGTGAGGAATGAGATCTGCAGTATCTGGTTGATGAGTGTCAATAACATTGAGGTTGTGACATGCATGCCACAAATCTAGGGAAAGCGACACTTGGTGAGAGGTTTCTGAAATGATCCTTGCATGCAACATCCACTTGCTCAACATAGATGCCTAAAACAGGGATGCCTTTGCATGATGCCTTGGGAGAAGCAACCCATGAATGCAAGTCTATTTTGCTCGGTCGCAGAGGGAGCTGGTCAGCTCAGCTGCATATGCAAGAGGTTGTTCGACTGGTTTGAAGGAAATGTGCATTTTTGGCTAGGAGTTGGGCTGACTTCCTACGATATTTTCTCAATTTCTGGGCAGAGCAGCTGGATGCTGCCGATATTTGCGCAAATTTTGGGTGGAGTAGCCCTGCTGGGGAAAATTTGGGCAAGTTCTGCTAGGAGTGTTGGCTGGCCAAATTGTGCAATTCTGGAGCCCAACAAGCTTCCAAATAGAATTTCACAACTTCTAGAGGGAAGGTTGGTTTCCCTCCAGAAATGCGCAATTTTCATTGGGAAGCTACTCAGCTTGCAGCTAGACCAAGTTCGGGTGGACAGCCTATGAGGGAAATGCATCAAGATGTGATCGATAGGCTACCTTTGTACATGAAAAACACTAAAGCTTGTGTACTTGACGAAGCAAGACAAGGTGTTGTGAAAGGTTGGTAGGGAGGCTCCAAAATGGGCAACACCAAAATTTTCGAGGGTGGTTATAGCCACTACAACACACAAGAATAACAAATTGGAGGTTTTGCAGGTATTTTTAAGTTGAAACCCTGTCAATTTTGTTGATCGCTGATGAAGGAGAGAGGAAGGGGAGGCTCGGCCCTTGGTTTGTAGGCCTTTTCCTTTATAAACTGTTTTCTCAAGCCCCCAGTGATGATACACAAAAATTGCAAATTAGCAGTTTGTAGGTCTTTAAAGTTTTAGAACCCACCGATATGCTGAACTATGGGACTGTTGTGATGCGGGGTCGCCAGGATGTGGGATTGCACCACGTGGAGGAAAGAGAAAGGGGAGGCCCAACCCATGTTTTTCCATGATTTTGTTTGTTAACACTTTCCGGCCCTTCCCTCGCAACGCAACAATATATCACAAGTCAACCCTTGCATGGTTTGGATTATTTTGTAACTGAGGGACTGGTGGATCTATAGGATGCGATATGAGATATCGGCGTTCGAGATTGTGATATGCCGATAACCTTAGTTGTGTGCCCTGGGACCCTATCGACAACCGATAAATATTGGGCCCTGACTTGCTGACTGTGATATGCGATATTGATGATCAGATGATCGTTGTTTCATGCTCTGTTAGTGCTCCATACTAGCTTTAACGCCAATATGCAATATGCAATGAGCCTCTTGGGTCTTGATTGCAACTTTTCTCCATACTTAGCCATTTTCCTTGTTTTCTAAGTTTTTTCAAAGGAATTCTTCAATAGGGTCTAATGTTTGATCCAAGAACCCTATTTTGGACTTGTATATACCACTGGAAAGCTTATTCCGATAACTATGCAATGGAGAGGGTACCCTTAAGTTCTGATCGCTTATGTGGCTCAAAATGGTTTTCGCACATGGTTTTGGGCGTGATGGTTTTCAGTCCATGGTATTGGATACTTCGGCATGTATATATATGTATTGTAACATTGAAAGGAACATAATGAAAAATCAAGTTGGTAGTCTTGGTCTTGGGATCCAGGGGAAAATCTCTGTGTATATGTGTTTTATGTGTTATGCTCTCGCATTGTTTATTTTCTGTTCTTAGAATTCATATGCAGGTAATTTTTGTACGGGGTTAAAATCTACATTTGGTATAGGAGTTGTTTTGGCTTCAAGGGGATGCCTTTGTTGCTGAGGGGTTTCGCTCGGGCCTATGGTACACCCTATTCTATGGAAGATCTGCGAGATCGATTCTGGTGGTGAAAGAAGATGGTGAGCAATGGAAAGATAGAGATCGAGAAATTTAATGGTCAGAGTTTTGAGTTATGGAAACTCAAGATGGAGACTCTGTTGGTGGATAAAGATCAATGGATCACAATTGATCTAGGTACTAAACCAACGGGAGTGTTCGATGAAGAATGGAAGAAGTTGGATCGGAAGGCAAAGAGCACAATACGATTGTGTGTCTCAGATTCATTATTACTGAATGTATCACGGGAAGCTACTACGAAGGCTTTGTGGGACAAGTTAGGGACTTTGTACCAATCTAAGTCTCTGGTGAATAAACTGTTCCTATAGAAAAATTTGTATAACCTAAAGATGAAAGATGGAGACTCGGCGAGAGAGAACCTGAACGCATTTAATACTGTAGTAAGTTAGTTATTATTTTTTGATATTAAAATTTTAGATGAAGATAAGTGCATCAATTTTTTGTGTTATCTACCAAATTCGTGGGATAGTCTAGTTATTGCAATAGGTAGCAATGCAACTGCCTTGCAATTTGATGAAATAGTCTCATCCTTACTGGTGGAGGAGATGAGATGGAAACATCTGGAGAGCCAGAATGGTGATGCCTTGTCTATACGAGGAAGGTCCTAGAACTAGAAAAAAAAAGTCATCGAGTTGGAGGTCTAAATCTAGAGGGAGATGTAAATCTCCAGGAAAACCTGTAAAGTGTGCTCGAAATACGGAAAGGAAAGGCACTACGACTCTTCGAACATCAATTTGAGGTTATCACATATGAACACATTCCTAGAGAATTTAATATAGTTGATGATTCATTGGCAAACTATGTGTTGGATTGGCATCTGTCTCATTCACTATAGATACATGTATGAAAGTAATATTTACACAATTACAAATGTACAAAAACACTTAAACAACATTTACAACCTAAAAATACCAAAATATCCGTAGATATATATATATATATATAATCCAATCTTTTACATCAAAATATTCCAAACCTTGGGTGTTTTAAGTACAAAATGGATACTAAGCCTAGCTATAAACACCCATTGTATATACCAAATCTCCTGCTAATAGCGCCTACTACTCATGAAATGATAACACTGCTCTAGCTATCCTCTGAAGAGGGACCAGAAACTGCTCAGACACACTGACTGTGTGCTGCTACATATGAGCGGGGATGTCCCTCATAGGAAGGGGGGCCACACCTATGCTCAAGCCCTCCAGGTTCCTCAGAACCTCATGAAGACTGTCAACACCACCCCCCCCATCAGGTAGTTGGCCTCCCCACCTCACTTGACGAGGTTCGCCTATAGGTCGTACTGGTGCCACATCTGTGTCAAGCAAACATCTTCATGTTAGTACTTGTTCACCCATAAAATCAACAAAAACATAACATAAATATTCAAAAGCTTAAAAATACTTTAATTACTCTCAAAATAATTCTTACCTTGATGCCCCCAGTTTGTTCTAGGAGGCAAAACCAAGTCAGGGTCGCTGGTGAATTCCATGCCCTCATAGGCATAGTCATCAATCATCACAATCTGACCACTAAGCCATTCGAAGAAATATTCTTCGAAAAATGTCGGATAGGTCCTCCTCCTGTGTGAAGATCAAATGATGCCCATCGCCCCTGTCTCAAATCCCTTAGATTAAGGGGACCTAAGCTCATTTTCGAGCGCATAACAGGTATCCTCTCAAGTATGAATGAGACAATGAGAGTGCCATACCCAAAACTTTGTTGGGTTTGAGTCTTGCAAGCAGTCAATTCTGCCTTCAAATGATGAAGCATTTCCTCGCACCAGTTGAACATATGAGGTTGGACACATTCAACTGCAAGCAACAGTTGGGCCTTTATTGCTACGTGGGTACTCTTCGACCCTGCCAAATGCACAATCAACCATAAAATGGCCCTCATAGATGTGGACCTAATCCTCTCTATAAGGACTCTGTTGTTGACGAGTCTGCTCTCGGGGATACAGTAAGCTTGAACCAGTTCTAAGGTGGATCAAGGATCAGGCCTAGCCCCTGTTAGGTTTTCCCGTTCTCCTCTGCATGACAAACCGATCAAAAAGTATATATCATCTCGGTCAATGGACAACTCATGATCTCCAATCCTGAACACCTACTCGTGTTCATCCCAGCGTTGAATAATCCAGCTCGAAAGGTCCTCCTGACCTTTCATCAAGTCCAAATTAGCATATTTCATCAACCCACAGTGGCGCAATGCAAGTATTCAAGTAGGATCATTTCGCATAAGCAATTCTTATCGGTCATGGGCCTGTTCTCTCAATAGGCTAGTCATAATGGCTCAAAACCTACACAAATCAACCCAAAAATCAGTAAAAACGAGGTAAAATTGCTTATAAAATAACTGCCTCAGGATTTGGGGTGTGCCCTCATGCACTAACACCCCCCTAGTGACATATAGGGAGGATTAGCACCCTCCAACAGGTCTTAAAGGGTGTTTAACGCTCCCTACAGGCCTGCTAGGGGGCGTTGGGAATAGTTAAAGAACTAGGGCTCCCCAATTCTCCAAATATCACCCCAAAAGCTAACAAAAAAGGTTGAATAATGAAAGATCAAGATTTTTGAATCTACTTAGGACTGACGACACGTCAAATGGTCACCTGGATCTCCCGCAATCGTTCATGGAAAATCTACTCCTCTTTAGCTCCAAAACACTCTCACAGCACTCAAATGATGCAAATGGTGAAAGTGGAGGCTCAAGAACTCCTTTATAGTCACTTTGGAGACATGAATGATCTTAATTGAAGTCATTAAATTAGAAGTAGTCCATTTAAAATGATAATTATCATGCACCATGACCCCATATTCGCATAAATTGCTCATGTTTTGATGAAAGAATTTTTAGGATTGAACGACAGTAATGACCATGTACAATTCTCTATGAGCGCCTTCTTTTATGGGATGTTTTCTCACTCTAAAACTAAAAAGACCCTGAGTTTTTCATTGTCGGGCTTGTTAAACACTTACGACGATAGTCTGAGAAACTCTTTTTCCCTCTTTTTCTAGCTCACTAAAACTGAAAAAGATCGATTGAGCATTCTTTTTTAGGACTTTTTTCTTGCTCATAAAACTAAAAAACCCCGAGTTCCTTCTTTAGGCTCGTTAAAAACTTATGAAGAAGATCCGAGCATTCTTTTTAGGAACTTTTCTCGCTCATTAAATCGAAAAAACACTGAGTTTTCGTCATTGGGCTCGTTAAACACTTAGGACGATGATATGAGCACTTTATTTTTTGGGACTATTTCTTGCTCTTAAATAAAAAAATCCTCGAGTTTTTCCCTTCTTTGGGCTCGTTAAATCTACGAAGAAGGAATGAGCAATTCTTTTACCTCTTTTTCCTCGCTCACTAAACTGAGAAAGATACCCCAAGTTTTCTTCATTTGACTCGTTAAAATTTGATGAAGGTGTTATAACAAAACCTAACCCGGACATGCTGCTTGATCAAGTAGACCTTGAGTAACTGTTTCAAACCAAATTTTGGCCGAGGCTTAGCCTCCTCAACCTGAGAGGGCTCTCTCACTAGGTTAAATATTTTGATAATGGACTAGATGGCTAACTCTATGAAAATAAATGAAGGAGAGTAAATGGTTGAAACACAGTCAATAAACATCCATTGGGCTATGGGGTCAGAAAATGCTTAGTATGACAACAATATTAGCTGAACATGGAAGTCAGGGCATCAAAAGTTCAATATATTAGTTAACACATAGAAACATGTAGGAAACACAGTCTACAAATGCATGAAGGAAGTTAGAGCATTGTCAACGAGTTCTAAGTATCATACATTTATACTACTACAAATAAGGAAATGAGGACAAAAATAAAACAAGCCACCATTGAACTCTTTCTGAATCTTGAGAAGTAAAGCCAAAGTTTGTATTCATAAAAACATAATCTTCTACAATGACACAATGTGAGTGATTTCTCTGAAAAATTTCCAACCCTTTGGTGCATTACAACTCTTGTCATATATACAGTTTCCTTACAAGCTTGAATTCCTTCCTCCAGCAAGAGGGGAATTCGAATTTCTCTAGAACTGACACCTATTGGACTTTACACAAACTATTAACTAAAACTAACTTTAAACTGACAGTCTTAGAGACCTAATTTGACTAGGAGTGTAACTCCTTATCTATGCTGGCAACAACCTTAGTTATGAAAACAAACTTGTTCTTTGACATCTATCCCTCTTCATCTTTGGCTTGAGTGATGACTTTAAACTTCATGCTGGCCTTTGATTGCTTGTCCTTTAACTGTCCCTAGATACTAGGAAAACTAGCCCTGCTTTTTCTGCTTTGGTCTCCAAAGTGGTTCCTCGAATTCTGCTAACCATTTTATCCCTTTTAATAACATGTGATGCCTTGAATTATACCAAAGGTCCTGCTCATATACTCGTGCTAAGACAAAACCCCTTAGATGTTGGTTGAAGCATGACAACTGTCTGAGCTACGAAATGACTGCTATTTTCGTAGCGCAGAGTTTGGAGTAATTAAATGCCTCTCATTCTTTGAATTTTCCTTTGCCTAGTATTCAAAACTTCTGAGGTGGCCCTTTTGTATCTTCTGCAACAACATTCTTTCATAATGGTTCCCCTTTTCATTTCAAAATTGATTAAAAAAAAAAAACTGGCAGCTTTAGCAGTTTCGTAGCATGCTACGAAACTGCTGTGCATTATATGTCATTTTTAGCAGTTTCGTAGTGCGCTACGAAACTGCTGTGTGATTCAAGAACACAGTTTTTTGTCATTTTTTGGGATTTTTTGATGGCTTATCCACATGCTATGAGCCAAATAATCTGACATTATCTATCCAAAATAACCTTCAATCTTCAAAAAGTAAACTTCACATCAAAATTGTCTCAAAATTGCTTCACTTACTGTCTGCTTCATTTATGTTGAGGCTGTTCTTCTGGTTCATTCAGTTGAATCTTCAAATCTTTGATCTGTCTTTTCATCATTCAGATTCTAGTTCTTAATTTTTCATTGACCTTTCTGATATATCTTGCCTCTTTTATTGCAGGGACGGTCCAAGTGTAATATTGGTGATAACTGCACACTGCTTCATCTCTTGGAACTTTTCCATCTTCCCAACTGGCTATCACTCTTTTGAAATGTGCTTTTTCAACTACATGTTTCCTTGCCCTTTCTTTGAGTTGGGCAATCTCAAGATTGGTTGACACCAATTTCTTTTTGATCTCCTCAAAGCTACATTCTTCCTCATGAGTGATAATTGTCTTGCCTCTGTCATCTTTGTGCACTAGTGATGATTGTACTAATGGAACCACTGACTCTTCAAAGAATTTTGAAACCTCCCCTACCTCACTTGCCTCTTGCTCTACCTCTTGTATTCTTCTTAAATGTCTAGTCACTGGTCTTCTTGGCTTGAACACAAACTCTGATACCTAGTCATCAAATTGAATCTTTTTAGAAGATTTAACTCTTTTTGTTTTATTCTTACCTACTTCAAGTAAATCTGCTTGGACAGAGGAGTCTCTTCTATGCCGATAGCCTAGAGGAGATCATTCAAAATTCCCTTTGAAGCTGGGCTTTCATCAACAATCACAGTCTTCCCCTTTTCATTGGCTAATTGACTTCTTGTTACTCTTGTTTGGACAGTTTTATCAACAGACTGCTCTTGTACCACCTCATTGATCTGAACCTTCTTTATCTGTGACTGTTGGGGTGTGTCTTGAACTACTAGTGGTATCATAGGCTCCTTCACCTGCTTTCTGGCTTTCAATTTCACAAATCTTCTTGATCTTGTTTCCTCCTGATGACTTACTGTTGGTGAAGAAATCTCCTTAGCCTTAGGGCTAACCCTTGTTTCTGTTTTAAATCCTGTCATAAACAAGAAAGCAGACCATTCTCTTCCAATCTTCTGAAGCTCATGTAAAACAATCAACTCAAAAATTGATCAAACCATGATGGAACAAGGAGGTCTCACAAGCTTCTTTCTTCAATTGAACCTTATCAGACATTTTTCCTAAGCTATGAAACAGATAAAAAGGTAAATCAAGAGATATTTTTCCAGTGAAATGTAAGAGGAGCTTAAAATGGTAAGAGTACACCTTATGATATCTTCCCTCACAGGTAAAATATCTTTGGATGCATGTCAGCAAGTTGGCATATGAATCCTTTACATAGCTTCTGGGCATTGATTTGGTTAAGTCCAAGCCTATGAATTCTAGCTTCAAAAATTCTTGGCAGGGTGCCATTTCGAATTTAAAGTTCTTGAACCATCTTTCTTGGCCTCTTGGTATCTCGGTGACTGCAGATATGACCTCAGGAGAAATTGGAATTTCTAGCACTCCAACTCTTGAATTCAAACCAGTGAAATTGAAAGCAAAATCTTTGGTTACTTGAACGTGACCACCTTGAAGTTTTTCGTAGAATCTCCAACAGCCCACCTGTTTGAATGCATGTTCAACCTCTCTGCTTCTCATGAGCACATCTAAACCTTCAGGCTCAACTCTAAGACACCGGCCTGATCTGTGATTTTTCCTTTCTTCAGACATGTCTATGAAATCCCTGCAAGGAAACTTGAAGATAAACCTGCATTGTATTGGTTTGAACACTGCCTGACTTGAATTTGAAATTGAGAACTTCCTCGCTTGAGCTTTCAAAAAGTTCTGATGAGTGCCATCCTTAAGCTTGCCAATTGTCTTCTTATGCATGAAAGGAACATGGGAAAAACCAAGACTGACTCACCTCACCTTACTTTTTTGAAATTTGAAAGAATGCGTACAAGACATCTAACAAATCTAATGATGAGAATGAATGGCTGCATGTGATAGGCATGGTTCAAGCACTAACACATGGTGATGAAATATTAACAGATTTTGATGGAAAAGACGGCTAGACAAGATTTGGCACGAATCCCTGATTTTGTAGCGCATCCAATGAAAATTTTGTGTTTTGCGCTACGAAATCTCCTAGTTACGAATCCCTATTTTCGTAGCACACATAGTGTATTTTTATGAGTTTGCGCTATGAAAACTCCTAGTTGATTTCGTAGTGCATGCCAACTTTAAAACAGTCTTAACACATGACACCTATGAACCAATGTGGGACTAATGATAGTTAAAACAAGATTGTTGACCTTATTTAACAATGGGAACAAGACTCTATCCTATGTTTTAGACTCCTTAAACAAAACAATAGAAATGACTTGACCATGTTTAACATAAAAACTTTGGAACCATGCGGGCTGTCCAAAATTGTTAAAACTTTTATAGTGATAACAGACGGTATTGAGTTTGTTGTCGTGTGACTCATTAAAATTTCACGACGAAAATCGAGTTTACTCCATCTCCTTGTACTCGTAAAAAAATGAGGAAAACATCTATTGAGCATAGGTTTCTCTTTATCTGGACTCAGTATATTAACTCACGGAAAAGGAACCGTTCTGGGTATACTATTAAACTTTTGTTGCACCTGGTTAAAACTATGACAAAAGGACCATCCTGGAGTCGTTCTTTACGATCATTTCAGACTCTCTAAATATGAAAAGACCACCGAGTTGTCTCATCTGGACTCATTAAATTACACAGATGATGTATAGAGTCGCTCTTTTTATGATCCTTTTTAGACTCTTAAAACATGAAAATATCGATGAGTTTTCCTGTTGGACTCATTAAACTAATTAGATAGGGCATAGAGTCGCTCTTTTTATGGTCCCTTTAAGGCTCTTAAAACATGAAAATATCGATGAGTTTACCCATCTGGACTCACTAAACTAATTAGATGGGGAAAGTGGACAATACAACTGCATTATGTTCCGTATTTTGAAAGAGTTTTTTGGCAGCAGTCACTCCCTTGAACATGGCACTCCCTCAGATAAACCTTTCTTGTGATGGCCTGTCAATATGAATCTTACAATCCTATGAGTTTAGCCTATATACCCTACTGTTCTTGCATCTATGTATCTGTTGTGCTAAACAACAACCCCCCATTTCTTATAAAATCTTTATATAAAATTTTAAATAAGGAATGGGTCCCTTTAAATCAACTTAGATAAGATTTGTGTGTTCATAAATAAAATTGGTAATAACCCATCATAAGGGAAAACCCTTATGAAAAGGCTTAAGGTAAATGAATCATTATAAAAACCTTTTGAATGAAAATAAAGCGTGACTTTTAAAAATATTATAAAACTCTTCGTTATTAGGATAAAGCGATCGGAAGATCGCATATCGCAATAACAAAGGAAACATACACAAAGCCATGAAGAACCTTATCCATTCTCTCTGATCCGAAAAGGCAATCGCAATCGGGAAATCAGAGAAGCCAAATGCCAAGCGCAATATAATCAAGCCCCTTAATTCCTCCGATGCGATAAAGCATATCGCAATCGGCAAATTGGCGATGACAGCAACAAGCCAACACATAAACAAAGACATGCTCAAAACCTTTGATGCGATAAAGCATATCGCAATCGGAAATCAACGAAATCACATTGACAAAACAAGGAAGCCGAGTCCATTCCCGATTGCGATATATTAATTAGGTGCACATCTCAAAAATGTTTGCATGCATTGTATCACCTTTCGACGATCGGAGATATTTAAGGCAAGTATTAAAGCCTTTCCCTTGACATTCTCGATCACCAATTTGTGATTTATCTTTGATCATCCATCAAAGAAATCTAAGGCACGCTTGAATTAATCATTCAACATATAAGCGACATGATGGGCATTTAAAACCTTCTTTACCATGATTGACAGGTTAAACGGCTATTCAATGAAGCAATTAAGGGTAGATCTTTTCTTTAGATTTTATCTGCAACAATCTTTAACTATATTCCATTATCACCTACCAATCGACGTAACTCTTTTTCATTATCATATTGGTCTGTAGCAGCATTTCTCTGTATCATGGTTTTTCAATCGCTTGTGCAGAATTTCGCTGAAACTAGAAATCTGAAGAAAATGGGAAAGAAATCAAAGAAGTCTACAACTGTAGCTCCTCCAGCAAAAGATCCAGAACCAAGTAAAAAGGGATTAATATCAGACACAACATGTCTCAGACTAGGAAACACTAGCTGGGGTAGTATCCATAATCTAATTGAAGTTGAAGAGCCCGCAGAATTATCAGAAGAGGCCATGGCTGATTCAACTAATAAGTATGAAGGAACGCTTAAAGAGTTGGCATGCTCCTTTCTTCACAGAATAGCAGCGCGAGCTAAATTCCTCCCATATACTGATGTTGTAATATGGGTGGTGGAAAATTTCTAGTTACAAACAGAACCTTTTGCACAACTAACAGGAGGATATTCAGCTCGTTTCAGCCTGATGATCTAAGGAAAATGTATCACTTACCTGAGCCTGAGAAGCGGTACAAAAAAGCATTCCTAGAAGCTTTTGCAAAGGAAAACGAGTCAGAATCAGCCCCGATTAAGTAGTGGAGACACTTCCCTGAGAAGCACAAGCACGAATCATCGGGTAAGTACTCTGTAGACTCATTGGCTTCTCCTTACTTTTATGCTGAAGCTATGATGTGTAGAATGTGGGGAATACATTGTTATAGACATTTTTGGGCCCTACAACCCCAAGCATGAAATTCCATAAACCAAGGGCTCCTAAGTCCCTAAAAGTATTGTTCTAACTCTTAAAGGAACAAGGTCAACAGATTACAGCTTCTCCCAGAAGTTCTCCATGAGAAACTGCTCAGAATTGGTCAAAACAGGACCATTGCAGCTGCTCCACTGGCTAAGTGCATTGCATCTCACCCAAATACACTGTGAGGGTGTGTTTCATTTCAAAAGTTCCTTATGTGGGGTGCGATGGGTGAGAAATGATAAATGGCAGTGTCATTCTGCGAGGTGGAGAGGCAATGGAAGCTTCCAGAATCTTCTCCTTTGACACTTGCCTCACTGAATTCGACTAAGGATGAGTAAGAGGCCATCAGTCTCCAAGTGGAAGCAAGAACTATCAGAGAGAAGACACTAATCAAATCACAAGCTGACTCATCCCCCTTACAGATATCTATATATGGATCCCTCATCCCAGAGATCCGGAGGCTGGAATTGTGCATATTGTAAGGAATTGTTGTTGGTTTCTTAAGACAAACATTAGATTGTTGGGTGATCTAAGCTTTGTTTGAGGTGAAGAGGGGCTTCTTTGCTGGGAGGTTGATGCTGGGTCAGAACAACTAGTTGTAACTCCTCTTGGCTCTTTTCTTGTTTATCAATAAAAGCTATTTGAGTTTTCCTCCATGCTTTTGTGTCATTGATGCTTGTTACATTTGTATGGTCAATTTACATTTGATCCTAGATTGTTTATGATTATAGATCCATGTCTTTGTATAGTGCTATGCTTCTGTGATCTTACAGGTACTTTGTGAAGCTGGGCGTGCAAGGGAGCAGGTAGCTGAGGACTATCAAAGAAGAGAGGGATCAAATCGGGAGATTAGCGCAAGACAGAGGTTGGTATTTCTGTTCCTCTCTATCTATAATTCATAAAGGAAAAACGAAAGTAGCTTTTCTCTGTTTGTTTCTAAGGCAGCTGTCACACCTTAGTGGGATAGAGCAGTTCCATATAGACACTTTTCCCTGTAACATACATGACTCTGCTAAATTCACTATAGAAATTGTCCCTCTAATGGAGGCTGCAATCAATGGCTATGTGATGGATTGGGCTAATATTTTATCTGATAAAATAGCCACAACAATTCTAGAGTACAGAGCAAATGTATATCATAGTACTTGGACCATTCCCCCATTCTATTATAGTGCATTCATTATGGATATTGTTTGCTTCAATTCTGAATTTCCATTGCTCAGGTGGAGATGGACCCCCGCAGACCCTAAACCAATACATATCTATCATGAGCAGTTATGGAAGGCCAATTACAAAAATCATTTGTATAAAATCTACAATGGTTTTATTTTTCCTATTTATTACTCTATTTTTGATAAGCCTTCTCCCATGATATCTTCAGAAGAAGAAACAGATTTGACAACGGTAGGCAGTTGGTTTGGGAAGGAAAAATTCACTTATATAAGGCTTTTTGGTATCCATACAGAAACCCCATGTCCTTCCCCTGTATGTGCCCAATAAACTGTTAGCTCAGGAATTGGCTTATCAAATAACAGTGGATGGGACATCCAAAACCCTTAAAAATTCCAAGAAAGAGGTATGGCCTACATTCCCATTACGGTGCAGCATTTTCACTCTTCATGATTATAAGCCGCAGAGAAGGAAACATAAAAATTGCAAACACTAAATCTTGTCACAATTCCTAACAGACAGTATGATCCCAGAAAGGTGGCCTATAATGTTCTTGACCAAGCGAAACTTGCCAAATTTGATCATGAAGATGAGGTCTTTGATGATCTATTTGCCTCATCTGAATCATTATTCCAAGTTAAAGCATTAGCTAAAATCAAATACCAAGATGAATGACTAGAAGTGTTTAATAGGCTTAGAGAACAGAGGTTGCAAACTCTACCTTTAGACCTCTTAGTCACAGCTCCTACAGTCCAGTCATCTTCTCAGGCTGAACAAATAGTTACTGGTAAGACTTCTGATATGGAAAAGGTCTCCGAAAAAGAAAAGGAATAGGGACAGGGAAAAGATAGTCAACTCACAGATACAGATACTTAGATTGATCCCAAGCTTCTTAAAGAATGGCAACAGTTCGATTCCATTATAAGAAATACTGAGAACTTACAGGAATTTAGCACGCCTGAAGTGACAACTGGTCACAAGACAACAACTAATACGGTTCCAACTGAAGGAACCAGCGGCCCACCAATCACTCAAAAGGATATGGAGATAATTCCAGAAAATCCATCCGATGAAATCATCCTACATGTAGAAGAAATACCACCTTTAGATGTCTTCTACAGCCCTAAGCATAGGGCTGTAGTAAAAAGACAAAGGAAAAAGAGAAAGCTTGATCAACCTTCTCTTTTACCTGCACAAATGGAGATGGCTAATGTGGTATGGAGAGAGGAAGTCAATCCTTTTGAAGACCTCACAAAACTCTCTCAATATGTTGGGGCATACTCGGCAGCTACTATGGATAAAGCATCAGAAGTCAGCAATTTACTCAAAGAAAAAGATCAAACAATTGTTTCACTTGAGGCACAGGTATCCGAAAGGCAGCAGAGGATAGAGCAGTTAGAGCAGCAGTTAGCAGTGCAACAGCAATTAAATAACCAGCTAAATGAGAAATTGCTCAAGGAGAAGTAGAGGATAGACCAAAGTGCAGTTCAGAAACAAAAAGAATTATCCTTAGCATTGGCCAAGCTAAAGTCAATGAATGAACAATTGAGCAAAACAAAAGATGAGAAAATCGCTCAACTATCACAACAAATAGAAAAGTTCAAAGGTTTTCCTCAAGCAGCAGAGTTCAAATCCGAAGCTCTCCAGATCAATAAAGCATTGATTAATCAATTAAATTTGCTATGTCATAATATTTCTCTTGTTGAGCCCCTCTGTGAAATTTCTTCATTAATGATTGATAAATCAGTTGATGCAAGACAAAATT
This sequence comes from Pinus tabuliformis, assembly GCA_031772625.1. Classification (NCBI taxonomy): domain Eukaryota; kingdom Viridiplantae; phylum Streptophyta; class Pinopsida; order Pinales; family Pinaceae; genus Pinus; species Pinus tabuliformis. Next base: position 148,742,745 of record CM062814.1, read on the forward strand.
TGGAGCAGGCCAATGAGACATTAACAAACTTTATTTCTTGGCAAGAAACCAAGGAAGGACAAGCTGCAAATCTGCCTCGAATTTTGGAATCACACAAGGAAATTCTTTTCCTAGAATGGCAATCTCAATTGATGAAAGCAGAGAGGGAAACTTCAAGATGTAGATCAGCGACTGGTAATTTGATTGAATTAATCAATGCTACACTTTATCTATCTAATTTGATTTCAGAATGTACTCCAGGTAAACTGCCATCAGCTAAAGCATTGGAGCAGACATGCAAACAATAATTAGCAAAGAAGGAGAGATTAATCACGGGCATCCAAAGTTTAACTTGGGACACCTTTTGGTTCTTCCTGGTTAAACCACATAGTCAAAAGGTAGTAATAAAATGTTTAACCAATACAATTGGTTACATGATTCCTGAAATTAGTGATGCTACATATTCAGCCGAATTTCATTCGCGTATGAGTCACCCTCTAGAATTGCAACCAATTCTCGCTATATGCCAGCTCAAGCCAAAGGATAATCAACCAAAACAGTGAATCGTTCTACCGACTGCAAGCATGTCTATTTCAAGTATATTTTCATGATTTGGTTACACCACCTCACAGCATTTTTATTTCGTAGTTAGTTAGTTAGTAAGTATTTATAGACCCTTTCATTGTATTGGAAAGGGTCCTCAATTTTTGTATCAAAACTTGGATCAGGATTTGAACTATTGTTCTTCTGATATATATATTTTTTATGAAGACTGGGCCTATATTCTGAATTTTAATGAAGAATGCTTTGATAAGATATGCACTATTGATTTTTGTGAGAGTATTTCTAAGTTGAAAGACTGGATCTGAATGCAATTGATATCGGAGGGGATTCAAATTACATATGGTACTATTATCTATGTCTTTGTTCCATTCTTTTATATGAATCAACATTTATTCAACTATTGGTATCATTAGATATTTGTATGTGTTTTAACAACACTCCTTTTACTTATCACTATTGAATGTTTAAGGAATGTTATTCTTTCAATCGTATTTATGTCAATGATATATGAATAATAGTGTAATAATGTTTTAATTATTACTTTGTTCAACTACTTGAACAAAATAATTATCATATGAATGAATGTCTTTATTTATAAGTGGAGTCATCTATATGCCTATTTGTAGATAAAGATCATCAAAAGTTGCACTAAAGTGGAAATTTCCTGGGATAGATTAGTTGTTTATAATTTTGCATTATAGAGTAAATCATCCATCATTATCATTAGATAATAGAAGATCAATCACTTATCCATCCTATTTACAAACCATTGGGAAACTGGTCCCATTATATCCAGTCGGAGCCACCACACCAAACGGAAAAGGAGCTGCCTTTAAGGTCTAGACCGGGTGGTTTTCCCCGATGTTGATGCAACGATTTTCGAGGCATCAACATTTTTGGCACTAGAAGGAGGGCATGAGATGTGAATGGCAAGAAAATCCAAACCTACAACCCATTCTGAGAGTAAATATCTCTCCACCTCACCTCCGACTTCTCCTTTGCATGCTGGAACTCCAATCTTCAAACGAGAAGAAGAGGAGACAACTACCACTACTCAACCGCAACATATTTCAGATAAATTAAGTACTGAATCTCCTGAAGTATAGTCTCTCATCCATAAACTTCAAGGCTTCTCAATATCACCACAGAAATCTGAGGTATCTCAAGGCAATGTGACTTCGCAATTCATTCCTTCTCACCCCCTCACCAAACTTCAGAGTGATAAGCCTGGTATTGAACCTACTGAGTTACCTTTACCTAAAAGGAAAAGGGCAAGGAAAGAAACTGAAGGAGCTGATAGTGAAACAATCTCATCATCATCTTCCATTTCATCTTCTCCATTGCAAAGTCAACCATTCACTCCTCCATTACAAATTGTTGTTCAACAGGGAATAGGAACTTCAACATCAGCTTCGCAACTTTCTGGAATCTCAATATCTGCCCTCTCCCAACCATCTGGAACTTCATCGGCATTATCATCTACTATCTTGACAATGGCACAAAATCCATGGAGCAGTCCTGGTGCAATCACTATGCCTACACCTTTGCATCCATTGCCAGCACACCTCGAAAAATGGTTGCCAAAATTTAATCGAGATGCAGGAATGCCAACAGACGAACATATTAACAACTTTATGTTATCAGTCAATCTAAAGGGAGTTACAGAGGAAGATGTGGTCGTTAGGCTTTTCCCTTATACCCTACAAATATTAGCTGGGTCTTGGTACTTTTCTATACCATCAGGATCCATTACCAGTTGGAATATTTTTCAAGAACAGTTCTTGACTAAATACGGTGATGAGAGATCTGTAGCAACATTAATCAATGATCTTTCAAATCTTAGGACAGAGTCCAAAGAACCTATAAAAGAATTCAATTCCAGGTTTAATAAACTCTTGAATAATATCCCAACTGCCTCTAAACCTAGTGAACAAGTTAGAAGTGAATGGTATATAACAGCTTTACCTTCAAACATATCTATTTTTATAGATAGAGCTAGAAAACCTACTCTAGCAGAAAACATGAAAGAGGCAATTGCTGTGGAAAAACGTATCACCACTTTGGAAAAGAAAGCTGCTCTTGAAGATAGAAAATATAAAAAGGTCTCTTTCAAAGATGATTCAAAGAAAAAAATGGCTAAATATCCATACGATATGGAGGGTCTTCAAAACGTTCTCAAAGCTATGTCAAATGAAATGGTAGAAATCAAAAAGCAGGTAGCTGAAACTTCAACAAAAAGGCCATTTAGGAACTTTAAGAAACCTGAATCAAAGCCACCAAATGCTATATCCAATGCAGACTCAGATCCAGAAGAAGATGAAGAAGAGGAGACTGTCTTATCATCTGAAGAAACTGAAGAAGAAGTAACTGTTGAATGTCATGGGATGTGGGATTTCATTTTACCTAATTCCGATATAGAAAATGAATAGGAAGCTTTCCCAGTTACTACCAGGAGTAAAGGTACTTTTGAACCTGTTCAAATAAATCAAAAGAAAAGGAACACGGGTACTCCTACAAAAGAGAAAACTCCCACAAAGAAATCTCCAACCCCACCTTCTCAAAATCAGCCATCAGTTTCAAATCCACCTACAACAGCTAAAACATTAGTGGTTACAGACTCTATGGACTACAACATTATTGAAGACATGAAGAAAACGAAAGCAAATATTACCATGTTTGAACTCAGTAAACTCAAACACCAACAAAAGTTGTTGCTTAAGGAGTTAGATGCAGTACCATCTTCTCCTCTTGCTAATGCTATACTGTCCAAAGCTGCCAATGAATCAGGTAAATCACATCCTGGTAGAGTAGAAGCTACTGATGTTGTTTTAATCGGAGATAGATCAAATTCCCATACTCCTCCTTTTCTCTTAACCTACGAGATCTATAATAGAAATCTACACAATTATTTGATAGACTCAGGGGCTTCCTCCAATATAATGCCAGCTTTGGTTTGTTCCAAACTGAACATTGAACCCCAAAAGTCTGCAATTCATATTGTTCAATTGGATAGAACTAAGGTCTAGGTTTTAGGAGAAATCAACTCAGTTACTATCAGGTTATCAGCTGATCCAAGAGTGGTTCAGAGAATTGATATTTTAATCGTTAATATACCTGAATTCTATGGTTTGATTTTGAGTAGAGATTGGTCTAAAAAACTTCATGGTTATATTTCCACTGATTGGTCTCATATGTGGTTACCTTATAAAGGAAAGCCAAATCAAATAAAGATCGATCGAGAGAAACATATGACTCATACTGTTACTGAGTTTGAACAAGAAAATCAACCAATAGCATTCAATAACAACATTTTGGGGAATTACTCATCTGAATCATTCTTTGGCAATTTTACTGCTCAACCATCACCCTTCTCAGTTAATAATTTCACATCTCAAATTGAAAATTTTTCTCAAACAGATACATCAAGGTGTGTTAAAATTGCTGAGGAAACTGTAAATAAAACTATAGATAAATCTTTGTTTTGGTCATTGTATTTTGATGGGTTTAAATCTAGTGAAGGTACTGGAGCGAGATGTATTTTAGTTAGTCCCAAGGGAGAAAAGACCATTTTATCATGCAGGTTTGAATTTGAATGCACAAACAATACGGCTGAATATGAAGCCTTGGTTCAAGGACTTTATAAAGCAATTGCTCTTAAAGTTCAATATTTGAAAGTGTTTGGTGATTCGGAAATTGTTATAAGACAAGTCAAAAATACTATTCATTGTCCTTATTAGTCACCTTAAACACTATCAGTCCTTGGTACAAGACCTAATATCTCAATTGTTGGCATTCAATATTTCTCCCATCCCTAGATCCCATAATGCAGCAGCAAATTTACTAGCTAATGTTGCTTCTAATCTCCTTCCATCTGAAGATTACAGTCTCAATCGATTCTCACTAGAATTAATTTTTAGACCATCAAGTCCTGATAATGTCACTAACTGGCGAGTGTTCAATCACGATGAAGACATTTTAAATTTCTTAACTTCTGACAAATCCTATGATGATCAAATTATTGATGAGAGTTACCATGACCTTCAAATGAAGGAAAATCTTGAAGAAAACTCAATACATAGACCAATGGTCAAGCTTGAAGATATTTATGACATCAAAGACAGGTTTAAACAGGTTACTAATTCAAAGCTCCAAAGTTCAACTTTGAGATTTGAATTAATAAACCTTGGTACTGAGGACAATCCACAAAACATCAATTTGGGATTAGGACTTTCTTCAGAAGAAAGAATTGCATTCATTAGATTATTTCATAAATATAAAAATGTCTTCACTTGGAAATATGATGATTTGAAAACATATGATACATCTATCATACAACATACGATTCCAATGCTTTCTAAACAAAAACTAGTACAACAAAAATTAAGGAAGATTCATCCTAACTTAGAGAGTCAAATAAAAGCTGAATTAAATAAACTCTTGAAAGCTAAGATAATTTTTCCTGTTAGACATTCAAATTGGGTGTCCAATATGGTGCTAGTTAAGAAGAAAAATGGTGACATTAGAATTTGTATTTATTTTAGAAATCTTAACAAAGTAAGTCAAAAGGATAACTTCCCTCTACTAACAATAGAGCAAACTCTCCATTCAGTAGCCAGTTCTAAACTGATGTCCTTCTTAGATGGTTTTTCAGGGTATAACCAAATTTTGGTACACCCTAATGACAGACTTAAGACTACTTTCAGGACTAAGTGGGGAACTTATGCCTACCAAAAAATGCCTTTCGGGTTAATCAATGTTGGAGCTACATTCCAAAGAGCGATGGACATAGCATTCAAAGGACTGATCAATAAATCAGTAGTTGTCTATTTAGATGATATTACTGTGTTCTCTAAGAAAATATCAAGTCATTTGCATGATCTGAAACAAATCTTTGAACGTTGCAAAAGGTATGGTATTTCACTCAATCCTAAGAAATCCTTTTTCACTCTTGACCAAGGTAAACTCTTGGGCTTCATTGTTTCAAAAGATGGAATTTATATTGATCCGGATAGAATCAAAGAGATTTCTGATATTCCATTTCCTCATAATAAAAAATCCATGCAATCATTTTTAGGTCAAATTAACTTTGTAAAAAGATATGTACCAGAGTTTTCACAGATTGTTTTACCATCACAAATCATGATTAAGAAAAATTCAGTGTTTAAATGGGGGCCTGTAGAAAAAGAGGCATTTGATTCCATCAAACAATCAATCATAAATGCCCCTACTTTAAGCACTCCTAATTTTTCAAATCATTTCATGTTATATACCCTTGCATCTGATTCGTCTTACGCAATAGTACTGACACAAATTAACGATCAAAACTTGGAAGCACCAATCTCATTTTATAGTTCAAACCTTCAAGGTGCTGAACTTAATTACTCGGAAGTGATATTTTGGTGGCTGATATCCCTGAATTTTATGGTTTAATTCTTAGTAGGGATTGGTCTGAAAAGTTGCATGGTTATTTCGCAACTGATTGGTCTCACATGTGGTTGCCACACAATGGTAAACCAAACCAAATCAGGGTAGACCGAGAAAAATTCATGAAATATACAGTCACTGACCTCGAGGGAAGCAACGAACCTGTTGCCTTCACCAATAATATCATTGGAAATTACTCAGCCGAGTCATTTTTGGGATCCTTTAATGCTCAGAGGTCTCCCTTTCCAGATAACGTTGTAGTTTCTCAAATCAAAAAAAAATCACAAACAGATGCTTCCAAATGTCTAAATTTAGTAGATAAAGTTTCAAATAATTCTCTATTCTGGACTCTCTATTTTGACGGTTCTAAATCTGAAGACGGCGCAGGCGCGGGATGCATTTGATCAATCCACAAGGAGAGAAAACCATGCTAGCCTACAGAATTGAATTCCAATGCACTAATAATATCGCTAAATATGAAGCACTAATCCAAGGACTGTATAAAGCCATCGGTCTTAATTTCACATACCTGTAGGTCTATGGTGATTCTGAAATAATTGTGACGCAGGTGAGAAATACAATTCATTGTGTCTCTGGGAACCTTAAACATTATCAATCGTTAGCCCATAATTTCACTTCTAATTTTTCTACTTTTAACATTTCTTTAGTCCCTAGACTGCAAAACGCAAGTGTTGACTTACTTGCTAATGTGGCATCCAAGCTTATACCCTCAAAAGACTTTAGTCCAGACAAATTTTCAATAGAGCTAATATTTAGGCCATCTATTCCCGATAATGTAACAAATTGGAGAGTATTCAACAACGATGCAGATATAGTTAATTTCCTTACATCACAAGGTTGTATGAAGAAAAGATCATAGATTAACATGAGCATGATATAGAAATCAAACATAATCATGATCAAAACCTAATCTCAAAGTCTGGAGTTAAGATGGAAGATCTCTATGATCTAAAGGATAGGTTCAAAAAAATTACCAACTCCAAAACTCAAAGTTCTACTTTGAGATTTGAAGTAGTAAACCTAGGGTCAACTGAAAAACCTCAAAATGTCAACCTAGGTCTTGGCCTATCATCTAAAGAAAGAGTATCATTCATTAGGTTGTTGAAAACATACAAAGTTGTCTTTTCCTGGGATTACATAGATCTCAAGACCTACGATACCTCTGTAATTCAACATACCATACCTATGAATTCGAATGAAAATCCAGTTCAATAAAAGCTTCACCAAATTCACCCAAACCTTGAGAGTCAAATCAAATCTGAATTGAACAAGCTTCTAAATGCCAAAATAATCTTCCCTGTTAGACATTCTAAGTGGGTATCGAATATGGTACCCGTAAGGAAAAATAACGATGATATTAGGATTTGTATTGATTTTAGAAACCTGAATAAAGCTTGTCAAAAAGATAATTTTCCCTTGCCTACTATGGAACAGAAATGGCAATCAGTTGGAGGTTCCGAATTAATGTCTTTTCTAGATGGATTCTCGGGATATAATCAAATTCTTGTGCATCTAGATGACAGATTAAAGACAACATTTAGGTCCAAGTGGGGAACATATGCCTATCAGAAGATGCCTTTTGGACTCATTAATGTTGGTGCCACATTTCAACGTGCTATGGGCATTGCCTTTAAAGGTCTAATTAATAAATCAATTTTTATTTACTTAGATGACATCACAGTCTATTCTAAGAATAGGAACAATCATTAAGTGACCTGAAACACATTTTCAAAAGATGCAAGAAATATGGCATTTCCTTAAATCCCTAAAAATATTATTTTTCTTTACCAGAAAACAAACTCCTTGGGTTTATAGTGTCCAAGAATGGAATTTACATTGATCCTAATAGAGTCCAAGAGATCAAAAATATTCCCCTCTCACACAACAAAAAAACCATGCAATCATTCCTAGGCCAAATAAATTTTGTAAAAATATTTGTTCCAGTTTTTTCACAAATCATCCTACCCCTTCAAGCAATAATACGAAAAAATGCAGTTTTCAGATGGAACAAGAATGAAAGAGAGTCATCTGAGTTGATTAAAAAATCCATTATTAATTCTCCTTCATTGAAAACCCCTGACTTTCTCAATCCTTTTGCATTATATACTTTTTCATCTAATACATCATATGCAACAGTTTTGACACAGCTGAACGATGAAAATATCGAGGCACCCATCTCTTTTTTCAGTTCTAACTTGCAAGGTGCCGAATTAAATTATTTAGCTGTCGAGAAAAAAACATTTGCTGTTTTTAAAACTTTGAAACATTTCAGATCTTTTATTCTTAAAGCCCATACAAAGATAATTGTACCCTACCCTGCAGTAAGACAATTATTAATCCAAAGATAAGTAGGGGAGAAAAGAGCTAATTGGGTTACTGCGCTTCAAGAATATGATGTAGAAATCTGACCAGCTAAAATTATCAGGGGCCAAGGTTTTTGCAGGATGTTAACAGGAGCTTCTGAGTTACCACCAGAAGAGGATCAAGGCAATGAAGTGAAAATATCAGAGGTAAGCCTTAATGATACGCAATCACAATATGCTGATTTGAAATTTTATCTAAAAAATGGATATGCTCCTATGCATCTTAATTATAAAACAAAGTGAGCTTTAAGATTGAAATCAAATTAGTATGAACTAGTCAATGATGTATTGTTTAGAAAAAAATATGATTCAGTATTGCTAAGATGCCTGGAGAAACCTGAAGCCGAAAAGGTCATGCAGGAATTACATGATGGACCAGCTGGAGGACATTTCGAGGGAAATATCACAGCTCACAAAATCTTGCATGCAAGATATTATTGGCCAACGATATTTAAGGATGCACATGAATATGCAAGAAAGTGTAAAACTTGTCAAACCGTAGCCAGAAGGGAAATAAAGCTAGCATTCCCTTTAAAACCAGTTAACATCCAACAACCATTCAAACAATGGGTATTAGACATAATTGCTGAGATTTTTCCTAACTCTTCCAAACAACATAGGTACATCCTTACAACTACTGATTATTTTACAAAGTGGGTAGAAGTCATCCCATTAAAGATAGCTAATACAGAAAGCATCACAGACTTCATTGATCAGTACATAATTACCAGGTTTGGCTTATCCTCAGTGTTAATGTTTAACAATGCATCTTACTTTTCTGGAAATACAATGGTATAATTTTCTCTAAAGCAAGGTTTCAAGTTGAAATATTTAGCCAATTATTATCCACAAGGAAATGGATTAGAAAAATCAACAAACAAGAACCTCATGAGAATGATCAAAAGGACTATTGATCAAAATCACAGGAATTGGCACAAATCATTAACATTTGCTCTATGGGCAGACAAAATTACTCAGAAAGCCTTTATTGGTCCTTCTCCTTTTGCTTTAGTTTATGGAAAAGAAGTTTTTCTTCCCACAAACATAGCAATCCCATCTCTTGCCCTAGTACAATTCATCAATGAAAACCCTTCTTCTTCTCTCCAAGCTAGGTAGTTTCAGATGCTTAAGCTTGAAGAAGAACGAGAAAAGGCTAAAGCAACCCACTTCCATCATCAACAATTAGTCAAAGCTTCTTTTGATACAACTTCTGCCAGTCAAAAAACTCTTGAAGTAGGTGACTTAATTTTGAAATGGGACAAAGCACATGAGGAAAAAGGTATACATACCAAATTCCAAAGACTATGGCTTGGCCCTTTTCAAATCATTGAAAAAATTGGACAATCAACGTTTCTTTTACAAGACTTGTCAGGTAAGAAAGACTCTTTTCCGTTAATGGGAAAATTTTGAAAAAACACTTTTCTTAGAAGATAACCTCTTCCAATTTTGTAACATATTGCGTTTAAGATTCTTAGGAAAATAATGGTTAACTAGTATTTACTTTTGGCTTTTCAAAATAAAATATTTGATAATATTTCTGTTTTTCGCTTCTATAAGTAAACAAGAGGGAAAAGAAATAATTAGGACATTTGAGTGCTAAAATAAATTTCATCTCTTTGGAAAAACTTGATCTTGCTTAAAACATTTATTCTACGAACAAACTCTTATCTTTATAGAGTATGAATGTTTTGTTATCAGTCAACAAAAGAATATTTAACCTAGTAAGGACTTTCTGCATATGAGTTTCTTAAAAAAAAACTCTATCATTATCATCCAAAACTCTTAATAGAGCCAATGGTTCACCCCATCTGATAAATTTTTCTTTTCTCAGAGTGTAATTCTAAAATATACGAAACTTAGAAGATAAAAAGTCTCATTACGAGCTTGTTTACCATGTTCATAGGGAAATAATTAAACAGATATTACCAATACTGCATATCAAAACAGGGTAATAGCTAATGATCTCCTCGATCAGAAGACACGAGGTCTCATCAAGAGCCAGCTTGTTCAGTTTAGTTACAACCAGTGAATGGAATTTTCATTATTAGGTTACTACGCCTAGACAATGTCTTTTAAGAAACAAAAAAGAAAAAGATTATATTCAAAAGGGAAAATGGGACAAGGTCCAAGAGAGATTCAAAGCAAGTGAATATCATTTTGAAATTTGAAAATTCCTTCAGATGGGATAATGAATCATTGTTGGTTAAAAGGTAACCCTGTCGATACTATTAAGGTGCGCTGGCAGCAGAGGCTCTATCTGTGATAAATGAGCAAACATCAAAAAACTAATCTGCAGAAGACGCCTGCTATATGACTTTAAATCTTATTATTGGTTGATGCAAACGTTTATATTTTTATCATTACAAAAGTAAAGTAATTAAATAAGTAGAGTGAGAAAGTAATGATGATTCCAGAGAAATGTTGTTTACCTTATAACTCATGTAATCATTATTCTTGTAACTCTAATTACTTTGAAAGTTTTTAGAAATTTCATAAAACTACTCAGAGATAACTGGTTCTCCCAAGTGAATCACCAATTGTTGTACTACGAAACAACCCCCCCATTTATAAAGAACAATAGCTAAGGTTAGAGTTATAAATGGGGACCCTTTTAAATTTTTAGACTTAAGATGATAATACCTAACTCTAAGAAATACCTAGCAAAACATAGCAAAACGAACTAAGGATGAAATCCACATCCAAAATCGCACTTTTCCATGCGACTATCTTAAAACATCTTCAAACACTTGTGATCTGCCATCAAATCTCCCGCTGTGATAGCTCGATAAATAGCACCTTGTCATTTCGTAAATCGCACTTCGCAAACTTCGCAAGAAATTTAGCTATGGCATTAGAGTGTCCATTAGCGATATGCGAAATGTGATATTGTGATATTCGCAATCGCATTTCACTTTATGCATCTGATAGCGCTATAGTGTATCCATTTAAAGATTGCGATGTGCGATTAAGAGTGGTAAAATGTGTGAAATAATTACGTTTTAATATCAAAACGAAAGAATTGACAGGTTAATAAATATTTAGTAGCCCGAGGAAGGATAATCACTTTCCAAGTTATGGGAAGTTAACATCGAGTATCTCATTAAACCTTTCTCATGATCCAAAGTAATTTTAGAGAAGCTTTCAGTCTTAATTACCCGATACCGTTTGCGCTGATATATCTTGTCTATTTCAGGCAAGCTACAAAAGACATGTCACTAAGGAAGGTGATGCAGAAACAAAGCATGCAGAGCATTGCTGAATCCGAGTTTACAGACATGGCTCCCATTTTCTCAGATACCGTCTTCAACACTACGGAAGTGAAAAAACATGGGAGGTCATATACAATAGGCTCAAAGATGAACGTCCTAAAATCACTGTCACTAGAGCAACATATGACTCAACGAGGCCTTCGGGACTTCAATTCAGGGATGCCGCATGTTCTTTCCTTCATATGATAGGAGCAAGAGCTAAAATCCTCCCATACACGGATATGATCAGATGGGTGGTCGAAAATCTCACCATTGAAGATAGGCAATTCAGGAATTCAAGAAAGGAGCTCATAGGGTCATTCAGAGCAGAGGATCTGAAGAACATGTACCACATACCTGACCCTCGGGATATCTATGACAAGGTGTTCATGGCTAACTTCACAAAGAGAAACCCAGATCCCTTCAAGTTGATTCAAGGTTGGAGATTATTGGACAAAAAATTCAAATATGACAAATCGGGTATGTATATTATAGCCTCTTTGGTAAACCCCTATAACTATGCAGCAGCTATGTTATGTAGATTATATGGGATACCCAATAATACTAAGTTTTTCATATAATGGATTCCTCTGATTGATGCCTATGTTAATTCCCACATCATGAACTGGCCCTCCATCCTCTCTAATAACCTAGCCACCACCTTTACCGAATATCGACAGAAGAGAACCTCCTCTCCAGAAAACCTCCCTTCGTTCTATTTTAGTGCCTACGTTATGGATGCCATCTGTTTTTGCACGATATTTCCAACCATGGGTTGGAAATGGACCTTACAGGACCCCTACCCAATCCATCTCAGTGATAAAAAATATGGTAATCGCATTATATACCTCACTTATATAAGATATTTCATGTTGTTGTGTTGCCCCTACATCAAATAATTTTCAATAAGAAAGCCCCTAGGTTTTCCTAAGAAGTTGCAACAGACCTGTTTATTGTCAGCAAATATTTCATTGAAGAATGGTTCACTTATATTAGGGTTTTTAGTAGAACAGCTGATCCACATGTCCTTCCTTTATATGTTTCTGATAAATTATTAGAAAGAGAGATTTCCTACCAGATCGTGGGAAAAGGCCTGACTAAAGTTCTCAAAGACGACAAGAAGTCATTATGGCCCTCTTTTCCTGTCAAGTGTGGTTCTTTTGCTTTAGAAAATTTTGTTCATGCTACTAAGGAGTCAGCACACATGGAAGCCCTCAGGCTTCATACATTGCCTAAGAGGCAATTTGATCCAGAAAAAGTGACATATAATATCATTACTGCAGTAAAGCTCAAGCAATGCAACCATGAGGATAACGATTTTGAAGACTTGTTACAATCTGCCGAATGCTTCGAACAAGCATTCGAATGGGCAAAGGCAAATCTAAAACCTGAAGATTTTCAAAGTTTTCAAGAATTCAGAAATGAAAGGCTCGAAGTGATCCCAATGCATCTGCTAAAGCTCGAGGATAAGCCTACACCAAGTATCACTGTTGATAGTGAAGGTCCTAGTTCTTGAGTAGATTCTCAGGTAAATATTGAGAAGACTCCAGTCACAAGGAAACCCCAAGACGCAGATAACACAGCTGAGTCCTGCTGGAAGTCAGCTAAGAAATAAGTGATGAGTACCCCGAATACAGAAATTAGTTCAGAGGTCAAAGGCAGTAGTTTGGAGCAGGAGTGGGATTAGTTTAATCAGAAATTGCAAGGCACTCCCAAAATGAAAAATACCCAAGAAACTGTTGAATATAAAACTCCTCTGCATGTTCATAAGGATACAGAGCCCAATTCTATCGGTGAGCAATCCAAGCCTATGGAGGAACAAGCGACAACATCCCAGCATACTGAAATTATCCCTACTCTGCCCACATCAGAAATTGTTTTGAAAGTAACTGAAATACCTCCACTTGATGTGTTCTATAGCCCTCTTCACAAGGCTCTAGTAAGAAGGCAAAGAAGAAGGAAAAGGGTAGACACACCCGAATTCCCACCTGGAAACGAGTTGATGGACATAGTTTGGAAGGACATAACTTTCAATCCTGCCAAAAACTTGACTAGACTATCACAGTTCACAAGAGCATATGCATCGGCCACTATGGAAAAGGCTACTTAAGTCTCTACTTTTTTAATGGAAAATGAGGAGAGGATTGCACAGCTCGAGTAACAACTCGAAGTAGAGAAAGCAAGCGTAAACAGGCAAGCGGCTGAGCAGCTCACACAATTGTAGCGAGACATGGAGGTCCTAAAAATAAGCCATGAAGCCGATATATCGGCCAAAACATGCAACTACAAGAAATGCAGCAAGCCATGGAAAGATACAGGGATGTTCCCAATACTGAGGAGTTTATAAAAGAGGCACTGGAATTAAATTCCATTATCGTGAAACAACAAGAGTATTTCTGCCAAAAGATGTCACACATTACTCCCTATCTAACAACTAGCGACTAGATGACAGATAAGGAAATTGACCAGAGAACTGAGTCTAATGATTTAAACACCAGAATATTTGAGTTCATCGAATGGCAGGAAACAGAAGACGGAAGGAAATCCAATCTACTCGAGATTGAGGAAACTCATAAAGACATCCTCTTCACAGATTGGGATGCGAGAATCAAACAGGCCGAGCTAGCAGTCGCAAGGGTAGTCGAGGTATCAAAGAATATCATTAAGGCAGTGAATCACACCCTGTTTCCCACCAACCTCATTAAAGAAGGCAATCTTAAAGAAATGCCCAATTTAAATGCTCTGTATAAAAGCTGGCAGAAATATGTGGAGACTCAAAGGGAGGCAATTACAAAATTCAACAAGACCAACTAGGAGTTGTATTGGCAGTACCTCATCAAGCCACACAGCCAGATTATGGCTCTCAACTGTTCCACTCATATGACTCAGTGGATGCTGCCACCTCTCACCAATGTGATTTTCACAAGACAGCTCAGGACACATTTTGGGGCACCTCCTCAAATTCAACCGATGACTCATATATGCGATTTGAAGGACAAGCTGGTAGACAAAAAGTCATCCTCTTAGTTCTATTCATTTAGTCACTGTTTATTTTTGGAGTTAGTTACCTCGTTAGGAGGAAGGTTGTTTGAAACTTCCTCATATTTTGTATAATCTATTTTTGCACATTAGTTAGAATATTATTTATACCCTTCTCATGCATTTAGGGAAGGGTCCAGAATTTTTCCAAAAGAATTTGCAAAGAATGCACTATTGTAAGTTTGTGAATGCTTTGGGGAAATTATGGAACATGATCGTTTCTTTTAGATATCAGTCTACTTTCCTTTGCTGATGCACTATTGTATTCTTGGGAGACAATTTGATTTGAAGAAATAAGTTGGTCTATGTCATTTGTCAAATGAGCAGGACTTCGCACATGTGGTACTATTATCTTGTATGATTGTTTCTGTTTTCATTTAATTAGTGGCAAAACTTTACTTTCATGAATTGTATGTGAGATTTATTGTTTATGTTAAGCGTTAATTGCACTTTTGTATGATGCCTAGCTGAAATTGTGATTTTCATATATAACTCATCATATATGCGATATATTTTATAAGTTTATTTAAATAACTATTTAGTCAAAGAAATTATCTTTATACGTTATCATCTCTGTTTAGTTGTGATCAATCTTTATTATCACATGTTAAGCAGATATCTTTGTAGATCGCATACCACACAGGAATACCCGGGTTTATATTAGAATAAGTTAGTTAGAGAATTGCATCATAGAATAAGTCATTTAGATTATCATTATTCTATTGCAAACACTCATGAACCACCCACTCTCATCTTAAAACCCACACTGGGAAACTGGTCCCATTATCCCCAGTCAGAGCCACCACTTTAAATGGAAAAGGAGTTGCCTTAAGGTCCGAACTGGGTGGTTATCCCCCATGTTTCGGCAACAGAATTCTGAGGCCGCAACACCACTACAAAAACCTCCAAAGCTCTTCTTCTTGCCTGCTTACTTCAAATATTTTGTTTGTTAGCTCCTTTTCCTTTTCACGATGCCAAGGCTCCACTTGGCTTGTTTCAATTAGACTTTGATGAAATTCTAATTGCTTAACTAGCTCCATACATTTAATTCTAGGGGGATAATAATATTCATTTACCCATTTCCTTAGCACTTATTTCACTGGTTTTAATTAGGCTTCCCACACATAGGTAGAAAATACACTAACTGGAAGCCTCCAAGTCTACCTGATCATTTCCACATCTCTTTCTTTCTTTAAACATGCAAGATTAAACCTAAATAGGATTTGGCCTAAATCTTCTATACGATCCCATGATAAAGAGATTAGTCAATGATCGAATTCACCCTACGTCTTGATTTCAGAAATA
The DNA here is from genome assembly GCA_031772625.1 of Pinus tabuliformis. Classification (NCBI taxonomy): domain Eukaryota; kingdom Viridiplantae; phylum Streptophyta; class Pinopsida; order Pinales; family Pinaceae; genus Pinus; species Pinus tabuliformis. Next base: position 148,758,688 of record CM062814.1, read on the forward strand.
CAATCCATCCCCTTTAAAACAAACTAGTATGTATTAAAAATTGATCCAATTTGGTCATTATTTGATTTTCTCCACACCTTCTATTTGTCAATATGTATTTACCTGTTTTAGGGGGATATCCACAAGGTCCCATTCCTCTATTAAATCTTCGACATGTTCTCTAAATGGATCAAGTACTAGATATCTCCATCTCTTTTTCGTGGACCTTAGAATAATATTAAAATCCCAGCCTATTATGCATTTGTTGTGCCAGGAGCTCTCTTTAAGAGAGATTAGCGAGTCCCAAATTTACGGTTTTCTCCATATAACATCGCTTCATATACATTGATGACGAGTTTATGCTCACCTGTATCTTTTCTTTCTAAAAGCGCTTCCACTGAGAATTGTGATTTTATACAATCTATTAGATTGAAATTAATTTCTGACCAAAACATACCTAGTCCACCTAAAGCTCCCATGCAGCCTTGCATAATTCCCACACTCTCTCTCGAGAAAGACTTAGCTACATTAATAACTTCTTCTTCCTTGAGCTTAATTTCATGAAGTAAAAGAATCCAAGGCGCTTCTATTTCACTAAAGCCTTAACTGATAGGGATTTTTTGGGGTTAACCAAACCCCTTATATTCCAAGACAAGATCTTCATCAAGTTTTGGGAGGATTTTGGGAATTACCTCCTCCTTATGATGGGGTTTCCATCCCCTTAGGTGCTATAGGATTGAGTATTTCAGTGATTACCAATTTGTTGCCCAATTTATTATTCTATTTTACCACTACTTCCTGAGTAGTCATCTTGAAAGGCCTCCCTTTCTTTTTCTTATTGCTTTCTGTCTCGTGACTATTTCCTTCCTTTGCCCAGCTTAGATTTTTGTGCCATATTCTGAGTTATCCTCTTGGAAGACAGACCACCCTCAACATTCTTGGATTTGGGTGGGGGACTTCCATCATTATTTATTGGAACGATTTGAGCCTCAATAGGGATCAACTCCATGGGTTGTAGATATGTGCTTTGTTCAATGACTAGGACCACCTCTGTATCATTAAACTCCCCATATTCTTGTTCTAGATTTTCTTCTTCCTCACTAAAATCCACCTTCTTTGACTTAGGAATGGGTTCTTCCTAACCATTTCCTTCTTAGGTATGTATTACATCTAATGGATTTGTCAAAGTTGAGGCCCCACTCTTGTTCAAGGTATTTTATTTCATAGATTTTGATGCTTTTCCTTTGTTCCCCCCTCGCTTTTGAGTGTCCCATTGCTCCTACTCATCTGTTGGTGCATCTAGGCTCTTACTTGCTTGGGTATTTTTATAATCTTTGGAAAAATGGGCATACTCATGGTATAATTGACACTAAAATGGGATCTTCCCATAATCTAACATTTGGAAATGGGTTCATCCCCTTACATTGAGATTGAACTCCAAAGGCATACCTTTCTCTAGATCAACCTCCACACAAATCTTGGCACATGCAAACAAAGATCCTTTGGGCTTGGCTTTGTCCAAATATTTTCAAATTCCTTTTCATGTTGTTTTAGACAAACATCACTCCAGTAAGAAAGTGGAAGTCATGGGAATTTGACCCATACTAAAACTGCATTCATAATGTCTTCATCTAGGTAAAAATCCAAAGACCATTTATTCAAATACATACCTCGAGATCTAAAGAAATAAGGGCTCCTTCTAAATATCAGATCTTTATCTCCCATGATTTCAAATAAGAAAGTGAGAAAGCCATTCCCAAATGTGTAGAGTTTGATATTACCTTTCATCACCGCCTTCTAGGTTTTGTCTATCTAGGCATCCATGGATCGAGGGGAAAATCACATCCTTGTAAATTTACCCATCAAGGCTCATTCGAAAAACACCAGTGTAGTTCTTTGGGAACTTGTGGGAAGAGCCACCATTAGAATGGCTTTCGCCTTCTTCATGAACATGGCCTAACTTTCTTTGCTCCTAGGTTTTCTTGAAATGGAAAACACAAGAGCGTAGAAGGTCGTGGCTTCATTTGGCAGGGGGGAGAGGCCCCCTCCATGGTAGCCATCGCAAGATAAATCTAGGGTTTCTGCAGAGATTGAGAGGGCCACAGAGCATATTTAGAAAGATGATAAGACATATCATAATTTCTCATAGTACTCCTAAAGCTCTAAATAAACTAAACAAATTTTATAGGGTAACGTACCTAAAATTCTTTAACCAAGGCTTGTCATAAACAAATTACACAAATTTTATAGAATAACATATTTGATATTCTACCAACTAAAACTTGCGACAAAAAGATATAAGCACAAAATTGTCTTTTGTACTAAAATCATTTTAGCTAACCATAAAACATGGCACAATGCAAGGTAGAGAAGTATGGTTCCTAATAAGCTCTTTTCACACTAATAATAATCTATTTTTTCAATTTATAGAGGATGAAAAGCAAAATAGAAACTAGTGTAAAACTCTAAGTTTTTAATGTAATGAATAATCAAATTTTCCCTTCTGATGATGTCACTAAGAAAATTAAACCAAATATTCCAACTCTTATCAGCTGAAAATCAAGCCAACATTGGAAAATACTTTTAGAATAAAATCTACAACAATTTTCAAGAACCTAAATTTGAATATAAATATTTAAACCCTAGTTCAAAATAAAAAAGAACAACAAAACTCTCCACCATAAAAACTACAACAATTTTCACTCAAAAGGACTTCATTCCCTACATTGCTCCTGCATTGCTCTTTCTAATTGTCAGTAGTGAAAGGGAAACTAGATTAGACACATAACAATAGGAACTAATTTACTTCTTTAGTCATCGACCATTTAGACGATAATATTAATGTTTAGATGAACATGCTTTCCGAAGAATGGTGACCATTATATCACCATTTACTAACTCTGCCCTTTGATCGTAGGTAGAACTATAAATTCAAGAATAAACAGAGACCACAAAGATGAATAAAACACTAAGAATGAGGAAAACATCACAAAAGGTGAAAGAATAGCTAAAACCAAGGTGGCTTTCGGTAAACTACTAATGGATCCCTATTTTCTAGGGATGATTTTTTTCTTTTAGCTTCATTTTTTTTTCTTTTTGGGAAACTTTCCATGCACACTCCCAGGAAAGATACTCAATTCTAGGGAACTGGGAAGCTTTCCAGCTCAGTGCATTGCATAGTTTCTGAGTTCAGTGAGGGATTGTGAAGTTTCTAGGCTCAATGTTGGGATGCCTTCCATGGCTGCGCAATTTCTAAGCTCAAGGGAAAATGCGAGTCAGAATTGTTAAATTCCCATCATCAAGGTTTTTTTCCCTTACATAGTTTTTGGAGGCAAGCTCATAACCACTGTGAAACCAATTTGGGAGATTATTTTGTGAGTTAGAAAGATCAGATAGGTGTGGAAACAAGAAAGCACAAATGAAGAATATAATTCTTAGTCAAAGCATGAATACCTGAATCAGTGCAATATTATCTCCTGTGGATAGGAAGGAAGGCTCCAAAATCGAAGCATAGGAAAAATTTTGTAGGGTGGTTGTAGCCACTACAACAACCTCCAAAGCTCTTCTTCTTGCCTGCTTACTTCAAATATTTTTTTTGTTAGCTCCTTTTCATTTTCAAGATGCCAAGGCTCCACTTGGCTTGTTTCAATTAGACTTTGATGAAATTCTAATTGCTTAACAAGCTCAGTACATTTAAGTTTAGGGGGATAATAATATTCATTTACCCATGTCATCAGCACTTGTTTCACTGATTTTAATTAGGCTTCCCACACATAGGTAGAAGATCCTCTAACTGGAAGCCTCCAAGTCTACCTGATCATTTCCACAACTCTTTCTTTCTTTAAACATGCAAGATTAAACCTAAATAGGATTGGGCCTAAATCATCTATACAATCCAATGATAAAGAGATTAGTCAATGATCAAATTCACCCTACGTCTTGATTTTAGAAATACAATCCATCCCCTTTCAAAAAAAATGATATGTATTAAAAATTGATCCAATTTGGTCATTATTTGATTTTCTCCACACCTTGTATTCGTCCATACATATTTACCTGTTTTAGGGGGATATCCACAAGGTCTCATTCCTCTATTAAATCTTCGACATGTTCTCTAAATGGATCAGGTTACTAGATATCCCTCTCTCTTTCCTGTGGACCTTAGAATAATATTAAGATCCCATCCTATTATGCATTTGTTGTGCCAAGAGCTCTCTTTAAGAGAGATTAGCGAGTCCCAAATTTACGGTTTTCTCCATATAACACTGGTTCATATACATTGATGGCGAGTTTATGGTCACCCGTATCTTTTCTTTCTAAAAGCGCTTCCATTGAGAATTGTGATTTTATACAATCTATTAGATTGAAATGAATTTCTAACCAAAACATACCTAATCCACCTAAAGCTCCCCTGGAGCCTTGTGTAATTCCAACACTCTCTCTCCAGAAAGACTTAGCTACATTAATAACTTCTCCTTCCCCGAGCTTATTTTCCTGAAGTAAAAGAATCCAAGGCACGTCTATTTCACCTAAGCCTTAACTGATAGGGATTTTTTGGGGTTAACCAAACCCCTTATATTCCAAGACAAGATCTTCATCAATTTTTGGGAGGATTTTGGGAATTACCTACTCCTTACAATGGGGTTTCCATCCCCTTAGGTGCTATAGGATTGAGTATTTCAATGATTACAAATTGGTTGCCCAATTTATTATTCTGTTTTACCACTACTTCCTGAGTAGTTATCTTGAAAGACCTCCCTTTCTTTTTCTTATTTCTTTCTGTCTCTTGACTATTGCCTTCATCTGCCTAACTTAGATTTTTGTGCCATATTCTGAGTTATCCTCTTGGAAGACAGACCACCCTCAGCATTATTGGATTTGGGTGGGGGACTTCCATCATTAATTATTGGAATGATTTGAGCCTCAATAGAGTCAACTCCATGGGTTACAGATATGTTCTTTGTTCAATGACTAGGACCTCCTCTGTATCATTAAACTCCCCATCTTCTTGTTCCAGATTTTCTTCTTCCTCACCAAAATCCACCTTCTTTGACTTAGGAATAGGTTCTTCCTAACCATTTCCTTCTTAGGTATGTAGTACATCCAACGGATTTGTCAAAGTTGAGGCCCCACTCTTGTTCAAGGTATTATGTTTCTTAGATGTTGACGCTTTTCCTTTGACCCCCCCTCACTTTTTGAGTGTGCCACTGCTCTTACTCATCTGTTGGTGCTGCTAGGCTCTTACTTGCTTGGGCATTTTTACAATATCTAGGAAAATGGGCATACTCATGGTATAATTGACACTAAAATGGGATCTTCCCATAATCTAACATTTGGCAATGGGTTCATCCCCTTACATTGAGATTGAACTCCAAAGGCATACCTTTCTCTAGATCAACCTCCACACAAATCTTCCCACATGCGAACAAAGATCTTTTGGGCTTGGCTTTGTCCCAATATTTTCAAATTCCTTTTCATGTTGTTTTAGACAAACATCACTCCAGTAAGAAAGTGGAAGTCATGTGAATTTGACCCACACTGAAACTGCATTCATAATATCTTCATATAGGTAGAAATCCAAAGACCATTTATTCAAATACATACCTCGAGATCTAAATAAATAATGACTCCTTCTAAATATCAGATCTTTATCTTCCATGATTTCAACTAAGAAAGCGAGAAAGCCATTCCCAAATGTGTAGAGTCTGATATTACCTTTCATCACTGCCTTCTAGGTTTTGTCTATCTAGGCATCCATGGATCGAGGGGACAATCACATCCTTGTAAATTTCCCCATCAAGGCTCGTTCAAAAAACACCAACGTAGTTCTTTGGGCACTCATGGGAAGAGCCACCATTAGAATGGCTTTCGCCTTCTTCATGAACTTGGCTTAAGTTTCTTTGCTCCTAGGTTTTCTTGAAATGGAAAACACAAGAGCTTAGAAGGTCGTGGCTTCATTTGGTGGGGGGGGAGAGACCCCCTCCATGGTAGCCATCGCGAGATCAATCTAGGGTTTCTGCAGAGCTTGAGAGGGCCACAGAGCATATTTAGAAAGATGATAAGACATATCATAATTTCTCATAGTACTCCTAAATCTCTAAATAAACTAAACACATTTTATAGGGTAACGTACCTAAAATTCTTTAGCCAAGGCTTCTCATAAACAAATTACACAAATTTTATAGAATAACATATTTGATATTCTACCAACTAAAACTTGCCACAAAAAGATATAAGCACAAAATTGTCTTTCGTACTAAAATCCTTTTAGCTAACAATAAAACATGGCACAATGCAAGGTAGAGAAGTATGATTCCTAATAAGCTATTTTCACACTAATAATAATCTATTTTTGCAATTCATAGAGGATGAAAAACAAAATAGAACCCAGTGTAAAACCCTAAGCTTTTAATATAATGAAGAAACAAATTTTCCCTTCTGATGATGTCACTAAGAAAATTAAACCAAAGATTCCAACTCTTATGCCAACATTAGAAAATACTTTTAGAATAAAAGCTACAACAATTTTCAAGAACCTAAATTTGAATATAAGTATTTAAGCCCTAGTTCAAAATAAAAAATAACAACAAAACTCTCCACCATAAAAATTACATCAATTTTCACTCAAAAGGACTTCATTCCCTGCATTGCTCCTGCATTGCTCTTTCTAATTGTCAATAGTGAAAGGGAAACTAGATTAGACCCATAACAATAGGAACTCATTTGCTTCTTTAGTCATCGACCATTTAGACGATAATATTAATGTTGACATGAACATGCTTTCGAAGAATGGTGACCATTATGTCACCATTTACTAACTCTACCCTTTGATCGTAGGTAGAACTACAAATTCGAGAACAAACAAAGACCACAAATATGAATATGTTGACACCTAATCCTCAACGGATGGGTGAACTGGAACGTGAACAGTCATCAAGAAGATGAACTATTCCGTCTCCTTCTTGTATATAAACAATAGTTCTCTTAATGAAATATTATCTCAGTTTTCTTCTGTTCAATGTGGAGTTACCCTGGCCTGACATGGTATCAGAGCACAGGTCCCAGGTTCTAAATATAGTTGTAACTCCTGCCTCTGTCGCTCCTCTGTCCTGAGCACTCCTCTGTCCCATATTCTGCCTCTGCCAGTGCTAACGCTTGTCTCTGACCTGCATAAGGACTGACAACACTGCGCACTTATTATTGACGTTACTGCAGAGTGCGTTGGAAAAGGAGATGCCTTCGGCGGTCTGAGAGCTTTTTCAAGGAATTCCTCCAGAAGCATTAGCTGTTTGCTTTAGGTTTATTGCATCGTCATTTAACTTTCTCTTAACAGTTGATTACCTCGATTCCCAAATGATTCGGCGTCGCTGTTTCGAGCCCCCTCCCGTTCAGTAATAGCTTTGCCTTCGCATAATTCCAGATAAAACTTACGCTGATCCTCTAAGATTTGGGTTACCGAGTTTTTCTTTTGCCATTCATCGGAGGGTTTGGGTATCTGTCGCTTCCAACTGGGAATCAGAGATCCATTCTCTGCCCCTCCTCCTACTGATAATCCATGAGCTGTGCGTTGAACTGTGACATATGACAGTGGATGGTGCGATGACTGGTGTATTAAATTTCAAGTTGAGAACTGTATGGTTGAATACCGTGAATGCTATTTCATTTCCAATGGTATATATGATGTCGTGAATACCGTGAATGCTTTGTGCATTGAACTGTATGGTTGAATACCGTGAATGCTATTTCATTTCCAATGGTGTATATGATGTCGTGAATACCGTGAATGCTTTGTGCATTGAACTGTATGGTTGAATACCGTGAATGCTTAGTGCATTGGTTCGAAATTATATGTGAATCGTTGATTCGTATATTATACAAATTAGTTCATATATGCAGCATTGGTGAATTGATATATGATCTCCATACAGTTCATTTGCCGAGTATCATTGCTTGGCTTTGAAGACCGTGTATCATATTCCATAGGTGTGCTGAAATTATGTATGGTATTGCGCAGTTTGATTATGTATGGTATGGTAGCTGATTTGCACAGTTTGATTATGTATGGTATGGTAGCTGATTTGCACAGTTTGATTATGTATGGTATGGTAGCTGATTTGGTATTGCGCAGTTTATGTAAGTAGTCTTTCAAAGCAGTCAAAGTATTGTGCAGTTTTCAAAGGGTTTATTTATCATTCAGAGTATTGCGCTGTTCTTCAAAGTGTTTATATATATCAATCAAAGTGTTTGATATTGCGCAATTTATTACACAGTTTTCTTTTGAATGATAATGCTGCATTGAAAAGTTATCATCTCAATGCTGATGCTTTTAGCAAAAATCAGAGGGATTTGAAGGCTGTAACGTAAGGATTTTTTTATCAGCAGAAGAATTTTTTTTACAGAATGCATTCAATCATCTCTATGGTAGGGATAGTTCTCACTGGCAAGGAGAACTATCCTGAATGGTCTCGGATGGTAAAACACACCCTCATCTACAATGAGTTGTGGAAAGGAGTGTGTGTCGGAGAAGAAGAAAAAGACCCAGTGCAGCCTACATCAGACAAAGAACTCGCCATTTGGGAAAACAAGAACAGCAAAGCCTATGCATTGATCGCAGCATCTGTAAATGAAGAAGTAAGTCGTCATATTTCATCCTATTCCACTGCCTTTGAAGCTTTACAAAAGCTGAAAGAACTCTATGATTCACATTCTGCACTTGAAGTTGTTCAGCTCATGATTAAACTCTTCACTCTTGAACTGAAAAATAATGATCCCCTTGCTCTTGCATCTGAAATAAAGTCTATAATGCATGATATTAAATCCACTAAGGTTGAGCTGGATATCTCTCTTATTGCCTTTCTCAAAGCACTCTATCCTACCTACTCCAATTATCTTGAGTCTTTACAAGCAAATGGAAACCTTAAAGACATAACCTTTGAGTCTCTTGTGAAAAAGTTTGCTGAAAGAGAGAAAGCCTTTGGAAAGAAAACAGTCCCTGAATCTTCTGAAGAGACTGTTTGCCTTGCTCATAAAGAAAAGCATCCTGCTCAAGATTCTACAAGAGGAAGAGGTGGACGAAGAGGAAGAGGAAGATACTTCAGAGGCAGGGGGGGCAGACATTCTCAAGGAGAAAAGGCAGATCTGCATTGCATTCACTGCAAACGAAATGGATCACATGATGCTTCTACATGTAAGCTACCATGGGACAAAATTGAGCAGAGAAGAAATCAGCAGAAAGGTAAAACTGATGACACAGACAAAGGTAAAGCACCTGAATCCGCTCACTATATTGAGGCACAATGTAACATTGGAGTAAATGAAGATTTGTTTAATGCTTCACTTGCTTCTTCGAAAAATGACTGGTTGCTTGATTCAGGAGCAACCTTTCATATGACTCATAGGAAAGATTTTTTTGAAGATTTCACTGATAATGTTGATGGAGCAGTATACTTTGCAGATCAGTCAAAAATCAAGCCATCAGGGCCTGGCACAATCAGGCTTAAACTGCCTGGTCTTCCAGACTTTCTTCCGGATCATGTTCTATATCTCCCACAGCTCAAGAGAAACTTGTTGTCCCTGGTCCACATCCGCCAGCAAGGTCACTCCATTCATATGTTTGATGGAAAGCTTGAGGTAAGAAAGGCATCTGACCACTCACTTTTCATGAGGGGTATAGAAGAAGAAAGACTTCTTAAACTGCAAGGAACCTCTGCTCATGCACAACATTTTTCATATATTTCTCATCATGAAGAAGGTACACTTCCATCAAGTTTATTATGGCATGCTAGATTTGGACATTTAAACTATGATAGTCTCCGCTTGTTGAAGAAAAATGGTGTTGCTGGTTTGCCTACAATTCCTAGAAAACATAAGCAATGTGATGCTTGCATTCTAGGAAAGCATAGCAAACAGTCTTTTCATGATTCACATTCAAGAGCACATAGGAAGCTTGAACTTATTAATTCAGATTTATGTGGTCCAATGCCTGTTCCTTCTGCAAATGGAAATAAATATATCATAACATTTATTGATGATTACACCAGAATGTGTTGGGTTTACTTATTGAAGAACAAATCTGATGCTTTTCAAAAATTCAAGAATTTTCATAAGTGGATTGAAAATGATGCACAATCTCATATTGGGTCTATTCGCATTGATAATGGAAAAGAATATACATCAAATGAATTTGAACACTATATTCGCCAACATGGGATTAAACATCAAACAACTGTACCTTATAATCCCCAACAGAATGGTGTAGCAGAAAGAATGAATAGAACAATCTTGAATATGGTACGATCCATGCTTTTCTTCAAAAATGTAAAGACAATGTTTTGGGTTGATGCTGTTCTATGTGCTGCATATATAAAGAATAGATGTCCATCTAGTGCTATAAGAAACAAGACTCCTTATGAATTGTGGTATGGACATATTCCTTCGGTAAAACATCTCAAGATTTTTGGTTCCACCTGTTATGCTTTAATACCAAAGGTACATAGAAACAAACTTGGTGCTAGAAGTCGTAAGTGTATCTTCCTAGGGTATTCAAACACATCTAAAGCGTACCGCCTCTATGATGAAGTAAATAAAAAGTTTGTTTTATCTAGAGATGTCATTTTTCTTGAATCATCCAAATCTGACAGTGTTGTTGAGCGGCAACTTGATCGCTTGGATAGATTCACAAAACCGAAATCATTTCAAGAGTTTGATAATCAGATTCCACATCTTGAAGGGGGGATTCCTATACTAGATCAACATGTGGAATCTTCTTTTGAAGAACAATCTCCCCTGCATGACACTCCAACAACGGATGATGCTTTAAGTGATGTAATTGATAGAATTGGGAGACTCAATCTTGATTCAGACCCAACTCAATCAACAGAGCAGCCTGGACTGTCTCAGAAAGGTCCCCCAAAGTGGCTGACAAAGACACTTGAAAGTGTTCATCCTGATGAAATTGGAAAAACAGGAACCAGAAATACAAACCGACAAGATGGAGGTGATGTAGATAACTCTAATTCACCTGTTGATATGGATTTTGCTTATGATTGTGAATTGAACTTGTCTACAGATTTTGAACCAACTTCCTTCAAAGAAGCTGCTTCTCATGATGAATGGAAAGAAGCGATGCAGAAGGAGTATGATGCCCTCATAAAGAATGGCACTTGGAAGCTGGTTGATCCTCCATTTGGAACCAAACCAATTGGCTGCAAGTGGGTCTACAAGAACAAGTACAAAGCTGATGGCTCACTTGACAAGCACAAAGCTAGGCTTGTGGCAAAAGGTTTTGCACAGAAGGAAGGGGTCGATTATGAGGAAACTTTTGCCCCCACAGCAAAATGGGCAACCATCCGGACACTCTTTGCACTAGCTGCTCAGAACGGTTGGAAAGTCCATCAAATGGATGTAAAAACTGCATTCTTGAATGGAGATCTAAAAGAGAATGTTTTTATGTCCCAGCCTGAAGGATTTGCTGTGAAAGGACATGAACACAAAGTATGCAAACTTGTGAAGTCCTTGTATGGCCTTAAACAAGCACCACGAGCCTGGTATGAAAAACTAACTGAGCATCTTCTGAAACTCAACTTCAAACATTTTGATCTTGATGATGCAACTTTATTTGTCAAGAAAGTTGGCAAAACAGTTGTATATCTTGTGGTATATGTAGATGATCTTTTAATGACAGGGAACAATGAAAGCTATATTGCATCCATAAAGAAAGAATTAGGAAAAAGTTTTGAAATGACTGATTTGGGCTATGTTCATTACTATCTTGGCATTGAAGTAACCCAACATCCAAAATCCATATTTCTTTCTCAAAAGAAATACATTGGAGATTTGTTAAACAGATTTGGCATGACAGAGTGCAATCCTCTTTCTACTCCAATGGAACAAAACTTGAAGCTCACATCTATTGAAGGAAAGGAATTTGAGGATGCAACAAAGTATAGACAGCTTATAGGAAGTCTCATCTACCGCACTACTACCAGACCATACATTTCATTTGCTGTTGGAATCCTCTCCAGGTTTATGCAAAAGCCTTGTGAGGGACATTGGTCTGCTGCAAAAAGAGTTCTAAGGTACTTGAAGGGAACTCAAGACCTTGGAATCAAGTATACACAGGTGGACGACTTCAACTTGATTGGATACTCTGATTCAGACTTCGATGGAGACAAAGAAACTGGGGTATCTACTTCAGGATATGTTATGAGTCTTGGATCAGGAGCTGTCTCCTGAAGATCACGCAAACAATCAGTACCAGCAGATTCCACAACAGAAGCAGAATACGTGGCAGCAGCTGAAGCAACGAAAGAAATTGTGTGGCTCAGGAAAATTCTTGAAGACTTGCAGGTAAAACAAACGCAATCAACTCCACTCATGATTGATAACACCTCTGCAATAAAGTTGGCCAAGAACCCAAAGTTCCATGATCATACTAAGCACATCAATACTAAATATCATCTGATCCGACATCATGTTGAGGCCAAAACAATCCATCTCCGTCATTGTTCCACAAATGAGCAAATTGCAGACATCTTCACCAAAGCGCTTGGAAGAGAAAAGCTTGAAAGATTCAGAACGATGCTTGGAATCACCAACATCCCTTCAGATTAAGGGGGGAATGTTGACACCTAATCCTCAACGGATGGGTGAACTGGAACGTGAACAGTCATCAAGAAGATGAACTGTTCCGTCTCCTTCTTGTATATAAACAATAGTTCTCTTAATGAAATATTATCTCAGTTTTCTTCTGTTCAATGTGGAGTTACCCTGGCCTGACAGTATAAAACACTAAGAATGAGGAAAACAACACAAAAGGTGAAAGAATAGCTAAAACCAAAGTGGCTTTCAAGCAATACCTAAAACTACATGAAAAAAAATGAATTGTGATGAGAGGCATTAACAGCTCTAACTAAAGACATTAAGTAGAACTGGAACAATGAAATGTGACAACATGCATGGCATTGTTTAACTATTATAAGTTTTAAAAATTTTATATAGAATTTGATCAAATAATTTTAGTTAAATTATAATTTTTTCCTATATAGAATATATTTTTATTATATATATATATATATATATATATATATATATATATATATAATTATGAAAAATCATTATAACACATAAATTGTGAAAACTTTACCACTCAAATTTATAATATATATTATGAAAGATTTTTAAAACACATAAATTGTGAAAAATTTACAACTCAAATTTATAATTTCAATAAATCCTTACTTTCCATAAATCCCTACTTAATTCTCAATAAATTAAACTAGAAATTTTGCCAAAAAGAAAACTACAACTATGTTAATTAATCACATGAACACTTTGATTAACTAACGTATCATAACCCGTTGATCCATCTGTTTCCACGTAATTCAATTCTATATTTAAAATTATTTTGAAAAATTTAATAATCAAACGTATCATAACCCGTTGATCCATCTGTTTCCACGTAATTCAATTCTATATTTAAAATTATTTTGAAAAATTTAATAAATGAACGAATTCAAATAGATTGCTTCATTCATGTAAACTCAAATTCCCAGAATTTACAATTGGCCAATCTAGTCGAGAAAGTCGAGAATGAGATGGATGCTCGCCTGTCATGCGGATGATGATGTCACTCTAAACATCTGACCTATCTAGCTTACAGATGGCAACAGCACGCTTTACTTATCGAACGTATTTCCTAGACGTTACAATCACAATGACATTACTAAAACCCTTTCTTAAAGTTTGGATAACAAAAACTGGTCCACCCCCCGAGATTCACGCCGCGGAAATCTTAAAATATTTAATATTTTAATGCTTCTTTCCACTAGTGATATGATAGATTGACCGGAAATTTGGAATATAAAGCGAAGCCAATGTTACATATGTAAAGTAACTAGAAAATTGATTTAGACGCTGAAATGCATCAAAGTGAATTTAGGTCGCCATAATCACTAAAGAACCTTTGAGAATAATTGATGTTACATCTGTATAGTAACTAGAAAATTGATTTAGACGCTAAAAGTGCATCAGAGTGAATTTAGGTCGCCATAATGACTCATGTTGTTCGAATTTGATATTATAAAGAAGATTGCAACATCCAATTCAACCAAGAGAACTTCAGAGATGGCACAAATGGGATTATGCAAAACTGCAACAATTTTTTTTTACATATGCAGTTTCGTGTTATTACCTTTCAGTGCCATTATGCCATGGCACGAAAAAAAATCAAATTTTAATTATGCTTTCAAAAATGTATCCAATATGTATCAGTGACGCATCATCTTATTGAATCCAATATGTATCAGTGACGCATCATCTTATTGAGTGTGAGGCCACATCCCGTGGCGGAACGAGGCAACCTTCCTAGTTTCTCAATACCTTCTGCAAACATCACCCCCATTCCCATGAAGAAATGGGCTTCCAAATGGCAATGGAAAACCCACACTCCGGGATTGTCTGCCCTGAACCGCAGAGCTGTCCATCCATACGGAAACAGAGCCACCGTGTTACGAAGAGGAGGATTGACCAAGTTGTATTTCTTGGGATCTTCTAGGGGATCGAACACGCCATCACCGTAACCAAGAACCCAAAAATCGTGACCGTGCAGGTGCCATGGATGGATCTCCGAGATATTTACAGTCAGTGTGTTTGCATTCTGAAGAATCACATCTACTACAGAATTCAGCTCAAATACGTACACGCCATTCCCTTCAGTGGTATTAGGGTTGGGGGGAGGAACATAGATGTTGTAGTCTCGAGGGTGGTAGGTGTCCGGAAGGGGCGTGGGGTCATAGGCGCCTTGGATTTTGTATTTCATGGCGGCCAGGTATGGAGTGGGAGGAGTAACCAGAGAGATGTTGTTGACTGCCCATTTTACAAATCCATTGATCTTGTTCTGGGTGTTGAGTAAGATCATCTGTCTGGTAGATTTCATAGGAGGAGGCTTTTCGTGTCCGCGGAGGGCCAGGAACTTCTTGGCTAAGGTCTTACTATAGGTAAAGTCGTTCCAGAGAGGGCTTGGAGGGGGCGGCGTGGTGGGCCGATTAGTGGAGGGATTGGGGAGATAGTTGAGGATGGCCAGGCCAGTCGGCGTCTTGGCTTGCCGCCCTCTCACATTCACAGCTGCCCAATAGTTCTTCGACCTGATCTGTCCTTACCAAAACTGAATACGATTCTCCCGAATACACGTCCAGATTCCGCACCGACACCGGTTCTACGTAGTGCCCGTCCGCCTCCACAACGGTCATGTTGTGTCCCTGAAAATCATAGAACAAATAATTAGTTCACATTTTAACTTCTAATTAAAGATGAAAGATTATCGAATCAATGAATGTGTTATTTCACCTGAATCAGAAAATTGAGAGCGCATAACGAGGCTACGCTGGCGATGCGTAGGCGGTATGTCTTGCCAGGTTTTACTGGTAAAATGTGGGTTGAGCATTGGGGGCTTGTAGCGTTGCAGGCTTTTGTGCTGTCTAACGAGCAGTCGTATTTTCCTCTGCCCTCTATCAATAGGGACTGCAATGTATTCAACCCAGAAAATTCACTTCTATTAATTGAACTTCCAAGTTTCGATCATAGAAAAGTAGTTCCATGGCAGAATAATACCTGAGGATCTCCAACCCAGACGAAGGGATTGGATGAGAGGCCCACTGCTTGTTCGTAAGTGCTAGTGTGCCACCAGTCATTGAGGATGATGCTCAGTTCCCCATCATAGACGAAGGGCTCTGGTTTTGCGGAATCGACTATCAACGACCCATATAAACCAGCCGATCGCTGCAGACCGTAATGGCCATGATAGAAGTATGTCCCAGGCTGCATGTATATATATATGAATGATAACATTAGGACATAGTCTTCTAATTACAGAATCCCAAAGACGTAACTGTAGAAAAGTAAAAACATGATAAACATACATTGTCCACAACAAATCTGTAGATGAAAGTGTCGCCCGGTTGGATCACACATTGGGACATGGGAGTTCCATCGCTCCACGGAGTTCCTTTCTGAACCACAACATATTGATCAGTACTGTATTATATGATAAGAGCATATAGGGGTAACGACAATCAATTCACCAACATAAGAATTAGTTGTCGAATTCCTTTGGTAGAGACAGAACGTACCTGGCGAATTCCATGCCAGTGAATAACAACATTTTCAGTGGGCATCTGGTTGTTTAATTCAACTACAACGGTGTCTCCTTCCCGAGCTCTGATTGTTGGACCCGGATACTGCCCATTAATGGAGATAGTCGTCGTTTGCACACAATCAGGAGACCAATTTTGGTAACTGAGCGTCCATTTATGGCTTTGGACTATCGCCGAAGAGACAGGCGCCATTGCCAAAATCACCATCACCGCAAACACAAACCAGGACGCTCGGTACAACAACGGTTTGTTTCCCGAGTCCATTTTTGCACAGTTCAAAGACTGCAGCCTAAGGCTACGGCCAACCCTCCAAGTGCAGGCGAAACTTTTGCACGTCAAAGTTAAAACTATCTGGATCCAATCAGGATCGAGGTAATTCATCCAGAAAGGGAGCGTCGCGGTACATAAACTCTGGAAACAATTTTCCGCGGCGTTGCACTTGTCATGTTCCTGCCCCCTCTTATACGCTGTGAACGTATGCTAAAAACACCGATATTTTTATGTCATTCAGCGCCCTTGTCTGTGTGATTTAACATGAGCTGTTATTGCACCCACTTGGCCAACATTTGGGAATACAGCAACATTGGGTTAGTTGGGAATAGTACATCTCAGATACGGTTTAAAGCATGATCTTCAGTGTCAATCAACCCTGGTTATGATTCCACTAACATAACCAATAGTGAGTGTATCTGGAATATACACCAACGTCGTTTATTTAATTTATTTAATCTTAATAGGTTATAATTTGCATTTGTATTATTATTATTTTTATTAAATTAAAATTTAATTTGCATGTGTATTATTATTATAATTTGCATTTGTAATATTATTATTTTGCATGTAAAAATTAAATTTTATTATAAAAATGTTTTTTTTACATGTAAAGTGTAAAGTGATTTTGGATGTGATTTAGTTGCATAATGAGTGTTTTTAAAATATATATAAGTGTGATTAGATTAATCTATTTAATTTTTTTTTTAACTAAATGTTTTTAAGTCAATTAAAAAATTTAGAAAAAATGTTATAATTGTATATATAAAGGTTGAGTTTGTATAATTCCACTCTGGCATGGAATTCATTTATAATCATAAAAGATAATTTTAATAATGAAAATTATAATTTGACCAAATTTATATAAATGATAGAAAAGATAGAAAAAGTTCAGATCATTTATTGATTATAGTTCATATTCGTTGTTATTGTTCAAAATTTAATAAAAAACACACTCGAATTGTATATATCGTTGCTGAGATTGCATGATCCTCGTGAAACAAGAAATTTAATAAAAACACATTACAATTGTATATAGAATTGCTGAGATTGCATGATCCTCGTGAAACAAGAAATTTCAAGGGTATTCAATCCATTTATAATTAGAAAGTATATTTTAAACAATGAAAAGTTACAACTTGATAAAAAAAATTCAAATTTCTTAGATGTCGTAATCCATGTGTATGCCATTTAACATTAAATGTGATTCCACACACATATCTTAGGAATAAGGGTATGCTTTTTATGCTTGAGCTAGATTTAACATTATGTGTGATGCCACCCACATGATCCACCTATGTTGTATTATGTTGGGAATAAGGGCATGCTCTTGATGTATGAGTTAGATTTAAGGTTACATATAATTCCACTCTAAAAATAAGGACATGCTTCTTATGCTTGAACCAGATTTAACATGATGTGTGATGCCACCCACATGATCTACATAGATCATGTTACGTTGGAAATAAGAACATGCTCTTAATCTAGATTTAGTATGATGTGTGATGCTACCCACATAATCCACATAACTCATGTTATAACATGCTCTTAAGTTAGATTGAACATTACATATAATTCCACTCAGACTACCAATATTAAACATGTTAAGAATAAAACCATGTTCATTATGTATGAGTCAACTTTACATCTGATTTCACTTACATAACCAAAAGCAAGACTTGTGAATATATATAAAACATATTAAGAATAAAACCATGTTCATTATGTATGAGTCAAATTTACATCTGATTCACTTACATAACCAAAAGCCAGACTTGTGAATATATATAAAGCTGATTAAATTTTAGATTCCTTATACCTCATTCATAGAGGTTATATGTGCTTTAACATTAGGTGTAATACCACCCTCATGATCGACTTTAGATATGTTTGGAATATGACCATGCTCCTTATGTATTAGTTAGATTTAACATTATGCGTGATTTTGCTCACATGTTGAGTATGTATGTTCACAATAAGAATTGTTCCTTAGATTTAACATTATGTGTGATTCCACCCACATACATTGAGTATGTTGGAAATAAACACATGTACCTTGTTAAGCGTAAATATAATTTCACTCGTATAATAAAAAATTAATATTTTATGATTATATATAAATGTAATTTGAATATTATATATATATATATATATATATATATTACAATCAAATATAAAAAAAAAAATATTAAATTTATATTTTATTAAATATAAAATAAATTAATCAATCCTTAATAATCTTAAAAAATCTATATCTTATAATATTTTGACTTTTTCTTTATACTTTTTCTTTAGACGGTGGAGCGATAAAAATCTTGTCATTTATTAATATTGAGTGTAGATCCATTGGCATATATAATTATGAGTTTTTTGGAAATATATGTAAGATAAGATTTATAAGGATAACATTTTAAAATTTTCTTCTTTATAATTTACAGGTGGAGTGATAAAAATATTGAGTCTGAATCTATGGGCATATGTAACTATTAGTGTTTTGAGAATAGATGTAATATAAGATTTATGAGGATGACAACTTATATAATATTGTTTTGAGGATACATGTAATATAAGATTTATGAGGATGACAATTTAAAATTATAGTTCTTTATGATATAATTTTTGTATTTTAATTTTTAATTTTTGTTTTGTAAGTAATTTTAATGGTTGTGTATAACAATAATAATTTATTTATTTATTATTAAAATAAATATAAAATTGGTATATGAAATTTTTTATTTGGGAAATAAGAGATTCATTTCTAATTTATTTATTTATTTTTCCGCGGAAAACAAACAATTGTAGTTTTTTCCAAAGAAAGAACAAAACTACATTTTGTAGATGTTCAAAACATTAATTTATATAATCCATATAACTTATGAAAAATAAAAAAACTAAAAAAATTACGTAAAAGTATATTAAAATTAAAATTAAGTATAATAAAAAATTCCTTAACTTCTTATTTGCAACTATCTGCAAGGGGACTTCTTTGTCAAAATTAGACCTCTGAGAAGTATGGTTTCTCTTGATATCCTCCATACACATTTCATTATGTCTCTCTTGTTCCTACTGCTTTCATTCTTGGATCTTCACTACTTTGGTACTCTTATGAATGTGTGTTTTGGATCTCAAATAAGTCATAACACCCCCTTCTACTTGATTTCCATATTGGACTTGAGCATTTACATTGTATGGTTATCCATGAGCTCTTCCTCTTCTTCTTAATTATGGGGATAGGATACCCACCATCCCTTTGGCTTTTAAGCTAGTTTCTTTTTCTTTTCTAAATTCATTTTTTCCTTTGGCCATATCTTCTATACAAGTCTTGTTTGAAATAACTTTGGCCATATGTTCTATACGAGTCTTGTTTGAAATAAAAATTTGACATATGTCGTGTTCTAAAAATTTAATACCTCATTCCACAGAGGTATACATTTGGGAATATATACAACATTGGGTCAGTTGGGAATATATATGAGCTACGGATTAAAGCATGATCCTTAACCAATAGTGAGTGTATCTGGAATATTTTTTTCACGGCGAAAAAAGCAAGATTGTATTATATAAGATATATAAACAGACAGATCAGTACATTTGCATGTAATTCTGTATATGGCCAGATTATAGGTCCAAACCATTTGAAGGAATAAATGAGATGGGAAGCATAATCCCAGCAGAAAGACAAAAATTCTCCAGAAGAAACGACAAAGCACAGGGCTGTCAGCCAGCAACAAAAATTTACATTTCTCATAAAGACGTCATAGGAGAAAATTTTCAGAAGATGGAAAGCACTCAATAGTAAAATCACATTATACTTTAGTCATTCATATACAATATTCGGAGGTACCATAGGACAAAAGGAGAAACAAGAAAACAGTGCATACCTGAGCTTCAATTTATATAAAATTAGAAATTTGGAAGGGACAATTCCTGGATAGAGAAGATTTCCCCTTCAGACGTTACCTTCACAAACCAAAAGCCTGGTTCTGATTGAAAACCCTCCTCTGACAAAAAGTCTGCTTGCTGGTTCTGAGTCCTGTTGATATGGTGAATAGTACATCCTTCCATCCTCCTCCAGAAAAACCTGATCCTGTCCATCCATCCTACAAGGTGAGGATTTTAGATGTTATTTTTCCCTGATACATAATCCACCATTACTTTGGAGTCTCCAAAAATTGAGACAGCATGAATGTTTAGAAAAAAACAAAAATTTAGAAGGTCAGCAAGAGCCATCGCCTCAGCTTTACTGTTGGAGCCCATTCCCCCATTCCAATGGATGAGATATTGAACATTTTCATTCATAATAATGTGCACTCCACAGCCACAGGAACCTTTTTGCTCGGCTCCGTCAAAATACGCTCTTGGTAACATAGTGAGAGCCTGTGCATGTTCTTTACGAACCTCCTTTTTTTGCTTGTTAGGCTTTACCGGTAAAGAGTCATAGATTGATGCAATATTAGATAAGGTTTCCAAGAAAGGCACTTTTCTGTCATTGAAAATAACATTGTTTCTCCATTTCCAAATGCTCTAGAGAGAGATAATAATCAATGGCCTCTAGGATTCCTTCTGTCCACTCCACCACAGAAGCGCTTCTTTTATGGAAGCATGTGAAATATGTGGGATTCCATACAAAATTTCCAGGGATTGCCACAATTGTTGAGTTCTTTGGTAATTTAAAAACATGTGACAGTTGTTTTCCTCGGCTGATTTGCATATTAAGCAGATACTTGGCCTTTCCCATCCCCGCTTTTTTAAGTTTTCCCAAGATAAATTTTTGTTGTGGAAAGTCAACCATGAAAAATAAATCATTTTGGAGGGGCATCTCGATTTCCAAAGGACAATTGGGAATATATGACTGGGAGAAACATCCTTTTGACCAATCATATTCTGATAAATATCCTTAATACGAACCAGGTTAATACCTTGTTAGGATATTCCGACACAGAGGAAATAGTTAAGTATAACTTGCTCTAGTATAGAGTTAGGTAAAGTGTGTTTCTTTACTATGTACATTTTGTAACTTACAATCCGACGGTCACGATATGTAGTGATGCGACGGTTCATTCTCTCCTCGGTATTACCGACACTTGATCCGTGGCTTAACACCCGATTGGTCCATGATCTCTATTTAAAGAGCATGGACGGTCATTTGTAGGTTAACTGTTCATGAGAGAAGCTTATGTAAAATTTCATTCTTTTATTAATAAATTGCCTGAAGTGGCTGCATTGGCTCAGGCCATTGACTATTTCCCTCTTTGAGGGTTTTAACCACATCAAAATACTGGTGTATTGATCTGTGCTCTATGTGTGAGCGGTGTCCTTTGGTGTTCTATCTGAGGAACTTACCCTGTAAATTCCTACATGGTATCAGAGCTATTTGAGGGCCGCGTCCATTGGTGATCCAAATCTGAAGCCGGTAGAACTACATTCGGCTGTCGTTTCCTAGATCTACTGTTTTTTACTACTTTCGGGCTGAGAGGACTGCTCTATTGTGTTGGGAGCATCTGTTCCAGTGAGCAACCCCTTTCGTTTCACGCGAAAAGGTTTCTGGTAGCCCTAGCTATGTCATTTTTAAGATCTGGAGGTATACAGTGTTTATTTGCAGTTTACAGTTATTTTCTCTCTGTTTATTTCGGTTTCGGTTTATTTAGTTTTTTGTTTTTTTTTTATTATCAGATCTGTACCTTTCATTTCTGCGTATGCTCTTTGCCCCGCGACTCTTTGCGATCTAGGCAAATC
Organism: Pinus tabuliformis; assembly: GCA_031772625.1. Lineage (NCBI taxonomy): Eukaryota > Viridiplantae > Streptophyta > Pinopsida > Pinales > Pinaceae > Pinus > Pinus tabuliformis. The sequence goes on from CM062814.1 coordinate 148,780,824, forward strand.
AGAAACAGAAAGGAAGAATTTTTCTCATGTGTATGCTCTTTTCCGCTATGCCTTAGTGTGATCTCGGAAAATCAAAAACATTGAGGAAAATATTTAGTTTCCGGTTAAAAGATAACCTCTCTCTCTCTCTCTCTCTCTCTAACTTTTAGTTTCTTGAGTTCAAGTCTCCTTTTTGTGGGGGTAGATTTTTCATTTCCACACATTCCCGCACTTCGTCGACATCTTCATCAACTTTTCTTAAAAAAGCCATAACTTCTTCATCCGGAAGCCGTTTTCAGAGCCGTTTTTTTTTAACCAGCCTAATTTTTTCGAGATCTTTCCATTAGAACACTTAGTTTCATCATCTATAGCTTCAGTTTCTGTTAAAATGGAAAGTCCATACCAAGTTATTCTTGACAGCACCAACTACTTCCAATGGTGGTCCTACATTGTGGATTTACTTAGAAGTAAAGGTCTCTACAGAATAGCTTCAGGGCAAGAAACCAAACCGAAAGATGAAGATAAGGCAGCTAAATGGGAAAATAGGCAAGATCAAGCACGTGGGTTGATAGGGATGTCTATTTCTCCAGATCTTAGATTCCATATCGCAGAACTTGATACTCCTGAAGAAGCAATGAAACAGATCACTAAAGTTTTTGGAATTAAAAATGAACTTAAAACCCATCAACTTGAAAATGAGTTGCTTACATTTGACCCCAATAATTTTTCTTGCATTGAAGATTTTTTGTCCAAGTTCAAGACCCTTAGACTTCTCTTGGAAGGTGTTAAGGTTAAGAAAGAAGATAGTAGCCTTATCTACTCCATTCTTACTAAGTTGGGACTAGCCTATTTTGTGTTTGTTTCCACCTTCCATTCTACAAGAGAAGCCTTCATTTCTCAAGGACAAGCCTACAAGTCCCCTTCCTTTGATTCCTTTTGTGATTCTTTAATAAGAGAACAAGAAAAACTCTTACACCTTGGTCTTCTTCATCTTGGAAACTCTTCTAAGAAAGCGTTAGCCGCCCAGCAGCAACCAAATTCAAAGAATCCTAAGAAGTTGTATCCTAAAAGGAATGGTCCTAAACCAAACAAGGGTCCTAAGCAATTTCAGCTTCAAAATGAAAAATCATTTCAACAAAATGATAAGGCAAATAAAAACAAAGGGAAGAAGACTGATAGACATTGCAACTTTTGTAATTGAGATGGCCACTTAGAATCCAAATGCTTTAAGGAGATGGAAGCCTTGGAAGCAGCAATGAAGAAGCATAATATCCATTTGGAGCACTCTTCAACTTCAACTTCATCTTCAGGAATGGCACTTTCTACGTGTGGTTGTCAAGCATCTCGGTCTGGCTATGCACTAAATGTATCTTCTTCTTCTCGTTCTCATGAGTGGCTCATTGATTGTGGAGCTTCTTATCACATGGCCAAAAACAAAGCCATGTTTTCTTCTTTAAATGATTGTAACACCAAAAATATATATGTTGGTGATGATCGATCTCTTAGTGTTGTAGGGACTAGAACTATTCATATAGACAATGGTCAATTTAATGATGTATTATGTGTTCCAACCTTATCCTGCAACCTTCTATCTGTATATCAGATACTCATTCAGGTGAAGGTAAAATCGTTGAATTTTCACCTCACGATGTTGTAATTAAGGACCTAAGAGATCCTAGACAGATTTTAGCTACTGGCATTGCTGATGATTCTACAAGGTTGTATAAATTTCACAACTTTGGGTCATCAAATATTCCCTCAGTATTTGTTGCTCATAACGATGAAGTGAGCAAACTTTGTCCTGAGCGATTTGGTCACTTAAACTATCACTCCCTTCAGAATCTATGTAAAGAAAATATGGTGATAGGTCTTCCAATGGTATCTTGCAGAGATGGTGTTTGTTCTGGATGTGTACTCGGAAAACATCATCGGGATAGTTTTGAAAAATGTGCCTCTTGGCACGCCTCAGCCCCTTTACAGCTCGTGCATAGTGATTTATGTGGTCCACTTCTAGTTGTTTCATTCTCTGGCTACAAGTATTTCTTAACTTTCATTGATGATTTCTGCAGACGCACTTGGGTATACTTCTTAAAACTCAAGAGTGAAGTATTTAACATGTTCTTGGCCTTTAAGGCCTTTCTTGAAAAACAATCTGGACATCAAATTCTTAAGCTAAGATCTAATAATGGTGGAGAATATGTTAACACAAATTCATCAACTTTTGCACTGAGAATGGAATTCAAGTGCAACATACTGTTCCATATACTCCACAAAAAAATGGTGTAGCTGAAAGGAAGAATCACACCTTAAAAGAAATGGCTAATTGTATGCTTCAATCTAAAGGACTTAGTCTTAATTATTGGGCAGAAGCAATTAACTGCGCAAATTACATAATAAATCACACTCCTACTAAGGGTTTAAAGAATATCACTCCAGAAGAAGCATGGAGCTCAATTAAACCAGATGTAAGTCACTTTCGTGTTTTTGGAAGTGAAGCATGGGCCCATATTCCAGATGAGAAACATAAAGCTTTAGAACCTAAGAGTGAAAAATGTAATTTTTTTGGATATTCTGAAGATGTCAAAGGATATAGACTTATTCCACTTAAGTCCAAAAATGTTATCATTAGAAGAGATCTAAAGTTTGCTGAAAATATATCGGCCTACGAGCCTAGTTTGGCGGATGTGCCACCTCTCCCTATCTCTTCTACTTTTGAAAATATTTCTTCTTCAGATGATGAAAGTGAGGATGAAAATCCTCCCCCACCTTCTCAGGATCCTCCTTCAGCTCCTCAGCTTCCAAAATGGGTCCGTACTACTCGGGATGCAGCAGGTGATCTTTCCGGTGATCGTACAGATCAGTGACGTACACGTTCTCAGTTTGATAGAGCCTCTTCTTTACTGGCTCAAGCTTCAGTGAATTATGATCCTCACACCTTTGCAGAAGCTTCAGGCCATCCATATTGGGAAGCAGCTATGAATGAAGAATATCATTCATTATTGGCAAATGATACATGGGATCTTGTTCCTCTACCAAAGGGACGAAAACTTGTTAGATGCAAATGGGTTTACAGAACCAAGTATGGACCAGATGGGAAAGTTGATAAACATAAAGCTCGTCTTGTTACTAAGGGTTTTTCACAAGTTGAAGGCATTGACTACACTGAAACCTTCTCCCCTATTGCCAAAATGAACTCTATCTGCCTTGTTCTTTCCTTTGCTGCCTCTTTCAAATGGGAAGTACATCAGATGGATGTTAAATCTGCCTTCTTGCATGGGGACTTGCATGAAGAAATCTATATGGAACAACCTATTGGCTTTATACAAACAAACTCCAGCATTGTATGTCAGCTTAAGAAATCCATTTATGGTCTCAAGAAAGCTCCTCGAGCTTGGTATGCCAAAATGGATAACTTTCTTTTAGAAAATGGCTTTTCTAGGTGTCATTCTGACAATACTGTCTACTCCAAGAAAGTGGGCAAGTATCTTATCATTCTTGTTCTTTATGTTGATGATCTTATCCTAACTGGTAGTGATCCCAACCTTATAAACCATGTGAAGTCTAGCCTTAAAAGGAAGTTTAAAATGACAGACTTAGGACACTTACATTATTTTCTTGTCTGAAAGTCTTGCAATCCAAGGAAGGTATTTCCCTTTCCCAGTCCAAGTATGCGTGTGATATTCTACGCCATTTTCATGTGGAAGACTGTAAGCCAGCCCCTTCTCCCTTTCAGTCTAGAGTCAAATTTTCAGTCACTTGTACTTCTCCTGAAGTTGATGCTACAAATTTCTGCATTTCTTCCGAAGGTATGCTTGATTGAATTTAAAATAAAATAATAAAGATACAAGTAATAACCTATTAAGATTAAATAAACTACGTTGGTGTATATTCCAGATACACTCACTATTGGTTAAGGATCATGCTTTAATCCGTAGCTCATATATATTCCCAACCGACCCAATGTTGTATATATTCCCAAATGTATACCTCTGTGGAATGAGGTATTAAATTTTTAGAACACGACATATGTCAAATTTTTATTTCAAACAAGACTCGTATAGAACATATGGCCAAAGTTATTTCAAACAAGACTCGTATAGAACATATGGCCAAAGGAAAAAATGAATTTAGAAAAGAAAAAGAAACCAGCTTAAAAGCCAAAGGGATGGTGGGTATCCTATCCCCATAATTAAGAAGAAGAGGAAGAGCTCATGGATAACCATACAATGTAAATGCTCAAGTCCAATATGGAAATCAAGTAGAAGGGGGTGTTATGACTTATTTGAGATCCAAAACACATATTCATAAGAGTACCAAAGTAGTGAAGATCCAAGAATGAAAGCAGTAGGAACAAGAGAGACATAATGAAATGTGTATGGAGGATATCAAGAGAAACCATACTTCTCAGAGGTCTAATTTTGACAAAGAAGTCCCCTTGCAGATAGTTGCAAATAAGAAGTTAAGGAATTTTTTATTATACTTAATTTTAATTTTAATATACTTTTACGTAATTTTTTTAGTTTTTTTATTTTTCATAAGTTGTATGGATCATATAAATTAATGTTTTGAACATCTACAAAATGTAGTTTTGTTCTTTCTTTGGAAAAAACTACAATTGTTTGTTTTCCGTGGAAAAATAAATAAATAAATTAGAAATGAATCTCTTATTTCCCAAATAAAAACTTTCATATACCAATTTTATATTTATTTTAATAATAAATAAATAAATTATTATTGTTATATACAACCATTAAAATTACTTACAAAACAAAAATTAAAAATTAAAATACAAAAATTATATCATAAAGAACTATAATTTTAAATTGTCATCCTCATAAATCTTATATTACATGTATTCTCAAAACAATATTATATAAGTTGTCATCCTCATAAATCTTATATTACATCTATTCTCAAAACACTAATAGTTACATATGCCCATAGATTCACACTCAATATTGATAAGTAACCAGCTTTTTATCACTCCACCTGTAAATTATAAAGAAGAAAATTTTAAAATGTTATCCTTATAAATCTTATCTTACATATATTTCCAAAACACTCATAATTATATATGCCAATGGATCTACACTCAATATTAATAAATGACAAGATTTTTATCGCTCCACCGTATAAAGAAAAAGTATAAAGAAAAAGTCAAAATATTATAAGATATAGATTTTTTAAGATTATTAAGGATTGATTAATTTATTTTATATTTAATAAAATATAAATTTAATATATATTTTTTTTTTATATTTGATTGTAATATATATATATATATATATTACATTTATATATAATCATAAAATATTAATTTTTTATTATACGAGTGAAATTATATTTACGCTTAACAAGGTACATGTGTTTATTTCCAACATACTCAATGTATGTGGGTGGAATCACACATAATGTTAAATCTAAGGAACAATTCTTATTGTGAACATACATACTCAACATGTGAGCAAAATCACGCATAATGTTAAATCTGACTAATACATAAGGAGCATGGTCATATTCCAAACATATCTAATGTCGATCATGAGGGTGGTATTACACTTAATGTTAAAGCACATATAACCTCTATGAATGAGGTATAAGGAATCTAAAATTTAATCAGCTTTATATATATTCACAAGTCTGGCTTTTGGTTATGTAAGTGAATCAGATGTAAATTTGACTCATACATAATGAACATGGTTTTATTCTTAATATGTTTTATATATATTCACAAGTCTGGCTTTTGGTTATGTAAGTGAAATCAGATGTAAAGTTGACTCATACATAATGAACATGGTTTTATTCTTAACATGTTTAATATTGGTAGTCTGAGTGGAATTATATGTAATGTTCAATCTAACTTAAGAGCATGTTATAACATGAGTTATGTGGATTATGTGGGTAGCATCACACATCATACTAAATCTAGATTAAGAGCATGTTCTTATTTCCAACGTAACATGATCTATGTAGATCATGCGGGTGGCATCACACATCATGTTAAATCTGGCTCAAGCATAAGAAGCATGTCCTTATTTTTAGAGTGGAATTATATGTAACCTTAAATCTAACTCATACATCAAGAGCATGCCCTTATTCCCAACATAATACAACATAGGTGGATCATGTGGGTGGCATCACACATAATGTTAAATCTAGCTCAAGCATAAAAAGCATACCCTTATTCCTAAGATATGTGTGTGGAATCACATTTAATGTTAAATGGCATACACATGGATTACGACATCTAAGAATTTGAATTTTTTTTATCAAGTTGTAACTTTTCATTGTTTAAAATATACTTTCTAATTATAAATGGATTGAATACCCTTGAAATTTCTTGTTTCACGAGGATCATGCAATCTCAGCGATTCTATATACAATTGTAATGTGTTTTTATTAAATTTCTTGTTTCACGAGGATCATGCAATCTCAACAACTATATAGACAATTCCAGTGTGTTTTTATTAAATTTTGAACAATAACAACGAATATGAACTCTAATCAATAAATGATCTGAACTTTTTCTCTTTTCTATCATTTATATAAATTTGGTCAAATTATAATTTTCATTATTAAAATTATCTTTTATGATTATACTCAATGTATGTGGGTGGAATCACACATAATGTTAAATCTGACTGATACATAAGGAGCATTGTCATATTCCAAACATATCTAATGTCGATCATGAGGGTGGTATTACACCTAATGTTAAATCACATATAACCTCTATGAATGAGGTATAAGGAATCTAAAATTTAATCAGCTTTATATATATTCACAAGTCTGGCTTTTGGTTATGTAAGTGAAATCGGATGTAAATTTGACTCATACATAATGAACATGGTTTTATTCTTAACATGTTTTATATATATTTACAAGTCTGGCCTTTGGTTATGTAAGCGAAATTAGATGTAAAGTTGACTCATACATAATGAACATGGTTTTATTCTTAACATGTTTAATATTGGTAGTCCGAGTGGAATTATATGTAATGTTCAATCTAACTTAAGAGCATGTTATAACACGAGTTATCTGAGTGGAATTATATGTAATGTTCAATCTAACTTAAGAGCATGTTCTTATTTCCAACGTAACATGATCTATGTAGATCATGTGGGTGGCATCACACATCATGTTAAATCTGGCTCAAGCATAAGAAGCATGTCCTTATTTTTAGAGTGGAATCATATGTCACATTAAATCTAACTCATATATCAAGAGCATGCCATTATTCCCAACATAATACAACATAGGTGGATCATGTGGGTGGCATCACACATAATGTTAAATCTAGCTCAAGCATAAAAAGCATACCCTTATTCCTAAGATATGTGTGTGGAATCACATTTAATGTTAAATGGCATACACATGGATTACGACATCTAAGAAATTTGAATTTTTTTTATCAAGTTGTAACTTTTCATTGTTTAAAATATACTTTCTAATTATAAATGGATTGAATACCCTTGAAATTTCTTGTTTCACTAGGATCATGCAATCTCAGCAATTATATATACAATTGTAATGTGTTTTTATTAAATTTCTTGTTTCACAAGGATCATGCAATCTCAGCAACTATATATACAATTCCAGTGTGTTTTTATTAAATTTTGAACAATAACAACGAATATGAACTCTGATCAATAAATGATCTGAACTTTTTCTATCATTTATATACATTTGGTCAAATTATAATTTTCATTATTAAAATTATCTTTTATGATTATAAATGAATTCCATGCCAGAGTGGAATTATACAAACTCAACCTTTATATATACAATTATAACATTTTTTTAAAATTTTTTAATTGACTTCAAAAACATTTAGTTAAAAAAAAATTAAATAGATTAATCTAATCACACTTATATACATTTTAAAAACACTCATTATGCAACTAAATCACATCCAAAATCACTTTACACTTTACAGGTTAAAAAAAACATTTATATAATAAAATTTAATTTTTAAATCACATCCAAAAGGCCGATGTCTGAAATAAGGCCGATGTCCTCAGTACATCTGAGACGCGTGTCTCTCAAAAAACATCAGTGGAAATAAAACCTAGATGTCTACTGTGGTGGGTTGTGCTCTCTGTAGCACAAGACTGCCCGTGCCACCCGCCTCAAAAGGCGGTGCATCCTGGGTTCCACCCCCACTGTGTGGATCTGAGATGCTATGGGGACCTCCTCGATCCCCTGGTAATCTGGCACTCCCGCGAGTAAGCCCTCGAGGTTGTGCGCCACAGTCTCCACCGTATCGCCTCCTGGAGGAGCCACGGCCAGAACTCCAGTGCCTTGCCCCTCTCTCCATGCCTCCGGAGCTAGACCAAGGGGTCTCGTGGGTCCCACATCTGCATATCATAGCATTTATCAAGACATGTACATGAAAAATTTAAAAACATTACAAAAGATAAAACATTAAAAAAGGAGAGATCAAGTGTCTCACCTCCATCGTCCCAATGCTCTCCCGCGGGCAGTGGCATGTCGGGATCACCGCGGAAGTCGATACCGGCATATGGCCAGTCCTCTACGGAAATGACCTGCCGATCCAGCCACTCTCGAAAATAAACACCCCACGCCACTGGGCGGCCGCCACCTCCACGCGGCATGACATGGCCCCATCGACTGGCCCTCGTCTCCCGGGGACCTCTGGGTGGATCCATGACCATATCCTGTAGCTGTAAGGCCGGCACCCGCTCCAGCATGAGCGGAAGTAAGAGCGACCCATAACCGAACTGCTTCGACTCTCCGCGTCGACAGTTGCTCAGTTGTCTCTTCATGCTGATTGTTACTGCTGCTGCCCAGTTGAATATGGTGGGCTGTAAACACTCGAGAGCCAATAACAGATGGGTCTTCGAGGCCTCGTGATTGGCCAAGCAGCCCGCTGCCCGGGTCACCATGAAGAGTATGGTGTGAAGGACGATGTCATCCACCGTCGGAATACCCACCTTCCCACTCCGTGTTTTACGTGCCCGTGGGCACACTCGAGCCATGACCTGGTCAAGGGTCTCACCGTTGGGCCGTTGCCCCTCCAGAATGGGCATCTCGCCCCGGCGTGACAACCCAGTCAAAAAATAAATATCCGTGTAATCGAACTCGATATCACGGCCTCAGATTGTGAATTTTCCGTCAACTGGGTTCCAAGCTCTGATTAAGAGCTCGAGAAGATCAGGTTGCGCTCTTAGGCACGGAGTGAGGAAAAATTTCAGGAATCCGCATGCCCGCATTGCATTTCGGCACTCTGCATTGGCATAAGCTGCTATATCTTTGTTATCATGAGCTCTCTCTTGCCAAACAAATGCCATTGTGTCCTGCATAACCATGAAAAAATATTAGGGCCCTGACCGTTGAAGTTTGTACGTTCAAATTCTTAAAAATAAAATTTCACGGCGTCAGCGCGGCTGTTTTTAAAACAGTCGCGCTGATCATGGCGCCGCTTTGTTTTTTCCTTGGGTCAGCGCAGAAGCACATGTGTTTTCCGCGCTGATCCAAGAAGTGGTGTGTGTAAAATTAATCGATCAGCGCGGACCCTATGGGGAAATCTGCGCTGACCGAGAGTGCATCAAAGCTCAAAAAATTCGCCCAAATGGCCAAATCCCACCGTGGAAATGCTGCAAAAAAGGCTCAAAATGAAGCGCAGGGAGAGGAGAACCTACCTGGAACAAGCTGCCGGATGGATGGTGTCCGCACGGGATGGAAATCGCTCCGTCAACCTCGCAGCTCCACAACGTTCTCCACAACTCAAAATGGTAACAATGGTAAGAAATGGCTTTTACCCCCCTATTTATGGTAAAAAATTTATAATTGACTATGGTTTTTTATAAATGTGGGTTTTTGTCATGTTTTTACCATGGATTTAGTGCTAATATCGCTATATTATGCTTTTATGCATGTTTTACTATGTTTTTTAACATGTCAAACAGATTTATGCATGCAGTGTTCTTGTGCAGATTCTAGTAACCAGTGTGGTCACAACGGTTCTATGTACACTTGGTCCCAAAAAACGTCGTCTTCAAACTCTTTTCCGATGTAAAGCAAGAAAAGATGGCCGGGTTCCCTCTCGACTCGTTAAACGGAACGAGAGGTAGTCGCTTTTAAAGCTCTTTTTTCGACCGTTTAACTTAAAAAGATTGCCGGGTGTTTGTCGTTTCGCACTCGTTATTGGCTCCAAAACGACGTACTTCCGACCGCTTTTTTACTTTTTCGGGTCGAAGTCACTATTCACGTAAAGTACTCCTCGATCATACCGGTCGGGCAGTTCTTTCGAGCATTGTTTTATACCTTTTCGGGCTCGAGAGACACAACTTTATGAAAAAGGACCCCCCTGGAGTTTTCTTTTCCGCTGTCTTTTCAGACTCCCTAAACAGGAAAAGACCCCGAGTTCTTCCTTTGTCAGGCTCGTTAAAACTTAATGACATCGGACATCGTCAAAATGACGCCTTCCAAGCATATGCTATCCCCGTCAAGCTTGTCACCCAAAAATAATCGGGGTACCTGCCAGAAATGGTGGGGAAAATGAAACTGTAATAATGGTCATGTCGGTAGTATGTCGCTCTTGAACATGGCACTCGTCTGCATTCGTGTCTGGGTGGGGATTTCTCATCTTGTTTTACACTAGCCTCTGTGGGTTTGGGTTATCCTATTTGACCTCTCATCTGCTCATTGCCTTGTCACCATGACCTCTGCTCATTTGACGTGAGATACTGCCAAATCCGCTGTCGTGTCGCCGATATGTTCAAGAGAAGTTGGCCTCTGCGAGCTTACCACCTCCCTCTGATGTCTCACAAAAAACATTTTATCCTTCTCCATCTCGTGTCGATGATGTGGGAAACATTATGGCCCACCTTCGATCAAGGTTACTTCCTGTCGACTTCAGCTCATTATCCAGGAAAGTGACCTAGAGACTCTTTTCAGGTGCCTTAGAGCCTGCATGCCTCAATGGCAGGTTCTTCGTGTTCGACGTGAGGTTTTCATCATTGGCCTCCGATCGGATGATTCTGCGGGTGTTCAACACCAGCTCATTGATTCACACGCCGCGGATTGTACCTATAAGTACCTTGAGGACCATTGTCATTATTGGTGGTACCTCTCGCGTCTGTTAACAGTTTTCATCATTGACTGGTAATCAGACGATGTTCATGCATGTTCGACTTCAGCTCATGTATTCACATGCTTGGACTTGTACTTTGTTCGGGTTGGGATGGAGCGCAAGACCCTGGTTCTTGTTTGTTGCGAACCAGGCTGCGATTTTGTGGATTGTTATTACATGACTCATTGATGGATGGCTGCGCCCATACCTGAGTCTTTGGGATGGCTGCGACCATACCTTCTTATCATCATGGTCTCTTCAGCTGGGTGGCTGCGTCCATACCACAGACCTTCTTTGTATGTCTTTTGGATGGCTACGCCCATGCCTAGACTACATGTAATCGAGATATCAGTCGTACATGTGTGCCGGTTCTTCCCAGTGGTGTTCTAGTTCAGCACGTTTTGTAAAGCATTTCACCCCTCCCACTCTCTCGGGCTTCATGCTTTAGGGGGCATCTGTTACGTAGTAATTTGTCACTGTCTCCCTGTCAGTATCCCTACTGTATCATGAATTCAAAATAACCATGCTCATGCTCTCTAAACTGGCCAAATGACCCACTTTGCCAAAGTTTATTTCATCAGTGCGACTGTTATTAAAATAACCGCGCTGACTGGCGGCTGATAGTGTAACTGATGCGCTGCAAGCGCGGAAGCACACGGGTTTTCCGCGCTGGTCGAATTTCATGAGCCAGCGCATCCTGTGATTGTATTAAGTCGCGCTGACACAGCCTGCTCCGTTATTAAGATGCGACGTCAGCGCTCCAGTCCAGTTATGCACCCGCGCTGATCCTGTTTGGGCGAGTTTGTTCTAACAGCCAGCCTTCCAGATGACTCCAGACCTGGTTGTTGGCCTTGTGAATGTCGCCCTACCTTCTATGGCATGTCTGTTCGTCATTTGAGCCACCTTCCTTGGAGATAATCTCATCTTCCCACCATTCATGGAGGCTCCTTCTCCTATTTAAACCTCTACCATTGCCATGAGCAGCTAGTTTGGATAGTGTGGAATTCATAGTGCTCAGAGTGCTGCTGCTAGTAGGTAGTTGGTGTGACAAGTGTGGATTTGTTAGATGAAGCTTAAGGAAGGTTGTGAGTATTGCTTGTGTGAGAGAGAGCTTTTGTTTTGGGAGATCTACCTCCAAGGGTGAATGCTTAAGAGACTTGTTGGCTGGACCCTCTAGAGAAGGACTCAGCATCAGAACTTTGGTTGTACCTTTCTCTGTTGTTGATTAATAATAGATGACTACTGTTATGGTTCCATTCTCATTTGTCTTTGTAATGGTTAATGTGAATTACATATTTTCTGACTAATGTATAATTGCATTTATTAGATTTCACGCTTGTGTTTGTGTTTCTCTTCGTGTGTGCAGGTATCTATCTACGGGGATCGTGGAAGATCGTGACCGATCAAAGCGAAGGAGCGAGAACGACATCTCTTCATCAAAAAATAGCGTTGGAATCCAAGTAGGTGTTCATTGCCTATTTTTTACTTGCAATTAGGAACTTGCACAGTAGCATTGATTGAATGTTGCTAGACCCATTCTGGGCTAGTAGGGATCGCCTCTATCCGTAGAGAGGATTTACCTCTCCAACAGGAAGGATCCCTAAAGGTTCACTAATGGTTCTATTAAAAGCTAACAGATTATGTGTAATAGGCACAAGCTGAGGGGAACCCGAAGATTTCCAAGTAGTTGAGGATAAAACACTGATAGAAGCACCTTCATCTACATTTGTGTGATGCACATTCTTACCATAAGCCTTCAAAATAATTCGTAAAGGGGTGGAAGAAGGAAGACAAGGTTCTTTCAGTCTACTCCAATCAAAAGAAATAGCCTCATTACTTGGATGGGGTTCAAAAGAAACAAATGAAATGCCCCCAAGTGTAGAAGAATCTAAGGTAACATGAAGAACCTCAATGGTATGAATTTCAATCTCTTAAGGGAGATTGGGATCAATTAAAAATGGAATCGATACGACCAATTGATCAAAAAATGGTCCATCAACCTAAGTGATACATGTTTGACTCTCTAATGGAAGAGTGGGATTGACTGTACTTGGATTTAGATCAATCACTTCGTCAACTTGCGGTAGATGGGGAGAAAGTTTACGGTAATTAGTTGGAAATTGTTACTGTGAAACAGTAAGTTTTTCCAACAATTTGAAGGCTTCATCCATGTTAGGGCAAAGATGACTATGATGAGTCCCTTTGCATAACCTACAAGGAAACCTGACCTTAATATTTTTCCCTGGAATCTGAGAATCACTAGTTGATAGATCAATAGTAAGTTGATAAGAATTATTTGACCATACTTCCAAGACCTTAGGAATACCAAGACAATTGATAAGGAAGTGGTCACCCTCACAATGTTTGCAAGGGTATTTTGGATTACGATGCACTGTGGAGGCTTCCTCAACATTACCAATACTTACATCCATGGTTGGTTGGTTGACTTCTTCCTTATCTTGTTTCTTCTTCATCTTCCCTTTCTTCTTCTTCTTAGTCACCTGGTTACTAGCATCAAGGCTTTTACCAAGCGAAGAATAAAGGGAGGAGGAAATGTTGGGTGAAGAAGGTAAAGGGCCAGCAGTAAGTTGGTGATGTTGAGATGGTGAACTCAGTTGAGGTGAAAAAATCAGTTGAGATGGTATAATTGGAGTATTTGGAATTAAATAAGTTGAGAACAACCATACAGGTAAACCTATCATGAATTTGGGAAGTGTGCTACGAAGAAATTAATTTACATAGATGGAGAAGAGGAGCAAGAAAAGGAACAAGCAACATCAAAAGAAGAGGATATACACCAAGAACCAATCCCAGAGAAACACAAAATTAATCTGACCATATCTTGTAATGCATTGACAGGAATTACCACTCCTCAAACTCTCAAGATAGAAGGGCATATCAAGAAGAAAAAGGTAATAGTGTTGATTGATTCGGGTAGTACCCATAATTTTATTCATTGTAAGATAGCCAAGGAATTGAATTGGTTCCTATATCTAGCACCAGAGTGTCAAGTAATCGTTGCAAATGGAGGAACCATAAATTTCTTTGGAAAGTGCCATAATATCAAGCTATCCATGGGAGAATATGTCTTGAATAGTCCAATGCTTTCCATTCCAATGGGTGGTGCATATGTTGTACTAGGAATCCAATGGCTACAATCTTTGAGTACGATAGCTTTTAATTTTCAAGAACGTTTCTTGAATTTTTTTTGGGAAAGAAAGGAAGTTGAATTAAGGGGTATCGCAGGGAATTTAGGAAAGATAATTAGCTCTAACAACATGAAAAAGCTTTTAAATAAAGAACAACGAGGCGTAATTTCACAATTGTGTTCACTAGAGGTTACCATATCAAAACCATCTATTTGTCCAGATCTCCAAAATGTTTTGGACAATCATTCCAAGGTATTTGAGACTCCCAAAGGCCTCCCACCTATTCATGATCATGATCATGTTATTCATTTGATTCCAGGAAGTTTTCCCCCAAACATGAGGCCTTACAAATATCCATATGCCCAAAAGAGTGAAATTGAACATATGGTTGTATAAATGCTAGAGGTTGGTATAATTCAACCTAGTCAAAGTTCTTTCTATGCTCAAGTGGTATTGGTACACACGAAGGATGGATCATGGCACATGTGTCCGGATTATAGGGAGCTCAACAAGCTTACTATTAAAGATAAATTTCCCATTCCTATCATTAGTGAATTATTGGATGAACTAAATGGAGCAATTTACTTCACCAAGATGGATATTCATTCAGGATATCATCAAATCAGAATGAAGATTGAAGACATTCCAAAAACAACATTTAGAACTCATCAGGGTCATTATGAATTTTTGGTCATGACTTTTGGCCTTACTAGTGCACCTTCTACATTTCAAGGTTTGATGAATTCCATTTTCAAACCCTTCCTTAGAAAATTTGTGTTAGTATTTTTTGATGATATACTAATCTACAACAATTCTTGGAAGGATCATGTTCAACATGCTAAAAGGGTGCTCAAACTATTGGAGGAGAAAAAATTATATGCAAAAAGATCCAAATGTTCCTTTGGAGTACAAGAGGTGGAATATTTGGGTACTTAGTTAGCTCATAGCTCATCTTATCATCCTCAATCTAATGGGAAAACTGAGATAGTGAACAAATGTTTGGAAGGATATCTTTGTTGCTTTGTATCTAATAAACCGACACAATGGGTCAAGTGGTTGCCTCTGGCTGAATGGTGGTATAACACTTCCTTCCATACTCCAGCAAAAATGACCCCATTTATGGCACTTTATGGATATCATCCACCATCCATCACATCATATTTAAAAAAAAATTCTAAGGTTGAAGCAGTGGAAGATCACCTCGAGCATCAACAACAAGTTCTCAAACTCTTAAATGATAACCTCACTTTGACGCAGAAAAGAATGAAAAAACAAGAAGATCAACATCGCAGTGAAAGAAGTTTTGATGTAGGTTACTGGGTATTTCTATGACTACAACCATACAAACAAATGTCCCTTGAGTAAGCTAAGAAGGATAACAAATTATCACCAAAGTATTATGGTCTGTACAAGGTGTTACAAAAGATTGGTACTATGACATACAAATTGGAGCTTCCTGCATCTCCCCGGGTGCACCCAATTTTCTATGTTTCATGCTTAAAGAAGGTTATAGGTGAGAAGATCCCAGTTCAAACAATATTGCTAGAACTTGATGAGGAAGGAAAAATCATATTGGAACCGGAAGCAGTCACAAAAACAAGAAATCGACAGCTACAAAATTGATCAATTTTAGAGTATCTCATCAAGTGGAAGAACTTACCAGCTGAAGATTCCACATGGGAGGATGAGAATTTTATACAGAAGCATCTAGAACTACTCAAGCATTGAGGACAACACTTTTTGAAGGAGAGGGGAATGTTAGGTCCCTATACTACTAGTTTAACCCCTTATTGTTATTAGTGCAACCCCCTTATTGTATTATTGTGCCCATATGGTCCCCATGTTGTTATTATTATGCCCCATAGAAGCCCACTATTGTTATTGTTGTTCCCCTACAATATTATTGTTATGTAGATTATGATTGTATCGGGACCCCTTAGACTCCTATATATAGAAATGAGGTCTTGTCATTTGTTCCATCCAAGAATTGTTCATTTATGTAATGTAAAAGAGGTTGCCCCCTCGAAGAGGCTAATTTTGAAGTCGTTGATCTATCTTTTCTATCTTTTGGTGTGCTGGTTTCATAACAGTAACAAAGAAGTGAATTTATTTATAAACTAATCCTTGGACTGTTGTCCCAATTTCAAATCATGAAACCCCTTTTCCTTTTCATCAAAAAAACTTTCGGTTATATATTTGTTCTTAAAGTAGTTTTGGAAGGTGTCTCAAGTCACCTCCTTCTCATCGATGCTATGCACTATTTTTGTTTCTTCCCACCAAAGTGTGCCTTTGCCTTACAATTGATAGACTACTAGACGAGCTTTTAAATTACCATTAAATTTGTATATCTATAAATACCATGTTTTCGTGGCCTCTTCTGCTTCTTCACCAAACAATGGAGGCTTAATTTTTTGAATTCCCCTTGTAACTCAATTTTTGGTCTCTTGGCTCCCCTAGCGCCCGATGTATTACCAGACCCTTCTACCTCCATTCGAGTTCCCTCAACTTCTGGGTGATCTTCCTTTTGTCGCCCCGTTTCTTCCCGATTTTCATTTTCAGGACTAGGATCTAGGTTCCTCAGATTTTTTCTATTTGAGAGACTTTTCAGGATCCTCTCTTGCTCCAACCTCAGGCTCTCATTATCAGCTCTTAAATTTTTCATCTCTGCCTGCAACTGCTGAACGATCTCCAGTAGCATAGCATTCACATTTGTAGTGCCTTCTCTTAACTGGACCCACATCTTTGAGTTAAATCCAACTCCTACTAATGATCCTCTCCTCATATCGCTTCAGCTAATTTTCCATGTGTAACATTAACACTTGGTTATTTACAATCCCTCTTATTTCCCTAAAGGCCACAGTGAGGTAACCTATGGCTCTAATACCACCTATAACAACCAAAATTGTACAACAAAAAAATAAAAAATAATACCCAACAGCGTTTTGGTTTAATATAGTTTCTTGGTTGCATGTATATAATTATAATTCCACCGCACATGAAATTTGATTTGATATCCATATAAGGATTTAACATCGATTAACTATGCCATTTATGTTTGTAAATAGTGATGTTATGAGAAATGAATTATACACTTATGGAAATTAAGGATCATTGAATGCGTTTAATAACCACGATGCTTTGAATGGTTCCCGAGACCATCCCTGTACCCTCCCAGGTGTACCCCAACATAAATTCCACAAGGAGGCCCTTTTGTCGTTGATCTCATGCCTTTTGATCTGACGACTCATGTGATTTGGGATGGATTTAGGGTAACGGTCTCTGGGTTCACTACTGTGCTCAGTGATTTGTTGCCTTTCTCACCGGCGAGGGAGGCTCTACCAACCATTTTAACCCTTGCTTCTTGTAGCATGGAAACCCATCCAATATTGTCACAAGAGATGTCTAGTTCTGAAATTCCGTAATTCTTAGGTTCCTCTTGTAGTTTAATAAGTTTTCTCGAGACTTACCTTGGATTTATTTAGTAGAATTCGATCATTTTCCAGCTCTCAAGCTTCGGTTGGCCTCTGATTCATCTAACGGCGGTAAACCCATTTGAGGACTACTGGTCCCCTTCTTACTGTTCCCTCTTCCCGCAGTTTTGGACAGATACTGGTCTCAGAGTTTCGGTTGTGACCATGGCATGTCGAATATCTGGTTGGCTATTGCTTGTAATACATAGTCTCTCATTTTAATGGTCCTTCTAGTTTGGTATGGTTACCATTCAACTTGACAGGGTCAAGCCATTTAAATGAATTTATGATTTATGTTTGCCACTGTCCAGTTGATGTCTATGGAAGGTCGTAAAATTGTTGTAACCCATTACTTTCTTCGTTTTGTTGGTCCTTTGTTTCTACCGCATCTTTCACAAATTCCTTTAAGAGAAATAGTTTATTATTACAGCAGGGTTTCTTGTTAATTTACTTCCACCTTCTGTTTGAGAATTTAATTTGTAAAATCCGCTGAAGTTGGTATCTGGTTAGTTATTGTATGCTCTCGTTACATAATAAATTGTCCGGCATTTACACACTATATTTACCTGTATACACATAGATTATGGTCTTGTACAATCATATTAATGCACCCCTTCCAGGGTTTAATGCTCAGGAAAACAATGCATTAGGTCCATGCCATATTCATTGACAGAGAATTTCCACAATAAAATTTTCTTATTAACCAGAATTGTCATATGTTATGTAAAATTACTAGTTGTTATTTTAATATTACACTTTATGGTTTACATAAGTGAAGGAATTTTGTTTTCTTTGATAGTTCATCAATTACTATAGGTCTTGTCTCCATCCTGGGACTATCGGTGAGGTTGCTGGAACCAGCTTGGCCTTAGGACTAATCCAAGTAACATACAGGCTCAATGATTTCGTTATACATAGAAAGAAAATATAGAATAAATTATCAGTTCCATGCCCTTCATTAGATTTTCACAACTCGACTATGTCCCAGGCTATCTAAGGCCTCATTGTCTACAGCATTAACATTAAATATTGAAACATTAGACTTCTAAAGATTAAGAGTTAGGGCCTTTCATACAGGGTTACATTACCTCCTTCTTGTTACCATTTGCTCATCCTAAACCACATCTCATTATTCGAAGGTTTTACTCCTCGCTTCTTTCAATAGTGGAGATATACTAAAGGCTTGAACCAATATTCTTTGAATTTTCCACTCTAATGAGACCCAAAAAAGTGTTGGGTTTGTGTTGGAAGTGATCTCTCTATCACAGTTATAACTTTCTAATATGTTCCTCTTACTAATATCCCTCCTAATTTGGCAGAAAGTTTCCAATCATTGTTTTTCTTCGCTATGAACTGTGCATATCTCAAAAATAGTTGCATCTCAACCATAGTAATACTCTTAGGTTCTTTTCTGCAACATCTCCCATTATTTGTGATAAACGTTAAATTAATAGAATTTACATTAAGCAACAGAAATTACTTTGAACAATAGAATTCTTTAAGCAATTAAGCAAGAGTGATAGTTATCACTGCAAAATTTAATTCCTGTAAAGACTATTCATTAAATAATAGAAGCATATAGTCACAAAATACTTTGGACACTAAAGTGGTATACTTATATTTGAATTCTTCAATTGGTTATGAAAGTGTAATCAGGATGACACCACGCCTCCCTTCAAATGGAACTAGCAATTACGTCCAGGTTCCCCCCTAACATTCACTTTCCACTAGAGTTGGATATTAACCTCTACAGGTTAAGTTCTCAAACCTCAGGATCCCCCAGTCGAGCTTGAAACACTTAGATTTTCATCTAACTATAGATTTTCCACTGGCCCAGAACCATCTCAAGACAACACTCCGAAAACATTCACAATCCTTATCTTTCTTTACTTAGGTGGTTCTGCCTCCTTTTGGTGGCTAACTAGTTCTCGTCGCTCACGAGATATTTTTTCTCCAGGCCCAGAATGAAAGGAATAATTTCCCCCAACTGTCTTTTGGAAGTTTTAATTAGTTAATGAGTCTTCATCCTTATTCCACTTCTTAACATATTTTTAGCATTAACACATAATACAATTCGTTTTTTTTTTTTTCATGAATTGTTTTTATCCTTTTACTCGTACCTAATAGTAATAATAGTATTAACAGTTATTCTAAAATTTTCTTCAGCATCTGAGGGTGTTACACCCTCTAGTCTGTCCAAAGGGAAGGAAAAGGTGGAAGAGGAAACATTTGAGGTTTTCTTAAAAAAAATTAAGGGAAAAACGACCATTTTCTAGATTAGGGTTCATATCTAGTGGGAAACTTAAAATAAAACATTCAGAAAAGCCTTGGTATAGTTTCACCTTCTCAATGTTTTTATTCAAGGTAAAATTGCTACAAGATTCTATCAAAATGAAGGAATATGATATTATGTAGGATTCCATCATTATTTTAAATCTGAGGTTGTGAGGTGGAGCTCAAAGTTCCATAAACCCAAGTGGATCAGTCTCTTTCAAGGATACAATGTAAGGGAAGGCACATAGCCCATCCAATTAGATCCAAAACAACCTAAGACCCTATATCATATATCGAATGGAACAAACACATGTCATGGTAGTTAACCTACAAGAGGTAAATTCCATTTATTTTGTTTTTCAATCTACAGTCGTTATATGCAGATTCAATGGTTTCTAACCAAAATATGATGCATTACACAAATGGGTTTTCTCCACTTGGATCCCTAACTATGCTTTATATTTATGCTCCAAAAATTTGATACACAAAAAGATTTGGAAGTCATCGTAAATGAGGGACCATAGTTTTGGGGTAGAGAAGTGCTCTTCATTACCCCATGGTTCCCATATTTTGATGCTACTAATATGGTAATATCAATAATGTCGGTATTGGTGAGACTACCCAATATCCCTCTTCCTTTTTGGCACCATAAGGTCCTAAAGGATATTGGAAATATTTTGGAAAATTCAAAACAATGGACCTTGAAAGAAGAGAGAAATGCATTTTTACCTTTGCTAGAATTTGTGTAGAGTTATATCTGAGCAAATACTTACATAATCATATCCCACTAAAGCATAAAAACTTTTGGTGGACTAAGGTATTAGATTTTTAGAACACAACATTTAGATGTCGAATTTACTTTCAAATAAGACACCTACAAAATACATGCCCACAGGAAAGAATGAATTCAAAAAATAAAAAAAAGGCCATTTGAAAATCCAAAGGGATGGCAAGTATCCTATTGACATATTTAAGAAGAAGAAGAGGAAGAGCCCATGGAGAACCATAGAAATTTGAA
Organism: Pinus tabuliformis; assembly: GCA_031772625.1. Lineage (NCBI taxonomy): Eukaryota > Viridiplantae > Streptophyta > Pinopsida > Pinales > Pinaceae > Pinus > Pinus tabuliformis. Next base: position 148,801,809 of record CM062814.1, read on the forward strand.
TGCTCAAGTCCAATAAGGAAACCATGTAGAAGGGGGTGTTGTGACTCATCAGAGATCCAAAATACGCATTCACAAGAGAACCAAACTAGTGATGACCCAAGAATCAGAGCAGTAAGAACAAGAAACACATAATGAAAAGGGTGTGAAGGTTATCAAGAGAAACCATAACTTTGAGCGGTCAGACTCTGTTAAAGAAGTCCCCTTGCAGATAGTTACGAATGAATTGGCAGTGGTATTGTTTGATCTCAACCCCGGGGTGTTAGAAATTAATTAACGGAGCAATGAAACACATAAAATATTGTGGAAACAAAATAATAAATACATAAAACAAGAGAGACAGAGATATACGTGGTTCACCTAATTTGGGCTACATCCACCGAGAAACAATCAGTCCTTCCTTTTACATTATCCAACAAAATGAAGAGATACAACCTACAACATATATGTTGTAATTTATTCTTCGCTCTAACACAGTCTCCTCTCTCTTTCTCGCTCAGAATAATAATACACGTTCGCAATATGAATCCCTCATATAAACTAAGGGTTGCCTTCTAGGGAAAAAAACCCTAAATTAAGATAACTTTTATCATCAAATCATCTGCCTAATGCATGACCTAGATTGGCTACAAAATTACAATATTTTACAAGGTAATTTTTCATCTATTTTTAGCTTCGGGGGCTCACTAGCCCCCGGACCCCTAGTAAGGGGGGACAACCCCCTAGACCCCTACGGGGGGGAAAAGTTCCCCCCACACCCCTTGGGGGGGACAAGTCCTCCCCGCATGGAGGGGTGTATAGTCTTCCTCGCGTATACACCCAACTGAAACAAGACCTATGAATCAGGAAGATAATCAGGCTACACACTCGACACGAGGGTTGGCAAGAGCTCTAGGAAAAAGAAAGGACAAAAGGAGCAGTTAGGGGATTTTTATCATACCCACCTTTAATATATTTTAATGTAATTTTCCTTAGGTTTTTTTTATTTCTTGTAAGTTGCATGGATTATATGACCAAATGCTTTCAACATCTACAAAATGTGAATTTATTACTTGTTTCAAATTGAATAAAAATAATTTTTTTTAGTGCAAAAATAAATAAATAAATTAGTATCCAAATCATTACTTATAAATGAATCTCTTATTTAGAAAATAAAAAAATTGATATACGAATTTTATGTTTAATTTAACCACATAAAAATAAGTTATTGTTATATACAATCATTAAAATTACTTACAAAACAACAATTAGAAATTAAAATATAAAAATTATATCATAAAGAAATTTCACTATATAATTAACCTTTTCCCATTAAAAAAATCTTAAATTATTATTCTCATGAATCTTATATTACATGTATTTCCAAGACACCAATTGTTAGATATGTGAATGGATTCACAATAAATACTAATAAATGGCATGTTTTTTATCAATCCACTTGTAAATTATAAAGAAGAAAATTTTAAGATGTTATCCTTATAAATCTTATTTTACATATATTCCCAAAACACTCCATTTATAAAATATAAAATCAAAATCAAAATATTATAAAATTTACTTAATTTTTTTTTTATAAATTATTATCAATTGAATAATTTATTTTATTTTTAATAAAAAACACATTTAATATTTTCATATTATAAATTATATATATATATATAATTTTTCAATATTTTTTATTATTTAAAATATATAATAAAAGAATTACATTTATATATAATCATGAAATATTAGCTTTGGATTTTATAAATAAAATTCTATCTATGATTAACTCATACAATGTACATGTGCGTATTCCCAACGTACTCAATGTGTAAGGTTGGAATCACACATATTGTTACAAGTGCTTATTCCCAACGTACTCAATGTTAGCGATACGGTGGAATCACAATGTCAAATCTCATGAGTCAATATACTCAACAATATGGGGAAGTTCACATATAAGTATTAAATCTGAGTCATATATAAGGAGCATTGTCATATTCCTAACATATCGAATATCAATGTGGGTGGAACTACATTCACTGATAAATCACATATAACGTCAATGTGGTTGGAATTACACTTAATGTTAAATCAGTCTATGAATGAGGTATAAGGAATCCAAAATTTATTTATTATAAGATTTGGACTTTTAGATATATTCACAAATCTTTAGCTTTTGGTTATTTCAAAAGTGAAATCACATCTAATATCAATGTAGTTGGAATTATATCTAATGTTAAATCAGTCTATGAATGAGATATAAGGAATCTAAAATTTATTCGTTATAAGATTTGGACTTTTAGATATATTTACAAGTCTTTAGCTTATGTAAGAAGTGAAATCACATCTAAAGTTGACTCATACATAATGAAGATGGTTTTATTCCTAACATATTTAATGACAATTTTGTAAGTAGAATCATATGTAATGTTAAATCTAATTTATACATCAAGAGCATAACCTTATTTCTAATATAACTTATGTGGATCATGTGGGTGGCATTACACATCATGTTAAATCTGACTCATGTATAAGAAGCATGTTCTTATTCCCAAAATATGTGAGTGGAATCACATATAATGTTAAATGTATATATTTGGATGAATGACATATAAGAAATTTGAATCTTTTGGTCAAGTTGTAATTTTTCATTATTAAAATTGTATTTTCTAATTATAAATGGATTCAATGTGGAAATTTTCCATGGGATAATGTAATCTCAGCTATTATATATACAATTCCAGCATTTTTTTATTGAATTTTAAACAATAACAACAAATATAAACTTTAATCATTAAATGATTTGAGCTTTTTCTATTAGTTATATAAGTTTTAGTCAAATTATAAATTTATTAAAATTATCTTTTATGATTATAAATAAATTACATGCCACTGCATATACAATTATAGCATATTTTCGAAATTTTATTCTTAATATGTTTTATATATATTCACAAGTCTTGCTTTTGGTTATGTAAGTGAAATCAGATGTAAAGTTGACTCATACATAATGAACATGGTTTTATTCTTAACATGTTTAATATTGGTAGTCTGAGTGGAATTATATGTAATGTTCAATCTAACTTAAGAGCATGTTATAACATGAGTTATGTGGATTATGTGGGTAGCATCACACATCATACTAAATCTAGATTAAGAGCATGTTCTTATTTCCAACGTAACATGATCTATGTAGATCATGTGGGTGGCATCACACATCATGTTAAATCTGGTTCAAGCATAAGAAGCATGTCCTTATTTTTAGAGTGGAATTATATGTAACCTTAAATCTAACTCATACATCAAGAGCATGCCCTTATTCCCAACATAATACAACATAGGTGGATCATGTGGGTGGCATCACACATAATGTTAAATCTAGCTCAAGCATAAAAAGCATACCCTTATTCCTAAGATATGTGTGTGGAATCACATTTAATGTTAAATGGCATACACATGGATTACGACATCTAAGAAATTTGAATTTTTTTTATCAAGTTGTAACTTTTCATTGTTTAAAATATACTTTCTAATTATAAATGGAGTGAATACCCTTGAAATTTCTTGTTTCACGAGGATCATGCAATCTCAACAATTCTATATACAATTGTAATGTGTTTTTATTAAATTTCTTGTTTCACGAGGATCATGCAATCTCAGCAACGATATATACAATTCCAGTGTGTTTTTTATTAAATTTTGAACAATAACAACGAATATGAACTATAATCAATAAATGATCTGAACTTTTTCTATCTTTTCTATCATTTATATAAATTTGGTCAAATTATAATTTTCATTATTAAAATTATCTTTTATGATTATAAATGAATTCCATGCCAGAGTGGAATTATACAAACTCAACCTTTATATATACAATTATAACATTTTTTCTAAATTTTTTAATTGACTTAAAAACATTTAGTTAAAAAAAAAATTAAATAGATTAATCTAATCACACTTATATATATTTTAAAAACACTCATTATGCAACTAAATCACATCCAAAATCACTTTACACTTTACATGTAAAAAAAACATTTTTATAATAAAATTTAATTTTTACATGCAAAATAATAATATTACAAATGCAAATTATAATAATAATACACATGCAAATTAAATTTTAATTTAATAAAAATAATAATAATACAAATGCAAATTATAACCTATTAAGATTAAATAAATTAAATAAACGACGTTGGTGTATATTCCAGATACACTCACTATTGGTTATGTTAGTGGAATCATAACCAGGGTTGATTGACACTGAAGATCATGCTTTAAACCGTATCTGAGATGTACTATTCCCAACTAACCCAATGTTGCTGTATTCCCAAATGTTGGCCAAGTGGGTGCAATAACAGCTCATGTTAAATCACACAGACAAGGGCGCTGAATGACATAAAAATATCGGTGTTTTTAGCATACGTTCACAGCGTATAAGAGGGGGCAGGAACATGACAAGTGCAACGCCGCGGAAAATTGTTTCCAGAGTTTATGTACCGCGACGCTCCCTTTCTGGATGAATTACCTCGATCCTGATTGGATCCAGATAGTTTTAACTTTGACGTGCAAAAGTTTCGCCTGCACTTGGAGGGTTGGCCGTAGCCTTAGGCTGCAGTCTTTGAACTGTGCAAAAATGGACTCGGGAAACAAACCGTTGTTGTACCGAGCGTCCTGGTTTGTGTTTGCGGTGATGGTGATTTTGGCAATGGCGCCTGTCTCTTCGGCGATAGTCCAAAGCCATAAATGGACGCTCAGTTACCAAAATTGGTCTCCTGATTGTGTGCAAACGACGACTATCTCCATTAATGGGCAGTATCCGGGTCCAACAATCAGAGCTCGGGAAGGAGACACCGTTGTAGTTGAATTAAACAACCAGATGCCCACTGAAAATGTTGTTATTCACTGGCATGGAATTCGCCAGGTACGTTCTGTCTCTACCAAAGGAATTCGACAACTAATTCTTATGTTGGTGAATTGATTGTCGTTACCCCTATATGCTCTTATCATATAATACAGTACTGATCAATATGTTGTGGTTCAGAAAGGAACTCCGTGGAGCGATGGAACTCCCATGTCCCAATGTGTGATCCAACCGGGCGACACTTTCATCTACAGATTTGTTGTGGACAATGTATGTTTATCATGTTTTTACTTTTCTACAGTTACGTCTTTGGGATTCTGTAATTAGAAGACTATGTCCTAATGTTATCATTCATATATATATACATGCAGCCTGGGACATACTTCTATCATGGCCATTACGGTCTGCAGCGATCGGCTGGTTTATATGGGTCGTTGATAGTCGATTCCGCAAAACCAGAGCCCTTCGTCTATGATGGGGAACTGAGCATCATCCTCAATGACTGGTGGCACACTAGCACTTACGAACAAGCAGTGGGCCTCTCATCCAATCCCTTCGTCTGGGTTGGAGATCCTCAGGTATTATTCTGCCATGGAACTACTTTTCTATGATCGAAACTTGGAAGTTCAATTAATAGAAGTGAATTTTCTGGGTTGAATACATTGCAGTCCCTATTGATAGAGGGCAGAGGAAAATACGACTGCTCGTTAGACAGCACAAAAGCCTGCAACGCTACAAGCCCCCAATGCTCAACCCACATTTTACCAGTAAAACCTGGCAAGACATACCGCCTACGCATCGCCAGCGTAGCCTCGTTATGCGCTCTCAATTTTCTGATTCAGGTGAAATAACACATTCATTGATTCGATAATCTTTCATCTTTAATTAGAAGTTAAAATGTGAACTAATTATTTGTTCTATGATTTTCAGGGACACAACATGACCGTTGTGGAGGCGGACGGGCACTACGTAGAACCGGTGTCGGTGCGGAATCTGGACGTGTATTCGGGAGAATCGTATTCAGTTTTGGTAAGGACAGATCAGGATCCCTCGAAGAACTATTGGGCAGCTGTGAATGTGAGAGGGCGGCAAGCCAAGACGCCGACTGGCCTGGCCATCCTCAACTATCTCCCCAATCCCTCCACTAATCGGCCCACCACGCCGCCCCCTCCAAGCCCTCTCTGGAACGACTTTACCTATAGTAAGACCTTAGCCAAGAAGTTCCTGGCCCTCCGCGGACACGAAAAGCCTCCTCCTATGAAATCTACCAGACAGATGATCTTACTCAACACCCAGAACAAGATCAATGGATTTGTAAAATGGGCAGTCAACAACATCTCTCTGGTTACTCCTCCCACTCCATACCTGGCCGCCATGAAATACAAAATCCAAGGCGCCTATGACCCCACGCCCCTTCCGGACACCTACCACCCTCGAGACTACAACATCTATGTTCCTCCCCCCAACCCTAATACCACTGAAGGGAATGGCGTGTACGTATTTGAGCTGAATTCTGTAGTAGATGTGATTCTTCAGAATGCAAACACACTGACTGTAAATATCTCGGAGATCCATCCATGGCACCTGCACGGTCACGATTTTTGGGTTCTTGGTTACGGTGATGGCGTGTTCGATCCCCTAGAAGATCCCAAGAAATACAACTTGGTCAATCCTCCTCTTCGTAACACGGTGGCTCTGTTTCCGTATGGATGGACAGCTCTGCGGTTCAGGGCAGACAATCCCGGAGTGTGGGTTTTCCATTGCCATTTGGAAGCCCATTTCTTCATGGGAATGGGGGTGATGTTTGCAGAAGGTATTGAGAAACTAGGAAGGTTGCCTCGTTCCGCCACGGGATGTGGCCTCACACTCAATAAGATGATGCGTCACTGATACATATTGGATTCAATAAGATGATGCGTCACTGATACATATTGGATACATTTTTGAAAGCATAATTAAAATTTGATTTTTTTTCGTGCCATGGCATAATGGCACTGAAAGGTAATAACACGAAACTGCATATGTAAAAAAAAATTGTTGCAGTTTTGCATAATCCCATTTGTGCCATCTCTGAAGTTCTCTTGGTTGAATTGGATGTTGCAATCTTCTTTATAATATCAAATTCGAACAACATGAGTCATTATGGCGACCTAAATTCACTCTGATGCACTTTTAGCGTCTAAATCAATTTTCTAGTTACTATACAGATGTAACATCAATTATTCTCAAAGGTTCTTTAGTGATTATGGCGACCTAAATTCACTTTGATGCATTTCAGCGTCTAAATCAATTTTCTAGTTACTTTACATATGTAACATTGGCTTCGCTTTATATTCCAAATTTCCGGTCAATCTATCATATCACTAGTGGAAAGAAGCATTAAAATATTAAATATTTTAAGATTTCCGCGGCGTGAATCTCGGGGGGTGGACCAGTTTTTGTTATCCAAACTTTAAGAAAGGGTTTTAGTAATGTCATTGTGATTGTAACGTCTAGGAAATACGTTCGATAAGTAAAGCGTGCTGTTGCCATCTGTAACCTAGATAGGTCAGATGTTTAGAGTGACATCATCATCCGCATGACAGGCGAGCATCCATCTCATTCTCGACTTTCTCGACTAGATTGGCCAATTGTAAATTCTGGGAATTTGAGTTTACATGAATGAAGCAATCTATTTGAATTCGTTCATTTATTAAATTTTTCAAAATAATTTTAAATATAGAATTGAATTACGTGGAAACAGATGAATGAAGCAATCTATTTGAATTCGTTCATTTATTAATTTTTTCAAAATAATTTTAAATATAGAATTGAATTACGTGGAAACAGATGGATCAACGCGTTATGATACGTTAGTTAATCAAAGCGTTCATGTGATTAATTAACATAGTTGTAGTTTTCTTTTTGCAAAATTTCTTGTTTAATTTATTGAGAATTAAGTAGGGACTTATGGAAAGTAAGGATTTATTGAAATTGTAAATTTGAGTTGTAAATTTTTCACAATTTATGTGTTTTAATAATTTTCCATAATATATATTATAAATTTGAGCTGTAAAATTTTCACAATTTATGTGTTCTAATAATTTTTCATAATAATATATATATATAAAATAAAAATATATTCTATATAGAAAAAAATTATAATTTAACTAAAAATATTTGATCAAATTCTATATAAAAATTCTAAAACTTATAATAGTTAAACAATGCCATGCATGTTGTCACATTTCATTGTTCCAGTTCTGCTTAATGTCTTTAGTTAGAGCTGTTAATGCCTCTCATCACAATTAACTTTTTTTCATGTAGTTTTAGGTATTGCTTGAAAGCCACTTTGGTTTTAGCTATTCTTTCACCTTTTGTGATGTTTTCCTCATTCTTAGTGTTTTATTCATCTTTGTGGTCTTTGTTTGTTTTCGAATTTGTAGTTCTACCTACGATCAAAGGGCAGAGTTAGTAAATGGTGACATAATGGTCACCATTCTTCAGAAAGCATGTTCATGTCAACATTAATATTATCGTCTAAATGGTCGATGACTAAAGAAGCAAATGAGTTCCTATTGTTATGGGTCTAATCTAGTTTCCCTTTCACTATTGACAATTAGAAAGAGCAATGCACGGAATGAAGTCCTTTTGAGTGAAAATTGTTGTAATTTTTATGGTGGAGAGTTTTGTTGTTCTTTTCTATTTTGAACTAGGGTTTAAATACTTATATTCAAATTTAGGTTCTTGAAAATTGTTGTAGCTTTTATTCTAAAAGTATTTTCTAATGTTGGCTTGATTTTCAGCTGATAAGAGTTGGAATCTTTGGTTTAATTTTCTTAGTGACATCATCAGAAGGGAAAATTTGTTTATTCATTATACTAAAAGCTTAGGGTTTTACACTGGGTTCTATTTTGTTTTTCATCCTCTATAAATTGCAAAAATAGATTATTATTAGTGTGAAAATAGCTTATTGGGAATCATACTTCTCTACCTTGCATTGTGCCATGTTTTATGGTTAGCTAAAAGGATTTCAGTACGAAAGACAATTTTGTGCTTATATCTTTTTGTGGCAAGTTTTAGTTGGTAGAATATCAAATATGTTATTCTATAAAATTTGTGTAATTTGTTTATGAAAAGCCTTGGCTAAAGAATTTTAGGTACGTTACCCTATAAAATTTGTTTAGTTTATTTAGAGATTTAGGAGTACTATGAGAAATTATGATATGTCTTATCATCTTTCTAAATACACTCTATGGCCCTCTCAAGCTTTGCAGAAACCCTAGATTGATCTCGCGATGGCCACCATGGAGGGCGCCTCTCCCCCCCGCCAAATGAAGCCACGACCTTCTAAGCTCTTGTGTTTTCCATTTCAAGAAAACCTAGGAGCAAAGAAACTTAAGCCTAGTTCATGAAGAAGGCGAAAGCCATTGTAATGGTGGCTCTTCCCATGAGTGCCCAAAGAACTACACTGGTGTTTTTTGAACGAGCCTTGATGGGGAAATTTACAAGGATGTGATTGTCCCCTCGATCCATGGATGCCTAGATAGACAAAACCTAGAAGGCGGTGATGAAAGGTAATATCAGACTCTACACATTTGGGAATGGCTTTCTCGCTTTCTTGTTTGAAATCATGGAAGATAAAGATCCGATATTTAGAAGGAGCCCTTATTTCTTTAGATCTCGAGGTATGTATTTGAATAAATGGTCTTTGGATTTCTACCTAGATAAAGATATTATGAATGCACTTTCAGTATGGGTCAAATTCCCATGATTTCCACTTTCTTACTGGAGTGATGTTTGTCTAAAACAACATGAAAAGGAATTTGAAAATATTTGGACAAAGCCAAGCCCAAAGGATCTTTGTTTGCATGTGCCAATATTTGCGTGGTGGTTGATTTAGAGAAAGGTATGCCTTTGGAGTTCAATCTCAATGTAAGGGGATGAACCCATTGCCAAATGTTAGATTATGAGAAGATCCCATTTTAGTGTCTATTATACCATGAGTATGCCCATTTTTCGAGAGATTGTAAAAATGCCCAAGAAAGTAAGAGCCTAGATGCACCAACAGATGAGTAGGAGCAATGGCACACTCAAAAGTGAGGGGGGAACAAAGGAAAAGCGTCAACATCTAAGAAACATAATACCTTAAAAAAGAATGGGGCCTCAACTTTGACAAATCCATTGGATGTACTACATACCTAAGAAGGAAATGGTTAGGAAGAACCCGTTCCTAAGTGAAAGAAGATGGATTTTGGTGAGGAAGAAGAAAATCTGGAACAAGAAGATGGGGAGTTTAATGATACGGAGGAAGTCCTAGTCATTGAACAAAGCACATATCTGCAACCCATGGAGTTGATCCCTATTGAGGCTCAAATCATTCCAATAAATAATGATGGAAGTCCCCCACCCAAATCCAAAAATGTTGAGGGTGGTCTGTCTTCCAAGAGGATAACTCAGAATATGGCACAAAAATCTAAGCTGGGTAGATGAAGGCAATAGTCACGAGACAGAAAGCAATAAGAAAAAGAAAGGGAGGCCTTTCAAGACGACTACGTAGGAAGTAGTGGTAAAACAGAATAATAAATTGGGAAGCCAATTGGTAATCACTGAAATAATCAATCCTATAACACCTAAGGGGATGGAAACCCCATTATAAGGAGGAGGTAATTCCCAAAATCCTCCCAGAAATTGATGAAGATATTGTCTTGGAATATAAAGGGTTTGGTTAACCCCGAAAAATCCCTATCAGTTAAGGCTTTGGTGAAATAGAAGTGCCTTGGATTCTTTTACTTCAGGAAAATAAGCTCGAGGAAGAAGAAGTTATTAATGTAGCTAAGTCTTTCTGGAGAGAGAGTGTTCGAATTACGCAAGGCTCCAAGGGAGCTTTAGGTGGATTAGGTATGTTTTGGTCAGAAATTCATTTCAATCTAATAGATTATATAAAATCACAATTCTCAGTGGAAGCACTTTTAGAAAGAAAAGATACGGGTGAGCATAAACTCATCATCAATGTATATGAAGCGATGTTATATGGAGAAAACCGTAAATTTGGGACTCTCTAATCTCTCTTAAAGAGAGCCCTAGCACAACGAATGCATAATAGGCTGGGATTTTAATATTATTCTAAGGTCCACGGAAAAGAGAGGGGGATATCTAGTACCTGATCCATTTAGAGAACATGTCGAAGATTTAATAGAGGAATGGAACCTTGTGGATATCCCCCCTAAAATAGGTAAATACGTTGGACGAATAGAAGGTGTGGAGAAAATCAAATAATGACCAAATTAGATCAATTTTTAATACATACTAGTTTGTTTTAAAGGGGATGGATTGTATTTCTGCAATCAAGATATAGGGTGAATTCGATCATTGACTAATCTCTTTATCATTGGATCGTATAGAGGATTTAGGCCCAATGCTATTTAGGTTTAATCTTGCATGTTTAAAGAAAGAAAGAGTTGTGGAAATGATCAGGTAGACTTGGAGGCTTCCAGTTAGTGGATCTTCTACCTATGTGTGCGAAGCCTAATTAAAATCAGTGAAACAAGTGCTAAGGAAATGGGTCAATGAATATTATTATCCCCCTAGACTTAAATGTACTAAGCTTGTTAAGCAATTAGAATTTCATCAAAGTCTAATTGAAACAAGCCAAGTGGAGCCTTGGCATCTTGGAAAGGAAAAGGAGCTAGCAAAGAAAATATTTGAAGTAAGCAGGCAAGAAGAAGAGCTTTGGAGGTTGTTGTGGTGGCTACAACCACCCTACAAAATTTTTCCTATGCTTCGATTTTGGAGGCTTCCTTCTTATCCACAGGAGATAATATTACACTGATTCAAGTATTCATGCTTTGACTAAGAATTATATTCTTCATTTGTGCTTGCTTGTTTCCACACCTATCTGATCTTTCTAACTCACAAACTAATCTCCCAACTTGGTTTCACAGCAGTTATGAGCTTGCCTCCAGAAACTACGTAAGGGAAAGCAACCTTGATGATGCGAATTTAACAATTCTTACTTGTAGTTTTCCTTGAGCTCAGAAATTGCGTAGCCATGGAAGGTAGTCCAACATTGAGCCTAGAAATTTCACAATCCCTCACTCAACTCAGAAAATGCGCAATGCACTGAGCTGGAAAGCTTCCCAATTCCCTAGAATTGTGTATCTTTCCTAGGAGTGTGCATGGAAAGTTTCCCGAAGAGAAAAAAAAATGAAGCTAAAAGAAAAAAATCATCCCTAGAAAATAGGGATCCATTAGTAGTTTACCGAAAGCCACCTTGGTTTTAGCTATTCTTTCACCTTTTGCGATGTTTTCCTCATTCTTAGTGTTTTATTCATCTTTGTGGTCTTTGTTTGTTCTCGAATTTGTAGTTCTACCTATGATCAAAGGGCAGAGTTAGTAAATGGTGACATAATGGTCACCATTATTCGGAAAGCATGTTCATGTCAACATTAATATTATCGTCTAAATGGTCGATGACTAACGAAGCAAATGAGTTCCTATTGTTATGGGTCTAATCTAGTTTCCCTTTCACTATTGACAATTAGAAAGAGGAATGCAGGAGCAATGCAGGGAATGAAGTCCTTTTAAGTGACTAATTTCTCATGATTGGAATCTTTGGTTTAATTTTCTTAGTGACATCATCAGAAGGGAAAATTTGATTATTCATTACATTAAAAACTTAGAGTTTTACACTAGTTTCTATTTTGTTTTTCATCCTCTATAAATTGAAAAAATATATTATTATTAGTGTGAAAAGAGCTTATTAGGAATAATACTTCTCTACCTTGCATTGTGCCATGTTTTATGGTTAGCTAAAACGATTTTAGTACAAAAGACAATTTTGTGCTTATATCTTTTTGTGGCAAGTTTTAGTTGGTAGAATATCAAATATGTTATTCTATAAAATTTGTGTAATTTGTTTATGACAAGCCTTGGCTAAAGACTTTTAGGTACGTTACCCTATAAAATTTGTTTAGTTTATTTAGAGCTTTAGGAGTACTATGAGAAATTATGATATGTCTTATCATCTTTCTAAATATGCTCTGTGGCCCTCTAAATCTCTGCAGAAACCCTAGATTTATCTTGCGATGGCTACCATGGAGGGGGCCTCTCCCCCCCGCCAAATGAAGCCACGACCTTTTAAGCTCTTGTGTTTTTCATTTCGAGAAAACCTAGGAGCAAAGAAAGTTAGGCCAAGTTCATGAAGAAGGCGAAAGCCATTCTAATGGTGGCTCTTCCCACGAGTTCCCAAAGAACTACACTGGTGTTTTTTTGAATGAGCCTTGATGGGGAAATTTACAAGGATGTGGTTGTCCCCTCGATCCATGGATGCCTAGATAGACAAAACCTGGAAGGCGGTGATGAAAGGTAATATAAAACTCTACACATTTGGGAATGGCTTTCTCACTTTCTTATTTGAAATCATGGGAGATAAAGATCTGATATTTAGAAGGAGCCCTTATTTCTTTAGATCTCGAGGTATGTATTTGAATAAATGGTCTTTGGATTTCTACCTAGATGAATATATTATGAATGCAGTTTTAGTATGGGTCAAATTCCCATGACTTCCACTTTCTTACTGGAGTGATGTTTATCTAAAACAACATGAAAAGGAATTTGAAAATGTTTGGACAAAGCCAAGCCCATAGCATCTTTGTTTGCATGTGCCAGGATTTGTGTGGAGGTTGATCTAGAGAAAGGTATGCCTTTGGAGTTCAATCTCAATGTAAGGGGATGAACCCATTGCCAAATGTTAGATTATGGGAAGATCCCATTTAGTGTCAATTATACCATGAGTATGCCCATTTTTCCAAAGATTGTAAAAATACCCAAGCAATTAAGAGCCTAGATGCACCAACAGATGAGTAGGAGCAATGGCACACTCAAAAGCGAGGGGGGAACAAAGGCAAATCATCAACATCTAAGAAACAAAATACCTTGAACAAGAGTGGGGCCTCAACTTTGACAAATCCATTAGATGTACTACATACCTAAGAAGGAAATGGTTAGGAAGAACCCATTCCTAAGTCAAAGAAGGTGGATTTTAGTGAGGAAGAAGAATATCTGGAACAAGAATATGGGGAGTTTAATGATACAGAGGAGGTCCTAGTCATTGAACAAAGCACATATCTACAACCCATGGAGTTGATCCCTATTGAGGCTCAAATCATTCCAATAAATAATGATGGAAGTCCCCCACCCAAATTCAAGAATGTTGAGGATGGTCTGTCTTCCAAGAGGATAACTCAGAATATGGCACAAAAATCTAAGCTGGGCAAATGAAGGAAATAGTCACAAGACAGAAAGCAATAAGAAAAAGAAAGGGAGGCCTTTCAAGATGACTACTCAGGAAGTAGGGGTAAAACAAAATAATAAATTGGGAAACCAATTGGTAATCACTGAAATACTTAATCCTATTGCACCTAAGGGGATGGAAAGCCCATTATAAGGAGGAGGTAATACCCAAAATCCTCCCAAAAATTGATGAAGATCTTGTCTTGGAATATAAGGGGTTTGGTTAACTCCAAAAAATCCCTATCAGTTAAGGCTTTGGTGAAATAGAAGCGCCTTTGATTCTTTTACTTCACAAAATTAAGCTCGAGGAAGAAGAAGTTATTAATGTAGCTAAGTCTTTCTCGAGAGAGAGTGTTGGAATTACGCAAGGCTGCATGGGAGCTTTAGGTGGACTAGGTATTTTTTGGTCAGAAATTAATTTCAATCTAATAGATTGTATAAAATCACAATTCTCAGTGGAAGCGCTTTTATAAAGAAAAGATACAGGTGAGCATAAACTTGTCATCAATGTATATGAACCGGTGTTATATGGAGAAAACCATAAATTTGGGACTTTCTAATCTCTCTTAAAGAGAGCTCCTGGCACAACAAATACATAATAGGTCGGGGTTTTAATATTATTCTAAGGTCCACGAAAAAGAGATGGGGATATCTAGTAACTGATCCATTTAGAGAACATGTCGAAGATTTAATAGAGGAATGGGACCTTGTGGATATCCCCATAAAATAGGTAAATACGTATTGACGAATAGAAGGTGTGGAGAAAATCAAATAATGACCAAATTGGATCAATTTTTAATACATACTAGTTTGTTTTAAAGGGGATGGATTGTATTTTTGAAATCAAGATGTAGGGTGAATTCGATCATTGACTAATCTCTTTCTCATTGGATCGTATAGAGGATTTAGGCCCAATCCTATTTAGGTTTAATCTTGCATGTTTAAAGAAAGAAAGAGATGTGGAAATGATTAGGTAGACTTGGAGGCTTCCAGTTAGTGGATTTCCTACCTATGTGTGGGAAGCCTAATTAAAACTAGTGAAACAAGTGCTAAGGAAATGGGTAAATGAATATTATTACCCCCCTAGAATTAAATGTATGGAGCTAGTTAAGCAATTAGAATTTCATCAAATTCTAATTGAAACAAGCCAAGTGGAGCCTTGGCATCGTGAAAAGGAAAAGGAGCTAACAAACAAAATATTTGAAGTAAGCAGGCAAGAAGAAGAGCTTTGGAGGTTGTTGTAGTGGTGTTGCGGCCTCAAAATTCTGCTGCCGAAACATGGGGGATAACCACCCAGTTCGGACCTTAAGGCAACTCCTTTTCCATTTAAAGTGGTGGCTCCGACTGGGGATAATGGGACCAGTTTCATAGTGTGGGTTTTAAGATGAGAGTGGGTGGTCATGAGTGTTTGCAATAGAATAATGATAATCTAAATGATTTATTCTATGATGAAATTCTCTAACTAACTTATTCTAATATAAACCCGGGTATTCCTGTGTGGTATGCAATCTACAAAGATATCTGCTTAACATGTGATAATAAAGATTGATCACAACTAAACAAAGATGATAACCTATAAAGATAATTTCTTTGACTAAATAGTTATTTAAAGAAATTTATAAAATATATCGCATATATGATGAGTTATATATGAAAATCACAATTTCAGCTAGGCATCATACAAAAGTGCAATTAACGCTTAACAGAAGCAATAAATCTCACATGCAATTCATGAAAGTAAATTGTTGGCACTAATTAAATGAAAACAGAAACAATCATACACGATAATAGTACCATATGTGCAAAGTCCTGCTCATTTGACAAATAACATAGACCAACTTCTTTCTTCAAATCAATTTGTCTCCCAAGAATACAATAGTGCATCAACAAAGGAAAGTAGACTGATATCTAAAAGAAATGATCATGTTCCATAATTTCCCCAAAGCATTCACAAACTTACAGTAGTGCATTCTTTGCAAATGCTTTTGGTAAAATTCTGGACCCTTCCCTAAATGCATGAGAAGGGTATAAATAATATTCTAACTAATGTGCAAAAATAGATTATACAAAATATGAGGAAGTTTCAAACAACCTTCCTCCTAACTAGGTAACTAACTCCAAAAATAAACAGTGACTACATGAATAGAACTAAGAGGATGACTTGCTGTCTACCAGCTTGTCCTTCAAATCGCATATATGAGTCATCGGTTGAATTTGAGGAGGTGCCCCAAAATGTGTCCTAAGCTATCTTGTGAAAATCACATTGGTGAGAGGTGGCAGCATCCGTTGAGTCATATGAATGGAACAGTTGAGAGTCACAATCTGGTTGTGTGGCTTGACGAGGTACTGCCAATACATCTCCCAGTTGGTCTTGTTAAATTTTTTAATTACCTCCCTTTGAGTCTCCACCTTTTTCTGCCAGCTTTTATACAGAGCATTTAAATCGGGAATTTCTTTAAGATTGCCTTCTTTAATGAGGTTGGTGGGAAACAGGGTGTGATTCACTGCCTTAATGATATTATTTGATACCTCGACTACCCTTGCGGCTACTAGCTCGGCCTGTTTGATTCTCGCATCCCAATCTGTGAAGAGGATGTCTTTATGAGTTTCCTCAATCTCGGGTAGATTGGCTTTCCTTTCGTCTTCTGTTTCCTGCCATTCGATGAACTCAAATATTCTGGTGTTTAAATCATTAGACTCAGTTCTCTAGTCAATTTCCTTATCTGTCATCTAGTCACTAGTAGTCAGATAGGGAGTAATGTATGACATCTTTTGGAAGAAATACTCTTGTTGTTTCATGAGAATGGAATTTAATTCCAGTGCCTCTTTAATAAAATGCTCAGTATTGGGAACATCCTTGTATCTTTCCATGGCTTGTTGCATTTCTTGGAGTTGCATGTTTTTGGCCGATATATCGGCTTCATGGATTATTTTCAGGACCTCCATGTCTTGCTACAATTGTGTGAGCTGCTCAGCCGCTTTCCTGTTTACGCTTTCTTTCTCTGCTTCGAGTTGTTACTCGAGCTGTGCAATCCTCTCCCCATTTTCCCTTAAGAAAGTAGAGACTTAAGTAGCCTTGTCCATAGTGGTCGATGCATATGCTCCTGTGAACTGTGATAGTCTAGTCAAGTTTTCGGCCGGATTGAAAGTTATGTCCTTCCAAACTATGTCCATCAACTCGTTTCCATGTGGGAATTTGGGTGTGTCTACCCTTTTCCTTCTTACTAGAGCCTTGTGGAGAGGGCTATAGAACACATCAAGTGGAGGTATTTTAGTTACTTTCAAAACAATTTCTGATGTGGGCAGAGCAGGGATAATTTCAGTATGCTGGGATGTTGTCGCTTGTTCCTCCATAGGCTTGGATTGCTCACCGATAGGCTTGGGCTCTGTATCCTTATGAACATGCAGAGGAGTTTTATATTCAACAGTTTCTTGGGTATTTTTCATTTCGGGAGTGCCTTGCAATTTCTGATTAAACTAATCCCACTCCTGCTCCAAACTACTACCTTTGACCTCTGAACTCATTTCTGTATTTGGGGTACTCATCACTTATTTCTTAGCTGACTTCTAGCAGGACTTAGCTGTGTTATCTGCGTCTTGGGGTTTCCTTGTGAATGGAGTCTTCTCAATATTTACCTGAGAATCTACTCGAGAACTAGGACCTTCATTATCAACAGTGATACTTGGTGTAGGATTACCCTCGGGCTTTAGCAAATGCATTGGGATCACTTCGAGCCTTTCATTTCTGAATTCTTGAAAACTTTGAATATCTTCAGGTTTCAGATTCACCTTTGCCCATTTGAACGCTTGTTCGAAGCATTCGACAGATTGTAACAAGTCTTCAAAATCGTTGTCCTCATGGTTGTATTGCTTGAGCTTTACTGCAGTAATGGTATTATATGCCACTTTTTCTGGACCAAATTGCCTCTTAGGCAATTATGAAGCCTGAGGGCTTCCATGTGTGCTGACTCCTTATTAGCATGAACAAAATTTTCTAAAGCAAAAGAACCACACTTGACAGGAAAAGAGGGCCATAATGACTTCTTGTCGTCTTTGAGAACTTTAGTCAGGCCTTTTCCCACGATCTGGTAGGAAATCTCTCTTGCTAATAATTTATCATAAACATATAAAGGAAGGACATGTGGATCGGTTGTGCTACCAAAAACCCTAATGTAAGTGAACCATTCTTCAATGAAATATTTGCTGACAATAAACAGGTCTGTTGCGGCTTCTTAGGAAAACCTAGGGGCTTTCTTATTGAAAATAATTTGATGTAGGGGCAACACAACAACATGAAATATCTTATATAAGTGAGGTATATAATGTGATTCCCATATTTTTTATGACTGAGATGGATTGGGTAGGGGTCCTGTAAGGTCCATTTCCAACCCATGGTTGAAAATATCGTGCAAAAACAGATGGCATCCATAATGTAGGCACTAAAATAGAACAAAGGGAGGTTGTCTGGAGAGGAGGCTCTCTTCTGTCGATATTCAGTAATGGTGGTGGCTAGGATATCAGAGAGGATGGAGGGCCAATTCATGATGTGGGAATTAACATAGGCATCAATCAGAGGAATCCATTATATGAAAAACTTAGTATTATTGGGTAGCCCATATAATCTACATAACATAGTCGCTGCATAGTTATAGGGGTTTACCAAAGAGGCTATAGTATACATACCCGATTTGTCATATTTGAATTTTTTGTCTAATACTCTCCAACCTTGAATCAACTTGAAGGGATCTGGGTTTTTCTTTGTGAAGTTAGCCATGAACACCTTGTCATAGATATCCCGAGGGTCAAGTATGTGGTACATGTTCTTCAGATCCTCTGCTCTGAATGACCCTATGAGCTCCTTTCTTGAATTCCTAAATTTCCTATCTTCAATGGTGAGATTTTCGACCACCCATCCGATCATATCCGTGTATGGGAGGATTTTAGCTCTTGCTCCTATCATATGAAGGAAAGAACATGCGGCATCCCTGAATTGAAGTCCTGAAGGCCTCATTGAGTCATATGTTGCTCTAGTGACAGTGATTTTAGGACGTTCATCTTCGATCCTATTGTATGTGACCTCCCATGTTGTTGCGCTTCCAGTAGTGTTGAAGACGGTATATAAGAAAATGGGAGCCATATCTGTAAACTCGGATTCAGCAATGCTCTGCATGCTTTGTTTCTGCATCACCTTCCTTAGTGACATGTCTTTTGTAGCTTGCCTGAAATAGACAAGATATATCAGCGCAAATGGTATCAGGTAATTAAGACTGAAAGCTTCTCTGAAATTACTTTGGATCGTGAGAAAGGTTTAATGAGATACTCGATGTTAACTACCCATAACTTGGAAAATGATTATCCTTCCTCGGGCTATTAAATATTTATTAACCTGTCAATTCTTTCGTTTTGATATTAAAACGTAATTATTTCACACATTTTACCGCTCTTAATCGCACATCGCAATCTTTAAATGGATACACTATAGCGCTATCAAATGCATAAAGTGAAATGCGATTGTGAATATCACAATATCGCATTTCGCATATCGCTAATGGACACTCTAATGTCATAGCTAAATTTCTTGCGAAGTTTGCGAAGTGCGAAGTGCGATTTATGAAATGACAAGGTGCTATTTATCGAGCTATCACAGTGGGAGATTTGATGGCAGATCACAAGTGTTTGAAGATGTTTTAAGATAGTCGCATGGAAAAGTGCGATTTGGGATGTGAATTTCATCCTTAGTTCATTTTGCTATGTTTTTCTAGGTATTTTCTTAGAGTTAGGTATTATCATCTTAAGCCTAAAAATTTAAAAGGGTCCCCATTTATAACTCTAACCTTAGCTATTGTTCTTTATAAATGGGGGGGTTGTTTCGTAGTACAAAAATTGGTGATTCACTTGGGAGAACCAGTTATCTCTGAGTAGTTTTCTGAAATTTCTAAAAACTTTCAAAGTAATTAGAGTTATAAGAATAATGATTACATGAGTTATAAGGTAAACAACATTTCTTTGGAATCATCATTACTTTCTCACTCTACTTATTTAATTACTTTACTTTTGTAATGATAAAAATATAAACGTTCGCATCAACCAATAATAAGATTTAAAGTCATATAGCAGGTGCCTTCTGCAGATTAGTTTTTTGATGTTTACTCATTTATCACAGATAGAGCCTCTGGTGCCAGCGCACGTTAATAGTATCGACAGGGTTACCTTTTAACCAACAATGATTCATTATCCCATCTGAAGGAATTTTCAAATTTCAAAATGATATTCACTTGCTTTGAATCTCACTTGGACCTTGTCCCGTTTTCCTTTTTGAATATAATCTTTTTCTTTTTTGTTTCTTAAAAGACATTGTCTAGGCGTAGTAACCTAATAATGATAATGCCATTCACTGGTTGTAACTAAACTGAACAAGATGGCTCTTGATGAGACCCCTTGTCTTCTAATCGAGGAGATCATTAGCTATTACCCTGTTTTGATATGCAGTATTGGTAATATCAGTTTAATTATTTCCCTATGAACATGGTAAACAAGCTCGTAATGAGACTTTTTATCTTCTAAGTTTCGTATATTTTAGAATTACACTCTGAGAAAAGAAAACTTTATCAGATGGGGTGAACCATTGGCTCTATTAAGAGTTTTGGATGATAATGATAGAGTTTTTTTTTAAGAAACTCATATGCAGAAAGTCTTTACTAGGTTAAATATTCTTTTGTTGACTGATAACAAAACATTCATACTCTATAAAGATAACAGTTTGTTTGTAGAATAAATGTTTTAAGCAAGATCAAGTTTTTCCAAAGAGATGAAGTTTATTTTAGTACTCAAATGTCCTAATTATTTCTTTTCACTCTTGTTTACTTATAGAAGCGAAAAACAGAAATATTATCAAATATTTTATTTTGAAAAGCCAAAAGTAAATACTAGTTAACGATTATTTTCCTAAGAATCTTAAACGCAATATGTTACAAAATTGGAAGAGGTTATCTTCTAAGAAAAGTGTTTTTTTCAAAATTTGCCCATTAACGGAAAAGAGTCCTTCTCACCTGACAAGTCTTGTAAAAGAAACGTTGATTTTCCAATTTTTTTAATGATTTGAAAAGGGCCAAGCCATAGTCTTTGGAATTTGGTATGTATACCTTTTTCCTCATGTGCTTTGTCCCATTTCAAAGTTAAGTCACCAACTTCAAGAGTTTTTTGACTGGCAGAAGTTGTATCAAAAGAAGCTTTGACTAATTGTTGATGATGGAAGTGGGTTGCTTTAGCCTTTTCTCGTTCTTCTTCAAGCTTAAGCATCTAAAACTGCCTAGCCTGGAGAGAAGAAGAAGGGTTTTCATCGATGAATTGTACTAGGGCAAGAGATGGGATTGCTATGTTTGTGGGAAGAACAACTTCTTTTCCATAAACTAAAGCAAAAGGAGAAGAACCAATAAAGGCTTTCTGAGTAATTCTGTCTGCCCATAGAGCAAATGTTGATGATTTGTGCCAATTCCTGTGATTTTGATCAATAGTCCTTTTGATAATTCTGATGAGGTTCTTATTTGTTGATTTTTCTAATCCATTGCCTTGTGGATAATAATTGGCTGAATATTTCAACTTGAAACCTCGCTTTAGAGAAAATTCTACCATTGTATTTCTAGAAAAGTAAGATGCATTGTTAAACATTAACACTGAGGATAAGCCAAACCTGGTAATTATGTACTGATCAATGAAGTCCATGATGCTTTCTATATTAGCTATCTTTAATTGGATGACTTCTACCCACTTTGTAAAATAATCAGTAGTTGTAAGGATATACCTATGTTGTTTGGAAGAGTTAGGAAAAATCTCAGCAATTATGTCTAATCCCCATTGTTTGAATGGTTGTTGGATGTTAACTGGTTGTAAAGGGAATGGTAGCTTTATTTACCTTACGGCTGCGGTTTGACAAGCTTTACACTTTCTTGCATATTCATGTGCATCCTTAAATACCGTTGGCCAATAATATATTGCATGCAAGATTTTGTGAGCTGTGATATTTCCCCCGAAATGTCCTCCAGCTGGTCCATCATGTAATTCTTGCATGACCGTTTCGGCTTCAGGTTTCTCCAGGCATCTTAGCAATACTTAATCATATTTTTTTCTAAAAAATACATCATTGACTAGTTCATACTGATTTGATTTCAATCTTAAAGCTCAATTTGTTTTATAATTAAGATGCATAGGAGCATATCCATTTTTTAGATAAAATTTCAAATCAGCATATTGTGATTGTGTATCATTGAGGCTTACCTCTGATATTTGCACTTCATTGCCTTGATCCTCTTCTGGTGGTAACTCGGAAGCTTCTGTTAACACCCTACAAAAACCTTGGCCCCTGACAATTTTGGCTGGTCAGATTTCTACATCATATTCTTGAAGCGCAGTAACCCAATTAGCTCTTTTCTCCCCTACTTATCTTTGGATTAATAATTGTCTTACTGCAGGGTAGGGTACAATTATCTTTGTATGGGCTTTAAGAATAAAAGGTCTAAAATGTTTCAAAGTTTTAAAAACAGCAAATGTTTGTTTCTTGACAACTAAATAATTTAATTTGGCACCTTGCAAGTTAGAACTGAAAAAAGAGATGGGTGCCTCGATATTTTCATCGTTCAACTGTGTCAAAACTGTTGCATATGATGTATCAGATGAAAAAGTATATAATACAAAAGGTTTGAGAAAGTCAGGGGTTTTCAATGAAGGAGCATTAATAATGGCTTTTTTAATCAACTCATATGACTCTCTTTCATTCTTGTTCCATCTGAAAACTGCATTTTTTCGTATCATTGCTTGAAGGGGTGGGATGATTTGTGAAAAAAATGGAACAAATATTTTTACAAAATTTATTTGGCCTAGGAATGATTGCATGTTTTTTTTGTTGTGTGAGAGGGGAATATTTTGATCTCTTGGACTCTATCAGGATCAATGTAAATTCCTTTATTGGACACTATAAACCGAAGGAGTTTGTTTTCTGGTAAAGAAAAATATGATTTTTAGGGATTTAAGGAAATGCCATATTTCTTGCATCTTTCTAAAATGTGTTTCAGGTCACTTAATGATTGTTCCTATCCTTAGAATAGATTGTGATGTCATCTAAGTAAATAAAAATTGATTTATTAATTAGACCTTTAAAGGCAATGTCCATAGCATGTTGAAATGTGGCACCAACATTAATGAGTCCAAAAGGCATCTTCTGATAGGCATATGTTCCCCACTTGGTCCTGAATGTTGTCTTTAATCTGTCATCTGGATGCACAAGAATTTGATTATATCCTGAGAATCCATCTAGAAAAGACATTAATTCAGAACCTGCAACTGATTGCAATATCTGTTCCATAGTAGGCAAGGGAAAATTATCTTTTTGACAAGCTTTATTCAGGTTTCTAAAATCAATACAAATCCTAATATCATCGTTCTTTTTCCTTACGGGTACCATATTCGATACCCACTTAGAATGTCTAACAGGGAAGATTATTTTGGCCTTCAGAAGCTTGTTCAATTCAGATTTGATTTGACTCTCAAGTTTTGGGTGAATTTTGCGAAGCTTTTATTGAACTAGATTTTCATTCGAATTCATAGGTATGATATGTTGAATTATAGAGGTATCGTAGGTCTTGAGATCCGCGTAATCCCACGCAAAGACAACTTTGTATGTTTTCAACAACCTAATGAATGATACTCTTTTTTCAGATGATAGGCCAAGACCTAGGTTGACATTTTGAGGTTTTTCAGTTGACCCTAGGTTTACTACTTCAAATCTCAAAGTAGAACTTTGAGTTTTGGAGTTGGTAATTTTTTTGAACCTATCCTTTAGATCATAGAGATCTTCCATCTTAACTCCAGACTCTGGGATTGGGTTTTGATCATGATTATGTTTGATTTCTATATCATTCTCATGTTAATCTATGATTTGTTCTTCATACGACCCTTGTGATGTAAGGAAATTAACTATATCTGCATCGTTGTTGAATACTCTCCAATTTGTTACATTATCGGGAATAGATGGCCTAAATATTAACTCTATTGAAAATTTGTCTGGACTAAAGTCTTCTGAGGGTATAAGCTTGGATGCCACATTAGCAAGTAAGTCAACACTTGTGTTTTGCAGTCTAGGGACTAAAGAAATGCTAAAAGCAGAAAAATTAGAAGTGAAATTCTGGGCTAACAATTGATAATGTTTAAGGTTCCCATAGACACAATGAATTGTATTTCTCACCTGCGTCACAATTATTTCAGAATCACCATAGACCTGCAGGCATGTGAAATTAAGACCGATGGCTTTATACAGTCCTTGGATTAGTGCTTCATATTTAGCGATATTATTAGTGCGTTGGAATTCTATTCTATAGGTTAGCATGGTTTTCTCTCCTTATGGATTGATCAAAATGCATCCTGCGCCTCTACCGTCTTCAGATTTAGAACCGTCAAAATAGAGAGTCAAGAATAAAGAATTATTTGAAACTTTATCTACTAAATTTAGACATTTGGAAGCTTCTGTTTGTGAAATTTTTTTGATTTGAGAAACTACAACGTTATCTAGAAAGGGAGACCTCTGAGCATTAAAGGATCCCAAAAATGACTTGGCTGAGTAATTTCCAATAATATTATTGGTGAAGGCAACAGGTTCCTTACTTCCCTCGAGGTCAGTGACTGTATATTTCATGAATTTTTCTCGGTCTACCCTGATTTGGTTTGGTTTACCGTTGTGTGGCAACCACATGCGAGACCAATCAGTTGCAAAATAACCATGCAACGTTTCAGACCAATCCCTACTAAGAATTAAACCATAAAATTTAGGGATATCAGCCACCAAAATATCAATTATTTGTGAAACTTTTGGATTAGAGGAAAGCCTAATTGAAACTGATGCTATCTCTCCAAGCACCTCCACTTTTGTCCTGTCTAACTGAACTATGTGTACTGTAGTTTTTTGAGGTGTAGTATTTAGTTTGGTACACACAACTCTTGGCATTATATTTGAGGAGGCCCTTGAATCAACAAGGTAGTTATGAAGATTCCTGTTGAAAATTTCATAAGTGAGCAGAAACGGGGGAATATGAGAAATAGACCTATCACCAATTAGAACTAGATATGAAGGATCTACTTTGTTTGAGGATGAGGGAGGTTTTCTCATATCGTAGGCAGCTTGAGTAACTATGGCAAATGGTAGAGGAGATACAAGAACTACTTTTAGTTCTCTTAATAGAATTTTCTATTGCTGCTTGAGTTTAGTGAGCTCATATAATGAGATGTTTGCTCTAGTCTTTTTCATGTCTTCGACTATATTGTATTCCACTATATCTGACATTACCAATGTCTTTGAGGTATTTGGAAGATCTAGAGGAATAGGATCAGTTTCGCTAGTCTTAGATTTCATAGCTACTATTTTCTCCTTTATAGGAGTAGCAATTTTTTGTTTCTGATTTGTGATAGACATGTCAAGAGAGTTTTTACTTCTAGTAGTCACTGGCATAGCTTATGCCTCTTCTTCATTTGGGAGGATGAAATCCCACATTCCATTTAATTCAATTTATTCTTCTACTTCAGCTTCCTCTTCGTCTGGTGAATCTTCTTCTGCTTCATGATTAGACTCGACATTTGAAATGGTGTTTGGGGGTTCTGATGCAGAAGAAGGGTTCCTTTTGAATGAGCGAAAAGGTTTCTTGGGAGCAGAGGATTCCACGACCTATTTTTGATTTCGACCATTTCATTAGACATTTTTTTAACACTTTAAGAAGGACTTCAAGATTGAAAGGGTCATTTGTATATTTCTTCTTAGAGTCATCCTTAAATGTTACTTTCTTTGTATTCCTTTCATCTGTTTTTGATCTCTTTTCCAAAGCTATAATTCTTCTTTCTACAGACAAGGCTTCTTTCATGTTTTCTCCAAGGGTAGCCTTATTGGCTCTATATACAAAAATTGCAATATTAGAAGGAAGAAATGATATATACCATTCTATTTGTACATCTACATCAAGTTTAGAGGCAGCTAGGATTTTATTTAGCAACTTGTTAAATATGGAGTTGAAATCTTTGATCTTTTCATCTGGATTAGCTTTCAAATTAGAAAGATCATTGATCAAGGATGCTATGGTTTTATCATCACCAAAAATTGCAAGAAATACTTCTTGAAAAGTATCCCAATCTCTAATTGAACCCGCTGGAAGGGAAAAATACCAAGATCCAGCAGATCTTTGGAAAGTGTAAGGAAACAGTCTGATTAAAACATCTTCATGTGCGACCCCATTAAGATTCATGGCTAACATAAAATTATTTATATGTTCTTCGGCCAGGAGAGCATCATTAGGATTGTACTTAGGTAGCCATTTTTCTGGGTTTGCTGGGAGTGCATTTGGATTTGCAACTACGACAACACCAGGATTTGTCAAATCTTGAGCAGGTTGATTGGCCATAACTTGAGTTGGAGACTAAGAAGATGGGAAGGTCGATCTAGAAGTAGGTATAGACAGTGAATAACTTACTACTGGGTTAGTAATACTAATGGTAGTACTAATTGGAGAAGTGGATAGTTGAGAAGTCATGGATTGAGTAGAAGTGAATGGGGAAGTGAATGGATGGAAAGGTGATGTGATCTCGCTGGTATCTGATTCAGATCTTGATGAAGTAACTTTCCTACATTGTGGAGGGATGGGGAACTCGAAAGGGGTGACCCCAAGCCTTTCACTTTGTAGTCTAGTCAATACACCAGTTTGTTGTAATAAGGAGGTAACACTTTCTTCAGAAACTTTGGGTCTCTCTGGTTTCTTGGTAGAAATGGATATCTGTTCCAATTTCTCTACCAAAGAATGAACTTAGGGAGACTCAGGAATGCAATTTGGAGAGGGTGGTTGCCTTACTACTTCAGGAGACAAGGGAGATCTTTCTACAACTTCATACTTATGATCAGGAGATTTTGAATGAGATCTAGAATGTGTAGAAATTGTGGAAGGGTTTTGACTCTTATGAATGTTTTTCGAATAATATTTAGGTTTATATGCCATTCACAGTCGAAGGCCCTCCTTCTAGTGCCAAAATGTTGTGGCCTCAGAATTCTACTGCCGAAACATGGGGGATAACCACCTGGTCTGGACCTTAAGACAACTCCTTTTTCTGTTTAAAGTGGTGGCTTTGACTGGGGATAATGGGACCAGTTTCCCAGTGTGGCTTTTAAGATGAGAGTGGGTGGTTCATGAGTGTTTGCAATAGAATAATGATAATCTAAATGACTTATTCTATGATGCAATTCTCTAACTAACTTATTCTAATATAAACCTGTGTATTCCTGTGTGGTATGCGACCTACAAAGATATCTGCTTAACATGTGATAATAAAGATTGATCACAACTAAAAAGAGATGATAACGTATAAAGATAATTTGTTTGACTAAATAGTTAGTCAAAGAAATTTATAAAATATATCGCATATACGATGAGTTATATATGAAATCACAATTTCAGCTAGGCATCATACAAAAGTGCAATTAACGCTTAACAGAAACAATAAATCTCACATACAATTCATGAAAGTAAAGTTTTTCCACTAATTAAATGAAAGCAGAAACAATCATACAAGATAATAGTACCATATGTGCAAAGTCCTGCTCATTTGACAAATGACATAGACCAACTTCTTTCTTCAAATCAAATTTTCTCCCGAGAATACAATAGTGCATCAACAAAAGAAAGTAGTCTGATATCTAAAAGAAACGATCATGTTCCATAATTTCACCAAAGCATTCACAAACTTACAATAATGCATTCTTTGCAAGTGTTTTTGATAAAATTCTGGACCCTTCTCTAAATGCATGAGAAGGGTATAAATATTATTCTAACTAATGTGCAAAAATAGATTATACAAAATTTGAGGAAGTTTAAAAAAACCTTCCTACTAACTAGGTAACTAACTCCAAAAATAAACAGTGACTAAATGAATAGAACTAAGAGGATGACTTGCTTTCTGCCAGCTTGTCCTTTGAATCGCATATATTGGTCATCGGTTGAATTCGAGGAGGTGCCCCAAAATGTGTCCTGAGATGTCCTGTGAAAATCGCATCGATGAGAGGTAGCAGCATCCGCTGAGTCGTATGAAGGGAACAGTTGAGAGTCATAATCTGGCTATGTGGCTTGACGAGATACTACCAATATGACTCCTAGTTGGTCCTGGTCAATTTTGTAATTGCCTCCCTTTGAGTCTCCACCTTTTCCTGCCAGCTTTTATACAGAGCACTTAAATCGGGCATTTCTTTAATATTTCCTTCTTTAATCAAGTTGGTGGAAAACAAGGTGTGATTCACTACCTTAATGACATTCTTTGATACCTCAGCTACCGTTGTGACTGCCAGCTCGGCCTGTTTGATTCTCGCATCCCAATCCATGAAGAGAATGTCTTTATGAGTTTCCTCAATCTCGGGAAGATTGGCTTTCCTTCCGTCTTCTGTTTCTTGCCATTCGATGAGCTCATAGATTCTGGTGTTTAAATCGTTAAACTCAGTTCTCTAGTTGATTTCCTTATCTATCAGCTGGTCGCTAGTAGTCAGATAGGGAGTAATGTGTGACATATTTTGGCAGAAATACTCTTGTTGTTTCACCAGAAGGGAATTTAATTCCAGTGCCTCTTTAATAAACTCCTCAGTAGGTGGAACATCCTTGTATCTTTCCATGGCTTGCTACATTTCTTGGAGTTGCATGTTTTTGGCCGATATATCAGCTTCATGGCTTATTTTCATAACCTCCATGTCTCATTGCAATTGTGCGAGCTGCTCAAGTGCTTGCCTATTTATGCTTGCTTTCTTTGCTTCGATCTGCTACTTGAGTTGTGCAATCCTCTCCTCTTTTTCCCTTAACAAAGTAGAGACTTCAGTAGCCTTGTCCATAGTGGCCAATGCATATGCTCTTGTGAACTGTGATAGTCTAGTCAAGTTTTCAGCCAGATTGAAAGGAATGTCCTTCCAAACTATGTCCATTGGCTCGTTTCCAGGTGGGAATTCGGGTGTTTCTACCCTTTTCCTTTTTCTTTGCCTTCTTACTACAGCCTTGTGTAGGGGGCTATAGAACACATCAAGTGGAGTTATTTCATTTCCTTTCAAAACAATTTCTGATGTGGGCAGAGCAGGGATAATTTCAGTATGATGGGACATTGTCTCTTGTTCCTCCATAGGCTTGGATTGCTCACCGATAGACTTGGGTTATGTATCCTTATGAACATGTAGAGGATTTTTATGTTCCACTGTTTCTTGGGTATTTTTTGTTTTGGGATGCCTTGCAATTTCTGATTAAACTAATCCCACTCCTACTCCAAACTACTGCCTTTGACCTCTAAATTGATTTTTGTAGTCGGGGTGCTCATCAGTTGTTTCTCAGCTGACTTTCTACTGGACTCAGCTATGTTATCTGTCTTGGGGTTTCCCTATGTCTGGAGTCTCCTCAGTATTTACCTAAGAATCTACTCGAGAACTAGGACCTTCACTATCAAGAGTGATACTTGGTGTAGGCTTATCCTCGGGCTTTAACAAATGCATTGGGATCACTTCGAGCCTTTCATTTCTGAATTCTTGAAAACTTTGAAAATTTTAGGTTTCAAATTCACCTTTGCCCATTGGAAAGCTTGTTCGAAGGATTGGACAGACTGTAACAAGTCTTCAAAATCGTTATCCTCATGGTTGTATTTCTTGAGCTTTATTGCAGTAGTGATATTATATGCCACTTTGTTTGGATCAAAATGCCTCTTAGGCAATGTATGAATCTTGAGGGCTTCCATGTGTGATGACTCCTTAGTAGCATGAAAAAAAATTTCTAAAGCAAAAGAACCACACTTGATAGGAAAAGAGGGCGATAATGACTTCTTGCTATCTTTGAGAACTTTAGTCAGGCCTTTTCCCACGACCTGGTAGGCAATCTCTCTTGCTAATAATTTATCAAAAACATATAAAGGAAGGACAAGTGGATCGGTTGTGCTACCAAAAACCATAATGTAAGTGATCTGGATTTAAACAGGAATGCAATAAAATACAGAGATAACCATAAGACAGATATGCAGTGGAAATAATACTTCATTTCATTACTGTAAAATACTGAAATATGCTTACAAACAGAAATGGAAATAAACCAGCTAGGGCAATGGTAGCTTATCTCTGAGAAGAGTGTGGTGGCTACATGCCTCTGAACTGTCTTACAATGAGGCTCAAGGGCCCTTTTATTACTGAACAATAAGAGAAAACTCTAAACAACCAAAACCCTAACTTGAGGAGATGTAACACCAAGAGTTTGTGGGCCCCGTTGGGGTGAGTTGGACAACCAACTTCCTGAGGTCGCGAATTGGTCATATTATCTCTGTTTGAAACTCATGATAACCCGTTGGAAAGATCTCTCCGAGGAATACGATGGAAAAGGCAATTTTGGACAAAAAATCGCTAGCGGTAAATTTCCCAAAAAATGTCGTTTAGGGCCTCAAAACGGCTTCGGAAGTTTAGGACCCGAAAAATGCTAAAAATAGTAAACTGTGCTATAATTAAGGAAACTGAAAAACTAAAAGAAGCACTGGTGGGGATCCAAGGGGAATTAGCAGGTGGCCACCAATATCCACCTAGATCATTCCTCCCCCCTTAGGAAGCAATGGTCCCCATTGCATTGAGTTCCTCCATGAGATGAGGGAACTTCTGCTGAACTTGGTCCCTAGTGAGCCACTTGCCCTGGTGAAGGAGTTGGCCTGCTTTGACAACTCGATATAGTTGGATATTCTGCTGGTGAGTGTGCTTGATCTATGTGTCCATGATCCAATCAATTGTAGCTTGTTCCATGCAATCTGGATTTAACTTTGTGGGTGTGAGCTATTCTGTAATGTCGGATGTGTCTAGTAATGGTGAAAGTATGGTCGAAGGTGGTCCACATTGAACACTGGGTGCAGGCCAAGGAATGGGGGAATGCTGAGCTCAAATGCATTGTCTCCCACAGCCTTGGTAATGGTGTAAGGACCATATCGGAGTGGTCTGAGTTTCCGATAGGCTCCAATAAGGTGTTCCTTTTGCAAATGCAACCAGACTTTGTCGCCCACTTGAAACTTGTGTGGCACCGAGGGAAAATTTTAAGAACCCCCCCCTAAATTTACATGTATAATAAATGGGCGAATCTCCATGGTATATAGGAAAAATGGAAGGTGATTTTATCAATAATATGATATGTATATATAATTTTTTGGCGAATCTCTCACTAGGCATGGCGAATATTTTACTCAATTATAAAATCTTGTGTTTATTGAATACACAAATGAAATCATTGCATTTCTTTAAAATATCTTTTGAAATCAGAATTACCGAAATTACATATCGATAACCTAGTAGGTGTAGGATAAAATTCACCCATGCCATTCACAGAAAGCATGAGAAAAAACCTAATACTATATATAGAACCAAGAAAAATTCAAATTCATCACTTCTAGGGAACTCGTAACCACCCTGCCAATACACAAGTATGTTCCTGTTTGCAATTAGAAAAATTACCCAAATTACAATCTGTTTACTCCAGCATATGTTGGAAAGTTATAGAAGGATGACTAGTGTAATCAATCCATTCCTTTTAGCTCTGGATTTGTTTAAGTTTAAAACAGAAGTATACAAATATACTTGTCCAATGTCTATGCTTTAACCATTCACCTTAAGATGTTTTTACAATATAATTTCCTAAGTCTATTTAATATCTTCATTATCATAAAAACCAACCTATATCCATCTTAACTCCACATCTACCACTCTTAGGGGGATGAAAACTATTTATCCCTCTGAGCACTTGGTAGACCCAGAATTAAGATGAATCTAAGATGATAGAATTTCCCCTTTAAATAGTCTATGCTCACATGAATACCATGGTATTACCATGGGTCAATACCATGGGTAATCATAAACCTGGAGCTTAAAAATTATTATTAGTAATTTATAAAAATTAATAAAATTAATAGTTGATTTTTATTTTATTTTTTATTTTAACCAAGCTAAAATGTTTAACATACATTAAATTACAACATCCATTTTTACTCTTGATCGGATCAAATATTTTTTCACTCTATGCTAGTTTGCATATCACGATATTTGATACCTCTCGGGGGTTAGTAGATCTAGAGTAAAGATGGATCTATGCTGGTTTAATTCCCCCATTTAAATAGGCTACATTCCAGGTGAATACCATGGGTCAATACCATGTGCCATTTTGGTGAATACCATGGGTCAATACCATGTGCCATTTTTATTTTTATTAATACTAATATTAGGGTTAATAATGTTTTTTGCATGGTATTAATAACAATCTAGTCCATGGTATTTGTCCCATAGTATTTTGCCCATAGGTTTCACCTAAATATAACGCATTTTTTGAGTGTTCGTAAATATAAGGTGACTTATGGAGTAAATATAAAAAATGTTTTATTTGTTTACCATACCTCTCATTTATTTATATTTTTATTAATTTACCATACCTCTTTTACAAATATGGTATTTGGCCCATAGGATTCACTTAAATAAAACCTCTTTCTTGAGCCTTCATAAATAGAACTAGGGTTATGGACTAAATATAAAAAGAGGTTTTATTTATTTACCATGCGTCTAGTTTATTTATATTTTTATTTATTTACCATACCTTTTAAGTAAGTATAAAAAAACGTTTTATTTATTTACCATACCTCCACTTTACTTATATTTTTATTTGTTTACACCTTTGCATGTATATAAGGTGACTTATGGAGTAAATATAAAAAATGTTTTATTTATATACCATACTTCTCATTTATTTATATTTTTATTAATTTACCATACCTATTTTATAAATATGGTATTTGGGCCTTTGGCCCATAGGATTCACTTAAATAAAACCTATTTTTGAAAATGGGCGAATGGAAGGTTGTAACTCCTAATTTCAAGGGCTAAACTTACCTTTTTTACCCTCTCCCTTAAAAGAAGGTGGGCTATTTGAGGTGATTTGTAAAAATGTACTATGATACAAATAATCGCCCACTAAAAATTTAAAACCCCTTAATTTCGCCAAAGGGCGAACATTCGCCCCTAAAATCACCCCTAGTGGCACCCGATGTTGATCATGTCGTTGCTTGTACTTGGCATTTGATTTCTCCAGAATGTCATGGACTTGCTGGCGAATATATTGGATGTGCTCAATGAAGCTGTTTGCCTTATCTGTTTCGGACTGGACATGAGCAGAATCTACGTGAGTAGCTGCAAATGGCATGGACACATCGATGGGACATAGTAGCTGGAATCCCAAGCCCACCTGAAAAGGGCTATGGCCAGTCGAGCTGTGGAGAGCCCAATTGTAGTTGTGCTGAACATAGGGGAGGCTCTCGTCACATGTACGTGGATGCTTTGAGTTGTACATGCACAGAATATGTACAATCATCCTATTGACGACCTCTATCTGGCCATCAGTTTGAGGATGGAAGGCTGTGGACTTAGTGAGTTTGGTGTCCAGCATCAACTAGAGATTAGACCAAAATGTACTGAGGAACCTGCTGTCACGATTTGAAATGATAGACTGTGGGATCCCAAAGTGTACCCACACTCATTCAAAGAAGAGTTTAGCAGTGGCTTCTGCTGTGACATTCTTCTTGCAGGCCGCCATAATGGCCATCTTCGAGAACCTGTCAATGACCACAAAAACACAATCATTTCCATGCTTAGTGGAAGGAAGGCCTGACATGTAATCCATGGAGATGGATTCCCAAGGTCGACTAGGGGTAGGCAGCGGGGTATAGAGGCCTTGCTTCTTGATGGTCGGTTTGGCAATGGCGCAATCAGTGCATGATCTGATGTACTTCCCGACATCCTGTCGAATATTTGGCCAATAGAAATATTTTTGCAGTACTTCCACCATTTTTTCAACCCCGAATTGCCCAACAACCCGACTGTAGTGTGCTTCCCAAATCATCTTGGCATGCTCGCTTGAAGGAACACAAAGGTGACCCAGGTGGCATAACAGGTCGTCCTAGAGGTGAAAATTTGGAACATGCTGACCCTCCAAGAGTGTCTGGTATGTGTGGCCGAATTCCGAGTCGCTTTTGTAGAGCAGTGGCCAATCAGAAGTCTCGTTCCCACAAGAGTTGAGCACGGTGGTTAACGCCATGATCGGCGGTCAACTGAGGCAATCTGCAACATTATTGGTGTTGCCCTTCTTATACTTGCTATTCAAATGGAACTGTTGCAGGTATGTGGACCACTTCTGATGGCGATCATTTGGCAATTTCCCTTGGGTCTGTATGAACTGCAGGGGTCGGTGGTCTGTGTGGATGACCATTTCCTTCCCCAAAATGTAATGCTTCCATTGTCGGCAGGCCTGCACAATGGAATACATCTCTTTTTCATAAGTGGGATACTTCCGACTGTGTTTGAAAGTGTCTCACTGTGATATGCCACTGGATGCCCGTTTTGAGTAACAACTGCCCCAATAGCATAGTTAGAGGCATTTGTCTCGACCTCAAATGGTTGTTGCAAGTCTGGTAATGCAAGAACTGGTGTTGTGCAGAGGCGATCTTTCAACTCTATGAATGCCTTCTGTTGAGATTCAGACCAAAATAATTTTTCTTTCGCTTCTCCCTTGGTGACTTGACTCACGGGCCAAGTGATATGAGAAAATCCCAACACGAACCTGTGGTAGAAGTTGGCAAGGCCTAGAAAGCTGCGAAGCTCTGTCAGAGTGGTTGGAGATGGCCAATCCTGAATGACTTGGATCTTGGCTGGATCCACATGCACCCCCCGTTCATCAATAATGTATCCCAGATACTGAACCTGGGTCATGCCAAAAGTGCATTTCTCCAAATTGGCACATAACTTGTGTTGCCGCAGTGTTTGGAGAACCTGTCGGATGTGGTGGAGGTGTTCTTCCCATCTCTTACTAAAGATCAAGATGTCATCCAAGTACACCACTACAAATGAGTTGGTGAATGGCTGCAAGATGTCATCCATTAGCCTCATGAAGGTTGCAAGAGCATTCGTCAATCCGAAAGGCATAACCAACCATTCGAAAAGGCCCTCCTTGGATTTGAAGGCAATCTTCCACACATCGGAGGGTTCGATTGGTACCTGGTGAAATCCTGACTTCAAATCGATCTTTCTGAAATATTTTTCCCCCTTTAGTTGGTCTAGGAGGTCATCAATCCGTGGGATTGGGTACCTATTATGGACAGTGATCTTGTTTAGCACCCGATAGTCAATACAGAGTCTCCAAGTCCCATCCTTCTTCTGTACTAGCACGATCGGGCTCCCATAGGGCAATTGTTACAGGGAAAAGTGTCTATGCAGAACTACTAATCCCACTAAGGCTAGTATCTACCTTAGAAACAAACAAAGTAAAACTACTTTCGTTTTCCTTTATGAAAGATAGATGAGAGAAGAATAAAGGAGACTAACCTCTGTCTTTTGCTTGGTTCCTTGCTTGATTCCTCTCTCTTCTGATAGTCCTTTGCTACTTGCTTTCTTGTATACCCAGCTTCACAGAGTACCTGTAGAATCAAAGCAAAATAACACTATACGAGAACATGGATCTATTATCATAAACAATCTAGGATCAGATGTAAACTGACCATACAAATGCATAAAACATAAATCACACAAGAGTATGGAGGAAAACTTGAATAGCTTTATTGATAAACAAGAAAGAGCCAAGAGAGTTACAACCAATTGTTCTGACCCAGCATCATCCTCTCAGCAAGAAGCCCTTCTTCACCTCATGAAAAGCTTAGATCACCCAACACTATGATGTTGCACCAATAAACCAGTAGCACTTCCTTACAAGATACAAAATTCCAACCTCCAGATCTCTGGGATGAGGGATCCATATATAGATGTCTGCAAGGGAGGTGAGTCAGCTTTTGAGATTTGATTAGTGTCTTCCCTCTGATAGTTCTTGTTTCCACTTGGAGATTGATGATCCCTTACTCATCCCTTGTCGAATTCAGAGAGGCAAGTGTCACAGGAGAAGTTTCTGGAAGATTCTATGCTTCTCCACCTCGCGGATTGACACTACCATTTGTCCCTTCTCGCCTATCACACCCCATAGAAGGGATTTTTGAAATGCAATGCACCTACTGTGTGTATTTAGGTGAGATGCAACACACTTTGCCTATGGAGCAGGTGAAATGGTCCAGTTTTGACCAGTTCTGAGCAATTTTTCATGGAGAACTTCTGGGAGAAGCTGTAATCAGTTGACCTTGTTCTCTTAGGGGATGGAAAAACACTTTTAGGGACTTAGGAGCCCTTAGTTTATGGACATTTATGCTTGGGGTTGCAGTGCCCAAAAATGTCTATAACAGTTGCGCCCTAAAGCATGAGGTCGTTAATCTTTTTTGATGTCGGGTGAAATGCTTTATCATGAGGATCCGAAGTTCTTTCAAGCTGGAAGGAGACCTGTAATAAGATACAATACAATACATTATCTTCATAATATTTTCATGATCTAGCTGAGGCAGGCATTCCCATGCTTAGCTTTATAAATTCATTTTCATGTACCCAGGACAGACAATCGTCTGAGTGTAGACTGATGATTCTTGTAGAGCCATCATCCCTTAGATTGGATGATTATCTGTGCAGCAATTATGTACATTTGATGTCTTTATTTTCCTGAATATATATCGCAGCCCGGATGGATGAAACTAGATCCAGGGTCTTCAATCTCCTTCGATCTTCAATCAAAGTACAAATTGATCCATGTGACAGATGTTCTGGAGTCAAACATGGAAAGACATCGCCTGATTACCAGCCAATGATGTAAGCTGTTAACAGGCGCGAGCGGAATCACTGATAATGATAATGACCCTCAAGGTACTGCAGTACAATTCACGTGGTGTGAATAAGGGACTTGGCATTGAACACCATGCAAAATCTTTCGGTCGAAGGCCATTGATGTAAACCTGTCGTCGAAAGTGAGAAACTTTCCATTGAGGCATGCAAGCTTCAAAGTACTGAAATGGGTGTTCCTAGATCGACTTCTTGGATAATGAGCTGATGTCGACAAGAAGCGATCCGTCATAGGAGGGCCTTAGTGAATCCCACATCAATGACATGGAACAGAGCAAATGATTTTAATGGAGGTGAAAACGATCTGGTGATATAAGGTTCAGGGTGGCGGTCATGAAAGAATGGAGCGTAAATGTATTGCAGCGGATGAGACACAGGTGAATTCTCTGAGTGACTTCTCTTGAACATATCGGCGACCCTGACATGATGGATTGGTAGCATTAACCCCAAATGTGGATGGTGTGATGTGACCATGGTGATGTGACCGGTGAATGAAACAACCCAAGCCGACTTGGATGCGGAGTGAAAGTGTCATGTTCAAGAGCGACTTGCTACCAACAAAGTTTCTTCAAGTTTTCTTCCCAATTTTTCCCCAGTCATTGCTGACCAGTACCTCTTTATTTTTGTCAAGCTTGAGGAGGATAACATATGCTTGTTCTATAATTTTCCCTTCGGGCAAACCCATCGCTATGTTTTAACGAGCCTAGCGATAGTGAAACTCGTTCTTGTCTGTTATGGACAAGTTTGTCGCTATTAGGTTTTAACGAGTTTAACGACAAAGATAACTCGGTCCTTTTCAATTTTAGAGAGTCTGAAAAGGGACATAAAGGAAACTCCAAAAATCCTTTTTCATCATCTAATCCCTTAGGTCCAAAAAAGTATAAAACAATACAGAAGGGATGAATTTTCGGTACTTTTAACGAGCCGAACAAAACAAGCGCTCGATATTTTTGTGTAATAATCCCTCAGGTCCAAAAAGATTAAAATCTAAAGGAGGGATAGCACTTCCGGTCACTTTAACGAGCTGGAGAGGCCAATGGCTCGACAATCTTTTCATATTTTACGAGTCAGCTGAAAAGAGCTTAAAGGAGACTCGTTTTTTGAGGAACGAGTGATAAATTTGGGTAGCAGCTGATTCCAGGTAAGGTTTGGAATTTCCAATCACGGCAGTGTTACAAGGATGGCTAATAGAATCACTCTTCGCAGCTATTCCTCAAAATGGGTAAACAATTAAGTGGAGGTGAATGATCGGCCAATACAAAGTGGAGGTGATGATGAGAACACGACCAAGGCTTCAAAGGCTGAAGTACTACATTCACGATGGTTATTTACCGGAAAATGGTTCATTTTTTAATGAGCTTAAACGCTGGGGGAAACATTTGCTCATTGCTTATGTTTATTCTTTAACGAGCATGAAGTCCATGTTAAAACTGTTCGATTAATCTAGTCATATAATAAGAATGTCTCATATATAAACGACATTATTTCAAAGCTTTGCCCCACATCCTTTCTTTATGCAAGTTAGGAAACAACCAATCCTACGAGTTTAAAGGGTTAGAGGACCTACAAATTAAAAAAATTAAATGGTCGCTCTTCGCTTGCATGCCAAAAGGTTTGCATGCCCCCAGGTATAGAGACATAGAGTTTCAAGGTTACCCCGCAATTTCGCAGACAAAACATTTGTTTTGCCAAAAAAGGCCTACCTCTTTCAGGTTACCAAAGATTGTTCTATTTGTACCACAAACAAAACACTTCTTCGGCGATGTCTACCAAAATAGACAAAGGTGAATGGCGCAGACGCCTCCACTCACATAACTTGGACGAGGGAATCTTGTTCCAGTCCAACCCCCTTTTCCAATTTTGGACGGGAGTGTCAGACTAGTCATATATCTCTCGCGGAAACCTACCCTATACTTGGAGTTTTCCTGCGGGAGCAGACCAGGGTGCATGCCCCGTGGGTTTCAGTCATGTCCCCAGAATTACTCGCGCTCATCAGGTGGACGGACTGGGGATTGATGAGACATTCCTTGCATGAAAAGACCATTCAGGGATGGTATATGACTATTTGCTATGCGTGAACCGGGGAATGAAAGCTAGTCTACGAGCTTGACCACTCTTCCTTCGTGCGGAAAACACATTACTCTAAAGAGTGATGAGACAATGGCTCCCATGCAATAAATATAGTCTCGCCCAAGGAGTAGATTATAATCCAGGGGTCCTTGGACTACCATTACGTTCATGTGAACGGTTTTCCCTCTCAATGTTATGGGCACATTGGGAAGGATCCCTAACGGTCGACTGGTTCCTTTTTCAAAGCCTGTTAGATTTCTCATCTCAGGCAAAAGCGATGGCGAACCAAGCGCTTTCCAAGTAGTTGAGGAAAGGATACTCACAGAAGCCCCTTCATCTATGATGGTACCGGCCATAACCATTCTATATATTTGAGCAATGATTCGGAATGGTATACTAGCCGGTAAACGGGGTCTGCCTAGTAGATTCCAGTCAAAGGAAACAACTAGGTTGCTTGGAGGTGGGACCGAATAGACGGCCGAGTACGACTCTGACGAAATTCCTTCCTGCGGTAAAGGAATGGGTAAATTGCCCCCATGTTCATCAGAGTCTGTGCTTACGAAAAGAATTTGGACGGTGTCATCCTTGTTCTCTTCGGTGACTGTATCATCTGAGGATGGAACCTCTGAAGGCAAGACCGGGTCAACTGCTGTCTCGACCTTTTGACTTTCGTCTGGTATGGATTCAAATGGTTTTTCTTCAGTGATAGATACTTCGGCCGACCACCTGGGCGTGTGAGTTGGATTTTCAACTAGTGACAGACTCGGTAAGAGTTTCTTATATCCAGGAGGAAGTCGTAACGGTGAAACCGGACGATCATCCAAAACTCTTTTAGCCTCGTCTAAGAAGGGACAACGGTGTACGGTGTGATCGCCTTCACACAGTTTACAAGGAAATTTGCTTTTTCCTTTTTGTCCAGGGGCTTCACTTTCACTAGTCGACGGTGTATTTTCAACATGATCATCTAAGGTTGACGACACCGGGTTGTGAAAACGAGGAGAC
Organism: Pinus tabuliformis; assembly: GCA_031772625.1. Taxonomy (NCBI): domain Eukaryota; kingdom Viridiplantae; phylum Streptophyta; class Pinopsida; order Pinales; family Pinaceae; genus Pinus; species Pinus tabuliformis. The sequence continues at coordinate 148,841,813 of CM062814.1, forward strand.
CAGTCCTTTAAGATCTGAGGGATGCAAGGAAAATCTCTATGAAAGTGGTCTCCCTTGCAAATGACACATGGCGATTTAGGCCTGGTTGGTGCAGTGTGTGGATTTTCGCTAGACGACGCTTGGTTATCCCTTTTCGCCTTTGGTTCCTTCTTCTTCTTCTCTTTCTTCTTCTTTTCCTTCTTCTTCTCAGGTACTTGATTTTGGCTTTACTAGCCCCATCAAGCGAAGAGGAAGGAGGAGAGGAAGAATTGGACGAAGTAGAGGGTTGGGGGGTAACTCTGGAATTGTCTAGTTGCTGACTCGATTGTTCAGGAATCGTTGTGTTCTGAACGATGGAGGTTGAGAAAAGCCATACGGGCAAACCGATTGTCAATCCTGGAAGCGACAATGTGGCCATATGGGGTGCACCAACATCTCCCCAAGAGGAGAAGGGACTAGGATTTCCTCCAAGGGGAACTCCTTGGTTGGTGGACTCCATTTTCCTCAACCTAAGACCAATGTAGGAAAGGTGATGATTATTCCATTTAAAATAAATTTTAGACGCTTTGACACAACTTGTTTTTTCAATTTTAAAGAGTCGAGAAAAAACAAAATATGACTATAGTCGCCTTCGATTTTTAATGAGCCTGAAGTGACAAGTGCTCAGATGGACCTTTTCCGTTAAGGAGTTTGAAAAGGAATGAAAGGGACTGCTCTAGAAATCTAGGCAGAGGGATTACCAAACCAATCACAAAACTGCAGAATACTTTTTACGGTACGGCAGTCAATCTTCCCGAATGCTGTGTTCAGTGGATTGCGATCGATAGGGTGGCAGACACGGCTTCCTATTGCTAAAGGATTAAGCCTATTGTGGTCTCCCAAAATATACTCGACGGTACGTGGGAGCACAAGTCCGTACTGGCACTTATCATCTCAAAGTGGAGGAATCACCCAACCAACAGTGAAAACAACAGTTACCAGGCTTTACGACGCCGAAATACATCTCTAGCCTAGACTTCTAGATGTTGTGCATTAGGTTCCAAAGCATTCTTAGATTCATTAAATTTATTTTATAGTTGATCTTGCTTAAGAAATTTTCCTTTCAGGTTCACCGCGTGATGTAGATGTACAATTCCTAAAATGCAATCTAAGATGATAAACAGTCGTTTTATCTTCTTTTTGCAATGAAAATCCTAGCTACTAAGGAAAGAGAGATGGCATTCCTTCAACAAAGAGCAAAGAGCACACACTATATGCACTGTCCTAAATCAAACCAATCAAATAGTCTAAATGCAAATGCACATGCATGTATTTGTTTTCAGCCTTCTTAATGTGTGAATGATAAAAAGAAAGCTAATGCGCATATCTGAATTATTTTTCAAAGCGACAATTATTAACAAGTTTCTTTTCAAAACAAAATGAGGACAATGGCAACACTTTGTGATTCGGAATTGAAAACTTGCTTTCGACACTAGAAAAACTACTAATTCAGATCAAATACAATAGTAACAGGGTAATCGACTATCAAGAACAATCAGATTCTCTTCTATGACTGAAAACGACACTTGCGACACTTTCAAATCAAGAAACGACAGTACAATTACGTTACTTCTTTGTAAAGGAGAACTGAAAATGACTCAAAAAATACATAAAAACATTTACAGTTCTTTGCACAATGGAGGCAGAATATCAGCAAGGAAAGGGGTTTAAAACAGAGGTGTACTGACTACAGGCAGCAAAACTCCTGAATAGATCTGAAAAGAGTGAACACAGAAACCAAAATTCAGGAACAAGGCCTTGTCTGATCAGCGCACCTGTAACACAGTGAAACTGAAATGCAACGCACCTGCTACACTTGGGAAGTGCACTGCATTTGAAGTTCACAGAACAGATAGTGCGCTGGACCAGGGACGAGACTTTGGTTGGGTTCCGGATCACAGTTTGCAGTTTAGTTCAGGGATTTTGGCCGAGCAAGTGGTAATCAGTAAATCAATCACAGGGGTAGATCTAAGGAGGTTACTAGAGCCACCACGAGGGAAATTAGAAATCTTTCAAATCAATTGTTTAATTCATAAACAAAACCCGGAGATTGACTGAAGCAGTGTTGATCTACTTTGCACTTGCATAGCAAATGCAGTTCGAAGGCTAGCTGGCTTGACTTCAGGCTCCATCTGTAAGTTTATAAAGTAAACAAATGTAGATAAACAATCAATCTATTCGCTCCCCAGTGGAGTCGTCATTTTGTTACTGGGAAAAGAGTCTATGCAGAACTGCTAATCCCACTAGGGTTGGTAGCTACCTTAGAAACAAACAAAGTAAAACTACTTTCGTTTTCCTTTATGAAAGATAGATGAGAGAAGAATAAAGGAGACCAACCTCTGTCTTGCACTTGGTTCCTTGCTCGATTCCTCTCTCTTCTGATAGTCCTTTGCTACTTGCTTTCTTCTATACCCAACTTCACAGAGTACCTATAGAATCAAATCAGCATAACACTATACAAGAACATGGATCTATTATCATAAACTATCTAGGATCAGATGTAAACTGACCATACAAATGCATAAAACATAAATCACACAAGAGTATGGAGGAAAAATTGAATAGCTTTATTGATAATCAAGAAAGAGCCAAGAGAGTTACAACCAATTGTTCTGACCCAGCATCATCCTCTCAGCAGGAAGCCCTTCTTCACCTCATGAAAAGCTTAGATCATCCAACACTATGATGTTGCACCAATAAACCAGCATCACTTCCTTACAAGATACAAAATTCCAACCTCCGAATCTCTGGGATGAGGGATCCATATATAGATGTCTGCAAGGGAGGTGAGTCAACTTTTGAGATTTGATTAGTGTCTTCCCTCTAATAGTTCTTGTTTCCACTTGGAGATTGATGATCTCTTACTCATCCCTGGTCGAATTCAGAGAGGCAAGTGTCACAGGAGAAGTTTCTGGAAGATTCCATGCTTCTCCACCTCGCGGATTGACACTGCCATTTGTCCCTTCTCGCCCATCGCACCCCATAGAAGGGCTTTTTGAAATGCAACGCACCTATTGTGTGTATTTAGGTGAGATGCAATGCACTTTGCCCATGGAGCAGGTGAAATGGTCCAGTTTTGACCAGTTTTGAGCAGTTTTTCATGGCGAACATTTGGGAGAAGCTGTAATCAGTTGACCTTGTTCTTTTAGGGGTTGGAACAACACTTTTAGGGACTTAGGAGCCCTTAGTTTATGTACATTTATGCTTGGGGTTGCAATGCCCAAAAATGTCTATAACAGCAATGAACTCGAACGGATGTGACCTTTTTGCAGTAGCTCCTGAATTTGCCTCTTGATTTCATCGTTCTCCAGAACAGAGCACTGATAGATTGGTCCATTGGGTAGGGGTGAACCTGGGGTCAGATCAATGGAGTGCTTGACCTGACAGTGTAGAGGAACCCCTGTGGGGGAGGTGAAGATTTCCTCATACTCCTCCACGACCTTGTCCATCTGTAGTTGTCGTGCGGAGGGGCCCTATCTGGAGGTCGTGGCCACGGTCTTCTTCTTTTCTTGAGGGCGTATCACCAGGAAAACAAATTTCCTGGTTTTGGAAATAAGCTTACTGCATTGTTTTGTAGTAACCAAAGAGATGGCGGTAGGCAGTGCTACCTCTGGTATCCTGTACAACTTATTTCCCAAAGTAACAATAACAACACTGGGCCTTGACTCATACACATCATGTCACTTCCACAAGTATGGTTGTCCCAATAACACATCACAAAATTCAAGGGGAGCAATGTCACACAATACCTCATTTGTGAAGGGCTTGATGTTGTATGGAAGGCGACACTGTTGGCTCACGCGAAGATCCCATCCTTGGTGCAGCCACCCGATGGTGTATGGTTGTGGATGTGCTGTGGTCGGTAAGCCCAGCCGTTTCACGACCTCTAACGAAATGAGGTTCTTTTGTCTCCCACTGTCGACAATGAACTATAGCGGGGAGCCCTTTACCCACATCTGGGAGTGGAAGAGACGCTCCTCCTCCTCTGGATCTTCAGGTTCCTCCTTCTGGATCTTCGTAGTGGCAACGGTGGCGTTGGGCTCTGCATCGATAATCTGCTTCCCTTTGTCATTCTCCTTATCGGGTTCTGACTCAGAGTCAGAACATGCATCTGATTCTGAAACCTTTAGCTCGGCCACCAGTGACTGCTTGGCCCGACACTCACTTGTGTTGTGAGTGGAGCTCTTATGGAACTCACACCACTTTCCTTTGTCCTTTTTTGGCTTCGCAGTGCTATTCTTTGCTTGCAGCTTTGGCGGGCTGTCTTGGGCCGCCCCACCTTGGATTTGTCCTTTGTTGTGCAATTTGGGGGCACCTTTCCCTTGTTTCAGATTCGCATACCCAAAGTCTCGTTTCTTCTATTTAAACTTTTGCTTGACCTTGATGACATATCGGTATGCTATGCCGAGCGAGGAGATGTTCAGGAATTCTATTTCTTCTTGGATGTACTTGTGTAGGAAGCCACAGTATTTGAGTACCAAATGCTACTCTGTATCCTTGATACCCAACTTTGTGCAAAGGGTATGGAAAATATTGGTAAACTCCGGTACGTCTTGGTCCCTTCCCTGCCGCAGCGTGGTCCACTTTATGTATTGATCCTCATAGCTTCCAACAGGATAGTACTGCTCCTTGATGGCATCCGAGAATGAATTCCAAGTTGGTGCGACTGAAAATAGTGAGCCTGTACTTTCATCCTTTTGCTCGCAGTAGGTTTCCCACCAATCCTTGACGTGGGGGGCTGCTTTGAGAAGAGTGAAAATAATCTTTTCCCGATTGGAAAAATCATGAATAGAAAAATAACCCTCTTGAACATTTAACCATTTATCGACGGCATCTGCGTCTATCTGACCCTCGAATATGGGGATTTCAAAATTAACTTGTACCTTAAATAGTGTGGCGTTTCCAGAGTTACTGTTGGAAGCCGATGCATCGCCCCTGGGTAGCGCTGAAGGATTTGGGCAAAGTTGACCATCATCGCATTGCTTTGTCACTCGAGGGCTTCTTCGAGCAATATTTCGATAGGATCTCCTGCCCCCTCGTCTTTCTTTTCATTCGCCATGGGAGATCGTTGGGATTTGCAAGGCTGGTCTTGCAAAGGTTCGATCAGTTCAAGCCCTAACTCCTTATATCCCGACCTCGTTGGAGACATGCAAAGAAAAATAGAGAAGAAAAGCAGACCGCTCTGATACCACTGATCCGGATTTAAACAGGAACGCAATAAAATATAGAGATAACCATAAAGGCAGATATGCAGCGGAAATAATACTTCATTTCATTACTGTAAAATACTGAAATATGCTTACAAACAGAAATGGAAATAAACCAGCTAGGGCGATGGTAGCTTATCTCTGAGAAGAGATGTGGCGGCTACATGCCTCTGAACTGTCTTACAGTGAGGCTCAAGGGCCTTTTTATTATTGAACAATAAGAGAAAACCTAAACAACCAAAACCCTAACCCGAGGAGATGTAACACCAAGAGTTTGTGGGCCCCGTTGGGGTGAGTTGGACAACCAACTTCCTGGGGTCGCGAATTGGTCATATTATCTCTGTTTGATTTGCATGATAACTCGTTGGAAATATCTCTCTGAGGACTTCGATGGAAAAGACGATTTTAGACAACAAATTGTTGGTGGTAGATTTCCCAAAAAACGTCGTTTAGGGCCTCAAAACGGCTCCGGAAGTTTAGGACCTGAAAAACTGCTAAAAATAGTAAAATGTGCTATAATTAAGGAAACTAAAAAATTAAAAGAAATACTGGTGGGGATCCAAGGGGAATTAGCAGGTGGCCACCAATATCCACCTGGATAAGTAAGTGAACCATTCTTCAATGAAATATTTTCCAACAGTAAACAGGTCTGTTGCGGCTTCTTGGGAAAACTTGGGGGCTTTCTTATTGAAAATTATTTGATGTAGGGGAAACACAACAACATGAAATATATTATAGAAGTGAGGTATATAATGTGATTCCCATATTTGTTTATGACTGAGATTGATTGGGTAGGGGTCCTGTAAGGTCCATTTCCAACCGATGGTCGGAAATGTTGTGAAAAGGCAAATGACATCCATAATGTAGGCACTAAAATAGAACAAAGGGAGGTTATCTGGAGAGGAGGCTCTCTTCTGTCGATATTCGGTAATGGTGGTGGCTAGGTTATCAAATAGGATGGAGGGCCAATTCATGATGTGGGAATTAACACAGGCATCAATCAGAGGAATCCATTCTATGGAAAACTTAGTATTATTGGGTAGCCCATATAATCTACATAACATAGCTACTGCATAGCTGTAGGGGTTTGCCAAAGAGGCTATAGCATAAATACCCGATTTGTCATATTTTAATTTGTTGTCCAATACTCTCCAACCCTGAATCAACTTGAAGGGATCCGGGTTTTTCTTTGTGAAGTTGGCCATGAACACCTTGTCATAGATATCCTGAGGGTCAGGTATGTGGTACTTGTTCTTTAGATCCTCTACTCTGAACGACCCTATGAGCTCCTTTCATGAATTCCTAAATTTCCTATCTTCAATGGTGATATTTTTGATGACCCATCTGATCATATCCATGATGGGAGGATTTTAGCTCTTGCTCCTATCCTATGAAGAAAAGAATAGGCAACATCCCTGAATTGAAGTCCTGAAGGCCTTGTTGAGTCAGTTGTTTCTCTAGTGACAGTGATTTTAGGAAGTTCATCTTTGAGCCTATTGTATATGACCTCCCACACTGTTCCGCCTCTGGCAGTGTCGCAGACGGTATCTAAGAAAATGGGAGCCATCTCTGTAAACTCAGATTCTACAATGCTCTACTTGCTTTGTTTCTGCATCACCTTCCTTAGTGACATGTCTTTTGTAGCTTGCCTGAAATAGACAAGATATATCAACGCAGACGGTATTGGGTAATTAAGAGTGAAAGCTTCTCTAAAATGACTTTGGATCGTGAGAAGGTTTAATGAGATACTCGATGTTAACTACCCATAACTTGGAAAATGATTAACCTTCCTCGGACTGCTAAATATTTATTAACCTGCCAATTTGTTCGTTTTGATATTAAAACATAATTATTTCACACATTTTACCGCTCTTAATCGCACATCGCAATCTTTAAATGGATACACTATAGCACTATCAGATGCATAAAGTGAAATGCGATTGCGAATATCACAAATATCTCATTTCGCAAATCGCTAATGGACACTCTAATTTCATAGCTAAATTTCTTGTGAAGTTTGCGAAGTGCGATTTGCGAAATGGCAAGGTGCTATTTATTAGGCTATCGCAGTGGGAGATTTGATCACAGATCGCAAGTGCTTGAAGATGTTTTAAGACAATCACATGGAAAAGTGCGATTTGCAATGCGAATTTCATCCTTAGTTCGTTTTGTGAGGTTTTGCTAGGTATTTTCTTAGAGTTAGGTATTATCATCCTAAGCCTAAAAATTTAAAAGGGTCCCCATTTATAACTCTAACCTTAGCTATTATTCTCTATAAATGGGGGGTTGTTTCGTAGTACAACAAATGGCTACAACCGCCCTACAATTTTTTTCCTATGCTTCAATTTTGGAGCCTTCCTTCCTATCCACAGGAGATAATATTGCAATGATTCAGGTATTCATTCTTTGACTGAGACTTATATTCTTCATTTGTGCTTGCTTGTTTCCACACCTAGCTAATCTTTGTAACTCACAAACTAAACTCCTGACTTGGTTTCACAGCAATTATGAGCTTGCCTCCAGAACCTACACAAGGGCAAATGATCCGGATTTAAACAGGAACACAACAAATTACAGAGATAACCATAAATACAGAGATGAGATAACCATAAATACTGAGATGTAGCGGAAATAATACTTCATTTCATTACTGTAAAATACTGAAATGTGCTTACAAACAGAAATGGAAATAAATCAGCTAGGGCGATGGTAGCTTATCTCTGAGAAGACATGTGGCAGCTACATGCCTCTGAATTGTTCTAAAACTATGTTACAATGAGGCTCGAAGGCCTATTTATTGTTGAGAAACAAAGGAAAACCCTCCACATCCTGAAACCTAACCCTAGAAGATGAAACGCCAAATTGTGGGCCCCGTTTGGGTAAATTGGTACATCAATTTCCTGGGGTCGTAACTTTGGCATACGATCTCCGTTTGATGTGTACGATAGCTCGTTAGAAAGATCTATCCGAGTACTACCACTTTGGGAGACAGCATTGTTGCCCCAGATTCCCAAAAAAACGTCGTTTAGGGCTTCAAAACGGCTCCGGAAGTTCATGACCCGAAAAAATGCTAAAAATAGTAAACTGTGCTACAATTTAGGAAACTGAAAAAGCTGAAAGAGACAGTTGTGGGGGTCCAAATGGGATAGGTGGGTGACCACCAACATCCACCTGGATCATTCCTCCCCCCTTAGGAAGCAATGGTCCCCATTGCATTGAGTTCCTCCATCTGCTGAACTTGTCCTGCAATCTCTGAGGTGTCCAGTGATGGTGGGAAGCATGGTTGACGATGGTCCACATTGAACATTTGGTGCCGACGAAGGAATGGATGAATGATGCGCTCCAAAGCATTATTCCCCATAGCCTTGTAACTGCTGTAAGGACCATGTCGGAGTGCTCTGAGCTTCTGATGGGTTCTGGTAAGGCGTTCTTTCTGTCGATGCAACCAGACTTTGTTGCCCACCTGAAACTTATGTGGTACCCATGTGGGTGAGGAGAAGTTGCTCCTGTGTTTTATCATGATCGTATCCCTTTGCTGCTGCTGCTACGTGGAGGAACCCTTTGCAGGGGTCATGGATGTAGCAACGATCTTCCCCTTACTTTGGGAGTGAACCAGACAGATGAATTTCCTGGTCTGTGATATGATCTTGCTGCCTTTTTTGGTAGTGATCAAAGAGGTGGCAGTAGGTGTGGCTACCTCTGGTATCCTGTATAATGAATTATTCAAAGAAATAATGACAACACGAGGCCTTGACTCATACACAGCATGTTGCCTCCACAAGTATGGCTGGCCTAATAATACATCACAAACATCCAGAGGTGTAACATCACACAATACCTCGTCTGTGAAGGGTTTGATGCTGTAGGGAAGGCGGCATTGCTGGCGAACTTTCAGATCTCGTCCTTCATGAAGCCACCCGATACTGTACAGCTGTGGGTGCAGTGTAGTCGGTAGGCCCAACCGCTTCATGACCTCTGCTGAAATGAGGTTCTTTTGGCTGCCACTGTCGACAATGAATTGTAGCAGCGAACCCTTCACCCACATCTGTGAGTGGAAAATACGCTCCCCTTCCTCTGGATTTTCGGGCTCATCTTTCTGGATCTTGGTGGTGGCAACAGTGGCACTGGGATCCGCATCAATGATCTGCTTCCCTTTGCCATTCCCCTTGTCAGGTTCTGGCTCAGGGTCGGAACATGCATCTGATTCAGAAGCCTTCAACTCGGCCACCAGCGACTGCTTGGTCCGACACTCACTTGTGTTATGAGTGGGACTCTTGTGGAACTCACACCACTTCCCTGTGTCCTTCTTTGGCTTCATTGTGTTGTTCTTTTCTTGCGGCTTCGACGGGTTGTCTTGGGTCACCCCGCCTTGGCTTTGTCCTTTGGGCTTCGGATTTGTAGATCCAAAGTCTCGCTTCTTCTATTTGAACTTTTGCTCGATTTTGACAGCGTATCGGTACGCCGTGCCGAGCGAGGAGATGTTCAAGAAAACCATCTCTTCCTGGATGTATTTGTGCAGGCAGCCACGGTATTTGAGTACCAGATGCAGCTCAGAATCTTTGATACCCAACTGTGTGCGAAGGGTATGAAAAATGTTTGTGAACTCCAGCACATCTTGGTCTCGTCCCTGCCGGAGTGTGGTCCATTTGATGTATTTGTCCTCATAGCTTCTGACAGGGTAGTACTGCTCTTTGATTGCATCCCGGAAGTCATTCCAAGTGGGTGCGGCTGAAAATAGTGAGCCTGTACTTTCATCCTTCTGCTCGCAGTAGGTTTCCCACCAGTCCTTGACGTGGGGGGCTGCTTTGAGAAGAGCGAAAACAATCTTTTCCCGACTTGAAAATTTGTGAACAGAAAAATACCCATCTAGCAGATTTAACCATTTATCTACGACATCTACGTCTATTTGACCCTCGAAGATGGGGATTTCAAAATTAACTTGTACCTTAAACGGTGTGGCGTTTCCAGAGTCTCTGTTGGAAGCCGATGCGTCGCCTCTGGGTAGCCGCTGAAGGATCTGCGCAAAGCTATCCATCATCGCGTTCCTTTGCCGCTCGAGCACTTCTTCGAGCAAGATTTTGATAGGATCTCCTACCCCCTCGTCTTTCTTCTCATCTTCCATGGGAGGCCGTCAGGATTTGCGAGGCTGGTCTTGCAAAGGTTCGACCAGTTCAAGCCCTAACTCCTTATATCCCGACCTTGTTGGGGACATGCAAAGAAAAACAGAGAAAACGCAGACCGCTCTGATACCACTGATCAGGATTTAAACAGGAACGCAACAAATTACAGAGATAACCATAAATACGGAGATGAGATAACCATAAATACTGAGATGCAGCGGAAATAATACTTCATTTCATTACTGTAAAATACTGAAATGTGCTTACAAACAGAAATGGAAATAAATCAGCTAGGGCGATGGTAGCTTATCTCTGAGAAGAGATGTGGCGGCTACATGCCTCTGAACTATTCTAAAACTGTGTTACAATGAGGCTCGAAGGCCTATTTATTGTTGAGAAACAAAGGAAAACCCTTCACATCTCGAAACCTAACCCTAGAAGTTGAAACGCCAAATTGTGGGCCCCGTTTGGGTAAATTGGTACATCAATTTCCTGGGGTCGTAACTTTGGCATACGATCTCCATTTGACGCGTACGATAGCTCGTTAGAAAGATCTATCCGAGTACTACCACTTTAGGAGGAAACATCGGTCCATGGACCCATGTTGCCCCAGATTCCCAAAAAAACGTCGTTTAGGGCCTCAAAACAGCTCCGGAAGTTCAGGACTCGAAAAACTGCTAAAAATAGTAAACTGTGCTACAATTTAGGAAACTGAAAGAGCTGAAAGAGACAGTTGTGGGGGTCCAAATGGGATAGGTGGGTGACCACCAACATCCACATGGATCATTCCTCGCCCCTTAGGAAGCAATGGTCCCCATTGCGTTGAGTTCCTCCACCTGCTGAACTTGTCCTGCAATCTCTGAGGTGTCTAGTGATGGTGGGAAGCATGGTTGACGATGGTCCACATTGAACATTTGGTGCCGGCGAAGGAATGGATGAATGATGTGCTCCAAAGCATTGTTCCCCATAGCCTTGGTACTGCTGTAAGGACCATGTCGGAGTGCTCTGAGCTTCTGATGGGTTCTAGTAAGGCGTTCTTTCTGTCGATGCAACCAGACTTTGTTGCCCACCTGAAACTTATGTGGTACCCATGTGGGTGAGGAGAAGTTGCTCCTATGTTTATCATTACCATATCCCTTTGCTGCTGCTGCTGTGTGGAGGAACCCTTTGCAGGGGCCATGGATGTAGCAACGATCTTCCCCTTACTTTGGGAGTGAACCAGACAGATGAATTTCCTGGTCTGTGATATGATCTGGCTGCCCTTTTTGGTAGTGATCAAAGAGGTGGCAGTAGGTGTGGCTACCTCTGGTATCCTGTATAATGAATTATTCAAAGAAATAATGACAGCACGAGGCCTTGACTCATACACAGCGTGTCGCCTCCACAAGTATGGCTGGCCTAATAATACATCACAAACATCAAGAGGTGTAACATCACACAATACCTCGTCTGTGAAGGGTTTGATGGTGTAGGGAAGGCAGCATTACTGGCGAACTTTCAGATCTCGTCCTTCATGAAGCCACCCGATACTGTACGGCTATGGGTGCAGTGTAGTCGGTAGGCCCAACCGCTTCACGACCTCTGTTGAAATGAGGTTCTTTTGGCTGCCACTGTCGACAATGAATTGTAGCGGCGAACCCTTCACCCACATCTGTGAGTGGAAAAGACGCTTCCCTTCCTCTGGATTTTCGGGCTCATCTTTCTGGATCTTGGTGGTGGCAATAGTGGCACTGGGATCCGCATCAATGATCTGCTTCCCTTTGCCATTCCCCTTGTCAGGTTCTAGCTCAGGGTCGGAACATGCATCTGATTCGGAAGCCTTCAACTCGGCCACCAGCGACTGCTTGGTCCGACACTCACTTGTGTTATGAGTGGGACTCTTGTGGAACTCACACCACTTCCCTGTGTCCTTCTTTGGCTTCATGGTGTTGTTCTTTTCTTACGGCTTCGACGGGTTGTCTTGGGTCACCCCGCCTTGGCTTTGTCCTTTGGGCTTCGGATTTGTAGATCCAAAGTCTCGCTTCTTCTGTTTGAACTTTTGCTCGATTTTGACAGCATATCGGTACGTCGTGCCGAGCGAGGAGATGTTCAAGAAAACCATCTCTTCCTGGATGTATTTGTGCAGGCAGCCACGGTATTTGAGTACCAGATGCAGCTCAGAATCTTTGATACCCAACTGTGTGCGAAGGGTATGAAAAATGTCTGTGAACTCCGGCACATCTTGGTCTCGTCCCTGCCGCAGTGTGGTCCATTTGATGTATTTGTCCTCATAGCTTCCGACAAGGTAGTACTTCTCTTTGATGGCATCCCGGAAGTCATTCCAAGTGGGTGCGGCTGAAAATAGTGAGCCTGTACTTTCATCCTTCTGCTCGCAGTAGGTTTCCCACCAGTCCTTGACGTGGGGGGCTGCTTTGAGAAGAGCGAAAACAATCTTTTCCCGACTTGAAAATTTGTGAATAGAAAAATACCATCTAGCAGATTTAACCATTTATCTACGGCATCTGCGTCTATTTGACCCTCGAAGATGGGGATTTCAAAATTAACTTGTACCTTAAACGGTGTGGCGTTTCCAGAGTCGCTATTGAAAGCCGATGCGTCGCCTCGGGGTAGCCACTGAAGGATCTGTGCAAAGCTATCCATCATCACGTTCCTTTGCCGCTCGAGCGCTTCTTCGAGCAAGATTTTGATAGGATCTCCTGCCCCCTCGTCTTTCTTCTCATCCGCCATGGGAGGCCATCGGGATTTGCGAGGCTGGTCTTGCAAAGGTTCGACCAGTTCAAGCCCTAACTCCTTATATCCCGACCTTGTTGGGGACATGCAAAGAAAAACAGAGAAAAAGAAGACCGCTCTGATACCACTGATCTGGATTTAAACAGGAACGCAACAAATTACAGAGATAACCATAAATACAGAGATGAGATAACCATAAATACTGAGATGCAACAGAAATAATACTTCATTTCATTACTGTAAAATATTAAAATGTGCTTACAAACAGAAATGGAAATAAATCAGCTAGGGCGATGGTAGCTTATCTCTGAGAAGAGATGTGGCGGCTACATGCCTCTGAACTGTTCTAAAACTGTGTTACAATGAGGCTCGAAGGCCTATTTATTGTTGAGAAACAAAGGAAAACCCTTCACATCCTGAAACCTAACCCTAGAAGATGAAACGCCAAATTGTGGACCCCGTTTGGGTAAATTGGTACATCAATTTCGTGGGGTCGTAACTTTGGCATACGATCTCCGTTTGACGCGTACGATAGCTCGTTAGAAAGATATATCAGAGTACTACCACTTTGGGAGGCAACATCAGTCCATGGACCCATGTTGCCCCAGATTCCCAAAAAAACGTCGTTTAGGGCCTCAAAACGGCTTAGGAAGTTCAGGACCCGAAAAACTGCTAAAAATAGTAAACTGTGCTACAATTTAGGAAACTAAAAAAGCTGAAAGAGATAGTTGTGGGGGTCCAAATGGGATAGGTGGGTGACCACCAACATCTACCTGGATCAGAAAACAACCTTAATGATGGGAATTGCACAATTCTGACTGGCAGTTCTCCTTGAGCTCAGAAATTGCACAGCCATGGAAGGCAGCCCAACATTGAGCCTAGAAATTTCACAATCCCTCACTAAACTCAGAATCTACGCAATGCACTGAGCTGGAAATCTTCCCAGTTCGCCAAAATTGCATATCTTTCCTGGTAGAGTGCATGGAAAGTTTCCTGAAAAGAAAAAATAAATGAAGCTAAAAGTAAAAAATCATCCCTAGAAAATAGGGATCCATTAGTAGTTTACCGAAGGTGGCACATCATTATTTTTATAAGTTTCTTCCAAGCATCACTTTTTCCTTGATTTTAGGCATGCGCGTCATAAACCCTAATTTGCTTGAATCTAGTTAATCGACGCCTCTAGAGCTCATTTGCACATTCTATCTTAGATCTTTAGCACTCTTGAGGAGATCAAGGAGCCTTTAGTGGAGTTGTCATTGCTTTTCAAGGTGAGTTTTGCTTTTATCGCCTTTTGCCGCTTTTCTATCGTTTTTTGTTGTTTCTCTTATGTTAGTTCTATTTTTCTTATTTATCTTCATTGTTGCCGGTGTTTCAACTTATTTTAGCTTGTAGAATTGTTTTTATAAGTTGTCATTTTCCTTTCATAAGTGTCACATTGGTTTTCTTACTTTTTCACCGATGGTTGTTGTTTCAGCGACTCTCCTCACATATTTGTTTTTCCTTCCATTTGTTGACTTTATGCACTTTATTAACATTGATTTATCTGTACTTAGTTAGATATGCACTCAATCTCATATCATCACTCACTTCTGCTTGTTTTCCACACTTCCACCAAGCAAATCAAAACTCTCCTTGGCCATATCTTGTCTTGCCAACTGGGCATTGCTCAATCCTAAGGCTAAAGCCACAAACTTGGCCTTTGGAATTGCATAGTGTGTAGTACAGGTTGGCCCTAACTATGCTCTACATAGATCCAAGGGTTAGCCTGTCACCTTGGCCATTGAGACTGCTCAATGTGCAGTCTCTCCTAGTCTTTTCCCAAGATGGGACTGTGCATTACAGAGTCTCAAGCCTCAAGCTTCATCCTTGGTTGTTGGGATTGTGCAACGTGTAGTTCCCACAGTAGTTCCCTTGAGGTAGATATAGAGGACAACTTTAGAAGCAGCAACAACAGAAAGCAGTAATCACGTACAAGATTATTGGCATGGGGTCCCCTGGGTCAGTTTTAGGGTTAAAATAACCCAAGTTTTGATCATATTTTGTAATTAATGTAAAGTCTCCGGGATTTGTGGATGTGGAGCGCGTAGATGATTAGGAGTCAAAGGGGTTTTAGCTCCTTGTTTATGTAAAGTTTAAGTCGGTTTTGAGACCCACCCATGGTTCACAGATCATCGGATTGTATGAAAAAGGTTATAAATAGGTGCGTCTTAGAGAGTCTAAGATATGTTATGTTAGATATGGATGTAATGGGTCAATAGAAGAGAAATGATAGAGAAGAGAAGTGGGTCAGATAGGGAAAGAAAGGCTCTATAGCTGAGTGCGTAGAGGCCTAGGTAGAGTACACAACTGAGTCTGCAGACCCCTGTAGCTAAGTGTGCAGGGTAGTTTTGAGCCTGTAAATCTGAACTGAAGATCAATAAAGAAAATTACTGAAGAGTTGTTGTGTATTTCTATTTATCACTGTTAATATTATATGTTTTCAATGAATGATGTGGTTTATGAAATATTGGTTGAATGTTGCAAGATCCTATAGAATAAGTGTTTATGATGTACATAATGCATGTCTATGTGCTTTTGTGAAGAGTTTGATGCAATATCTGATGTTTACGGATAACTTAAGTATATCTGTGTGAAACCTAATTTAGGACTACTTCCTGATGCATGTAAGTAGATAGATTGATTGTTAAAGGTCCGCAAAGACTAATCATAGACCTTCGTGAAGGTCTGAAGGTTATTTTATCTGAGTTATTGTACCAAGCCCTAAGGGCTTATCGATCTGTGTGATGGCATATATAAGGTGCTAAAAGACATCACACTCGTCTCTCGATGCAGAAACTTGGTTCTTGCATCCCCCCATACTGTTTCAAGTGAGACTGTAGCCTGTGCTAAACGGGTTGTTGCCGAAAGGGCCAATAGTGTAGGGATTTGTTGGTTGGCACAACTAACTCTGAACTTGGGTTAGGACCCCCTAAGCCAACAAATGGTTTTGTTGTCGGGACCGGGATATGATTGAAAGAGATGTGTGATGTTGCATCACTCGAATTTGAACAAGAAAGAAACTGAAAAGTGGTCAGATCAAAAGATTCACGAGTTTGTGGCGCAACAAAACAAGAATCCATGCCTGTCGAAGGAAGAGTGGTTGAACAAGTATGTTTATACAGAAATAATTGAGATATTCTTCTGCACGTTTCCCATTGAACTGTACGAGCGGTTAGCTAAATTTACAGCTAGCCAAGGAAGGTGGAACCTTGATAATCCTATAGTGTGGACTCATGAATTAGTGCGACGATTAGAAGCCTCTAAAAATGAGATCATGTGGGCTTTGATCATTGGCTCGATCAGATTCTGGGAGGATTTGTTACAGAATTCACAGTTGATACCTCAGTCAACTACAACGAAGTAGAGTAGATATTTTTCAAAGGACTGTGAGGTAAGTATTTAAGATCTTTGAATACTTGGATTAAAATGTTGTTGTGTGAAAAACAGGTTATGTCATTGCCTTGATGTTTAGAGCTAGGCGAAGTGGAAGACTCTTTAAAACCCGTGAAGGAATGGGACTGGAGTATAGCCCATTGATTAGACCTCCTTTAAGTGTTGACGAAGGGGTTGAATGGACTTCGCCACGAAGTGTTTTTCATCTAATCACTCAGGGGATTCCTTGAGTAAATCATCCATCCACTCCACCTCTACATCCACCTCCACCACATACACCTTCACCCACACCTCCACCTCCACGACCACCATCCAACATGGAAAACACCATGAAGCTGTCAATTTTCAAAGGCATAGGGATTGAAGATACATAGAAGTTCTGGTTTGTTGCGAATGTTGTGTGGACAACGCAATAGATTACTGATGACAATATAAAGAAGGCACAATTGGTTACCACTTTGCAGGATCACGTGCTGACTTGGTATATTAAGTATTGTTATGATAATCCTCTAGCATCACTAGCAGAAACTAAGGCTGCTTTAAACAAGGAATTTAGTAAGCCTAAGTCTGACTCGCAGTCAGTAGTTGGATTTAAGGAAATCATGATGAGGGCTGACTAGACGCCTTGGGAATTAGATCGAAGGCTGAAGTGTCAGATTTGAGAAGCTAACATGCAGCTCACAAACGATCAACATCATGAATGGATTATAGCCTCGCTTCTACCCCACCTGAGGATTGCTCTATCACGACAGAAGATAGGAACACAGGCAGAAGCTTTGGAAATCGTGATGAGGTTGCATGCAATGCCTATTCAAGATGCGAGCTTGGGGGTACAACATATTCACTCTCAGTTACAGAGCCTCTTCTTAGAATTGTAGAGATTGAAGAAAGATAAGGAGACTAAACCAGAGGTGCATGTGGAAGTTTGGTGTCTGAACTGCAACAAATAGGGGCACGATAAAGACCACTATCTCGTATTCACAAACTATATCACAGGAGGAGGACCAGTTCCCCTGAATCTAGAAGCTCTAGTAGGATCGAACATGGGGGTTGCGCTATGGTGTGATATTTGTCAGGTTGTTGGAAAACATGCGATAGATAACTGCCATTACTTTAGAAGTTTGTCCAAACACCTCAACAGTTGTTTTGTAACTTTTGCAAATCAGTGGGCCACGATGAGCACCACTGCTTTGGCTATGAGATGATGATGGAAAGAACGCCTGCATATTGGATGCAAGCGGAAACTCGGCCTCCAGATCAAGGCGCCGAAGGGGTGCATGGAGGTTATCAGGGAAGAGGATGAGGCTAAGGAGGGGGAGGACCTGTGTAGAGGCCAGGGTCAAGTTATCTATTACAACTGCAGAACACTAGGGCACTACACGCGGGAATGTCAGAATCAGACATGCTCTTCATGTCAATACTGTAGCCAGTTTGACCATACCATAGAAGAATGCCCGGTGGTGATAGCTAAAATGCAAGAAAAGAAATCACAACCTCAGCAACCTATGCAGAACTTACAAATGATGAGGGATGAGCCTCTAGAGGAAGATCAAAATGTGAATATAGTGTTGAGAAGTGGAATAACAACTGGCGATGATAAGGGTAAACAACCTAAAGAGGATGGATGGGTCCACAAGGCCCTAGAGAAGGAAGTTGGCTTTGATCTGGAGTGCGCTAAGGAAACATTTATGGAGGCTAAGAAAATATTCGCTAAGGCATCCACCTCAGGAAGCCAGGACAAGGTGAAAGAAACCAGCGCGCCTACAGAGGTCAACCCCTCTGTGCTTACTACGTTTTTGAAGACCTCCATAAAACTGTTGCGCGATAGAAAAGCTGTGGAGGGCTTGCAAGAGTTGATAAACAAATGCGCCAGCAAAGAGAAGGTCCTTGACGGACACCGGGTGGTAAGAAAAATTGGCAAACATAAGGCAAGAACAGGGCGCGAGATGACACTCACTGTGCAAATAGGGGATTACAAGATGGACTAGGTCATCTTGGACTTGGGGTCGGATGCGAACGTATTTCCAAAACAAACCTGGGAAAGAATGGGGAGACCTGCGCTACAGTGGTCTCCGATTTAGCTCAGAATGGCGAACCAGCAGAAAATCATCCATATGAGACAATTATACGGAGTAACTGTAGAATTTCTCACTATAGATAACGTGATAATGCAATATACTAAAGCAAAATACTTGATCTACTTCTATAAAAAAACTTGCGGAAGCTTAATCGATTTTGAGCAAGATCAAATAGAACACATATAACAGAGAATGATAAATCAATCACACATGAACACAAAAGAATACTCTGGGGAAAGCCTCAGCTAAAAACCACGTATCTGTATTATCGTACAAGTGGAAATATCTCTGGATTACACAAAACTTTAGCTCACAAGCTATACAACTCTCAGTACAATCCCTCAATGCTGCTCGTAGACTGAATAGACACAACATATGCCTTCCCTCAATCCTCCAAGCCTCCTATTTCCTTGCGCAGTTTCTCCTGGATCCTCTGGCTTCCACCTGTGTGAATTCACCTCTCACACAACCCACCAAACTCAGAAATAACTACGCAATCCTCAAGGAATGAATTCCTTTTGCATGCAAGATATATCCTCAATGGAATATTCCTGCAACTGATAGTACACTGTCCCATCCTCTGATCTCAACTAGGTCTCTGAATGAACTGACATGCATGAGTTATTTATGAGAGAATATTCAGTTATCTGAAGTACACTAGTTACATGCATGCATGCATTAATTAACTGAACTCACAATCAGTTCCACAAACTGTTGGAACTAATCTAACTGGACATAACTCGGTTAACTGAGCTAACTAAATACAACTCAAAGTACAACTCATCCCGATCTCCTTAATTAAGGGATAACTTCCTCAATCCAAGGGATAACTATTGCATGTCTTCACATAGACTTCATGTTTAGTTTTCTCCAACTAATTAACTCAAGATGAATTAATTAATTATTTTTCAAATAGCTACTAAGATCAAATTCAAATTTTAATTCTCAATTTTAGTTCAGGGACTAACTAAAATTGGAATGTATCCTGAAATGCTATTTATAGCAATGCTATTTTTAGCACTTCTAGATTTAGCATTTCTTGTTGCTATTTTCAACACTCCCTCTCAACAAGAAAGGGATTATCTGTCACCCTAATCCTGTCTTTGTGGAACTCGAATTTTCATTTTGACAATGCCTTAGTCAAAATATCCGCATCCTGCTCCTCGGTTGAAACATACAGCAACAACATGATCCTCTTCACCACACAGTCTCGAAAATGATGATACCGGATATCGATGTGTTTGGACCTGTCATGAAATACTGAATTCTCAGAGAGTTTGATACAACTCTTATTATCGCAATAAATCACAGTTGGATCAATCCTCTGATCAAACAATCCAACTAGAATTTTCTGCATCCAAATGGCCTCACATGTTGCTTGACTGGAAGCCATGTATTCAACCTCTGCTGAGTTAAGTGCAATTGATCTCTGTTTGCTGCTGTACCAAGAAACCGCAGCTAAACCAAGGTTGAAAATTCCTCCTGAAGTGCTCTTCTGATCTGATGGACTCCCTACCCAATCTGCATCTGTGAAGCCCTGAAGCTTCACTCCCTCTGTCTGTCTGTACCATAATCCATACTGAGATGTGCCTCTGAGGTATCTCAGCACATGCTTCGCTGCCTTCCAAAATAGCTTGGTAGGCTGAACCATAGCTTGACTCAGCTGGTTCACCGCAAAGCACAAATTTGGTTGTGTGTTCACTAAATACATCAATGAACCCACAAGCTGCCGATAAACAGTAGCAGCTACTACCTCACCTAAAGTAGCATCCTCCTTCCTCTAGTTACCTGCTAGAGGAGTCTACATGGGCTTGCACTTCTCCATGTGGAATGTCTTGAGTATCTCATTGGCATACTTGCCTTGAGACACAAATACTTCCCCATCCTTCTGCCACACTTCCATGCCTATAAAGTAGTGCATGAGACCCATGTCTTTCATCTCAAACTCTCTTGCAAGGTCCTCCTTGAAAGACTTGATCAACTGATCATCACCTGTCAATATCAGATCATCAACATAAATAATAATGATCAATGGCTTACCTTCTATCATGATGTGGTAAAGGTTTGCATCTGCTTCATCTTTGTGAAGCCCAACCCAGTGAAATAGCTGTCTATCCTAGTGTACCAAACACGAGGTGCTTTCTTTATCCTGTACAAAGATCTCTTGAGTCGACACATACGACTCACGATCGAAGGTCTCAAATCCTTCCGGCTGCTCTATGTACACCTCTTCCTCAATCTTGCCATTGAGGAATGCAGTCTTCACATCCATCTGATGGATCTTCCAACCCATCTGTGCTGATAGTGCCAACATCGATCTGATAGATGAGTATCTTGCTACAGGAGAAAAAGTCTCATCATAGTCGATCCCCTCGACTCGTGAGAAACCACAGGCAACAAACCTTGCCTTATGTTTCTCCACACTGCCATCAGCTACTTGCTTTACCTTGTAAAGCCATCGGGAACTCACCACTCACTTGTCCTCCGGTCTTGGGACAACATCCCAAACATTGTTCGGAACTTTGAAGTCGTACTCCTCCACTATAGCATCAACCCAGACTGGCTGCTGCACTGCTTCCTCAAAGGAATATGGTTCAGTCTATATACATTCCCCAACTAGGGCCATGTAACTAGTGTACCGCTCAGGTGACCTCCTCTGTCTATGCTGAGAAGATGGTTGTCCCACAGTCTCTCTCAAATCCATCACCAATCTGTCAGCTTCCCTTGAGCTTTTTCTCCCATCTCTGGAAGACTCTGCATGAGTGGATGTCTCCACTCCTGGATCCTTTGCATGCGGTTGCTCCACATCACTCTGAGGCTTCTCCTCCTTAGAAACCAAAAGTTCCTCCTCTACATGCAACTTGAGCTCCCTCTCAAGGGATACTCGCATGGCCTTCTGCTCATCGAACTTCAGATCTCTACATACCACTATCCTCTGACTGGTAGGCAAGAACACCTGATAGTTGTGGGGTGTATTAGTGTGCCCCAAAAGTATCCCCAACTCAGTTGTCGGCTCTAGCTTCTTCTAGGCATATTTGGTCACATGGAAAAATATCGATGAGCCAAAGATCCTGAAGTGACTCACATCTGGTCTCTTCCTAGAGAAAGCCTCCTCTGGTGTCTTCATTCCTAGTATACGATGTGGGCTTCTATTTTGCAAGTATACTGCTGTATTGCATGCCTCGGCCCACAAATGAAGTGGTAGGCCTTGGTCATGTAGCATCACCTGAGCTGCTCCCACAATCATTCTGTTCTTCCTTTCAGCCACCCCATTCTACTGTGGATTATGGGGTGCCATCAACTCCCATTTAATTCCTTCTGCTGCACAGAAGTCCTTAAATTGTTGAGAGACATACTCTCCACCATTGTTGCTTCACAAGGCCCTTATTTTCTTTCCAGATTCTTTCTCAAACAAGGATTTGAACTCACAAAACCTTGAGAAGGTTTGATCCTTCTTCTACATGAAGTAGATCCAACATCTATGAGAAAAATCATCAATAAAAATAACATAGTACCTTTGTTTAGCAATGGAGATGTCGAGAATGGTCCACACACATCTGTATGAACTCACTCTAGGATCGCTCCAACTCGAGTGTCTTGATCTTGAAAGGAAGATTTTGCATACTTACCCAAGGTACAACCTTTTCATGTATCCACTTGCTCCAGTTTACCCTTGGGAAGTCCGGTAGAAATCTGCTACATGATCTTCAAGGCCCCATGGTGCAAGTGGCCCAATCTTCTATTCCATAGCTTGCCAATATCTTGGCTTTGCACCAACTCTGCTTCAGAACTCAATGCAGCACAGTCATCTACCTCCAGCTTGTAGAGATTCTTTACTCGAATCCCAATCCTCTTGGTCTTTCCAGTGTCAATGTGCCTCAGGAATGCCTTTCCTTCACTAAAGACTACATCATAGCCTTGTCTTCCAAAATTGTGATGGACACCAGGTTCTTCTTCAGACCAGGAACATACTTTACATCAGTTAGGGTGAGAGGAGCTCCATGCTCCCTCTAAAACACAACCGTGCCTTCACCTGAAACACGGTACTTTCCATCATCGCCCATCTCTATGCGCATCTGGAGGTCCTTCTCCTCCAAGGTACTGAATAGAATCTTTTTGTCGGTCATGTGGAATGAGGCTCCACTGTCGAGGTACCAAACAAAACCCACCATCGATGAAACCATGCATGCGATGAGGGTGAAATTGAATTTGAACTGTGAGGCCAGTGCCTCACCATCTGATCGTTTCGAGGGTCCCTTCTTGGATTTCTTTTGTGGACAATTCATAGCATAATGGCCCACCTCATGACAATGAAAGCATCGCACTTTCGATTTGTCAATCTTCTTCCCACCATGGGAAGAACTTGATTTGGAATGGGATGCCCTCCCTTTCCCTTTCCTCACCTTACTTGCTAAGACTAGATTTTCTTCATCATCATGCTTTGATGAAGATCCATCTTTGGTGCTTCTCCTTATCTCCTCCTACATCAGATCCGACCAAAGTCGTTCCCAATATGGCAGTTTCTCTCTTCCATTTACTGAGTCTTGGTAGTTATGCCAGCTCTTAGGAAGACCGAGGAGAGCAAGACTCACCATGTCATCATCAGCTGTCATGATTACTACACTTCCAAGCTCATCCCTACAGGTGGTGAGCTTGTTCAGATATGTAGAGATCGTGTCGCCCTTTTCACACTTGATTTTTCAAAGCTTGTCTTTTAGCGCCAACTTCTTCTGATCGTTGTTGTTCGAATATAGATCCTTCAATGTTTTCCACATTGAAAATGGTGTCTCCTTCCCATGGAGACTCGAGACAATGTGGTCTCGAACTCCCTCCAGAAGAATCCTCCTCGCTCTAGCCACACATTTCTTCCATTCCACCAATTCTTGGGCATTAGTTGCTGCTGGCTTGGGGGCTTCTTGATCAATGAAGTTCTTCAAACCGTTGTCCTCTAATACCGCTTCCATGCGATCCTTCTAGGCTATATAATTCAAGCTGCCATCCAGGGCATACTCGATTCTCAAACCATTGAACGCCATTGGTGAAATTTGAGATGTGATAAGAATTTGATTTCTATAATCAGGAACTTCAAACTTTGAACTTCGAACTTCTTTGTATACTGTTCCCCACTTTGATCAACTTGGTTCTGATACCATGTAGAATTTCTCACTGTATATCACCTGATAATGCAATATACTAAAGCAAAATACTTGATCTACTTCTACAAACAATCTTGCAGAAGCTTAATAAATTTTGAGCAAGATCAAATACAACACATATAACAGAGAATGAGAAATCAATCACACATGAACACAGAAGAATACTCTGGGGAAAGCCTCAGCTAAAAACCCCGCTATCTATATTATCATACAAGTGGAAATATCTTCGGATTACACAAAGCTTTAGCTCACAAGCTATCCAGCTAATTCTGCTCATAGACTGAATAGACACAACATATGCCTTCCCTCAATCCTCCAAGCCTCCTATTTCCTTGCGCAGTTTCTCCTGGGTCTTCTGGCTTCCACCTATGTGAATTCACTTCTCACACAACTCACCAAACTCAGAAATAACTGTGCAATCCTCAAGGAATGAATTCCTTTTGCATGCAAGAGATATCCTCAATGGAATATTCTTGCAACTGATAGTACACTATCCCATCCTCTGATCTCAACTAGGTCTCTGACTAAACTGACATGCATGAGTTATTTATGAGAGAATATTCAGTTATCTAAAGTACACTAGTTACATGCATGCATGCATTAACTAACTGAACTCACAATCAGTTCCACAAACTGTTGGAACTAATCTAACTGGACTTAACTCAGTTAACTGAGCTAACTAATTACAACTCAAAGTACAACTCATCCTGATCTCCTTAATTAAGGGATGACTTCCTCAATCAAAGGGATAACTGTTGCATGTCCTCACATAGACTTCATGTTTGATTTTATCCAACTAATTAACTCAAGATGAATTAATTAATTATTTTTCAAACAGTTGCTAAGATAAAATTCGAATTTTAATTCTCAATTTTAGTTCAAGGACTAACTAAAATTGGAATGTATCCCAGAATTCTATTTATAG
This sequence comes from Pinus tabuliformis, assembly GCA_031772625.1. Taxonomy (NCBI): domain Eukaryota; kingdom Viridiplantae; phylum Streptophyta; class Pinopsida; order Pinales; family Pinaceae; genus Pinus; species Pinus tabuliformis. Next base: position 148,866,479 of record CM062814.1, read on the forward strand.
CAATGTTATTTATAGAAATGCTATTTTTATCACTTCTGTATTTAGCATTTCTTGTTGCTATTTTCAACAGTAACTGTTGATATCAAAGGTGCAAGCGCGATGGCCAACTTTGAGGTGATAGAATTCATTGATGATAGTAATCCATACCCCGTGCTCCTAGGAATTGACTAGGCCATTGACATGAATGGGGTCATCAATTTGAAGAAGAGGACAATGTCGTTTGAAAGGAAATCGCTTCGGGTTGTAGTGTCATTGGACCCTACAGAAGGGGTGCGCTACACTGAACTAGTTCGCAATTATGAAGAAAGTGATGATGAACTCGAAAAGATCTATAAAATAATAGCGCAAGACAAGGACTGGATCAATACGACGACAGATGGATGAATTGCATGGGACGGGGAAAGTTATTGCACCTCTGATTCAGACAAGGAACTAGAACATTAGCAGAATCGTTTACATGAAGTATCCATGATGCAATGCAATATGATGACGAAGTCACTGTGTTGTGTTTCATTGGAGGTAAGGAAATTACCCTATTATGATGGGTTAACTGACGTGGATAAGTTTTTGGATGCATTTAAGCGTGAAGTCCCTGAGGATCACCGCTTCCAAGCCTTGGATTTGGCATTGCACGCTATGCCCGCACGATGGTGGGGTACACACAAGGATAGATTTGATGGATGGTGGGATTACAGAAGAATGATGAGGTTATGGTTTGGGTAGCCTAACACTAGATTAACTGAGAAATATAGTGGGAAGGATGATCTGCACGATCGCCTAGAAAAATGGACTAAAGCATGGGGGACAAAACCGCAGCTAGAGTGGGTACACCTACTCTGCCATACTTTGCAGACAATTCCCATGAACTGGTATCTAGAAATGAAGCTCTACCATGGCACCAAGGAGTAGGATATTTTGAGGGAAGGGTTCTTATTGACCTTCAGTTTGAAGACGGCTTCGCAAGCATTGATGAAGCTCTACAGGATATTAAGGAAGTAATCTTTAGAATGCCGCAAGAACCTATGTAGTGGGTCCAACCAGATTGGAGCACCCTGCTGCACCATGCGTTGGAATGCTATAATGTGACCACTGAAGAGGAAGATGAAGATCCAAGAAATATTAACATTCTAGATGTAGAAGGGAATCGAGAAGTGGAGGGCCCGCAAATAGACAATCCAGACATCACCGCGCCATTGAGGAAAAAGAAAGTAAACATTGGTACTAAAGCAGAACTAAAGTTGCAAAGATTGGAGACTATTGGGATGACGCTATTGTGGATAAAGTTGTTGAGTTACTCCGCAAATATCAGGATCTTTTCCCTACCAAGTTTTCGGATTTGAAGGGCATAGTAGGAGATTTGGGCATTATGAAAATCAATCTAAAGCTGGATGCGAAGCCTATTAAGTAAAGACCGTATCGCCTTAATCCTAAATATAGGGAAAAGGTTCACCAAGAGTTGGATAAGACGTTGGAGGCTGGCATTATAGAACTGGTTGAAGAATCTGATTGGGTAAGCCCGATGGTTGTTCAGGAGAAGAAATAGAGGGGAGAAATAAGGATTTGGTAGATTTGCATATATCTGCAGAAGCTTAATGATGCATGTGTCCATGATCCATTCCCGACATCATTTACCGATGAACTGCTAGATAATATTACAGGGTAGGAAGCCTACTCATTTACTGATGGGTTCTCTGGGTATCATCAGATTAAGATCGCGACAGAGGTTAGGATAAAAATGACCTTTGTGACAGAATGGGGATGTTTTCAATACACTGTGATGGCGTTCGTACTCAAGAATTTTCCTACGATATTTTCTCGCGTAGTCATCGCAGCATTGAAAGAGTTCATTCATAAGTTCCTGGAAGTATACTTTGATGACTAGACAGTGTTCGGATTAGTAAAGTGCCATGTAGCAAGTTTGTGCCTGATGTTGGATACGTGTCGTAAATACTAGATCACACTAAATTTGAAGAAATGCATCTTCTACGTTCCCTTTGGAATCTTGCTGGGTCCTGTGGTGTACAAGAAAGGGCTGATGGTGGACCCTGCAAAGATTGCAGTGATTCTAAATTTGGAGGCCCCAAGGAACGTTAAGCAGTTGCGTGCGACACTAGGACATACAGGATATTATCGAAAGTTTATCAAAGCATATGCTCAAATTACCACACCCATGGAGAAACTACTGAAGAAGGATGCAACATTCTGTTGGGACGAAGAATGTCAGTGCAGATTGGATGTATTAAAAGAAAAGATGGTCATCGCGCCAATCTTGGTATTCCCTAATTGGAAGAAGGAGTTTCACGTACATGTGGATGCTTCTTGCATTTCGTTGGGTGGAGTGCTAACACATGCTAGTGAAGGAGAGATGGACCATCCTAAAGCCTTTGCGAGAAGGAATTTATCAAAGGCTGACAATAATTATTCAATGATTGAGCACAAAGGATTGGCCATGGTGTATGCGCTGCAGAAATTCATAGATTATATGTTGGGAGGAAATTTCAAAATGTACACAGATCATTCTACCTTGAAATATTTGGTCAATAATCTTGTTTTGGGGGGAAAGACCTGTAGATGGCTGCTACTATTTTAGGAATATGAATTTGAAGTCATTTTGAAGCCAGGGAGGTTGAATGCAGGACCTGACCATCTGTCGTGAATCGAAACAAACGAGGAACCTAATAATATGGAGGAAGGGCTGCCAGATGCACAACTCTTCGCGGTGCGCATAACAATTAATAATTTTGTAGATATTATTCACTTCTTGACTATGGGGATGGAATTGAAACGATATACGAGTCAGAAAAATAAGGAATTAGTAGTGCCTGTGGTAGATTTTTCAGTTATTACGGGACATTTGTATAAGATGGGTGTTGATGAAATATTGTGAAGATATGTGCCAGATTTTGAGAGGGATAGAATTCTTGTTGAAGCTCATGCGGGAGCTGTTGGAGGTCATTATGCAAGAAAGGCGACTGCGCAGAAGATTTTGTGCGCGCAGGTCTATGGTGGCCAATGCTCCACAAGGATTCCAAGGCATATTGTCAAGGATGCGATGCATGTCAAATAACAGGTAGAACATTGTGAAGAGATGAATTTCCATTACAACCTCAAGTATCTTTGCAGCCCTTTGAGAAATGGGTGATAGATTTCATTGGACCAATTCAGCCCCCAGGGAAGAAAGCTAGTGCACACTATATCATCACCGCGACGGATTATCTAACCAAATGGGCAGAAGCACAACTGGTTAAGGATTGTAAAGGGGCTACGACAAAAAAGGTTTTGTTTGAATATGTCTTAACCAGGTTCGAATGCCCGAAACTGTTGATGAGAGACAAAGGTACGCACTTTCTGAATGAAACAATCAGCACGTTGACAGAAGAATTTTTGGTCTACCATCAGAAGAGTACACCATATCACCCACAGGCCAATGGAGCTGTTGAAGCCTTCAACAAGTTTTTGGAGAACGTGTTAAAGAAGATCTGCAATGCGCAACAAAATGACTGGGATGTGCACATACCTATAGTGTTATGGACTTATAGGACTACTTGTAAGAAGCTCATAGGGCAAACACCATTCAGATTGGTATACGGTGTAGAATTTGTAATGCCGATGGAGTATATTGTGCCTAGTCTATGCATAGCATCTCTCACAGGTATGGCAGATCGCGAGGCCTTGGAGGAACAACTCACGTAGTTGATGGAGCTTGAAGAGGATCGATTTTTGGCAGGATTTCATCAGCAAGTATAGAAGGAATGTGAAAAAGCATGGCGCGATTGCCACATCAAGCTTCACACTTTCAAGGTAAACAATCTTGTCTTGTTATATGATAGTAAATTCACTAAGTTTCTAGGGAAATTCCAAATGCATTGGTTAAGACCATATATTATCAAGGAAATTACTGATGGAGGTGTAGTTCAGTGCGCAAAGCTGAATGGGGAACCTTTCTCAGGAAGAGTGAATGGAAAAAGATTGAAGTTGTATACAGGGGATCTTGCGCAATGACTATATGGCGGAGGGACAATCTTAGTGCTCCTGGTAGTTGCAAGGGAGTGCAGGACTATAAACTAAATTGCCATGGTTGGGGGATTATGCAGCAGGCAGGCTTTGCGGAAAATAGTGAAGTTGCAACCTAGGAAGCTGCATCATGGAGGGAGGTGTCATGCAACACAGCAAAAAAGTGACTGTTGGAGTCATTGCTCATGACTTGACAGCCAGAAGAGGGCTAATAGGAGCGGGCTGGCGGCATTTAAGGCAAAAATATTTGAAGATTTGTCACGAAAACAACATTAATTTTTAGAAATTGGGGGGAAACGGTTGGATCTGAATTCAAAAACCCCTATAAATTACGTGTGCCATTCCAACAGAGAACACTTTTCACTCTCATAATTTCTAGTGAGATTTGTTGTCTGTCACCTATAAACCGATCATATTGGGAGGATTTATTCATAAGCACTATGTTTGCTAAGTTACCTAAGCTAAATCAAAAGTTCATGCTAGAAAAAATGCTTGTACCAAACCCTGCAAAAACCATGAGTACTGGTGGCGATGTGGCCTCTGAGGGAGCCACCTCGGAAGTGGTAAGTATGGAAGCTTTAGCTCCTCTACCTATGGTGCCGAGGTTTCCTAGGCCGAAGCCTGCACCTGCTAGAGAAACCCAAACAATTAAACCAAAAAAGGATGAGAAGAAAAATCTTTTACCGGTACGCGAGTCCCCAGGTGGCATTCTGTAGCGAAAAGAAAGACAAGCAACCAGAGAAAGTCATGGACCTGGAGGCAGAAGAAGGCTAGGGAATGGAAGATATTGACACCGAGGTAGTGGAACCTATATTGAAGCTACCCAACTATATCCCTTTGCGAAAAGTAAAGGAAAAGATCATAAAGGACCCAGATTCGGAGAAGTTTACCATTTCCATGCCCCTACTTCCTGAGTAGGTTCCCTTTGAAGGTTCGTGGCTCGCGCGGATCCCACTGTTAAAAATGGAGGATTGGGACCTCACAGATCATGCTAGGTTTCCACACTTAGTGACAGATAAGTACTTGAAGCGCGTCTACTACACAGAGTTAGGTGTTACCCCATTAGAGACAGTGGAATGGGTCCATGGTGTCAAGAACTTGGGGTTACTTAATCTGCTTTGGGTGCCCCATTATCAATGCAACCCAATTAACGCAATTTGTGTATGCCAGCGACTTACATTGGTACACGATGGATGCATATGGCTAGGAGGGCCTATACCCCTCACTAACATGCTAATCCACAAAATCACGCACCTGCCATACGAATGACTAAATCCGGCCAAGGAGTTTGGCGGAAAGATGGGGGAAAACGAACTTGCAGAAAGAATGAAGAAAGATTTCGACCTCGTGAATAAGTCGCGAGGGTATTCAATTTTTTCGATATCAGACCTCACAGTTCAAATAGCCATGCAAATCTTAGCAGGGAAGGTGATGAGGAAATGTCACTTGGATGAAGTTTCAGCACCTGTAGTTTCCCTGGCTACCTAGTGTGCGAAGGGCATACAATTCAATACATCCAAGTACTTTTCTCAGGAGTTCCTGACAAACTGCCACAAAGCCCAGGATGAAACCAAGCCATTTCACTACACTTGGTTGCTATTATCCATTGTACTGGTTGCATGGGAATTGCTGGAGAACAACCAGTTTTCTCCGTTTAAGGAAGGATTGATGGAGGCAGTGCAATTCACTTCCTTATGGGATACAAAGGACCCCACGTGGATCACGGAGACGAAAATATTTTGGGTCCTTATGGAATCGAGTCTTTGCATGGCTATTAACTAGTGCCCAAGGTTTTCCCCAACCTTATACATGCAACTATTAGCCTACGCAACATTCAAGGCTAACTTCCACAGATTATACATTCAAGTGCAAAAGGATCCACAACAAAAATGGCATGACTTCCCATATTTGGTGACAGAGACAGATGTGTAGGAGGTGATAGCTAGATGGCCTATAGAGTGGCACGCCCCCTCAAACTTAGATGTTGGAACAAGTAAGGGTACACGGAGTTCTACGACGCAGAAGAGAAGAAGCAGCTAAGCAAGCTGTGCGTACACTCTACAGAGTAGAAAAAGAAGGAAGCTATAGAGAAGGCTTGAGTGGAGAAAGAGCATGCTACCAAGGAACAGGAAGAACTGGAGCAGCGCGAGCCACAAAAAAGTGACAAGTCACCTTCGCTAGAAAAAGAGGAGGAGGAAATTTCAAGGCAAGGCGGTGGAGGAGATAAGGGGCAGCACACCCCTTTTATCCTGAAGAGACACGACAAGGAACAACAACGAGGTGCAAGGAAGAAGCAGAAATTAGACAAGTCATAGGGTGATCCCATGGTCTTGATGGAGGGTGATCTTAATGAGATTGGGGATAAAATCAAGGATACTACGAGTGAAGTGTTGCAGCAGTTCGAGCAGAAATATATGCAGACGCTGGGGAGTGTCCAAAAGGATCTGTGTGAGCTGCAGATCCAAGCAAGCAGAATACAGGTGGGCAGCGGACAAGTGAGTGCAGAACAAGCGAGCTTAGCACCTAGGATGAGCCAAGCAACTGAGTTGGTAAGGACCCTAGACCTTAGGACTATTGCACTGCCATATGGGTCCCTTCACGTGGAGTTAACCAATGATCACATCATCCTCAAGCACACTCAAGAACACTGGGCTGAACATAGCAGTTCTCCCCAACGAGATCCTCCATGTGTTGCATGCAGAGGTGATAAAGGCATTGAGAGCTCGGGAGCAACGCGCTCTCAACCTCATCAGCGAGTGCAGAGTGAACAATGAGAAGATGTTCACTGAGAAGACGTAGGCTTTAAAGTAAAAAGATACACTGTAGGTGCAAAGTTCACAACTAAAGTCAGCAGTCGCAGAGGCATGCAAGACAGTGCCTGAGCTTCATATCCCTGAGGATGCACAGCTAGAAGCGAAGATCAGAAAATTAGTTGCTGGTGTGTGTGAAGCCAAAGCAGAGGTTGGCCAAGTTCAGTTTGAACTCAATATGAAGATCACAGAGCTGTAGTTAAAGTTGTAGCCCACGACTCCACCTGAGGTCCAGGAGTAGCGCAGAGCCGTGATAAAAGAAGGAATGGCCACCCTGGATGCCACAGTCGCTGACTGCTCGGAATTATTTGAGAGAGAAAATGGAGTTGGTGACAAATATGCAAGATGATTCGAACCTGCAAACACTGAATACGAAAGTAAGGGAGCTGTAACGACAGTATGATGAAGTTAGGGCAACGACATGCTCCATCGCACCAGCGCAACACCTAGCTAAATTATAGGAGGGAAAGCATCTCCTAGCGTAGGTAGAGGAAGCACAAAAGAAGGAAGCCTTGCTAAAGGCCTGGTTGCAACCATGGTTGGAAGAGGCTTCTCAAGTCATGACAACCATCTAGGATAAGCTTAAAGGCTTGTAGCAGACACAGCAAACAATGAGGCTAGCTGCAAAGGGACAAGCTACATAAAAGTTAGTCGAGGAAGTCAAGCAGGAAGCTACGAAGAGCGCTGCCAAAGTTGCAGTAATCCTGGTGGAGTTGGGGGATCTTTGTAGCAAGATTGCAGCGCCAGCCGAGTGACTCATGGGTGAGTCATGATATTTGTGTTGGGGGCCTGTTGGGATGGGGTCTCTTGGGTCAGTTTTCATGTTAAAATAACCCAATTTTTTATTAGATTTTGTAATTGATGTAAAGTCTTTCCGATTTGTGGATGCGGAGCACGTAGATGATTAGGAGTCAAAGGGTTTTTAGCCCCTTGTTTATGTAAAGTTTAAGTCAGTTTTGAGACCCACCCATGGTCTGCGGACCAAGGGATTGTATGAAAAAGGATATAAATAGGCATTTCTTAGAGAGAATAAGATATGTTATGTTAGATATGGATGTAATGGGTCAATAGAAGAGAAGTGATAGCGAAGAGAATCGGGTCAGATAGTGGGAGAAAGGCTCTGCAGTTGAGTGCATAGAGGCCTAGCTATAGTTTGCAACTGAGTGCACGAACCCCTCCAATTGAGTGCGTAGAGGCCTAGGTAGAGTCTATAGCTGAGTGCACGGACCCCTGCAGCTGAGTGCACAGGGTAGTTTTGAGTCTGTAAATCTGAACCGAAGATCAATAAAGAAAATTACCGAAGAATTATTGTGTATTTCTATTTATCATTGTTAATATTATATGCTGTCAATGAATGATGTGGTTTATAAAATATTGGTTGAATGTTGTGTGATCCTATTGAATAAGTGTTTATGATGTATGTAATGCATGTTTATGTGTTTTCGTGAAGACTTTGATGCAATCTCTAATGTTTACAAATAACTTAACTATATTTGCGTGAAACCTAATTTAGGATTGCTTCCTGATGGGCATAAGTAGATAGATTGACTGTTAAAGGTCCACAAAGACTAATCTTATACCTTCGCGAAGGTCTGAAGGTTGTTTTATACGAGTTATTGTACCAAGCCCTAAGGGCTTATCTATCTACGCAAAGGAATATTTGAGGCACTAAAAGACATCACACTCATCTCTGGATGCAGAAAATTGGTTCTTGCATCCCCCCATACTACATCGGGTGAGACTATAGCTTGCGCTATGTAGGTTGTTGCTGAAAGGGCCAGTAGTGTAGGGATTTGTTGCTTGGCACAACTAACTCTGAACCTAGGTCAGGACCCCCTAAGCCAACAAGGATAAGGGAAAGAGAAAGGTTGTTGATAGTCCAGGGGGAGAACAAAGCTGCAAGATGAAAGTGGATCCAATCCTTATGAAAATAACTTTAGCAACATAAACGAAGAGGAAGTAGAGGATATAGAGAGGAGAGAGGAGGAAGAAAGAAAAGCAGTGCTTGCAAGAAGTAGAAATGAGATTGAAGCAAACATAACAAGAACTGAAGGAAGAACGAGAGATGAGGAGGAAAGAAAAAGAACAAAAGTAGAAACAAGAAGAAGAAGAAAGGAAAGGCACCATAGCAGAAGAAACAATACCAATATAATTTGGAGAAAGAAAAAAAACAACTAATAGTAGAGGAGGAGGGTGAATAGATGAAAGATCGAGAGCTTTCTCGCCGTGCAGGAATGGAAAATGTGATTCCAAGTGACATCGCTTAACTTGCCAAATAAAATGAAGCCACAGGGAGAGTTGGAGAAAGCAAGAGTTCAAATATTGATTCACAACAACAAGCAACTCGCCTTGTTCGTTGGAAGTATTTAGGACTCATATGTACGATTATACAACAATTTTGATTTCATGGTGAAAACACACAAGATCCCGTTAGTTGGCTCGCTCATCGAAGCCAAACGCAAACACGAGGTCAGGAAAGAGATTGAATCATACTTGGAGCAACTTAGATAGATTGCCATTAAGGAGGATTTCGAGATTAGCAGAAAAAACATGTGGAATTACATCGGTGGTCCTGTCCAGTTTAGAACAATGTTTCTCATGCTCGAGAGGGATGTTAAAAATGGCTCCAAGTCAGTATACCTGGATGCTATGAAGGCTAGAGTCCACTTCCAGCCAGACACCATCATGTAGTTTGGGGATGTCATCGCACAGTACTGATCTTGGCACCAATATGTGACCGAGAAGCATCAAGTGGAAGTTTTTGAGCTAGAGTTTCCCCAAACTCAAGCATCATAGTGTTTTGTTTTGTTAGGCTATCAAGTTGTCTCTACCATATTTTTTCTTATATGGGTACAAGTGTAATTTGTAATGTTATTTGTAATTATGTTGTATGCGAAATTCCAAGTTTCAATATTGGAATATGAAGAGTCATGATGTAATATAATGAGTCACTATGTAAAGAAGTTGAAGAGTCGTGAGGATAGTCCAAAGGTCACAAAGGGGAGTTGAAGAGTCACCCCCTCTTGTTATAAATATAACCTCATAACTCATGTAACTGGATTTTGGGAGCTAAGCTTTTGGCTAGGCTTAGGCTTAGAAGGAGCTTGGGAGTATTGTGAAGAGCATTGGCTTCTCCATAGCATAGAGCGAGTATACTTATTTGGAGGAGCACATGTTATTGACTTAAATGTTCCATTATTGGGGCTAGTGGTATGTCAATGGTGTATGTATGAATGAAACTTTCACTTATAATAAAATATCAGAGTCGAAACGCTTTCCTGCATATGTTGTGAATATAGTACGACTATTCTTATTGTACTTACAATGTATGTTATTTAGCTTATGCTTATGCTTATGAAATATTTCGTTTGCATTTGTATGAATCTTGTTGAATTTGTTTTGTTGTATTAATTCATCACTTTAACTTGTGAACTATTCTGCATCGTAGCTTGTGATGTCATTTAGATCGTGTGTTCCTTTCAAGCTGGATACTATTACAGGCTTCCAAGGGGTGCACTTCATTTTCCCCTCATGTGTTGGGGCCTTCATGCATCGCACTTGACTTTCGGGAGGGTCACACACTTGCTCTCACCCAAAGTTGTTGTACTTCACTCTGTGCATTTTCACAGTGAAGAATAACATTACCACCCACTGTTGGGACTCCTAATCTGAATAGTGTGATGTCTAGTTGGGACTTCATATCACGGAGATCCCATGAATGTTGGCAGGTCCAAAACCATCAAAATTGTTGGCACTAGAAGGAGGTCTAGATGATAAACTGAGCCCTTGAAGTCTATTTTGAATTTCTACATTCATTTAATGACTTATCCCCAAATCATAACTATTGTAGGGATTAATGCATGGGTGGTTGTAGATAGAAAAACCCTATTGGGTCCCTCAGGACCCAAGGCAGATGAAATTAAGTGACTTGCAACTATTCAAAGATACATGCATATAGTCATGTCACTACTATAATCAACAGAGTAAAAGAGAAGAGTTACCTCTCTGTCTCTAGTGTAGCTTCATCGGAGATCTTAGTGTGGTAAAGGGAGGACTGCTTCACTCGCTCCTAGAAGAGAACCTACACATAGACAAGACAAGAAGTAACCTTCACAACATATACATATTTATGATTAAGAGAATTTAACATATAGGAATATATAAATCTAGCATGCATCTAAGAGAATAATCAATTTGAAATCCGCATCAACATATACAAAAAAGAGTTTTCAACATCATCAAGTAGACAAAATAGGAGCAGATCTATATTATCAGATGAGAGAAGAATGATTACAACCATGGTTGTTGAATCAAGTCTTCCCTTAGCTCCTTGGCTCCTTTCCCTCTCTCTCTCAACTCTTCGATAACATAACAATATTGATCTCAAAAATTCTGGTCCCTGTTACAATGGCCAATCCTCTAATTTATAGATGAGGAGAGGCTCTCTCCTTGCCAATTCCTTCATGAGTTGCGATGAGGACAAATCTTGGACATTTCCTCGCTTTATTTCTCTTTCCCTTCCCATGAAGTTCTGCTAGGATTAACAATGTCCTTAGTTAGGAATGAGGCGAATGTTTCCTTATTTTCAACTTAACATTTGAGTGAAAAGTGGAGAATCAGTTAATCAACTCGCGTTTTGACCTCCAGAATCTCATAAATATCCAGTAATGCTACCTTTTAGGAAAAACAATGCATTAACCTAGGGACTAATTCCCTATCCTAAGTCATGGGGAGCATTATAACTCTTTCTGTCTATTTTTGGGGTGCGTTGCCTTGGAAAATAGGCTTGCAACTTTAATGTTTTCTTCCAATCAAAGTGTCCTTCTCCTCTAAGTTAATGAGGAGGTCATTTTGTGTATAAGAGATGCCCCCTAAAGTGTGAGGTCATAGATAGAGATGATGGCCGAAATACTTTATATAAGAGAGAGAGAGTGAGAGGATTGGAGCTTTGGAACTACAGGAGACCTGAAAACAACAACATACGTCAGAAATATATAAATTTTTCCTGAGTTAGGCATTCCCATGCTCAGTATCTATATCATAGTCATTTCTCAAAAGAGGTATGACTATCATGTCCGCCGATAAGCACAATGTGGAGGTTGTGTCATAATATGATTAATCTAAAAAGATGTCTCTGAAAAAATTATATGTAGCTTGGGAGAGGAAACAAGGCTGAGTCATGTAAGCCTTTACCCAAGGTCTTGGTCGCCACCTCTCTAAACGACATATTTCTGCACATGTGAATAAATGAGTTGAAGTCGAACATGTGAGAAATCGTCTGATTACCAGTCAATGATGAAAAATGTTAACAAACGCGAGGATGGCCACCGATCAGGATGATGGTCTACAAGATGTCTAGTACAAACTAGCGAGTGTGAAAAGTTTTTTTTCATCGAACACTCATAGAATTGTTCAATTAGGAGCCAATAATGAAAACCTCCAATCAAATGCAGGGTAACCTGCCAATGAGGACTACAAGTTCCAGGGTATTGATATGTTTCTGGATTTGCTTCCTAGATAGGATGTTGAAGTCGATAGTGTAGGTTTTAACCCTGTACAAATTACATGCATACGAACTCTAAAAACATAAAATAAACAATGGCAAGAGCATAAAACATAAAACATAAAACATATATACACAAAGATTTTCCCTTGGATCCCAAAACCGGGACTACTAGATTGATTTTTCATTATGTTCCTTCCAATATTACAATACATATATATATATATATATATATATATATATATATACATACCAAAGCATCCATAAACACCAAGCCATTAACCATGGATAGAAAACCATCATGCCCAAACCATGTGTGAAATCCATGCACAAAATCATAGGTAGGTCCACCCACCCAATATAGGGTCCAAAAAAAATTTCCCGGGGCACTGCCTCGGACCCTGTGCAAGAGGGCTACTGCCACACTCCATACCCCGACAGTGCTCGGCACAACATACAGTGGGGGATGTTGCCCCTCTTGTGACCTCCTCTGCACGTGGGGTAGTTGTGGAAAGGATATAACACAACCCAATGTATAGGAAAGAGATATGTCAAAAGGTAGGCAATAAGGTGTCCTACATTAGTTGACACGAAAGGAGACAAGAATGATTTTTTTGGAGATAGATTAGAGAAATAGGTTAATCAGACAGAAAGAAATTTTAGGCATATCAATACAAGAATCAAAAGATAGATAAATTCCTTAAACAATAAAAATAACAACATCAAAATTACCAAATAACTTAGACTCGCTATTGAATTTATTTATTTATATTATTTTTAATAAAAAATAAAATTAATATTTTCATTTTTATATTTGATTATAATATATATATATATATATATTATCTAAAAAATATAATAGGAAAAAATATTATAATATATTTAGATTACATTTATATATCATAAATATTTAGTTTTTGATTATGTAAGTGAAATTATATCTATGCTTAACTCATACAAGGTACATGTCCTTATTCCCAACATACTTAATGTCCATGATGTGGGTGGAATCACACATCAAATTAAATCTAATGAGCATGGTCATATTCCCAACATATCCAATGTCAATCATACATAATGTTAAATTAGACTCATACATAAGGAACATTGTCATATTCCCAACATATCCCATGTTAATCATGTGGGTGGTATTACACCTAACTTTAAATCACATATAAAGTCTATGAATCAGAGATAAGGGATCTAAAATTTAATCATTATCATTTTTGGGTTTTAGATATATTGATAAGTTTTTAGTTTTGGGTTATGTAAGTGAAAACATATTTAAAGTTGCTTTATCAGTCCAGTATGAAGAGATGTGTAAGTTTCCGTATCTCTTTAAAATAAAAATAAAAATAATGTGGACTATAATTTAAAAAAAATGAATATGTTGTAAAATAATTAGAAATAAAAAAATGTGTCAATGAAATGTTTAAATTTTATGTTTTTCAAAAATATTTAAACAAAAGATTTAAACAAACTATTTGAAGATCTTTGTTAATTAATTTATGTCGATATTAACTTCATATATATCTATATATAGAAAAAAATAAGTTATTATGGTTAAAATTCTTATTTGGTCCTATATATACTTTATTTAGTATTCAAAAATACAATTTAAACAATGAAAAATAACACATTGTATTTTACAATCTAAAAAAGTTTGTACATAAAGAAATTTGATCTTGCTAAATCCGTACTTAAAATAGATCTATGTTGGTACATAATGAACATGGTTTTATTCCCAACATGCTCAATGTTGGTGATGTGAGTGGAATCATATGTAATGTTAAATCTAATTCATACATCAAAAGCATGCCCTTATTCCTTATGGATCATGTAGATAGCATCACACATAATGTTAAGTCTGACCCATGCATAAGAAGCTTTCCCTTATTCCCAGGATATGTGGGTGGAATCACACCTAATGTTAAATGACATACACCTGGATGGACGACATATAAGAAATTTGAATCTCTTGGTCAAGTTGTAACTTTTCATTGTTCAAAATGTATTTTATAATTATAAATGGATTCAAAGCCCTTGAAATTTCCCTTTTCACCCGAATCATGCAATGTGAGCTATTATATATACAATTCCAGCGTTTTTTTTATTGAATTTTGAATAATAACAACGAATATAAACTTTAATCATTAAATGATTTGGACTTTTTCTATTAACTATATAAGTTTTGGTTAAATTATAACTTTTCATTATTAAAATTATATTTTATGATTATAAATACATTCTATGACACAGTGGGATCATGCCAACTCAACTATTATATATACAATTATAACATTTTTTCTAAATTTTCTAATTGACTTAAAAAATAATTAACTATAACATATTAGATTTCTCTAATTAGATTTATATAAAGTTTAAAGACGGTTATTATTTTATTAAAATCAATCTAAAATCACTTTACATGTAAATGAAATTATAATTCAATAATGTCTTTAGAGATTCTTACTCATATCATATTATATAGAATACCATGCAATATCAAGTATTGCATTTACAAATTCCTGTATTCTTCCGAATGTATACTTTATTGAATTTAAAATAAGAATACAAATTATAACCTATTATAATAAACGACATTGGTGTATATTCCAGATACACTCACTATTGGTTATGTTAGTGGAATCATAACCAGGGTTGATTGACACTGAAGATCATGCTTTAAACCGTATCTCAGATGTACTATTCCCAACTGACCCAATGTTGATGTATTCCGAAACGTTGGCCATGTGGGTGGAATAACACCTCAGCTTAAATCACACAGACAAGGGCGCTGAATGACACAAAAGTATGGGTGCTTTTCGCATACGCGGACAGCCAATAAGAGGGGACAGGGCGATAGGAACATGACAAGTGCAACGCCGCTGGAAAATTGTTTCCAGAGTTTATATACCGCGACGCTCCCTTCTTGGATGAATTATCTCGATCCCGATTGAACAAAATAAAATAAAATATATATTTAATATATATATATTTTTTGATATTTGATTGTAATTACGTCAATAGGCATCTTTTTTATTGGAGTTGGGCACTTTAATCATTTTCTTAATTAATTTTTTTGATTGGATGGCCTAAATTGAAAGATGTTAATATATTCTCATGGTTGCTACTATATCAATGGATAGAATTCACACCACTAACTTACTTGCATGTCTAAATCACATGTTTAAAGCATACTTAAATTAATTATTTACAAAGAATGATTAAAAATTTACCATATCATTTGTTTATCGCTACCTATTATGATTAAGACAAAGTGGAAATATTAAAAATGGTTGTGAAACGTACGAATCGCCATCGCCATCCATTTTAATTACCTTAGGAACACCATCAGTTTCAATTCCGCCTAGACATCACTCACCGTTTCAATTCTCCTATAAGAAACGTGGCCAGAGGGATATAAGACATTGATTTGACGTGGCAATCACTAACAGTTTCAATTTCATATAGCCATAACTTACTGTTTCAATTGGCCTCCTCCATGCAGATAACCACACATTAGATGGAGTGACACATTAGATGAAGCTTCGTTCGAGGGATGTAACATAGTGTATGTCCCGAAAATGTAAGTTAGTGTATGTCGGAAACTATGTGTGTAATGCAAATTGATATAGTTGTAGAGATTTGACGGATGAATGCATGATCCCCTCAAAGACATGGGAAGAACTCTTGTTAAGGGGATATGCCATGAAGACTGGCCGTTATGGATGAACTGTGTAACCCGAAGTGGAGGGATTTCTCTGTTCCAACTGGCGACATCTACCGAAATGCTCGTGTTTTTCAGCAGTAAAAATTTATTTCAAAAATATATATACACACACTGGTTCATTATATCTTAAATACATGGATTTCAGTCACTGTTAGTAGAGCTTATTTGATTTGAATTTTTCTGTGTTTTTGTCATCGGGAGTTATAGGGAACTAGAGAAGCATTTCAAGATCTTTGTATACCGAGAGGGGGAACCACCTCTCTTACACGACGGACCATGTGTAGCTATCTATACGACAGAAGGCAGATTCATTCACGAGCTTGAAATGGGGAATCAGTTGTGATGTCGAATCTAGAGGATGCCCATCTTTATTTTCTTCCCTATAGTGTAACCCTGATGGTCAGTTACCTTTATGAGAATTCTAATGCCATGCCCTTGAAACGGTTTGTGGGAGATTACATTAACATTGTTGCCCAAAAATACCCGTTTGTAATGGGTCGTGGGAGCATCACCAGTTTAAATATAGTTTTATTGGTAACCCTAATAGTTCAATGTAAATTGGTTATTGTTAACATTGTTGTGCATTAGGACAACTTCTATTCCTGTTTAGTGATGATATTGTCTGGCAATAAGGTTACTGTTGAATTTGTCATGGACTAGAACCATCAGCTAGAGACATATGTTTGTTACGGGATGTTGTTGATAAAGTAGTTGTTCCAAAAATTCTGATTGTATTAAATATTTTTGTCTTGTTTTTGGCATATGTAGGGGCCTTATGCATCTAAAGGAAATCCATTCTTGACGCAGGGTTACCCATGCTTTACCCACAATATGCATATAGACCTATGCATAAACAATTTTCTGCCCAGGAATTTCTATGACCATCAGGTCAAAGATTCATTATAACTGAACAATGGGTTAAGGCCCCTTTTATTAATACTTGGCGAAATGATTTATCAATCAACTAACCACAGTTTGTCCCTTGATCCATCCTTTGCATTAACCCTCGTTAATCCTTAGGCCCGCATATATAAGACAACCCCCTAAACCATTATTAAACTTTGAGTCATACATAGGCTAACCCACAAATCGCTATCGACGCTTTAATACTATTATAAACCCTTTATAATATATATCACATAAAACCACATAAATCATACCTTTTTCTGCCTTTCATAAGGCTTTTCACAGTTCCCAAGACTTGCCTTTATCGCAATCACTCATAGTAGTCCTCCATGCTCATATGATTCCTATCACCCGTTCCGCTTCCGATATGCGATTATTGGAATCGTTTAACACCACTTTTACGTTAAAAGACTGGAACCCCACTTTAACCGTATGTTGTGGTGAAAACACAACCCCCCATTATTGACTTGCTCAACTCAAATAATGGGGACCCTTTCTATAAAATTTTGGCTAAACACCTGTTTGGATTTTTATTTAGTTGATTGCCCTACGCTTTTGTTAATTTTACATTTTAATTGGATTCTTGTTTTGATTTCTTTGTTAGAATCGATTTTTTATAAGCTTCCCATTGACACTTGTTTCGCCTCATTTGGTCAACTGGTTTGAAAATGACACTCCTTTGAAAGTCTGATTATTTATGTAGCCTGGGTTAAAAATGCATAAAATGTAGAATATTGCAGTTTGTAAATAAATTGGCTTAGTAATGCATTTATTTTAAATATTAACCCCTAGTTACTTCTTACTAACATTTTTCCATTTTTAGTTATGCAACCAAATCATTAATTATCGGGATTTTAAGAAATTCACTCTAATTTCTTAATCAAATCCTAATCTCGAAAACCCAAACGTAAGAGTGGTTGTAGTTTTATTAGAGTGGCTGTAGTTTATATTTTTACTTTTATTAAGAGTGGCTGTAGTTTATATTTTTACTTTTATTAAGAGTGGCTGTAGTTTAGAAACTTACATTCATAGAAATAAAACCAAAATAAAATTTATGTTTAAAATTAAATTTTAAATTAATTAAATTAATTAATATATTAAATATAATTAATTTAATTAAATTAAAATTTAAAACAAAAAAAACATATAATAAAATTGTTTTGATCGCGTCGGGACTTTTTATCGCATCGGAAGTTTTATGTGACATATTTTAAAAACCCCGATAACCATGATTCCCCCGATGCGATATCGCATCGGGGAATTTGACTTGACATATTTTAAAAACCCCATTAGCCATCCCCGATGCGAGTTGCCGATAAGGTAAGGTGAAACGAGGCATTAAATAAGGTTTTCATGTTTTGTTTTTTTTAGTTTCATCCAAAGTCACTCATACGTGAGTGTAATAAGTGAAGTAGGATAATTATGAAATAGGTAGGGTAGTATTAATGTAAAATTAATATTTAATATTTAATATAATAATTAATATTTTATAATAATAAATTTTATATTAATTAATTTAATTAATATATAAAATTTAATTAAGTTAATTAAATTAAAATTTAAATATTATTTAAATTAATTAATTTATAAATAATTAATTATATTAATTAATTAGATTAATTAATAATAGTTTATTAAATAATTAGTTTAATTTATTATTAGGAATTAAATTAGAATTAATTATTAGATAATTAGAATTCTAATTTAAGATTAGATTTTTAATTAAAATTTTAATTTTTAGCCCAGCAACAGAATTTCCAGATTTATGCCAGATTTCATCCATCAACTTTGAAGGCTCATAGATTGAGTTATACTTGGCCAAATGAGGCCCAGGACGGCTCATTGGAAAGATAAAATCAAGGAGAATATTTCTGAGGAGATTTCATTAACAGATTTAATCATTTATTGGGTCAAAAATCAGGCAGAAGATCAAGCTCCGAATTTTGAAAACAAAATCAATTTTCTGAGTTTTATTTTCATTGGTCAAAACCTTTTCTAATTGCAGATCCATTGGTTAATCATATCTCTGGCTAATTAAACCATCCCAGGCATCAAGAGAAAGTTTATAGTTTATTTTCAATTATTTATTTAAATAGAATTTGATTGGATTTGATTTAAATGCCAGCAATGCCATGTTGATTTTATGGTTGCATTTTAATTTATTTTGATTTCTTTTTGCAGGAAAACAGTGGAAGAAATATGGAGATAAAAATCTCAATCAATGAGAATGCCCCAGTAATTGAAGATCAGAATTTTGAGCAAGTAAAATTGGATTTAGCAGATTTCTCTTCAACAAACTCTTCTCTCAAGAATTCCTTCACAAATGGTATAAGTAAGAGATTGCAAAATGGAATAGGGGCTGCTCTCCTCTGCAATTCTAGACTTCTAAAAGCACTACTGTAATAGGAATTTAGAGTTGTAGGAGAGGAGAGAAAATCTCAGATCTGGGGATTATTGAGGATTTTTCCTTTGTATCTTGAATTATGTATGAGGGGTAGAGTTTTCACTATTGTGGCTTTAGCTTTGAAGGCGGAAGTTCAAGCAATGTAAAGGACTGTTGGAGACCAAGATCAGAGAAATGGATGCAATAAATTAGTATTTTTAATACTACTGTTTCAAATATCAATTTCATTTTTATGGTAACAGGAATGTCTCATTTTATTCATGTTTGTGCACTATTGTCAATATGGGTAATTTGTCTCAATATTGTTATTAGGTATCTCTGTTCTTATGAATTAAAATCTGATTTCTGAGTAACTATTTACTCAGAAATATATCTTATAAAACTGATTTATTGAATGGTAATGTGTTGTGAACTATTTCCACATATCATTATTCAATTATTGGATTTACTGATTTGATAATTAATATCATTTTTATGAACTACTTCTTGAATGTTGTTGTTTTATTATTTCAGTTAAGAGGTCTCAATGGGATTTGTTTTGGTAACTATAATATCAGTTAATTGAACTACTTCATTAACTTGATATTCATTATAAAAAAAACATATTTAAATCTCAATACTTTAATTATCTTGCTCTTAGTTGGGTTAGATCTATATCTGCCTAATTAAGATAGGATTTAGATTAGTTTCTTTTGCTTGCATCATAGAATAAGCTTGCATTTAGAGTAAATTCTACATTCTTTTAAGTCCTCTCCTCAAAGAGGAAAAACTTTAGTTGTGGCTTGGCTGAACCCAAATCAGCTTAAAGGTCATTCTCTTGCCTGATCAGCAAAAAGAAGTGATCCGATATCCCTATTTATTGGTATGTAAAGATACATAATAAACTAATAGCAATAGGGAGAAGGTAACTGGACCTAGTTAAACTAGTCGGAGCCACCACACCAAATGGAAAAGGAGCTGCTTTAAGGTCCGGACCGGGTGGTTATCCCCCAATGTTGTTGCAGCGATTTTCGAGGCATCAACATTTTTGGCGCTAGAAGGAGGGCCTGAGATTTTTTGTCTATTGGAGTCTTTTCAATTTTAATATTTTATTTATGGTGATGACTCCTCTTAAACTTCCAATTTGGAGTTGTATCCATGGACGTGCATCTTCCAATACTCCACCCGAAGTGGTAAGACTCTTGTCTCAGGTAAAGTTCAATGGTAAGAGAAATTCTTCTGCTTTTAACCATGTCTTTCAATTTCTTCAAAATGTTTCAAATCACGCTTTTCAAGGAATTGATGAAGGCATTTTATGCAGAATTTTTACTCTCACATTTGCGGCAAAAGCCAGAAGCTGGTGTAGAACTCTTCCGGTTGCCTCAATCCACAGCTGGGATCAATTTGTTACAATTTTCATTTGTAAATTTGACAACTATGATTATGAACAGGTATGTGAAGAAATTGAATATCTACGAAGGTTTAAAAATGAGTCTGTTAATGATTTTCATATTCGATTTCACTTGAATTGTTTAAGATTTAAGGACGAAGATAAACCTACGGAAGAAGAATCATTAGATTGGTTTAAATATATTTGTTCTCTTCCAACCATTCTCAATCCATATGAAATTGATTCAAGCTTTGTTCCATCCCCTTCCAATACAAATGAGAATCCCAATTTGGATGTGCAAATAAATTGTGATGAAGTGGTTTCACAAAGCTTAGAAGATATTTCTAATCAAATGCAAGAAGACAACAACAACAATTTTGGAGAAAAAGCCGCCTTGAAATCTAAAAGCTACTTCGAAGTAAATTCGGAAAATCAAATCGCAAATCAGCAAGTACAAGCAGCAATCAAAGTAAATAAAATGCAAACTGTTGTACAAATTTCTGAATTTTTCTATGATGAGCAAATGCCGAAATCACAGCAGCAAAGCAGTGTTCTTCAAGAAAGCATATGCACGCAAAGAAATTATTTGCAATCTGAAATTTACAATGAGCATAATGCACAAGAGCTCTCAAACAGAGACAGTTTTAAATGCATTGTTTCAGGTTCACATTTTTCCCTTTATCCTGATATTTTCAATAATGGTAATATTTTTCCTCTTGGTATTAATGATATTTCAGAAATTAAAGAGGATGATTTAAATGAATTACCAATATATTTTTATAAAGATAAAGAAACAATTGTTGATCATTATTTTACCATTAATGAACATGAAATTCTTGTTCCTCCTTGTTTTGATATATTGGATAAGATCGAAGGGAATTCTAGAGAATCTTGTGAGGTCATTTATGATGATTACTCTCACATTGAGGATGTTGATTTTTATTCTTCTTAAGAGAATCCTCATGATAAAATTCAAATAACATCTGAGGATGAAGAACGCTTCAATTTAGGAATTATCTCAACTAATCCTCATTTTAGAGCAGCAAATTATCTTCATGATTTCACCATTCAAGAAATCATTCCAATTTATGATTCATATGAGGATCAAACTCCCATTCCTATTCCTATTCATAATTCGTTTTCTATTTCACAAGTTGGAATTCGAAATTATTCAAATTCCATAATTCTGGCCAATCCTTGTGAAAATGAAATCATATCAAAACGATCCCTATTGTGCTGTAACATTAGTTGTGAAAATAATAATTTCATTTTATTTTTATTTCCTCACTTATTTTTTATAAAATCAGATTTAATTTCAGATTTAATTTTTCAAATTTTTCACACTTTTCGCTGGCATGTTGTACACCTTACTATCAAACACTCAATTGATGTATTGCCCGATTGGGAAGTTGAAGTTTCATATTATAATCATCAGCATCGAAAGATATTAATATTTCAATTTCAATCAATGCTAATGTTTCATCAAAAGCTTCTATTTTTTCAAAGGCAATATCAACAAGAGAATGTATTTTTGCAATCTGGCCAGCAATTCAATTCAATTAATAATTTTCCATTTCATTCGAAAGATTTCCATCCATTTTTCATTAATTCATTTGAAAAATATTTGGAAATTTTTCCCTCAAAGGAGATTGTTAATAGCTTAACATTTGTACATAACACTATCAATTTTTTCCAAGCCTTTTAATTTGAAAACTCATATCCACAATTCAGCCTGTCATCTCCTCTTTTAAACGTTTCCCAATCATTAATGGAAATCCATCCAGATTTTTGTGATCCAATTGGTATTGAACTGGAAAGCAAATTTCAAGAGAAGGAGATTTTAATCAAATTGCTAACACTTACTGTACATTCTGATTTCATATTTAATTTTCTTAGTTTAATTAGATTTGTATTTTTATTACTAACATTTGAACTGTACATAGATGCAGCAATTAAAATGAGAGAATAGTTACACTGGAATTATGACTATACCTAGTCATTTTCATGTATATGGTTAGAATAGGAGTAGAATTAATTTAGTTAGTTTGTTTTGTATAGTTAATTTGTTTTAACAGTACTGTAGATTAAAAATAAAACAAAGCAATCAGCGATTCTCATACATGTTCAGTGAAAACATTTTTCCCTATCAGAAAATTTTAATTCTTGCTTTCTTTTAGATTTCTTACAGCAATACCTCTACTCTGCCTATTTTGAATAATGTCTTGATTAAATTCAATTAAAGTTGCACTTGGTATCGATTGCCTCAAAGCCACTTTTCTTCATTTCGGGATTTCCTTCTAAGATTTTCTTTTGAAATTTATACGGTAAGGATTTAAGGATATAAAAGCTTCATGATCCCATTATCCCATGAAATGTATGACTGTCTATCATAAGCTTAATTCTAATTCAATCATTATTAGTCAGTCTAACCTTTCACGGTAATCATATGGAGTTCATATTATCTTCCTCGAAATTTGTTAAGGATGTCCATTCTGCTGTGTGCACACCTTCAAATCTGTTTTGATATTTTTCCACAATTAGTGGCTTTATCCCATTCTGATCTTTAGTTTATTATTTGATGCTACAAACGCATCATATTCATTTACTAAAAGTATTATTAAACAATCGTTATAACAATACGGATTCTTCTCAAGTTATTCAAAATAAGCAGAGATAATAAATTGTTGTTTCAATTCAAAAGGCGAGTCTATTTTTATATTTATTTCTGATAAATTTTATATTTCCTGAACATGAATAAACAGATTTTATTTAGGCTGATTGCACACTTAGATTTAGAATAAATAATGAGATGACTTTAAATGAAGAAATTTTTTTGATAAATCAAAGGAAGAATTTGAAGATTCATAAGGTAAAATTTCCAAACAGTTTCCTTCTAGGTGCGCATTTGCAAGCTCATTTTCATCTCTTATTAGTTTCTCTTTTCCTTAGTTTATTTTTATTTGTGTTCTGTTTTATTTGCATGTTTTTATTTTCAAAACATAGAGTAAGCAGTAAACACATTTCAAATTTGCAATAGGTTCAGGGAAATTTTATTTTTTCATTAGAATTTAAGCATTTTTGTATCTTTGCTTTCATTCATTAGAAAACCCAATTGAAATTTCAAGGAATATCATAAGACCATTCGCATCATAAGATTTCATCAGAAGTAGTTCTTAGCATTTCTTTTGATAACAAATTGTTCATCAAAGACCTCCAATGCATTACCTCACTCATATGCCATATCGCATTTCGCATATCGGAGGTTTGCAAGTGAAATATACTTCCATGATCATGAATCGTTGATCTCCGATAAATGACTTTACCGATATTGCGATGACCACATAATTCCGGACCCGATATGAAATTCAAATCAAATTCATAAAAATATCGCGTCCGTTCAATCGCACTAATGGTAGGAGCATAACTTTAAAAGGACTGATGTCTCGGATCCGATATGTTATCGAATTTTCATTATAAAATTATCAAGTCCACTCTTCATCGCATATCGGCGTATTGAGAATTGTTACATTGTGTGCTTAAGATTGCCGATCGCAATCGCCGATTAGCCACGTCATTCACCACATATCGGCATCGCAAGAATCATATTGTGTTACATCGGGTACCTAAAGTTGCCGATTGCCGATTCGCTACATCATTCATTGCATCGCCGATATTGCAATCGTTTCATCACATTTTTATGCTCACATCACTTCTCTGAATCTACGATGTGCGTTTTGCGATATGGGAAGCACGATGCAATTAATTCTCCGATCTCCGATATAATATTTCTTTAATGATGTGATCGCTTCATTTCATTGCACATGTTCTTATCGGCAATTTGCCATTGCAATCTCTGATACGATAGCTTCTAATGCATGCCTCTAAACCATTAAGATTTAATCAATATATGGCATAGCAACAAAAGGTGAAGTCTTGCAAATTAAAATTCAAGCATGATGAAGAGACATTTGATGCGAATCATCCGATATAACGATGTGTTATTTTAAAAGCTAGCTTGGGTAATAATTATGGTAAGAAAGCAGTTAATAACGAATTTGCAGTACATTTAAATCATTTTGATATATTTCAGTTTCAAATATATAAGTCCATAATTAAAAATGGAATTCAAGACCTCTCTACCTTCATATTTAAATTCTATTATCTTGGATTTGGTCTTCATTCTGGACAATTTATAAAATCATGGAATTTATATGAAACTTATAATATTTTGAGAAACAGTCATTACTGCAAATTCTCATTCTCATTTTTGATGCATTTCTTTTAATTTCAATTCCCTTGAGCACTAAGCATTCCATTTTTACATTTTACTGCTTGCTTTAGTGTAAATAAAATAAATAATGATCTTGGGTTATAGAATTTTGGTTAGTTTGATTTCTTCATGTTTTTAATGTTAATTAAAATAAAAAGTCAGCTAGTTTGGAGAAACTGATACCTTTCAGGTAAGATCAAAAGCAATTGTCCAATGGTAAGATTCATATACTCGCTTTCATTAATTCGTTACTTTAGTTTCAGTTTTGTTTTTTTGATATAAAAAATCTGATTTGCAGTTCTCCATTTGAAGCTTCCAATCCTCCGCCAGATCATATTTTCGAAGTCCATACTCTTCTCCTGGCTTAATTTCAAGAAGCAGCAATGGTCTTCATCAAAATAGCTACACCAGGGAATTTCTGAACCTTTAGTTTGTTTCTTTGAGCATTCCTGTTATTTAAAAAATGATTAAGATGATGCTTTGAAACAAGAAGAATAATATAAGACAGAAAGGTTTTCATGGTGGCTGAATTTTATCATCGCTGCTATTCAAAAAGCCTAAAACACTCACAACTCTGCAAGGTATGTTTTTCTAAATCTCAACATAAGAAGGAATGATTACATGCTTATTTTATTTTTCTTCATATTGTTGGAGACATTGGTATAAACATTCTTGTTTGAGTTTATCTTGCGAAACTTGGATTTTCCTTTTCATTTTTAGAGATTTCTTTGTTTTTATTTTTGTTCATTGATTTCTTTTCTTATTTTAGTATAAGAATTCTTTTCCTTTGGATTTCAGCTTTGATTTTGGTGACTTTGCCATTATTTATATGGAAGACCTATTTGTTACCTAACAATTGTCAGGATACGTGGAGAAAAATTGTTAATAGTCACCTATTAGCTTTTTCTTAAATCTCTTAGTAAAGTTTGATTTTATTATTATAAAGGTAAACATATTTAAGGAAGAGATTACCAATCAAGAGAAGTTGGCAAAATATCATAAAATCTGAAAAATTTCTTTTTCATCAAATTGTAATCATTTTGAGATTTCAAAATTTCATTAAGATCTTTCAGAGTTCTATTATCAGTCAAGAAAAGTTATTTTAAACCAAGTAAAGACACTTTACAGCAAAGCACCTTTAACTCTGAAATTGTCATTCTTGACTCTTAAGGAGTCAATGATTCTCCCTGTCCCAAAGAGTCTTATTTTTCTAGAGTATCATCCAGAAATATATTTAAACTTAAAAGGTAAGAGGTCTCATCATGAGCCTGCTTACCATAATCATAGGGGAAAAATAGGCTGACATTGCCAACACTGCTAAACAAACCAGGGTAATGGCTTATGATTGCAAACAATTATAAGACAATGGATCTCATCACGAGCCAGCTTGTTCAGTCCGATTATAGCCAGTGAATGGCATTGTCAACTATCTGGCCACCAAACAGGGACAATGGCTTTTAAGATTTAAAAAAAAAAAAAAACAACAACAACAACATTCCAAAAAAATAAACATATATAAATGGATTTATCTCTAGATCAATAATTCTTAAACAGATGGGATTCTGAATCATTTATGATTAAAAGGTAACCCTGTCGAGACTATAGATGTTTGTTGGCAGCAGTGGCTCTACCTATGACAAACAAGTATATTTTGAAAGCTAAGCTGTAAAGTGACCGTTGTTTTATTTCTACAACTAATTAAGGACTGATATAGAGATTTGAAATATTTTAATTTATGAGAAATTTTAAGAAAAATTACAATTAGATAATTCTTACTTTTATCCAGACTAATGAACTTAGTCAAACATTCGAGGAAAAATAATTTTCTCTTCTTTAATTATTTTTACTTTAATTTTAGGAAAATCTCAATCATATCAAACAGAGATAACTGGTTCTTCTTCCGCATGTCGCCATTGTTGTGGTGAAAACACAACCCCCCATTATTGACTTGCTCAACTCAAATAATGGGGACCCTTTCTATAAAATTTTGGCTAAACACCTGTTTGGATTTTTATTTAGTTGATTGCCCTACGTTTTCGTTAATTTTACATTTTAATTGGATTCTTGTTTTGATTGCTTTGTTAGACTCGATTTTTTATAAGCTTCCCATTGACACTTGTTTCGCCTCATTTGGTCAACTGGTTTGAAAATGACACTCCTTTGAAAGTCTGATTATTTATGTAGCCTGTGTTAAAAATGCATAAAATGTAGAATATTGCAGTTTGTAAATAAATTAGCTCAATAATGCATTTATTTTAAATATTAACCCCTAGTTACTTCTTACTAACATTTTTCCCTTTTTAGTTATGCAGCCAAATCATTAATTATCGGGATTTTAAGAAATTCACTCTAATTTCTTAATCAAATCCTAATCTCGAAAACCCAAACGTAAGAGTGGCTGTAGTTTAGAAACTTAAATTCATAGAAATAAAACCAAAATAAAATTTATGTTTAAAATTAAATTTTAAATTAATTAAATTAATTAATATATTAAATATAATTAATTTAATTAAATTAAAATTTAAAACAAAAAAAAACATATAATAAAATTGTTTTGATCGTGTCGAGACTTTTTATCGCATCGGAAATTTTATGTGACATATTTTAAAAACCTCGATAACCATGATTCCCAGATGCGATATCGCATCGGGGAATTTGACTTGACATATTTTAAAAACCCCATTAGCCATCCCCCGATGCGAGTTGCCGATAAGGTAAGGTGAAACGAGGCATTAAATAAGGTTTTCATGTTTTGTTTTTTTTAGTTTCATCCAAAGTCACTCATACGTGAGTGTAATAAGTGAAGTAGGATAATTATGAAATAGGTAGGGTAGTATTAATGTAAAATTAATATTTAATATTTAATATTAAAATTAATATTTTATAATAATAAATTTTATATTAATTAATTTAATTAATATATAAAATTTAATTAAGTTAATTAAATTAAAATTTAAATATTATTTAAATTAATTAATTTATAAATAGTTAATTATATTAATTACTTAGATTAATTAATAATAATTTATTAAATAATTAGTTTAATTTATTATTAGGAATTAAATTAGAATTAATTATTAGATAATTAGAATTCTAATTTAAGATTAGATTTTTAATTAAAATTTTAATTTTTAACCCAGCAACAGAATTTCCAGATTTATGCCAGATTTCATCCATCAAATTTGAAGGCTCATAGATTGAGTTATACTTGGCCAAATGAGGCCCAAGACGGCTCATTGGAAAGATAAAATCAAGGAGAATAATTCAAAGGAGATTTCATTAACAGATTTAATCATTTATTGGGTCAAAAATCAGGCAGAAGATCAAGCTCCAAATTTTGAAAACAAAATCAATTTTCTGAGTTTTATTTTCATTGGTCAAAACCTCTTCTAATTGCAGATCCATTGGTTAATCATATCTCTGGCTAATTAAACCATCCCAGGCATCAAGAGAAAGTTTATAGTTTATTTTCAATTATTTATTTAAATAGAATTTGATTGGATTTGATTTAAATGCCAGCAATGCCATGTTGATTTTATGGTTGCATTTTAATTTATTTTGATTTATTTTTGTAGGAAAATAGTGGAAGAAATATGGAGATAAAAATCTCAATCAATGAGAATGCCCTAGCAATTGAAGATCAGAATTTTGAGCAAGTAAAATTGGATTTAGCAGATTTCTCTTCAACAAACTCTTCTCTCAAGAATTCCTTCACAAATGGTATAAGTAAGAGATTGCAAAATGGAATAGGGGCTGCTCTCCTCTGCAATTCTAGACTTCTAAAAGAACTACTGTAATAGGAATTTAGAGTTGTAGGAGAGGAGAGAAAATCTCAGATCTGGGGATTATTGAGGATTTTTCCTTTGTATCTTGAATTATGTATGAGGGGCAGAGTTTTCACTATTGTGACTTTAGCTTTAAAGACGGAAGTTCAAGCAATGTAAAGGACTGTTGGAGACCAAGATCAGAGAAATGGATGCAATAAATTGGTATTTTTAATACTACTGTTTCAAATATCAGTTTCATTTTTATGGTAACAGGAATGTTTCATTTTATTCATGTTTGTGCACTATTGTCAATATGGGTAATTTGTCTCAATATTGTTATTAGGTATCTCTGTTCTTATGAATTAAAATCTGATTTCTGAGTAACTATTTACTCAGAAATCTATCTTATAAAACTGATTTATTGAATGGTAATGTGTTGTGAACTATTTCCACATATCATTATTCAATTATTGGATTTACTGATTTGATAATTAATATCATTTTTATGAACTACTTCTTGAATGTTGTTCATTTATTATTTCAGTTAAGAGGTCTCAATGGGATGTGTTTTGGTAACTATAATATTAGTTAATTGAACTACTTCATTAACTTGATATTCATTATAAACAAAACATATTTAAATCTCAATACTTTAATTATCTTGCTCTTAGTTGGGTTAGATCTATATCTGCCTAATTAAGATAGGATTTAGATTAGTTTCTTTTGCTTGCATCATAGAATAAGCTTGCATTTAGAGTAAATTCTACATCCTTTTAAGTCCTCTCCTCAAAGAGGCAAAACTTTAGTTGTGGCTTGGCTGAACCCAAATCAGCTTAAGGGTCATTCTCTTGCCTGATCAGCAAGAAGAATTGATCTAATATCCCTGTCTATTGGTATGTAAAGATACATCATAAACTAATAGCAATAGGGAGAAGGTAACTGGACCTAGTTAAACTAGTTGGAGCCACCACACCAAACGGAAAAGGAGTTGCTTTAAGGTCCGGACCGGGTGGTTATCCCCCAATGTTGTTGCAGCGATTTTCGAGGCATCAACACCGTAATACATAGAATTACATTGAAATTCCGCTCTGAAACACATAAGCCGATCTCAAAAGAGTTAATCTTGCTTTATAAATCTATCAAATCCACCCGTTCAGCGCTCCGTTGACTTCCATCGCAAACCGCAATCGGCCCTTTCAAATGATATATCAACACAAAACTTAACTTTACGCACCCTTAAGCCTCATATGCATAAACCCTTCATATTTGCACTTTTTCTGTTATATACCTTTTATAATAGAAATATGCCATAAAACATGCTTTTTCCGCTTTTAACATGGGCTCCGCACAACTATCGAGGCATACCTTTTCCGTCGATATAGAACTTTCCCGATAGATCCCCACCGTAGATCTGCGCTTAGTGGATCAGACGGTCTACAAAGATTTCAGGTGGGACATAAGCCTGGAGAATACCCACCCGAAATGGGTGGTTTTCTCTCTCCACCCAGCTGCTACGTGTCGAACGATAAGTGGGATCGGGTGAGCTCCACTAAAAACCACTTACCATTTTTGCTCTACCCGAAATCCCGCTTGTAACTTTAAATCTGCCTTTTCGTATGCCTTGCGGACCCGCTGGAATTATAAAACACAATATATAGTTTTCAGGTCTGGATCGCTGTCGCAAATCGTAATCGGCATACCATATACATATATATAAAGCGTTATGCGATGATCGCAGACCCGCCAAGACTTTACAACAATATATATATATATATATATATATATATATATATATATATATATATATATATATATATATATATATATATATATATATATATATATATATATTTCAAGTCCGCCATTGCAAGTCGCAATCGGCAGAATCCAACGTCCATAGCTCTGCGGTGCGGTGGACTTGACGGGACTTTAAAACACGATGTATATACCTTTCGGGTCTGGCCCTTTAACGCTTTAACACTTGTTTCTTTTGTGATTGCGCTATGAAATAAATAAATACTTCATGTCTTTTATACAATCCAATATTGGAGTACAAGCACTTTGGTGTAGGCCTTTACTACAATAGCTGCCACAAAGAGAAGGTACTTATACTACTGCTCTTCACATTTGCTTCAACCAGAAAATCCTGTTTCATTTCTGATACAATATTTTGTTCAACCTCACGCTCATATTAAATGGTTTATTTTTTGATAGAATCTTCTGGAGGAGCCCAACAAAAATTTCTTGCTATTATATTTCATCCCCCTAAGCATAAATGTTATGTGGGAATTGGTGTAGAGTTTATTCTTGCAATACACAAAAGGAAGGGACTTCAAAGAAACGAAATTGTCGACACTCTTCAAGATAGTAGGGCTTATAATTCCGGGGATTTAGCAAATCCATACTATTATGTTAGGTTTTGTTTCTTTCTCTGTGGAGATGAGAATAAGAGTTCTATCTAATGTTCATCCATATTATTATGTTAGGTTTTATTTATTTCTTTGTGGAGAGGAGAATACAAGGTTTTTTAAACCAGACATTCATAAAAGTAATAACAATATTTAGTTGAGAAGTCACTATTTTGAAAATGGTTTTAGATGTTAAGTTTTTACAACAATAGGTTTATATCTTAATAATATTGTTTTAAGGAACTAGGTTTAGCTTTATGGTTTTAGAGTAGTATGATTAGGTTTTAGGTCAGTAGGTTTAGGTTTAAGATTTTTAATATTGATATTCAATGGTTTGTATATTATTAAAATTGAAATAATTGATCTTAAATTGTTATTATAAAAATGGCCCATCTTATTTATCATCCCAAAATTTTAAATAAAATAAACAACTATGATCTTGAATGGACAAATTACTTATATAAATTCTTTTATTCTTGTACAACTAAACTTAATCTTAATTATTATATATTATTTGTTTGTGTTTCCTCAATCTTCCTTCAACAAACCATTCAACTAATAAAAACATAACACAGACAATAACATCTACCACAAATGCCAAGAACCTTGTGTTACCGCCTCTCCAACCACATTATAGCTACATGTTCATGTTTAAATTAGGAATAAAAACACTAAAAACCATTTATACAAAACAAGTATTGTTAATTGTTTCCATGTAGACAATACAAAAAATGAAAGGATGATTAAAAGGATCTCTCATTTTTAGACTTATTTATTGTTCAAATATGTATTTTTTGTTGAAGAAACTATATCGAGCTAATACAATTTCCATATTTTTAAATTAAAATACTCACAAAATGATGCAACCATAAGGCTTCCACACCCTTATACCCTATCTAGACTATTTCTCCCTTATAGACCTTTAAATCTTCATGCCCACATATGTATGTCGGAAGTGTAGTTTTGGTGCTTTTTCTTTAAAAGCGGAACCACTTAAGCTATCAGGACTCCACAATGCTATCGGAAGTGGTTTATATCGCTTTTAGCTTTAAAAACTTGGGACCATAACATTATATCACAATACACAAAAACAAAGAAAAAAACCCGTCGTAACGCTTTATACGAATCTAAAAAATTATAAATATGACTTCATATATCTCTCGGGTCTGCTCATCACCCCTCCGCCTTTGGTCTATCGCAATGATCACAAACACATAACATCAGAAATATATAAGTACACGGGAATATAAAGAGAAACTGTTATGCTCTTAACCTGCAAAATGATACCCAAATACAGAATATGCGAAGAAAAGATACCCAGAACACAGAATAGCAATGATTTTATTATTCAGAGAGTAATGTTCACTTGCCTCTTCGAGGGGGCAACCTCCAATAGAGTAGAGCTCGAATACAAAATAAGACACAATGCTCCTCGCAGGGAGTCTCTATCCTTTATATATGACTCATACATGCAATACCACGGGCCAATACCGTGGGTTTTATTAATACCATCTATCTAATACTACGGCCCATTTGCAACTAACTGTGGTCCCGTCATTAATTGTGGGTTAACCGCTTACAAATATTAATATGGGATTTATTGACTCTTGACTATGACGTGATCCCATGACATAAATAAGGGGGTTAGGGTGGGACCCTAACATGCCCTCCCCCTTAAGACTAGCCTTGTCCTCGAGGCTGAAGCTGCGGAAACTGTTGAAGAATAGTGGCTGGTTCCCAAGTTACATCTTCCGGAGAGGTGTCTTTCCATTTGACGAGGACTTCCTTAATCATGCGACCACGCAGGTGCTTGTCTCGTGTGTCTAGAACCTGTTTGGGTTGAAGCCAGATTGACCCTTCTTCATCCAATTCAGGTAGACTGGTTTGAACTCGGAAATTGTTCCCAATTACTTTCTTGAGGCATGATACATGGAAAACTGGATGGATTTTTTCCGTAGGTGGCAAAGCCAACTTGTAAGCCACTTCTCCAATGCGCTGAAGTACTTGGTATGGTCCGTAGAATTTCGGAGAGAGCTTTTGACAACCCTTGTCTTTGAGTGATGTTTGCTTATATCGTTGCAGCCTCAAAAAGACCTGATCCCCTTCTTGAAATTGGCGCTCTAAGCAATGCTGGTCGACCTGTTGCTTCATGCGGTTCTGAGCTTGATGAAGATTCTCTCTAAGATGGGCGAGCATGGTTGTGCGGTGTTGTAGGAGTTGATCCACTGCTTGTACTTTGTAGCACCCCTTGAGATAGGAAGTAGGGGAAGGCGGAAGTTGACCATATACTGCTTCATAGGGAGTCATTTTGGTGGTGGCATGATAGTTGGTGTTATACCACCATTCAGCCAGAGGTAACCACTGTACCCAAAGGTGTTGCTTTTTTGAAGTGAAACACCTAAGGTAGGTTTCTAGACATTTGTTGACGGCTTCGATTTGACCATCTGTTTGTGGATGATATGAAGACTGAGTTTGAGTTGAGTGCCTTGTATTCTGAAGAGTTCCTGCCAAAAATTACTGGTGAAGATCGGGTCGCGGTCGGACACAATAGAAGTGGGCATGCCATGCAATTTGAAGATCTGATCCATGAAAGATTGAGCAACCAAAGTTGGTGTAAACGGGTGGGGTAGGGTGCAGAAATGAGCATACTTCGACAGTCGGTCCATAACCACCATGATGACTGATTTGTTCCCTGACTTTGGAAGACCTATAATGAAATCTATAGAAACCTCCGTCCAAATTTATGCCGGAATGGGAAATGGTTGTAATGTGCCTGGTGTGTTGACGGTTTCCCCTTTGTGGCGTTGACAGACCTCACATTCTGCTACGAAGGTAGGGATGTCCTTTTTCATGCATGTCCAAAAAAATGATCTTCTGGTGCGAGCATATGTCTTCTGAAAGCCCAAATGTCCTGCAATGGGAGATGAGTGCAATTCTGCCAAAATGCGACTTTTGAGGGTGGATGTTGGTGAGATTACGACTCTGTCCTTGTAGCAAAGAATATCATTCTGCCACGAGTAGCCCTTGGTGGAGTTAGGATCTACCTGTAATTGAGAAATGAGTTGGGAAAGCCCAGGGTGTGAAAACCATTCCCTGCGAGCCTATTCAATCCAGTCTGGAATGGGGAGGGAAATTGCAAGCAGAGTACTTTCCTCCTCAAATTGGCGAGTTAATGCATCTGCTACACTATTGTCTTTCCCCTTCTTGTAAATGATCTCATAATCATATCCCAGCATTTTGGCTAACCATTTATTTTGTTGTGGGGAGGATAGGCGTTGCTCCAAAAAATATTTAAGACTGCGATGATCTGTGCGGATTTGGAAATGTCGCCCCAATAAGTAAGGTCGCCAGGTCTCGACTGCATGTAAGATGGCCATCATTTCCTTCTCGTAGGTAGATTGGCCCAGATTCCTCCCACTGAGTTGTTGGCTTGTGAAGGCCAACGGTCGCCCTTCCTGCATTAAGACCGCCCCAATACCTGTACCCGAAGCATCACATTCAATGACAAAGGATTTGGTGAAGTCAGGTAGTGCTAAGACTGGAGTGGAACACATGGTGTTTTTGAGAGCAGTAAATGCCTGTTGTGCTTCCTCGTTCCAGAAGAAGGAATTTTTCTTTAGTAGTTGAGTGAGGGGTTTCGCTATGCGGCCATAGTTGCGGAAAAATTTACGATAATAGCCTGTGAGACCCAAAAATCCTCTCAAGCTCTTCAAGGTCTTAGGTTGAGGCCATTCTTGCATTGCCTGGATCTTTTTGGGGTCCACCTTGACACCTTCACGCCCCACAATGTGGCCCAAATAGTCAACTTCTTCCATGCCAAACGAACACTTGGACATCTTGACAAATAATTTATGCTTGCGGAGCAGCTGTAAGAGTAGATCTACATGTTGAAGATGTGCAGCCCAAGTGCCACTATAGATGAGGATGTCATCGAAGAAGACAAGGACAAATTTTCTGAGATATGGTTTGAGAATGTGATTCATAAGGCTCTGAAAAGTAGAGGGGGCATTACAAAGACCAAATGGCATGACCAGGAACTCATAATGGCCTTCATGAGTTCTGAATTCGTCTTGGGAATGTCGACTTCCTTCATGCAAATTTGGTGGTAGCCTGAGTGAAGATCCAACTTAGTGAAGAATTGAGCCCCATTGAGTTCGTCCAGCAAATCGTCAACCACCGGGATGGGAAATTTATCTTTGACTGTCAACTTATTAAGGGCCCTGAAGTCGAGACACATCCGCCACTCCCCATCTTTCTTGAGCACCATGACCACTGGGGATGAATAAGGACTAATGCTGGGACGAATGACACCTGCTTCCAACAGTTCCTTGATGATTTTTTCTATTTCATTCTTTTGGGTGAACGGATATCTGTATGGCCGCACATTTGGGGGTTGGGCCCCTGGAACCAAGGTGATGCTATGATCATGTTCCCCTCGCGAGGGTGGAAGCTCATTAGGCTTGTCAAAGACCGTCCGATGGTTATTTAAAATCTGTTGCATCTCATGATGGATTGGCAGAGACATGGTTTCGACTACCTGGATGGCATTAAATTGAGCTACTACTCCATGATGGCCCTTTTTTAACAATTATTCCATCCTATACGAGCTGATGATAGAGGGGGCTCCCGCCTGGAGTCCACGGAGGGTATGTGTGGAGTTGTTCTGCTTAAAACTCATATATAACTCCTGGAAATCCATTGTGATTGGCCCAAGAGTGCGGAGCCATTCAGCGCCGAGGACAATGTCGCAACCCCCCATGTGTATGGAAAACATGTGGGTTTTCAACTGATAATCCCCCATTTGAAGTTTTACATTTTCACAGCGGCCTTCACATTTCATTGTGCCCCCATCTGCAATTTGGACTCGGAAGTTAGAAACTGCTCGTACAAAACAATGCGCTGCTTCTGCGATTTTTTGATGGATGAAATTATGGGTACTTCCACTATCAATCAAGACTACTACTGGGCGATGTTTAAGAAAACCCTGGATTTTGAGAGTTTGATGGGAAGAAATCCCTGCCAAGGCATGCAGCGAAATAACTGGTTCGTCAGAGACATTCTCCTTTGGGTTTTCTTCTTCTAGCGCCTCATGTTCCTCAAGTGGTGGATCTTCCTCTGTTGAGCTGTAGTCAGTGGCATCTATTTGAAAAAATTTGGGCTCCTTGCATTTATGACTTGGGGAGTATTTTTCATCACAGTAGTAACATAGTCCTTGCTTCCTTCTTTCGGCCATTTCTGCAGGTGACACCTTTTGGACCTTAAGTGTTTGAGTCGTGTTGTGAGCCTGTGGGGGACGACCTTTAGCGGGGAAATTTGGGCGACTGTATTGGGTTGCTAATGCACGTTCCACCTTACGAGCTACCTGGCAAGCCTCCGTCCATGTGGGAGGGTGGTGAAGTAGAACTTGAGCTTTGATGGCTTCTTTAAGACCGCTGATAAAACATTCCGTGTAGAACTCATCTGTGAGACCCCTAGTACGAAAGGCTAAGGCTTCAAAAGCGGTAATATATTCATCCACTGTACCAGTCTGTCGGAGCTTAGTGAGACGACCCAAAAAAGAGTCTTCCTGTTCAAAGCGATCTCTAAGAGCTTTGGTAAATTGGGTCCAAGTCCTAAAAGGTCCATTGCAACGCTGATGCCATTCCCACCATTGCCACCGTTCATTGTCCAAGTACATGCTCCCAATCATAAGCTTATTCGCATCATCTGGGATATGATTCAATTTGAAATACTGCTCCATTTGTGGTAGCCATGCGGACGGGTGAGAACCGTCAAATTTATGCACATCCAACTTGGGAGGTCGTTGACTGCGTGGTGGATGGGTGTGCTAGATGTGAGGAGAGTGGCTAGACTCACCCTCATTGTATTCATGGCCATTATACGCCTCCTCGTGGGCTTGCTCCTTTCCCTTCGGGAGGAATTGTTGTATCTGGAGACTTAGTCCTTGAAACTCACGTTGGAGGGATTGCACGGAGTCTTCCAGTTTGTCCATCCTTTCATTTGCCATCGCTTGAGCTCTAGTCTCTACCATACACCAACCTGATGAAAAATTGGGACCGCCAAAAAAATTTGACTAATAAATTGAATGGTACCACCTTGCTCAGCTCGTCGTCCTGATTCTGATGGGCTAGATCACCAATAAGCGCCCCGGAAGATCTCAGACTCTTTTTTTTTTTTTTGAAAACTCCTAATGGAGTTTTACTCCTTCTTGATCAATACTGCAGTCGCCAAATCCTCAAAATGTCAATGCTGCCAAAAGTCCTACGAAAAGTATACCCCGGTATAGGAACCCTTCACAACAACTCCGATCTGGTGGGTCTGAGAGATCTGAATGGCGGAACAACTGCTGCGGCGGATCTGATGGATCTGATGTCTGCTGCTGCTGCACCTCTTTGCACCCGTGGATCAGGAATAGATGATGTGTGATCCCCCGATAGAAAAGGAAACTATGGTCGTGAGGAGTGTCAGGTGCTACAGATCGCAATATACATAAGGGTCTGGCAATAGTACTCGGCCCAATGTTTCAGGGCTCTAACTAAGGAGGATCGATCGTACCCTTAGCCGTACAACCCGACTTCCCTATCGTACGGGCGAGTAATCTCTCCGAGTGCTGTTCTCGGTGTACTGTAGCCACAAGACGGCCGATGGTTTATCTATGGCGAGGTTTCAAGGGAGCCTAGGGGGCTTCCGATATACCCATAGGGTACGTGGAAGACAGTCCGTGCGCGGTTCTGTCTAATGCGCTACTACTCAAAGGGGTACCCACAGGGGTTACAAGGGAGTCCAACAGACGTGACCACCTCTTGTATTTCCTGCGTGCATGCCTCCCCAAATCCGCAGGTTTATGCGCTCAACTACAGATCCTGTGGTTTAAAGACGTCGGAACACGTCTCTAGCCGAATTTTTTTTTTTGCTAAGAATTGGAGATCCCACCGGCCCTAGAAAGTGCTCTGATACCACTTGTTATGCTCTTAACCTGCAAAATGATACCCAAATACAGAATATGCGAATAAAAGATACCCATAACACAGAATAGCAATGATTTTATTATTCAGAGAGTAATGTTCACTTGCCTCTTCGAGGGGGCAACCTCCAATAGAGCAGAGCTCGAATACAAAATAAGACACAATGCTCCTCGCAGGGAGTCTCTATCCTTTATATATGACTCATACATGCAATACCACGGGCCAATACCGTGGGTTTTATTAATACCATCTATCTAATACTACGGCCCATTTGCAACTAATTGTGGTCCCGTCATTAGTTGCGGGTTAACCACTTACAAATATTAATATGGGCTTTATTGACTCTTGACTATGACGTGATCCCATGACATAAATAAGGGGGTTAGGGTGGGACCCTAACAGAAACCCGACCGGAAACCTCAAGGCTGGACTTCAAATTCATTAAACCCGCATTTACAATTATCGTCGGGTCCGTCTCTTGGCTTCATCCCTTTCTGCGGATCCGATCTCCGAAATGCCGATTACTCCAATCGACAATCGCTCAGATCCATCACTATCAACAATCACAATGGTTTAAGGTCCGAACCTGATATCACGCTTCCACCGGTGCGATATATCAGCGATCGCATATCGCAATTGTCAAAGGCCTAAGGTCCGCCCCTGTGCATGAACTTTGCCGATGTGATATCTACAGTTTTTCTCTATGCGATAGAATCTAGATCGTTGGTTTATAAGATCCAACGGATCCTGTGCGCTCTCCGTCTATCTCCTCCTTAACTTGATTTTGCTTGTTTTCAATGGATTCTGTGTTAAAACACGGTTTCCGCCATACTCTGGTTTAAACACAACATATATATATATATAACGATCATTCCATTAAAAAATGGATCGCCATCGATCCTTATAGTGATCGATGGTCGATCAACATGCCTTTAAATGATTCACACATCTACACACAAATAACTTGAAAAGGCATAATACATAGTTCCTCTGCCTGCACACCATCATTTCCATTATTAAGAGAATCTCAAAATAAAACAGAGTTCGGTTCTCGGCCCTTGATGGCCTGAATTACATTCATTCCTTTCTCTCGCTCTTTGCTCACTCTCTTCTCTCCGAAAACATTCCTCTCTGGCCTGATACTTCTAATTAGTGGCCTTTTCCTCCTACGATGCCCATAGGCTTACAATTCTCTCGAGTTCTCTCTCTCTCATCCCCTTCCAGAAAAGAAAGGGAAATACATATATGTCCTATCTAACCATCTCCTTCATAATTGAAGGGACAGACTACATATTTAGAAATCAAATCCTATCCTAATCTGGACAATTCTAACTACTTGGCTTGATCTCCACGTAGGGAGGATCACTTTCCATTTTATTCCCAATTCTGTTCAGAATTAGGCAACAAATTAACCACTTACATAATTTGAAATTAATACAATTAAACAACCAAGTCTTCCTGCAAACTTTCATTAGCCACAACATGTGACCACACCATCACATTACTGGCTAGGCCTAGATGCTCCTACATCACAAAATTAGATGATTATAAACCTGCAATAAACATGTAATGGATTAATAGCTTGGATCCTTCTATAAATGTGTAGTTACTTTGATTTCATTTTGATTGAAAATGGATATATAAACTTGATCTACAGTCCAGATAATGAAATGAATCATTTTAAATTTATATTATTATGTTTTAATCTACTCATTCATGAAAACTTACAAATATATAAACTTAATTGTAAAATTAAAAAATATAAAAAAATAACAATGCAAATACATAATAATATTTAAAATGGTGAAAACTAATCATTTTAAACCAATTTACAACTTGAACATGTAAAATTGTGTTTCAAAACTTATTTAAACAACCACAATTCACAATTACCCCTTAATGTTTGGTTTATTTATATTCAAGTAATTAATAACATAATAAGTTAATAATAATTGAAAATATTATTTTTTGTTTTAATTTACTAAATCTTAACAATATATAATCTTTTGTTTTCATAAACAGGGAAACCAAGATAATGGTGGCATGAAATGTAGCTTAAAGAAAACATTAAATTTGAGAGGGGCCATAAGCAATGAGTAATTTTAGATTTATATTATTAATATTTTTATTTAAGATATTCTTAAAACATACAATTTTCTGTTTTGAGAAAATTTAATTTTTTGTTTAAATTGGATAATAAACTTGTTATTTATTAATTTTATACTTAATTATATTCATAATGATATTAATATAAATATCTACATTTAATATCAAAATTGAAATCCAATTTTATTAAAATATAATTAATTTAATATTAATATATTTTTATGTTATATTAGGTATTAATATGTTTTGACATTATATTAAGTTTAGATTATTATGTTTTAATTTTTAGGTTTGTATTATTAGAATTAATATTAAATTATTTAATGTTTTCATCAATATTAGAACTTATAATATTGAGTTATATTGAGTTTTTAATATTAAGTTTAATGTTAATTATTGATATTAATGACATTTAATTAATAATATTAATATTATTAATAACATTAATATTATAACTAATATTAATATTAATATTTATGAATAATATTAATATTAATATTAATATTAATATGAAAATGAAAATTTATTATACATTATAATATATAATATAAATTTAAGTTATTTTAATTTATTTAATGTGGTAATTTTAAATTACTTTAATTGTGTGATGCTTTAATTTATTAATAATATTATTTTTAATTTTGGGTTGTTTTAATTTATTAATAATATTAATATTAATACTAATTAATATTGTTATTAGGAATATAATTAACATTAATAACATAAATACGTATACACTTTTAATATAAAGTTTTAATATTATTTATTAATATTAATATTTTTTTTTTTAATTTTTAATTTTAATGTTAATTATAATATTAATTAATATGAATGTG
The DNA here is from genome assembly GCA_031772625.1 of Pinus tabuliformis. NCBI lineage: Eukaryota > Viridiplantae > Streptophyta > Pinopsida > Pinales > Pinaceae > Pinus > Pinus tabuliformis. Next base: position 148,907,570 of record CM062814.1, read on the forward strand.
AATATTGATATTACTTGTAGTATTATTAATATTTATAAATATTAATTTTAACATTAAATATTTTTATTAAATAATATTATTATTGTCAATCATGGTCTAACGTCGCATTGTGACAAAGATTGTCTCAATATGAAAATTAACCCATGTTGCATTATGACAAATATTGTCTCAAATCATGGTCAAACGTCACTTTATGACAAAGATTGTGTCAATATGAATATATAAGAATATATAAGAATATCATTGACCATGGTCAATATATAAGAATATCGTCGACCATGGTCAACCATGGTCCAACGTCTCATTATGAAAAATATTTTATCAATATGAAAATCAACTCTGATCCATCATGGTCAACCATGGTCAATAATCATGATCACGATGTAACGAAGATTGTCTCTTGGTCCAACAACAATGGCCATCCATGGTCAACCATGGTCCAATGTCAATTGTGACAAATATTGTCTCAATATGAAAATCAACCATGGTCAACCATAGGGTTTGTGATATTAATCACAGGGTTTATGTTCCTAGGTTTAATTTTAAGCCGAGCGTTTACAATATTAATCCCTTGGGTTTATTAATTTTAGGGTTTATATTCCTATGGTTTAATATTCATTCTAGGGTTTAATGTTATTCCCCTCGGTTTTTAATCCCTTGGGTTTTTAATATTAAACCACACTCAACTAGGATAAATCATGGTCAACCATGATAAACCATGGTCAACCATGATAAACCATGGTCAACCATGTTTGTTTTAGGGTGACAGAAATTGTCTCAATATCAAAAGCAGCCATCGTCAGCCATCGTCAACCATCGTCAACCATTATCAACCATTACAAAACTTGGGTTTAATACAAGGTTTATAATATTAGGACTTTTTAATATTTAGTTTATAATACTAAATTTTAATATTGGCTTTATAATTTGTGATACTAGGGCTTATAATATTAATCATAGGGTTTAATATCAATCCCTTGGGTTTATCGATCACTTGGATTTTTAATATTAATATTTTGAGTTTATTAATCCCTTACATTTATAATATTAATCCCTTGGGTTTAAAATTATTCCCCTCACTTTATAATCCATTTAGTTTATAATAGTAATCCTTTATGTATATTAATTCCTTGGATTTATAGTAATAATCTCTTGGGTTTATAATATTAATCCTAAGGTTCATAATATTAAATTAGGGTTTAAATTCTTAGGGTTTAATATTAATCCCATGGTGTAATGTTATTCCATTCGGTTTTTAATCCCTCCGGTTTTTAATATTAATCCAATCGGCTTAGTAATCCATTGGCTTTATAATATTGTTCCTAGGGTTTCTAATATTATTCATAGGGTTTATATTCCTACGGTTTAATATTAAGCATATTGTTTATAATATTAATCTTAGGGTTCAATATTAATCCCTCAATCATAGCCAACCATGGTCAACCATGGCTGAATGTCACATTATGACAAGGATTGTCTCACCATGAAAATAAACCATGTTTATTTTAGTCTTTGTAATATTTATATTTGGGTTTACGAATGTTGGGTTTATAATATTTGTCCCTTGGGTTTATTATTCATTTGGGTTTATAATATCAATCCCTTGGGTTTATTATTCCCTTAGGTTTATAATATCAATCATGGTAAACCATTGTCAATCATAGCCAAACATGGTCAACCATGGTTGAATGTCGCATTGTGACAAGAATTGTCTCACCATCAAAATAAACCATGTTTATTTTAGTGTTTGTAGTATTTATATTTGGGTTTACCAATGTTGGGTTTATAATATTATTCCCATGGTTGAATGTCGCATTTTGACAAAGATTGTCCCACCATGAAAATAAACCATGTTTATTTTAGTGTTTGTAATATTTATATTTGGGTTTACAAATGTTGGGTTTATATTATTCCCTTGGGTTCATAATCCCTTGGGGTTTTAGTATTAATCCTTGTGTTTATTACTCATTTGGGTTTATTATATCAATCCTTTGGGTTTTTTATTCCCTTAGGTTTATAATATAAATCATAGCCAAACATGGTCAACCATGTTTGAATGTCACATTGTAACAAGAATTTTCTCACCATCAAGATTGTCCCACCATGAAAATAAACCATGTTTATTTTAGTGTTTGTAATATTTATATTTGGGTTTACGAATGTTGGGTTTATATTATTCCCTTGGGTTCATAATCACTTGGGGTTTTAGTATTAATCCCTTGGGTTTATTATTCATTTGGGCTATTTATATCAATCCTTTGGGTTTTTTATTCCCTTAGGTTTATAATATAAATCATAGCCAAACATGGTCAACCATGTTTGAATGTCGCATTGTAACAAGGATTTTCTCACCATCAAAATAAACTATGTTTATTTTAGTGTTTGTAGTATTTATATTTGGGTTTACCAATGTTGGATTTATAATATTAGTCCCATGGGTTTAATATCAATCATGGTCAACCATTGTCAATCATAGCAAAGCATGGTCAACCATGTTTGAATGTCGCATTGTGACAACGATTGTCTCACCATCAAAATAAACCATGTTTATTTTAGTGTTTGTAGTATTTATATTTGGGTTTAACAATGTTGGGTTTATAATATTAGTCCCATGGGTTTAATATTATTCCCTTGGGTTCATAATCCCTTGGGGTTTTAGTATTAATCCCTTAGTTTTATTATTCCTTTAGGTTTATAATATCAATCCCTTGGGTTTATTATTCCCTTAGGTTTATAATATCAATCATGGTCAACCATTGTCAATCATAGACAACCATGGTCAACCATGGTTGAATTTCACATTGTGACAAGGCTTGTCTCATCATGAAAATAAACCATATTTATTGATAAAAAGAGATTTTGGGGTAAGGCCAAAACCCCTTTTCTTTATAATATCGATCTTGGGACCTATGGGTTATGAGCCCATTACTTATCGGAAGTGTTTCATAAGGCCTTAAGCCTTTAACTCAGACCATACAACCTTATTAGATTTCTTTATAAAAACCCGGGACCATTCATTTATCGAAATACATGGGAAAACAAAGGAAACCCCGCTTCGAACCCATGGGCCGGACTTCAAAAAGAATACACCGGCACCTATAATTATCGTCGGGTCTATTCTCAGTCCATCGCAAGTCCGCTACGCCACTCCTCCGACCTCTGATAAGCAATCGCTCTGATCTCTGATCAACGATCGATGCTTTATCACTATCGGCGTATCGACATATTGCATATCCACTGCCTCTGTGCTTGACCTCTGCGATTAGCCATAAGTGATTAAGATCGCGACCATCGATCCGAATCTTGATCTGACATTCCACACTTAATCACGTGATCACGATCACACTGATTCAAAGCCCCGTTTCGATCAGTCTTACAAACCTGATATGGATATAAGCCACCCTTTATAAGATTTCAAGTCCGGATTTCGAATCCATTCTATGTTTTCCGCTGCTTCTTAGTGTAAACTGGAATTTTAAAAGGGTCAGTTCCGATCTCGCTAAAATGTTTCCACCGATGCGATATGAGATCTCCACTCCATAGCGATTGGATATAGACCGTTGATCTCTGAGATCCAACGGTTGTTGTGCATTCTCGCCCGCTTCCTCCTTAACTTAATCTCGCTTGCCTTTTGATGGATTTCTGTGTTAAACATAGTTCTGCCACACTCAATTTAAGCACGTGATATTCATATATATAACATCATTGGATCGCCATCGATCCTACAGTGATCGATGGTCGATCAACACACTTATAAACGAGATTTTAAGCCCTCAACGCATATAACACAGATAACACGAAAAGGCATTATTATACAACGCACAGGCGCATGAAATCAACACTAAACACACACTTTTCTATAATACATGGCATGATTACATTCTAAGGCATTTCAGCCTTAGTAACAGGTTCTCTTCCGACTACATTGTGAATACTTTATTCTCACAATTTTCTGTCTATTCCTCCATCTATTCATTGAACACGCATGCTCATATATATATATATATATATATATATATATATATATATATATATATATATATATATATATATATATATATAGATATATATATATATATATATATATATAAGGAAACATTGGATCAGACCACTAGAAGGATCCGATCAATCCTCTCCATGAAACACTCAACAACTCCCTAATCCCTCTACATGCATACATATGTGGCAAATTACATTTAATATTTCTCCTCGAGACTTTTATCCATTCCATCATTTACTTTGTTTTGAACAGAATTGTCCCCTGTTTTGCTCGATGGTCCACATCTCCTCCTTCTCCGCTTTGGATTCCCCCTTTAATTAAGGGGGGGTCAAATGCTCCTGCATCATTTATTTTAGTTTTTCTAATATTTATATTAGGGTTTACCAATGTTGGGTTTATAATATTAGCTCCTTGGGTTTAATATTATTTCCTTGGGTTCATTATCCCTTGGGGTTTTAGTATTAATCCTTTGGGTTTATAATATCAATCATGGTCATCTTTATTAATCTCTTGTATTTGTAATATCAATCCCTTGCGCTTCTTGATCCCTTAGGTTTTTAATATTTATCCGTTGGGTTCACTAATTCCTTCGGTTTATAATATTAAACCATTGGGTTTATTAGTTCCTTGGGTTTATAATATTAGTCCCACGGGTTTAATATTATTCCCTTCGGTTCATAATCCCTTGGGGTTTTAGTATTAATCTCTTCGTTTTATTATTGATTTGCATTTAGAATATCAATCATGGTCAACCATTGTCAATCATAGCAAACCATGGTCAACCATGTTTGAATGTCGCATTGTGACAACGATTGTCTCACCATCAAACTAAATCATGTTTATTTTAGTGTTTGTAGTGTTTATATTTGGGTTTAACAATTTTGGGTTTATAATATTAGTCCCATGGGTTTAATATTATTTCCTTGGGTTCATAATCCCTTGGGGTTTTATTATTGATCCTTTAGTTTTATTATTCCTTTAGGTTTATAATATCAATCCCTTGGGTTTATTATTCCCTTAGTATTATAATATTGATCATGGTCAACCATTGTCAATCATAGACAGCCATGGTCAACCATGGTTGAATGTCACATCGTGACAAGGATTGTCTCACCATGAAAATAAACCATGTTTATTTTAGTCTTTCTAATATTTATATTAGGGTTTACCAATGTTGGGTTTATAATATTAGTCCCTTGGGTTTAATATTATTTCCTTGGGTTCATAATCCCTTGGGGTTTTAGTATTAATCCTTTGGGTTTATAATATCAATCGTGGTCATCTTTATTAATCTCTTGTATTTGTAATATCAATCCCTTGCACTTCTTGATCCCTTAGCTTTTTAATATTTATCTGTTGGGTTCAATAATTCCTTGGGTTTATAATATTAAACCATTGGGTTTATTAGTTCCTCGGGTTTATAATATTAGTCCCTTTTGTTTATCTTAGGTTTTATATACCTTGGGTTATACTATTAATCCTTTTGGTTTTTTAGGTTTTTAGTATTAATCCCTTGTTGTTATTAGTTCCTTAGGTTTATATTATCAATCCCCTGGGTTTATTAATCTAAGGGTTCATATTCTTAGCATATAATATTATTGATAGGGTTTATAATATTAACGAGTGTTTAATATAGATTCTTTGGGTTTATAATCCATTTGGTTTATGATATAATTCCACGAGTTTATAGCATTAATCATAGGTTTTATGTTCGTAGGGTTTGATATTAATCCTAGTGTTTACAATATTTATCCCTTGGGTTTGTTGATCATAGAGTTTAATATTTGTCATAGGGTTTAATATTCGCATTGTTACATTACAAAACTTGGGTTTAATACAAGGTTCATAATATTAGGGCTTTTTAATATTTAGTTTATAATACTAAATTTTAATATCAGCTTTATAATTTGTGATACTAGGGCTTATAATATTAATCATAGGGTTTAATATCAAACCCAAGGGACTAATATTATAAACCCAACATTGGTAAACCCTAATATAAATATTAGAAAGACTAAAATAAACATGGTTTATTTTCATGGTGAGACAATCCTTGTCACAATGTGACATTCAACCATGGTTGACCATGGTTGTCTAATATTAGTTCCTTGGGTTTATAATATTAGTCCCTTATGTTTAATATTATTCCCTTTGGTTCATAATCCCTTGGGTTTTTAGTATTAATCCCTTGGGTAATAATAAACAAAAGGGACTAATATTATAAACCCAATGTATACAAACCCTAAGATAAATATTAAAAATACTAAAATAAACATGGTTGAATTAATAAAGCCTAATAATAATAATAATAATTATTATTATTATTATTATTATTAATTAATATTACTAATTATGAAATATTAATATTTAATTTTACTAATATTATTATGAGTTTATATTATTGTAATATATATACATACATACATACATATATATATATATATATATATATATATATATATATATATATATATATATATATATATATATATATATATATTCTAAGTTATACTAATTCTATTAATGAAAAAAGGATATCATACGCTGAGGCCGGAGCTTGTACTTAACTATGCCAGAGGAATGGCAAGAACCAACAAAGTTTGGATCTGAACTGCCCAGAAGGGAAACCAGTCCATAACAGAAAACAGTTCAAAGAATTAGCTTGCTGCCCACACAGGGGAAACCAGCAAAGCATCCAATTTGTTATCATTGTATCTAATGAGACAAAAAAAAGCAACTAAAGAGCCAAAAACTCATAATTTTTTCATCGAAACCCCATTGAAAACAAAAACTTAAAAATAAAGTCCCAAAAAACCTGAGACACGTAGCATGCTGAGTGGCAGAATGTGTGGCAGACGCGCGTTGCCCTGAGTGGCAGCAAGGTGCTAGACAATGAGGCGAACATGCGGCATCAGGGTGGCAGACTAGGGATGTGGCGGAGACGGAGGGTGTTCCTCCACGATGAAGCACCTGTACTCCTCCATGTCACCACCTGCCAGAAGCGAGGTCTCCGTGTTGCCAACCTGCAATGCCTGGTGTTCTTCCTCGATGAGACAACAATATTCATCCATTACCCAATTCACCTCCTTCCCTGCACATCTTGTCTTCTGCTCCTAGTTCCGCTCCCCTGCTCCTTGAATGCTCGTCTGAGCCAGTTCTGGTATGGCTTTGGTGTGGCTGCACCCTGTTGTGGTGCGCCCACCACCAGCAATGTCCGATACCCCAATTGCCCTAGTGCTGCCACCCCCCATCGTTCCTTGCTCCTCAATTACATTGGTGCGTCCACCAACCTCGGTGGCTTGTTCCTCAATGATCTGCTCCACCTCATGAAAGAGAATGGTTATGGTGGCCGTGATGAGGGGCTTGTTCAGGGTAGAGTGGAAGGTGAATTGGGCATTCCGGGAATGCAGTTGAGGAATGGGTGGAGTGCCTTTGAGAGATGACGCATAAAAGGAAGGGAAGTTGCTGGGAGGCGATGCAGAGGCCACTGAGTGGAGGCGACCTCTTCCACTGCGCGTATTTGGGTAATGTCCAGGGATTTGCTGAGCCAAAGGGGAAGTAGTATATGAAGCAGGAGAGTGTTGGGGGCGACTCAGGCTCCCTCGGCTCCCGCCCCTGCTGCAGTACATACGGTGTCGCACCATACTGTCTACAGGCATATGCGAATTTCTTCCAGAATTGGGCACAATGGGGTGCAATGACACAATGGAGCTTGCGAACTGCTCAGCAGAGTGGTGAGAAGCCAAGGAAGAAGGGAAGATAAAATGACAATCCAGGCTATGGGTGAAGTGGATGCCCGAGCCGAAATCAATGCAGCAAAGGAGGTGGCTGATGAGCCCCAATTTTTGGTATAATTTGGGCTCATTTGGCCTACTTGCTTTGCTCAAACCATTCACTTTTTACTGCTTATGCATGCATTTCTTAGTTTATTCGTGTTGTTTGTAGGAAGAAGGGTAGACATTTTATCTACGTGACTAATGCATGATGCTTTCAGGTTTTTGGCATTAAAAGGGGGAAAAAGACAACGAAAAAGGAGACAAGGAGACAATGAGGTGGCACTGCTAGTTTTTAGGAGAGGATGTCCACGGTCTTGGGGAACTTCCTCGTGATTCCCACCAAGAAATCCGAGCTCCAATCCATCTCCCCACCGAGCTTAGAAGCAGCCAGCTGTTCTACAGGAACAGCAGTTATAACTGTTCTACAAGAACAGTAGTTATGACTGTCATACAGGATCAGCAGTTAAACTTTAGTTGGACAGCCGAGCTCCTAAAATCAAGGACATCTGTTGGATGATCGTTTTTGCATAAATACTGAGGCCGTAGCCTTGCAGAGAAGCTTTTTGAACCTTGGCATTACTCTTGTAATTGGGAAGTACGAGCAAGAGCTCAGTCTTTGTTCCTTTTTGTAAGCCAATTTGGCATGACATCAGATTATGAATAAAGAAGGTAGATTTTGATCTAGTTCTGAGTTTTCTCAAGGAGCTATAGCTCTCAGGTTAGGGCCCAACCTGAGAGCAATAGATCTCCTCAGTGTTGTAATGTGTTTGCATTTCGTTCCAGCACTTTGAGTTTGTTTATTTTCACATGCAATTCGAATTCACAGTTTGGTAATTTAGTCGTTTTCATGAGCATAGATAGGACTAGTTTATGGTGATTTGCTTTCAGTTGCTTAAGTTTGATAGGAGGATAGATATAATCTCTTGGAGCTCCAAGGAAAAAAGGTTGAGGAAGTCTCCACTGCCATCTCTATTTGGAGATTGGAGTGCAGCCTATACCAACCACAAAAATACGCAGTTCTTCACTTTATACATGCTGCAACATAGTCTCGTTTATGATAGATCTTTCCATGCACTTCACTCTTGCACCATACACCTTCATCACCGCTTCATGCACATTCCTCTACACGCTTTATATTGTTGTTCATTGAGTTCATAGCACAGGTAGCATAGGTTAATGAATTTTCATCTTGGTGACAGTCATAAGCCATTTGTTTTATTTACACTGCTCTTCCTCATTCTATTACCTTCTTCTTCGTCTTGATCATGCATACAACCACATCCTTGACCTCTGCTCTGCTCTGTTATCTCCCAAACTCCTCCACTCCTCACGTAACTTCATTCTTTAGACATTTCGTTGTTATAACCTTCCATCCATCAAACCACTTCATACACTCGTTCTCCATCCTACTTCTCCACTCCTGAGCCATCACCAGCTTTATTCCTACCTTGCACATCTCCCCCTACCATTCCATCACTCCACCATCACTTCAAACACCCACGGTAGGTCATCCTGTAGCAATTTGTAGACTTCCTGTAGAAACCCTTGCGTTTCCTGTAGAATCCCCTACAGACATCCTGTAGAAGGCCACTCACTCGGTTGCTGAGCCTCTGAACGTGAGGAACCTCTGTGGAGTGATGCTAAGGATCTCTGGGGACCTCTCCTAGCCTCCCCAACCTTTCCCAAGCTTTCCTTCCTTCCGCATCACATCTGCACAACCAAACCCTAATAAGCACAAAATCACAATCACTCCATCCACTTAAAGAAAAAAATACAAAAACATGTCTTTTAAGATGCAAGTAGATTATATTCATGCATTTTCACTTATTAGAAGTAATGGCATCATTGGTAGAAGTTTCCTTCACATTCTTTGCATCATAGAGGTTAGACTAGTTAAATTAGGGTTTCCTAGGGTTTCCATGTTTTGATTTGCTTTCAGTTCATTTTTGCCAAGTAGATTAGTCTTCTTTGAGCTAGCTTTCATCCATCATTTAACAAGCTTCTTCTGAGAGCCTATAGAAGTTGGCTTGAGCCCTGGCGGACTTGTGCCAGCTGACCAAGTGACAGCTGCGACAAGAGCTAGTACTTGTGCATACAGCACCGTCGCTTCCAAGTTTGTACGAACTACCGGGTTGATAAAATTAAGAGACAGGAAGCCCCAGGAGTTGTAGCATTATTGCTACAATACTGGAGCTCACCATCTTTTTGGCGCCGTTGCCGGGGAAGCGTCAGAGTATTAGAAATTGTTGCTTTTCTTCTACTTTCTTACTCTTACCTTCTGCTAAGTAGTTTACTTCATTTCCATTCTGCAAAAGTAGCATAGCATTTCTTGCTTTCATAGATTAGCATTTGCTGCTTTCATAGATTAGCATTTCCTTTCTGCAAGCGTAGACTAGCATTTGCATTCCTGCAATTTCATTTGAGCAAAGTAGATTAGTCCTTTCCTGCTTTCAGTTAATTTTGCATCTTTCATAGATAGTTGTAGATCAATCTGTCTCAGTTTTGCAGGTACCAAAAGAAAAGCAAAGCAAAAGCAATCAAAGAGAAAAAAGAAATTCTTTTCCATTTCATGCCTCGTAGGAATCGAGATAGATCAGGCAAATTCCTACCAAACACCCCCACCACATCACTGAGTCACCCTTCTCTCCTCTTTGGTAACAGTGACCCAGAAGAACCTATAGGTGAACATCCTGAGATATTCAAAGATCCTATAGTAGAAGAAGAGGTAGAGACTACTCCATTTGAAGCTATGGCTGATAATAGAAGAGAAGATGAGAGAATAGAAGGTGCCTTCCCCATCCGAGAGACCAATGAAGAGATGAAAATGAAAAACATTAGCCCCTCCGCCTTACCTCACTTCCATGGGTTGACCACTGAAGATCCAGATACCTTCCTGTTTGAGTTTGCCGTCCTTTGTAGAACCTATGACTATACTGAAGATGAGCAAAAGTTGAAACTTTTCCCTTCCACTCTCAAGGATGCAGCACTACGCTGGTTCATGGGTTTACCTGGGAATAGTATCACTACTTGGGCTCAGATGCAGCAAGCTTTCAACACCAAGTACCGGGATTACTGTAGGTCCAAGGAAACAAAGGGGGAAATCTTTCGGATGTCCATGGGAAATGATGAGTCCTTAGAGGATTATGAGGAGAGGTTCCAACTAAGCTATAAGCGGGCCAGGTGCACACTTGACCCTGAATCCCTCAAGTTGGTCCTACTCCGGGGAGTCCCTGAAGACCTCTTGGATACCCTTCACATGTTAGCTGGGGGGGACATTTACCAACTGCCTTATGAGGACATCAAGACTGTGTTTAGAAACCACTCCAGGGCAGCTCGGAAACGAGGTAGAGGAAACCACCTCTCAACTAGTGTCCCTTTCTCCAAACATGAGCTTGCAAACCAATTAGAAGATCTTAAGAGTGAGGTGAGACAAACCATTGCCATGCAGCTTGATACATTCAGGATTCAGCAAAAGAAAGAAGAGGCTGAGAGAGCCTTGGCTGTCTTCTGTCCTAGGTGCACAAGGAGGCACCCTAAGAACGAATGTCCATTGCATTCGGTTGAAGTGTGTTTCGTTTGTGAGGAGGACCATCCCACAAATCAGTGTCCAACCTTACCTGGGTTTAAAGCCATGTACCAAGGGACCGAATCTCCCACAGAGCCTCTCTATTACCTCAACCAAAGGAGGCCACAAGGATCTAGACCTTATCAGCAGGGGATGCAAGGGGCATCTCAAGCTTATTACAACCCCAACCAGTCAACTCCTATGCCTTCCTGGGGTCCCCCTGCTCATCCTTCATGGTCCATGCTTCCTCCATGGTCTTATCCACCTCAGTACCCCACTCAACCTACTTCTCATCCATATCACTCACATACCCAGCCACAGCCTCAATGGAATGCACCTCAGTCGGGGTGGAGGCCCCAATACAACACTCCTCCTGCCATTTTGCCTCCACCACCAGTGCAACCTCAACCATTACCTCCTGCTCCTCCAAGGCAACCTCAAATGCCTGCTCAACCGAACCCAAACCCCAACAATAGACAGGCCCAGCAGGTATACACTGGGGAAACCTCATGCCCTACCTATGCTGTGGAGATCCAGGAGATCAACCTTCGATCTGGAAAGACTCTACCAGATCGCCAACCTCCTCCCCCAGAGGAGGAGGAAGATAAACAGGAAAGTGAACCAAAGGCTATTCCACCCTTTCCTGAGAGACTAACAGCCACCACACAACCTAACCCAGAAGAAGATGAGCTTTTGGGTGAGCTCAAGCAGTTGTGTGTAAAAATCCCACTTCTCCAAGCCATCAAGGATGTGCCAATATATAACAAGCTGGTTAAGGAGAAGTGTTTCAAACACCCAGGCAGACGGAAGAAAGATGCCTCAACTATCAATGTCATAGGACAACTGTCTGACCTTATGCTAGGAAAAGTCATCTGCCCAAAGTACCTAGATCCTGGAAGTCCTGTAGTAGATGTTCACATCAATGGCACCATTATCCCCCACACCTTGATTGATCTGGGGGCGGCCATCAATGTGATGACCAGGGATACCATGCTTAAACTCAATCTTCAGGGTTCCTTGAGGAAGACCTCGACAGTACTGCAATTAGCAGATCGCTCCACCGTGACTCCCGAAGGGATTGTGGAGGATGTCATGGTCTCCATTGATTCTTGGGAATACCCTGCAGACTTCCTGGTTCTGCAACCAAAGGCCAAGCTTACTGGATATCCTCTCATTTTGGGAAGGCCTTGGTTAGCTACTGCAGATGCTTACATAAGTTGTCGGGCAGGAAACATGACCATCAAAAATGGTCCCATGTCCAAGCAGCTAGTCCTATACCCTCCTGCCCAACCTTCTTTAGAGCATGATTTACCACTCTGGTTGGAAGAAGGAGAAGAAGACGAGGTGTACTCAGCACCTCTGTGCACCTTAGATACCACTAGAAAAGACCCCCCAACCGAGGATGACTTGATCGAGACCTTGATCCAGAATCCACCTTCCAGTGCACTACCCTTGGAGGAATTGGTGGAGGATGCCCAAGCTAGCACCTTAGTGGATCTCTGTACAACCAACCCTGTTACTCCCAGAGTCAAGAATGTGGAGTTCGGCCCTGAGAAAGCATTGAAGATCAGCTCCTCCCTATCTCCTTCCCAGGAAAAGGAGTTGTGTAGTCTGTTGGCCAACCACCTAGATGCTTTTGCTTGGAGCTATAAGGAAATGAAAGGAGTCCATCCTTCGGTCTGTACCCATCATATATACATCAAAGAGGATTGTAAACCGGTTAGGCAACCTCAGAGGAGAATGAATCCAGCCCTTAAAGACATTGTCAAGGAAGAATTGCAGAAACTGTTGGATGCCGGATTCATCTACCCCATCTCAGATAGTGAATGGGTGTCCCCTCTAGTGTTGGTTCCCAAGAAAAATGGGAAATGGAGAATTTGTGTGGACTACCGAGAACTGAACAAAGCTACCAAGAAGGACCATTTCCCTCTACCTTTCATAGATCAAGTGTTGGATGGACTGGCAGGAAAGAAGTTCTTCTCTTTCCTGGATGGGTTTAGTGGGTACAATCAAATCCAAATCAGCCCGGAAGACCAAGATAAGACCACCTTCACTTGTCCTTGGGGTACCTTTGCCTATCGAGTCCTTCCCTTTGGGCTATGCAATGCTCCTGCTACCTTTCAGAGAGCTGTCTTGAGCATCTTCTCGGAGCTGGTCCATGATGCAGTGGAAATATACATGGATGACTTTACTCCTTATGGGGCCAACTTCCAGGAAGCATTGTCCAACCTGGGGAAAGTCCTAACCAAATGCACCGAGATGAACTTGTCCCTTAGTCCTGAAAAATGTGAATTCCTAATGACTGAGGGGACCGTGCTAGGCCATACCATTTCTTCCCAAGGATTGCAGGTGGATCCTAACAAAATTGCTCTCATCAAGAGGGTTCCACCTCCTCAAAAGGTAAGGGATGTCCGGAGTTTCTTGGGATTAGCAGGATACTACCGGAGATTCATTAAAGATTTCAGCAAGCTAGCCTCGCCATTGTTTGGTCTTTTGGCAAAAGATGTGGAGTTTAAATGGACTGACGATTGTCAGAGGGCTTTAAATGAATTGAAGGACAAGTTGGTGTCAGCCCCAATCCTGAGAGGTCCAAACTGGGCCCTACCTTTCCACATCCACACTGATGCCTCGAACAAAGCCATAGGTGCAGCTTTAGGACAAGTTGAGCAAAAACTTCCATATGCCATTTACTTTGTTAGCAAAAACTTGTCCAAAGCTGAGCTGAATTACACTGTAACCGAGAAGGAATTCTTGGTTGTGGTCCATGCATTGAACAAGTTCCGACATTATATTACTGGTTACCAGACCTTTGTACATACTGACCATGCTGCTATTAGATATTTGATGAATAAACCAGATGTGAATGCTCGTATTATTAGATGGTTACTTTTATTGCAGCAGTTTGATCTAACCATTGTTGATAAACCAGGTAGAGAAAATGTTGTTGCTGACTTTTTATCTAGATTGGATTTGTCTGCAGATGAGGATGGAACAGTGGACGATCAGATGCCTGATGAACATCTGTTTGCTATTTCAGTACTCTCTCCATGGTTTGCTGATATAGCAAACTATCTTGTTTCAGCACAGTTCCCTCCACACCTATCTTCCAGAGAGAAGAGCAGAATCATCAGAAAAAGTGCCTCATTCACTTGGATCGGGGGCAATCTGTTCAAGCTTGGCCCAAATCAGATCTTAAGGCGTTGTGTAAGGGAGGAGGAAGTCTTTGATATCCTCCTCACTTGTCATGATGGGCCTTGTGGAGGGCATTTTGCAGCAAAGAGAACTGCCTTCAAGATCCTGCAGGCAGGCTACTATTGGCCCACACTTCATCAAGATGTCAGAAGATATGTCAGTCAGTGTGACCAATGCCAAAGAATGGGGAAACCGACCCAAAGGGATGAGATGCCTCTCCAACCTCAAGTGACTCTTGAGCCATTTGAGAAGTGGGGCATGGACTTTGTGGGCCCAATCAACCCCTCTTCGAGGCAAAGGACTTACATCATTGTGTGTACTGACTATTTGACAAAGTGGGTAGAGACCAAAGCAATCAAAGCAGCAACAGAAGAAAAGGTGGCCGAGTTCCTAAGAGAGAACATCTTCTATAAGTTTGGCTATCCAAGAGAGCTGGGCACTGATCAAGGGAGCCAGTTCACCTCCAACCTGGTTGAAGATCTCCTAGCTCATAACAAGATCAAGCACAGGACTTCCACCCCTTATCACCCTCAAGCAAATGGGCAGGTGGAAGTCACCAACAGAGCATTAGAAGGGATCTTGACTAAAGTGGTGAGCAACAGCAGAAAGGACTGGGCAGATCGCCTGGTAGAAGCCACATGGGCCTACAACACCACTTGGAAGACCACCACCGGTTTCACACCATATGAGCTGGTCTATGGGAAGAAAGCTTTTTTGTCCATTGAGTTTGAATACAACACCTTGAGGATGGCAGCTCAGCTGGACCTAGATCTCAGCCATGCACAACAAGAAAGGCTGTTGCAGCTGAATGGCCTGGACGAGCACCGCATGCAGGCCCTCCTTCACTCAGAATTGGTTCAACTTCAGAGGAAGGTGTGGCATGACCAACATCTCCATGACAAGCAATTTCAGCCGGGAGATTGGGCTTTGTTGTATGATTCCAGATACAAAGATTTCAAGGGGAAGCTGAGAACCAGATGGCTAGGACCATATACAGTGGAGAAATGCCATGACAATGGATCTGTCCACATTCGAACCATTGATGAGGAAGCCATTCCCATGCTTGTCAATGGGCATCGATTGAAGGTCTACAGGAGACCTCTCTCAAGACAAGAGTTTATCAAAACTATGGAGAAATCTGTATTGGTCATAGAGAAGGGTTCTGCCTCTGCCTCTGGCACACCCTGAAAGAATATCTGAAAAAAAAAAAAAAAAAAAAAAAAAAAAAAAAAAAAAGAAAAAAAGAAAAAAGAAATAAAGATCCTTGGGTGAAAACCTCTTTGAGGCGCCCAAGGCAGGTAGTAGGGGTGAAAACCTCATTGAGGTGCTCCTATTGCTTTTCAAAAAAAAAAAAGAAAAAAAAAAAAAGGTTGGAAAAGATCCTTGAGTGAAAACCTCTCTGAGGCGCTCAGGGCAGATGGCACGGGTGAAAACCTCCTTGAGGCGCCCCTGTTATCTTTCAAAAAAAAAAAAGAAGAAAAAAGAGAAAAAAAAAAACACAATAAGCAAAATATGGTAAAAATTGCAGGTTGCAGATGCTCTATGGAGAAGAGGAAGCCGTTCAACTCACAGCCAAGGGTCCTTATCATGCTGTCAAGGAACCTCATCAGTACCTCCTCCAAGAGCACCCATGTTTTTCAAGGTATGTGCAGTTTTATCATGGTTTGAATCTTCTACAGGAAGCTGTTGTCTTTCTACAGGAGGGCGCAGTCTTTCTACAGGAAGGCGCGGATTTTCTACAGGAAAGCGCAGACTTTCTACAGGAAGGCCGAACTTTCTACAGGAAGCTCTGTGTCTACAAGAAACTTCCTGTAGGATTTTTGGACGGCCAGAATTCATCTTAAAAAGAGATTTCGCGACCATGGATTGGTTTGGATGCATGCAAGCCTCTGTTGGCATCCTTGCACGTTGCTGTCACCATGCCCCACCACCCATGTCGACATGCGGCCAAGTCCCTGCACAAACAAAGAAAATCGATGAGTTCTCACGGGAAAGCCATTTCCAAAGTTAACAAATGATGGAATCTCATACCACATGCATCAAGAGCTCCGGGATTGTGATCGAGAAGCCAGAACCGCCATCGTGCAGCATGCACCCAAGGAGAAAGGACTGTTACGAGACCCCTCGCGGGGATTCTGTAACAGTTCAACCTGCTCAAGTGGATACCATTCACAGCACCGCCATCCGAAATGAAACGCGAGCGCATGCAAACAAAACCACCCACTCCAGCGTTGGCAGCCTGTAACCACGAGCTTCCGGGTCTGTGTAAGTCGCACGCAGCAGGTAGATCCGCTCACCATCATCCGAGAACTGGAAAAATCGTGTGCAGCCGAGCAGGTAAGTGTCTCCACCCTTCCTTCCATCAAATCGCATGAATCTAACTTTGAAATTGTTTGCAAAGCGTAAAATTGAATGGTTGAGCGGCCATATGGCCAGTCGACTGGCCACGTCGGCTAGTTAAAGTGTAATTGGATGTTTGGGTGGCCGTCACGACAAAGAGAATGAACGGCATGCACGTGGGAACACTCTCGTCAGAAGCATGAGTTTAACAGGAAAGGCGGCGGAAAATCTGTGGGAATGAATGTAGCAGCAAGTGAATATGCAGGCGGAGGATGGATGACGTCGCCCAACGGTCCGGCGGGGACAACTCATCCCCCGCGCCACGGATTGTGCCGATTCAAAATCCAATCGGCTAAATCATGCGCATGCATTTATCATCCAACACTTCAACTCGGATAGCTATTCTAATCTCCTCTGCACTTTGATACGCCGAGTTGTTGGCTACCAGAACGCTGGTCAAGCACACCGCGAGCGCGGCCAACTACAGTCCTCCCCGAGAATTGCGCGCGGCTTCTACAGGAACGCAGTTCTACAGGAACGCAGTTCTATAGGAGCGTAGTTCTACAGGAACGCAGTCTACAGGAACGTAGTCATCTACAGGAAAGCGGGTGCCTCGCGAAAAAGGTGGCCAATTAAGGAGGTAACCCTAAACTCTTAATGTAACTGGTTATTAGAAGTGGCAAGACCATCGTCCACGGTCGGGTTATAAAGATATTGGTGGAATTGTTGTTTGCTGTATCGTTGCTACCGTTCTACAGGATGTTGGTATAAGTAGTCTGTGTTGAAATTTTGTATGTGCATGCTCTGTCTTCATAGACCAAATCTCTTTTGCATCTGCCACCTTTAGTTAAAACGACCGTGTTCATCATGCCGGGTGGGTTTATAAGACGAGAGCCGACTGATTCAACTAACTTAAGGAGAAACCGGGCAGTGGTAGAGCTCTTCACCAGAGCACAATGGATGCCTTTTTGTGATAAGCTGCAGGGCTACGATGATGAAGTAGCCGAGGAATTCTTGCAGGCTTTGAAGCCTAAATCCCAGACACTGGCCACAGTAAACTTCAGAGGTCTAAGCCTCAAACTCACCCAAGAAAATATCAGTCGGATCACAGAACTTCCTATGGGTCTGCCGTGGGATAAAGAGGAGAGAAAGCTGAGTCAGTAGGCAAAGAAGGAATTCTTTCCACCTGAGGAAGAATTCTCAGAGGATAAAAACGGGGTGAGAAGAACGAGTCTATCACCACCTTGGAATGAAGTCAGTTTGCAAATCATGAAATATATTACTTTTGAAGGCCGGTTCAGCATCGTGTATGCATATCACTTTCGGCTACTCACTGAGTTGAGGCACCGAATTGACCTTCCTGTAGAGCAAAAACTGAGCATCCCTTATTATATCCTGTAGTCCCTAATGGAGTGTGCTACAAAGCTAAGAGAGGGCATACCTGATCAGATAGCCCACCATGGGTTAATAAAGCTGCTTGTGGAAGATGCATTGCACTCATATAAGGTCCCCCTCTCATGGGAATCCTTCCGCAATTTGACCAAAGATGGGGATATTAAAATGTTGATCGAAGAAACGGGTTCCTCTAGCAGTGAGGAACACGAAGCAGTGGCCGAAGAACAAAGGAAGAAGCATGAGGAAAAGAAGGACCAAGAAAAAGGTGGCACACCTATCCTGTCAGCAAGGGAAAAGAGGATGAAGAACAGAATGGACAAAGCAGAGGTGGCCCACGTCAGCCCAAGTACCTCAACAGCACCTGCACCCAAAGCAAAAAGCAAAACTCAAGCAGGCAAGCAAGCGGAAGTGGAGACACCTGTGTCTACAGGAAAGCAAAAACAGGCTTCTACAGGAAGCCCGAAAACACAAACTCAGGCTTCTACAGGAAGCCCAAAAATCATTGAAAAACAGGCTTCTACAGGAAGCCCGAAAACAAAGACAAAGGCTTCTACTGGAAGCCTGAAGATCAGTGAGAAATAGGCTTCTACAGGAAGACTAAAAGCAAAGACCAAGGCTTCTACAGGAAGCGCGAAAATCGTTGGAGAACAGGCTTCTACAGGAAGCGCGAAAATCGTTGGAGAACAGGCTTCTACAGGAAGCCCAAAATTGGAAAAAGGGGCTTCTATAAGAGGCCCGCAAGTCATTGAGAAACAGCCTCCTACAGAGAGTCTGAAGGTAGAGAGAGGGCCTTCTTCAGGAAGCCCAACGGCGGGAAAGAAAGAATCTTCTACCGGAGGCCCGGAAGTGGGCAAAGCAGGGTCTTCCACAGGAAGCCCGAAATCTGAAAAGGAGGGGCCCTCTACAAGGATCTCTGAGAGAGCAAAACACAAGAAAGAGAAGGCTGGCATTCTCGAAAAGGAGGCAGCAGCGGCACTGGCTGCCCTCAGTACACCTCCAAAACCGAAGGAGAAAAGGGAGAGGGAGACCCCTCTACCATCTGAAGCCAGGAGAAGCAAGAGGATGACCACGGGCAAGCCACAGCCTCCACCCAGCAGCCAAACCACTTCAGGGGACGTCCCTACTTCACCCAGTGCAAGAACCCCCTCTAAAACATCAGCCACCCCCGAAAAGGGGAGCCCAAAAATAACTTCCTGGACACGAAAAATAGGCCAGTCGCCTTCCGAAGCCCGGCTCAAGGAAATAGGAAAGGGGAAGGAAGCATCACCTTCGTCACCACCCTCGGCAGAAAAGGCAGAACCACCAAAATCAGGGGAGGAAAAGCGTGCTCCGGGCTCTAGTTCTCGGCAAAAGATGAGGAGCCAGGGCAAAGTTGCTCAAGGATGAGCAAATAGTTTAGCTGGGGGGTGATGATGAGCCCCAATTTTTGGTATAATTTGGGCTCATTTGGCCTACTTGCTTTGCTCAAACCATTCACTTTTTACTGCTTATGCATGCATTTCTTAGTTTATTCGTGTTGTTTGTAGGAAGAAGGGTAGACATTTTATCTACGTGACTAATGCATGATGCTTTCAGGTTTTTGGCATTAAAAGGGGGAAAAAGACAACGAAAAAGGAGACAAGGAGACAATGAGGTGGCACTGTTGGTTTTTAGGAGAGGATGTCCACGGTCTTGGGGACCTTCCTCGTGATTCCCACCAAGAAATCCGAGCTCCAATCCATCTCCCCACCGAGCTTAGAAGCAGCCAGCTGTTCTACAGGAACAACAGTTATAATTGTTCTACAGGAACAATAGTTATGACTGTCCTACAGGATCAGCAGTTAAACTTTAGTTGGACAGCCGAGCTCCTAAAATCAAGGACATCTGTTGGATGATCGTTTTTGCATAAATACTGAGGCCGTAGCCTTGCAGAGAAGCTTTTTGAACCTTGGCATTACTCTTGTAATTGGGAAGTACGAGCTAGAGCTCAGTCTTTGTTCCTTTTTGTAAGCCAATTTGGCATGACATCAGATTATGAATAAAGAAGGCAGATTTTGATCTAGTTCTGAATTTTCTCAAGGAGCTATAGCTCTCAGGTTAGGGCCCAACCTGAGAGCAATAGATCTCCTCAGTGTTGTAATGTGTTTGCATTTCGTTCCAGCACTTTGAGTTTGTTTATTTTCACATGCAATTCGAATTCACAGTTTGGTAATTTAGTCGTTTTCATGAGCATAGATAGGACTAGTTTATGGTGATTTGCTTTCAGTTGCTTAAGTTTGATAGGAGGATAGATATAATCTCTTGGAGCTCCAAGGAAAAAAGGTTGAGGAAGTCTCCACTGCCATCTCTGTTTGGAGATTGGAGTGCAGCCTATACCAACCACAAAAATACGCAGTTCTTCACTTTATATATGCTGCAACATAGTCTCGTTTATGATAGATCTTTCCATGCACTTCACTCTTGCACCATACACCTTCATCACCGCTTCATGCACATTCCTCTACACGCTTTATATTGCTGTTCATTGAGTTCATAGCACAGGTAGCATAGGTTAATGAATTTTCATCTTGGTGACAGTCATAAGCCATTTGTTTTATTTACACTGCTCTTCCTCGTTCTATTACCTTCTTCTTCGTCTTGATCACGCATACAACCACATCCTTGACCTCTGCTCCGCTCTGTTATCTCCCAAACTCCTCCACTCCTCACGTAACTTCATTCTTTAGATATTTCATTGTTATAACCTTCCATCCATCAACCCACTTCATACACTCGTTCTCCATCCTACTTCTCCACTCCTGAGCCATCACCAGCTTTATTCCTACCTTGCACATCTCCCCCTACCATTCCATCACTCCACCATCACTTCAAACACCCACGGTAGGTCATCCTGTAGCAATTTGTAGACTTCCTGTAGAAACCCCTACGTTTCCTGTAGAATCCCCTGCAGACATCCTGTAGGAGGCCACTCACTCGGTTGCTGAGCCTCTGAACGTGAGGAACCTCTGTGGACTGATGTTAAGGATCTCTGGGGACCTCTCCTAGCCTCCCCAACCTTTCTCAAGCTTTCCTTCCTTCCGCATCACATCTGCACAACCAAACCCTAATAAGCACAAAATCACAATCACTCCATCCACTTGAAGAAAAAAAATACAAAAACATGTCTTTTAAGATGCAAGTAGATTAGATTTATCCATTTTCACTTATTAGAAGTAATGGCATCATTGGTAGAAGTTTCCTTCACATTCTTTGCATCATAGAGGTTAGACTAGTTAAATTAGGGTTTCTTAGGGTTTCCATGTTTTGATTTGCTTTCAGTTCATTTTTGCCAAGTAGATTAGTCTTCTTTGAGCTAGCTTTCGTCCATCATTTAACAAGCTTCTTCTGAGAGCCTATAGAAGTTGGCTTGAGCCCTGGCGGACTTGTGCCAGCTGACCAAGTGACAGCTGCGACAAGAGCTAGTACTTGTGCATACAGCACCGTCGCTTCCAAGTTTGTACGAACTACCGGGTTGATAAAATTAAGAGACAGGAAGCCCTAGGAGTTGTAGCATTATTGCTACAATACTGGAGCTCACCAGTGGCAGCGTCTCCCTATGGTGGTGCAGGAATTGGATACATTCATGGCTTGAGGGCAGAGGCATTGCAGTGGCAGAGGTTGCAGAGGTTGATAGGCAAAAGCAGAGGTGAAATTCTCCCGAGAATTCATGTTTGCACTGAGCCGAGGTTGATGGCGGTTAACAGATTGGAGGCAGTGCTCGCATAAGGTGCATTTATGGCGATTGTAAATGCCATTTTTGGACCTCTGTGCCAACCTGTGGGAGGCCATGTGGTCTCGCCACACGCCAACCCAGTTGGCTGCCACCTTACTGTCCTTAATTGTCACCCACATCCAGGAATTATTGTAATAATATTAATATAATAATCATAAATATATAAATATATAAGAATATCGTTGTTATTATTTATATAGTTATTAATTATAATAAATGTTGGTCTTTAAAAAATTTCACATAATAATTCACTTATCACAATTCTAATTATTATTATTATTATTATTATTGTGATTACTATTATTATTTTACATTATTGTTATAATAATATTTAAACCCTAATAGTCTGCTCTTCTTCTATCAAAGCATTAAAGTTGTCCTGATGATGGATCCCGGTTGGGATTCGAAACGTTGGCAGAAAATCGTTCTTACTGTGGATTCTCCGATGACTAATTCAGGAATATAATAATAATCATAATATATTATTTTAATAATAATATAATAGTAATTATTATTATTATTATTATAATATTAATTATATTATTATCCAATTAATAATTATATTTGTATATTATTATAATAATATAATGATAATATAATAATATTATTATTATAATATTCATATAATAATATATATAAATAATATGGTTGTTAATATTTATATAGTTATTAATAATCATAAATAGTTGGTGTTTAAAAAAATACCTATAATAATTATTAATGTGGTTGATATAAGCCTATCGACGTATATCAATCACATTGGAAAATGTGGTTGTATATATGTTTCATATACGCCTATCGGCGTTTATCAACTACATTGGTAAATGTGATTGTGCTAGTATATATATATATATAATAAAAAATATCAATATTTAATATTCAAATTACATTTATATATAATCATAAAATATTAATTTTTTATTATATGAGTGAAATTATATTTACGCTTAACTCATACAAGGTACATGTGTTTATTTCCAATGTATTGAATGTATGTGGGTGGAATCACACATAATGTTAAATCTAAGGAACAACTCCTATTGTGAACATACATACTCAACATTTGGGCAAAATCACGCATAATGTTAAATCTGACTGATACATAAGGAGCATTATCATATTCCAAACATATCTAATGTCAATCATGAGGGTGGTATTACACCTAATGTTAAATCACATATAATGTCTATGAATGAGGTATAAGGAATCTCAAATTTAAAGTTTTATATATATTCACAAGTCTCGCTTTTGGTTATGTAAGTGAAATCAGATGTAAAGTTGACTCATACATAATGAACATGGTTTTATTCTTAACATGTTTAATATTGGTAGTCTGAGTGGAATTATATGTAATATTAAATATAACTTAAGAGCATGTTCTTGTTCCTAATATAACATGACTTATATGGATTATGTGGGTGGTATCAAACATCATATTAAATCTGGATTAAGAGCATGTTCTTATTTCCAACGTAACATGATCTATGTAGATCATGTGGGTGGCATCACACATCATGTTAAATATGGCTCAAGCATAAGAAGCATGATCTTATTTTTAAAGTGGAAATATATGTAACGTTAAATCTAACTCATACATCAAGAGCATGCCCTTATTCCCAACATAACACAACATAGGTGGATCATGTGGGTGGCATCACACATAATGTTAAATCTAGCTCAAGAATAAAAAGCATACCCTTATTCCTAAGATATGTGTGTGGAATCACATTTAATGTTAAATGGCATACACGTGGATTACGACATCTAAGAAATTTGAATTTATTTTTTTTTATCAAGTTGTAACTTTTCATTGTTTAAAATATACTTTCTAATTATAAATGGATCGAATACCCTAGAAATTTCTTGTTTCATGAGGATCATGCAATCTCAGCCATTATATATACAATTCTAGTGTGTTTTTATTAAATTTCTTGTTTCACAGGGATCATGCCATCTCAGCAACTATATATAGAATTCCAGTGTGTTTTTATTAAATTTTGAACAATAACAACGAATATGAACTCTAATCACTAAATGATCTGAACTTTTTCTATCTTTTCTATCATTTATATAAATTTGGTCAAATTATAATTTTCATTATTAAAATTATCTTTTACGATTATAAATGAATTCCATGCGAGAGTGGAATTATACAAACTCAACCTTTATATATACAATTATAACATTTTTTCTAAATTTTTTAATTGACTTCAAAAACATTTAGTTAAAGAAAAAAATTAAATAGATTAATCTAATTACACTTATATATATTTTAAAAACACTCGTTGTGCAATTAAATCACATCCAAAATCATTTTACATTAAAAAAAAAAAAAACATTTATAGAATAAGATTTAATTTTTAGATCACATCCAAAATCACTTTACACTTTACATGAAAGATAAAAACATTTATATAATAAAATTTAATTTTTAAATCAAATCCAAAATCACTTTACATGTACAAAAAAATAAAAGATCTGTATATTTTAATTTTTTAATAATTATATATATATTTTTAATGAAATTATAATTCAGTAATGTCGGTAAATATTCTTGCTTGATGTGAAATACCTTGCAATATCAAGCATTATGTTAAAAAATTCTTGTATTTCTTCCGAATGTATGCTCTATTGACTTAAAAATAAAAATAAAAATAATACAAATGCAAACTATAACCTATTAAGATTAAATAAATTAAATAAACGAAATTGGTGTATATTCCAGATACACTCACTATTGGTTATGTTAGTGGAATCATAACCAGGGTTGATTGACACTGAAGATCATGCTTTAAACCGTATCTGAGATGTACTATTCCCAACTGACCCAATGTTGTTGTATTCCCAAATGTTGGCCATGTGGGTGCAATAACAGCTCATGTTAAATCACACAGACAAGGGCGCTGAATGACATAAAAGTATCGGTGTTTTTAGCATACATTCACAACATATAAGAGGGGGCAGGAACATGACAAGTGCAATGTCGCGGAATTTTTTTTCCAGAGTTTATATACCACGACGCTCCCTTTCTGGATGAATTATCTCGATCCTGATTGGATCCAGATCGTTTTAACTTTGATGTGTAAAATTTTCGCTTGCACTTGGAGGGTTGGTCGTAGCCTCAAGCTGCAGTCTTTGAACTGTGCAAAAATGGACTCGGGAGACAAACCCTTGTTGTACCGAGCCTCCTGGTTAGTCTTTGCGGTGATAGTGATTTTGGCGATGGCGCTTGTATCTCAGGGAACACATCCCCATCATCCCATGGCAGTGCCCATTGCAGGGAAAGAGCTAAGGCAAGCTCTCATCACCATAATGACACCAGCGACAGCAAGAAAAGTTATAACTAGTTTCGATTTTCGAATGTTCATTTCGATTATAATCATGTTGTTAAAGATGAACGTAAATCATAGAATCGCGAAACATGTACCTTTTGTGGATTACATACCCATACATTTTCTAAGTTTTGGAAAAGAATAGCAACACAGAAAAGGAGGAGGCATGAAAGACCCCCTCAACACCAGGTAAAGAAACATGTTAAGAAGATCTAGAGGAGGAAGATGTATCGCAGTCATTGCAACATGGGTGGCCATCAAAGAGCAACTTGTTGGAGGCTCCATCCAGAGTAGCGCCTTAAAGACAAAGCGTCGGTGCATGAACCAGGTGAAACAATTGTTCGACAAGCAAAACCACCACAGGGGGATGATCCATTCACAGTGATATGTGAAAAATGTTTTCTGGATATGTTAGCTTGTCATGGTCGTGCTTTTGTAAATCATTTGTTGCATTTTAAAATGTAAAAGTGATGATGTGTTTTCCATCACTTGTTAGGCAATAATGATGTCTGGTCTTATTTTGAGTTGAATGATAAACTGTGAAAATGATGTTGTGTTTCCATTGGTTGTCAAAACAAAATGGTGTTTGGCCTTATTGTTGTAAATCATGTGTTGCAGTGATGATATGTTTTCCATCACTTGTTGGAGCAACAATGAGTTGGGGTATTGTGTCCATCTTGATGTAAACTTGACCACCGAGTATGTGTTATAAACTCATGGAAAGTATGGGATGCTTGGGTCATTAGCTGATCATGTAAGACAAGCATGTAATTTGCAAAAAAATGTACTACAGGTGGCAGAGGTTGCAGGTGTCGACTCATCACTTAAGGCTCCGAAGAACAAAGGTGAAGGAGATGGAAGCGAGACATTTTCAGGATGCTTGTGATGCAGACAAGGTACATAAAAGTTGCAGATTATTTTTCATGCTTTTGGAGGACCAAAAGATCCTCAGTGGGGGGGATTGATCCAGGTGGCTCTAGAGACACACATAGGACAAAGAGGGCTTATGGAAGCTTGAAAATCAAAGTGATCAGAATTCTTTCGAACTAGGACCAGAGCGTAGATCTTGTCATCCTGATCGTAGCGGTGCAAATGGTTTGTCAATCCCAGCTTGTATGAAGGAGAACGAGCTTGTCAAAGTTTTGGTCAAAGTTGGACTATTGGCCAGGTTTAGGTGTCCTACAATTTGAACGACCCCGGGGCATGAAACCTAGCTCCCGAAAGTGGGCGAATTTGTTGGATCATTAATTTGTCTAATATCCCCTATATTAGACAAAATCTTAAAAATGTGTTTATGGTGGTAAAAAATTAAAAATATATATATTATGAGGTGGCGGGCCATAACCCCTGCCACCTCCCTTCCCAACCAAACATGTTTAAACTTATAAAACAAATTTTATTTTGGGTCGGTGGCCATGACCCCACCGAACCCTCTAGCCAACCACCCACTATACGCATTCAATAAAATTAAGTTGGGGTGGGTGGGCCACCTCCAGTGGACCCGACCCACACCCCTATTTGCCACCACATACATTAAACAAAATGTTAAAGGGTTGGGCGAGTTACCTCCAGTGGATTCGGCCCACACCCCATCACCAACCGCACATGCCATATAAAATGCGGGGCTGGCGGGGATTGAACCCGCCCGGCCTACGTGGGTCAGCGCCCATCGGGCGGCCCCATGTACCAGACATCACAACCAATGACCAAAACATTAATGCACCGTTACTCCGACAAAAAAACACGCGCCTGTTTTAGTTAAGTAAACCACTATGTAATAAAAAAAGGAGGGGCAGGATTTGATCCCCCGACCCCTCCTCAATGATTACTTTTTTTCACCAAATGCACCAACCAACATTGTTGTAATATCCGCCCTCAAATTTTACATATAACCCTATCAATTGTTCAGTAAGCCCAGGATGGAGGAGCCAAGAGAGCACACAGAAATCAAAACAATTTTTTTAATTAATTTATTGTAGGTGGAACCATGAGCCCAGAGAAGAGGAAGGCAGAACCATGATTGGGCGAAATTCTCAGGAGGGTGAAATTTTTGCAGTGTGCAAATTGGACAAATTTTATGTCTATACTACACCTCTTGATGACACGAACCTGATGGCACAGTCAGAATTTTGATCTGAGCAGTGGATCTTCAGATGACCCAGAGGAGGGAATCTTTGAGGAATCTAGGGGGAATCTAAAAGATTCCTTAAGCTCAAGATTTCCATTTTCTCAGAATTCAAAAATTTGAAACTTGATTTTGCACTATTCGACACCACAAATCTGATGGTGCATTCATGTTTTCCATTTTCTCATTTCATATTTCAGCCACTTTTCAAAGTGGAGTGCAGGTGTCAACATTCAACGTGCGAGCAATCATTCCATGAGATTCGACACCGTGAGATTGATGGTACGACCAGCTTCAGTAGTTTGACATCCTTGTCTTTAGATGGCCCCAGGATGTGAGGTATATGCAGTGTGTTCATGTACTTCTTTTTGCTATGAGATTCATTGTGCTGCATAGATCCCTGTTTGATGTTTGATGTGGGATCTTGTATCTTACTTGTCTCATGATTCCTACTTGATGTGATGCGGAATCATTTGTGGGATGTACTTGTTGTCATGATTCGTCATGTTTTGTTTGAGATCCCTTTGTCGTTATGTTGATGGGATACTCATGCGTCACCATGTATGATTGCATTGAAATCCCTTTATGCCATGTTGGCGGGATGTTTATTATCATCATGCATGAGTTTATGTCATACTGATAGGAGTCCTTTTTGACTGAGAGTTCCTGTAGCAGAACACCTCTTGGAGCCACTCCTGCATGAGGGCATTTCCCTTGTATGACAGCGATGTCACCTCTTACGTATATCATCACTATTGACAGCACTGAATGCAGCGGCCTACACCATCTTGACACCGGGGCCTGGAGACGTAGTCCCTCTTGGACGAACTCCGTTATCAACGTCTTTAGTTTTATGTTGCTGATAATTGTCATGTTCCTTCTTCTTTACTACATGCATTTATGTTCCTTTATGCTATTTTAATTGCAATTCTAATCACATCACTAAAGCAAAAGATCTTGGTTAAATCCAGGAGTGGAGTCAACTCGGATCAAGTTTGGTATCAGAGCAGTCTTTGCATGGATGTGAATTGCAAGTGTGAACAATGGAAGTTCAGCGACAGAGGATGAAAAAGCGATGTACGAGACCATGCTCAATATTTCCAAAAGAGTGGAAATAATGTATGAAGCTCTACAAAAAGAGATAGAGGAAAAGGAGTGATTGCAGCTTCAGTTGCGAGCCACAGAAGAGGCCGTGGAAGAAATGAATCACAACAACCAAAATCTTCAAACAGAGAACGCTGAATTGAATATGCTTCTACATGAAGAGAAAGAGGAGAAACATAGTCCACTACGATGGTTGCAAGAAAACGACGAGGCCTTGGAAAAGCTGTAGCGTGACCCATGTGAGGTAAAAAGTAATTCTCTGAATTCATGTATGTGTCCTAATGATGATTTCGCTATTTTTGAAAATCATACCATAGGAATTGGCTCCAAATTGTTGAAGAAAATGGGGTATGAAGGAAAAGGCTTGGGCATTAATGGCCAAGGCATTGTCAATCCCATCAAAGTAGAAGAATTACCCCATTAGGCAGGACTTGGGTATGTCAGAAAGGAAGTT
Source organism: Pinus tabuliformis (assembly GCA_031772625.1). Lineage (NCBI taxonomy): Eukaryota > Viridiplantae > Streptophyta > Pinopsida > Pinales > Pinaceae > Pinus > Pinus tabuliformis. The sequence continues at coordinate 148,936,604 of CM062814.1, forward strand.
TGGGAATGTGCCGAGATAGCTAGTGAACCACCAACAATAGATGATGAGAGGCCCTCATCAGTTCTGTCCAAATTGATAGAGGAGGTAAAAGATGTTGATTTCCTTTTGGTTTCATCTTACCATAGTATGATTTCTATTGGAGATTTGGAGATCCCAATTATAGGGACAAACATGAGGCTCCTTACCAGGACGAGGCACGAGGAGGAAAAAGAACTTGGTGTTAATAACCAAGGCATAACTCAACCATTGGAGGTTGTGCAGGGACCCTTATTTGCAGGCTTGAGATACATCGAGAGAGAATGCTCAAAGGTGTCATATTCTTTTGAGATGTCATCGAAATCATTGAGGAAAGAGAATGATGGGAACACATCCCCATCATCCCATGGTAGTGCCCATTGCAAGGAAAGAGATAAGGAAAGCTCTCATCGCCATAATGACACCAGCTACAGCAAGAAAAGGTATAACCAATTTCGATTTCCGAATGTTCATTTCGATTATAATCATGTTGTTAAAGATGAATGTAAATCATGGAATAGAAAAACATGTAACTTTTGTGGATTACATAACCATACATTTTCTAAGTGTTGGAAAAGAATAGCAGAACACAAAAGGAGGAGGCATGAAAGACCCTCTCAACAACAGGTAAAGAAACATGTTAAGCAGATCTGGAGGAAGAAGATGTATTTCAGTGATTGCAACAGGGGGGGTGACCAAAGAGCCACTTGTTGGAGGCTCCATCCAAAGCAGCGCCTTAAAGACAAAGCGTCGGTGCATGAACCAGGTGAAACAATTGTTCGACAAGAAAAGCCACCACAGGGGGATGATCCATTCATAGTGATAAGTGAAAAATGGTTTCTATATATGTTAGCTTGTCATGGTCGTGCTTTTGTAAATCATTTGTTGCATTTTAAAATGTAAAAGTGATGATGTGTTTTCCATCACTTGTTAGGCAACAATGATGTCTAGTCTTACTTTGACTTGCATGATAAACTGTGAAAATGATGTTGTGTTTCCATCACTTGTCAAAACAAAATGGTGTTTGTCCTTATTGTTGTAAATCATGTGTTGCAGTGATGATGTGTTTTCCATCACTTGTTGGAGCAAAAATGATATGTTGGCCTTGTTTTCGTAGTGGGGGTATTGTGTCCATCTTGATGTAAACTTGACCACCGAGTATGTGTTATAAACTCGTGGCAAGTATGGGATGCTTGGGTCATTAGTTGATCATGTAAGACAAGCATGTAATTTGCAAAAAAATGTACTACAGGTGGCAGAGGTTGTAGGTGTCGACTCATCGCTTAAGGCTCCAAAGAGCAAAGGTCAAGGAGATGGAAGCGAGACATTTTCAGGACGCTTGTGATGTAGACAAGGTACATAAAAGTTGCAGATTATTTTTCATGCTTTTGGAGGACCAAAAGCTCCTCAGTGGGGAGGATTGATCCAGGTGGCTCTAGAGACACACAAAGGACAAAGAGGGCTTATGGAAGCTCGAAAATCATAGTGGTTAGAATTTTTTCGAACTAGGACTAGAGTGTAGATCTTGTCATCCTGATCATAACAATGTGAACGGTTCGTCAATCCGAGCTCATATGAGGGAGAACAAGCCAGTCAAAGTTTTGGTCAGAGTTGGACTGTGGGCTAGGTTTAAGTGTCCTACAATTTGACCGACCCCAGGGCATGAAACCTAGCTCCCAAAATCGGGCGAATTTGTTGGATCGTTAATTTGTCTAATATCCCCTATATTAGACAAAATCCAAAAAATGTGTTTATGATGGTAAAAAATTAAAAATATATATATTATGAGGTGGTGGGCCATAACCCCCACCATCTCCCTTCCCAACTGAACATGTTTAAAATTATAAAACAAATTTTTTTTTTGGGTCGGCGGCCATGACCCCGCTGAACCCTCTGGCCAACCACCCTTATACACATTCAATAAAATTAAGTTGGGGTGGGTGGGCCACCTCCGGTGGACCCGACCCACACCCCTATCTACCACCACATACATTAAACACAATTTTAAAGGGTTGGGCGGGCCACTTCTAGTGGACCCGACCCACACCTCATCACCATCCGCACATGCCATATCAAATGTGGGGCCGGCGGGGATTGAACCCCCCTGGCGCACATGGGTCAGCCCCCATCAAGCAGCCCCATGTACCAGACATCACAACCAACGACCAAAACATTAATGCATCATTACTTCAACAACAAACTGTGCCCCCATTTTAGTTAAGGAAACCACTATGTAATAAAAAAAAGGAGGGGCGGGATTTGATCCCCCGACCCCTCCTCAACGATTACTTCTTTTCACCAAACACGACAACCAACATTGTTGTAATATCCGCCCTCAAATTTTACATATAACCCTATCAATTATTCAACGCGCCCAAGATGGAGGAGCTAAGAGAGCGCACGAAAATCGAGACAATTTTTTTAATTAATTTATTGTAGGTGGAACCATGATCCCAGAGAAGAGGCAGGCGAAACCATGATTGGGCGAAATTCTGAGGAGGGTGAAATTTTTACAGTGTCAAAATTGGACAAATTTGATGTCTATCCTACACCTCTCGGCGACATGAACCCGATGGCACAGTCAGAATTTTGATATGAGCAGAATATTTGCAAATGACCCAGAGGAGGGAATCTTTGAGGAATCTAAGGGGAATCTAAAAGATTCCTTAAGCTCCAGATTTCCATTTTCTCAGAATTCAGAATTTTGACAGTCGATTTTGCACTATTCGACGCCACAAATCTGATGGTGCATTTAGATTTTCCATTTTCTCATTTCATTTTTCAGCCACTTTTCAAAGTGGAGTGCAGGGGTCAGCATTCAACATGCAAGTAGTCATTTCATGAGATTCGACGCTGCGATATTGATGGTACGACTAGCTTCAGCAGTTTGACATCCTTATCTTCAGATGGCCCCAGGATGTGAGGTATATGTAGTGTGTTCATGTACTTCTTTTTGTTATGAGATGCATTGTGATGCACAGATCCCGGTTTGATGTTTGATGTGGGATCTTGTATCTTACTTGTCTCATGCTTCTTGCTTGATGTGATGCAGAATCATTTGTGGGATGTACCTGTTGTCATCATTCATCAGGTTTTGTTTGAGATCCCTTTATCATTATGTTGATGGAATACTCATGTATGTATGATTGCATTGAAATCCCTTTATGCCATGTTGGCGGGATGTTTATTATCATCATGCATGAGTTTATGTCATACTGATAGGAATCCTTTTTGACTGAGAGTTCCTATAGCGGAACACCTCTTGGAGCCACTCCCATGTGAGGGCATTTTCCTTGTATGACAGTGACGTCACCTCTTATGTACATCATCACTATTGACAACACTTAATGGAGCGGCCTACACCATCTTGACATCGGGGCCCAAAGACGTAGTCCCTCCTGGACGAACTCTGTTATCAACGTCTTGAGTTTTATGTTGCTGATAATTGTCATGTTCCTTCTTCTTTACAACATGCATTTATGTTCCTTTATGTTATTTTAATTGTAATTCTAATCACATCACGAAAGAAAAAGATCTTTGTTAAATCTGGGAGTTGAGTCAACTTGGATCAAGTTTGGTATCAGAGCAATATTTACTAGGATGTGAATTGCACGCATGAACAATGGATCATGCAGCAAGAGAGGATGAAAAAGCAATGTACGAGACCATGTTCAAAATTTCCAAAAGAGTGGAAATAATGTATGAATCTCTACAAAAAGAGACAGAGGAAAAGGAGCGATTGCAGCTTCAGCTGTGAGCCACAGAAGAGGCCCTGGAAGAATTGAAGCACAACAACCAAAATCTTTAAACAGGGAATGTTGAATTGAAGATGCTTCTACATGAAGAGAAAGAGGAGAAACATAATCTTCTGTGGCAGCTGCAAGAAAAGGATGAGGCCATGGAAAAGCTGTAGCGTGACCCATGTGAGGTAAAATAGTAATTCTCTGAATTCATGTATGTGTCCTAATGATGATTTCGCTATTTTTGAAAATCATACCACAGGAATTGGCTCCAAACTATTGAAGAAAATGGGGTATGAAGGAAACGGCTTGGGCATTAATGGCCAAGGCTTTGCCATCCCCATCAAAGTAGAAGAATTACCCCATCAGGCAGGACTTGGGTATGTCAGAAAGGAAGTTGGGGAATGTGCCGAGACAATTAGTGAACCACCAACAACAGATCATGAGAGGCCCTCATTAGTTCTGTCCAAATTGACAAAGGAGGTAAAAGATGTTGATTTCCTTTAGGTTTCGTCTTCACATAGTATGATTTCTGTTGGAGATTTGGAGGTCCCAATTATAGGGACAAACATGAGGCTCCTTACCAGGACGAGGCACAAGGAGTAAAAATAACTTGATGTTAATAACCAAGGCATAACTCAACCATTGGAGGTTGTGCAGAGACCTCAATTTGCAGGCTTGAGATACACCGAGAGAGAATGCTCGAAGATGTTAGATTCTTCCGAGATGTCGTCGAAATCGTCGAGGAAAGAGAATGATGGGAACACATCCCCATCATCCCATGGCAGTGCCCATTCTAGGGAAAGAGATAAGGCAAGCTCTCATCACCATAATGACACTAGCGACAGCAAGAAAAGGTATAACCAGTTTGGATTTTTGAATGTTCATTTCAATTATAATCATGTTGTTAAAGATGAAAATAAATCATGGAATCGAAAAACATGTACCTTTTGTGGATTACATAACCATACATTTTCTAAGTGTTCGAAAAAATAGCAACACACAAAAGGAGGAGGCATGAAAGACCCTCTCAACAATAGGTAAAGAAACATGTTAAGCAGATCTGGAGGAAGAATATGTATTGTAGTCATTGCAACAAGGGTGGCCATCAAAGAGCCACTTGTTGGAGGCTCCATCCAAAGCAGCGCCTTAAAGACAAAGCGTCAGTGCATGAACCAGGTGAAACAATTGTTCGACAAGCAAAACCACCACAAGGGGATGATCCATTCACAGTGATAAGTGAAAAATGGTTTCTAGATATGTTAGCTTGTCATGGTCATGCTTTTGTAAACCATTTGTTGCATTTTAAAATGTAAAAGAAATGATGTGTTTTCCATCACTTGTTAGGCAACAATGATGTCTGGTCTTATTTTGAGTTGCATGATAAACTGTGAAAATGATGTTGTGTTTCCATCACTTTTCAAAACAAAATTGTGTTTGGCCTTATTGTTGTAAATCATGTGTTGCAGTGATGATATGTTTTCCATCACTTGTTGGAGCAACAATGAGTTGGGGTATTGTGTCCATCTTGATGTAAACTTGACCACCGAGTATGTGTTATAAACTCATGGAAAGTATGGGATGCTTGGGTCATTAGTTGATCATGTAAGACAAGCATGTAATTTTCAAAAAATTGTACTATAGGTGGCAGAGGTTGCAAGTGTCAGCTCATCGCTTAAGGCTCCGAAGAGCAAAGGTGAAGGAGATGGAAGCGAGACATTTTCAGGACGCTTGTGATGCAGACAAGGTACATAAAAGTTGTAGATTATTTTTCATGTTTTTGGAGGACCGAAAGCTCCTTAGTGGGGAGGATTGATCCAGGTGGCTCTAGAGAGACACATAGGACAAAGAGGGCTTATGGAAGCTCGAAAATCAAAGTTATAAGAATGCTTTCAAACTACAACTAGAGCGTAGATCTTGTCATCCTGATCACAGTGGTGTGAACAGTTCGTCAATACGACCTCGTATGAGGGAGAACGAGCCAGTCAAAGTTTTGGTCAAAGTTGGACTGTGGGCTAGGTTTAAGTGTCCTACAATTTGACTAACCCCGGGGCATGAAACCTAGCTCCCGAAAGTGGGAAAATTTGTTGGATCATTAATTTGTCTAATATCCCCTATATTAGACAAAATCCAAAAAATGTGTTTATGGTGGTAAAAAATTAAAAATATATATATTATGAGGTGGTAGGCCATAACCCCCACCACCTCCCTTCCCAACCGAACATGTTTAAAATTTTAAAACAAATTTTATTTTGGGTCCGCAGCCATGATCTCGTCGAACCGTTTGACCAACCACCCATTATACGAATTCGATAAAATTAAGTTTGGGTGGGCGGGCCACCTCCGGTGGACCCGACCCACACCCCTATCTGCCACCACATACATTAAACACAATTTTAAAGGGTTGGGAGGGCCACCTCCGGTGGACCCGTCCCACACCCCATCACCAACCACAGATGCCATATCAAATGTGGGGCCAGCGGGGATTAAACCCGCCCAGCCCACGTGGTCCGGCCCACACTGGGCGGCCCCATGTACCAGACCTCACAACCAACGACCAAAACATTAATGCACCATTACTCCACCAACAAACCGTGCCCCTGTTTTAGTTAAGTAAACCACTATGTAATAAAAAAAGGAGGGGCGAGATTTGATCCCCTGATGCCTCCTCAACGATTACTTTTTTCCACCAAACATGCCAACCAACATTGCTGTAATATCTGCCCTCAAATTTTACATATAACCCTATCACTTGTTTAGTGTGCCTAGGATGGAGGAGCTAAGAGCAAGTAAGGAAATCGAGATAATTTTTTAAATTAATTTATTGCAGGTGGAACCATGAGCCTAGAGAAGAGGCAGGCAGAACCATGATTGGGCGAAATTCTCAAGAGGGTGAAATTTTTGTGGTGTCCAAATTGGACAAATTTTATGTCTATCCTACACCTCTCGGTGATGCGAACCCGATGACGCAGTCAGAATTTTGATTTGAGCAGCAGATTTGCAGATGACCCGGAGGAGGGAATATTTGAGGAATCTAGGGGGAATCTAAAATATTCCTTAAGCTCCATATTTCCATTTTCTTAGAATTCAGAAATTTGATAGTCGATTTTGCACTATTCGACACCACAAATCTGATGGTGCATTTAGATTTTCCGTTTTCTCATTTCATTTTTTGGCCACTTTTCAAAGTGGAGCACATGTGTCAGCATTCAACGTGCGAGCAGTCATTCCATGAGATTCGACGCCGCGAGATTGATGGTACGGCTAGCTTCAGCAATTTGACATCCTTGTCTTTAGATGGCCCCATGATGTGAGGTATATGCAGTGTGTTCATTTACTTCTTTTTGCTATGAGATGCATTGTGTTGCACAGATCCCTGTTTGATGTTTGACGTGGGATCTTGTTTCTTACTTGTCTCATGATTCCTGCTTGATGTGATGTGGAATCATTTGTGGGATGTACTTGTTGTCATGATTCATCATGTTTTGTTTGAGATCCCTTTGTCGTTATGTTAATGGGATACTCATGTGTCTCCATGTATGATTGCATTGAAATCCCTTTATGCCATGTTGGTGCGATGTTCATTATCATCATGCATGAGTTTATGTCATACTGATAGGAGTCCATTTTGACTGAGAATTCCTGTAGCGGAACACCTCTTGGATCCACTCCTGTGTGAGGGCATTTTCCTTGTATGACAGCGACGTCACCTCTTATGTACATCATCACTATTGACAACACTTAATGCCGCAGCCTACACCGTCTTGACACCGGGGCCCAGAGACGTAGTCCCTCATGGACGAACTCCATTATCAATGTCTTGAGTTTTATGTTGTTGATAATTTTCATGTTCCTTCTTCTTTATAGCATGAATTTATGTTCCTTTATGCTATTTTAATTGCAATTCTAATCACATCATGAAAGCAAAAGATCTTGGTTAAATGCGGGAGTTGAGGCAACTCGGATCAGTCATTTACCGAATCTAATTCAAAATAAGTAGAGAAGTTAGTGAGAGGATTGCTTGCATTAGTAACTGAAAACATGGGACAAGTTGCCACATAATTAACCCATGGCGGGGTAGGTACCACTTCCATATAAGGAACTTTGAGGGGTGTCGGATGACGGGTATTCAAAGCAAGATCAACTTATGAAGGTTGATCAACCATCACAATGTTTCCATTTTGAGGGAAGGACATCATGTTAAAGAGTGTCGCTACGAAAACTTTCATGGCATAGACATAGTCTCGCCCAAGGAGAAAATTGAAATCCAAGGGACCTTGGACTACCTAATATCGGTAAAAACAATCTTACCTATGAAGGTAATAGGTAACTTAGGAAGGATCCCTAAAGGTTCACTAATGGTTCTATTAAAATCTAACAGATTATGTGTAATAGGCACAAGCTGTGGGGAACCCGAAGATTTCCAAGCGGTTGAGGATAAAACGCTAATAAAAGCACCTTCATCTACATTTGTGTGATGCACATTCTTACCATAAGCCCTCAAAATAATTTGTAAAGGGGTGGGAGAAGGAAGACAAGGTTCTTTCAGTCTACTCCAATCAAAAGAAATAGCCTCATTACTTGGATGGGGTTCAAAAGCAACAAATGAAATGCCCCCATGTGTAGAAGAATCTGAGGTAACATGAAGAACCTCAATGGTATGAATTTCAATCTCTTAAGGGAGCGTGGGATCGATTGAAATGGAATCGATACGACCAATTGATCAAAAAATGGTCCATCAACCTAAGTGATACATGTTTCACTCTCTAATGGAAGAGTGGGATTGACTGTACTTGGATTTAGATCAATCACTTCGTCAACTTACGGTAGATGGGGAGAAAGTTTACGGTAATTAGTTGGAAATTGTTACTCAGAAACAGTAAGCTTTTCCAACAATTTTAAGGCTTCATCCATGTTAGGGCAAAGATGACTATGATGAGTCCCTTTGCATAACCTACAAGGAAACCTGACCTTAATATTTTTCCCTCAAATCTGAGAATCACTAGTTGATAGATCAATAGTAAGTTGATCAGAATTATTTGACCATACTTCCAAGACCTTAGGAATACCAAGAAAATTGATAAGGAATTGGTCACCCTTACAATGTTTGCAAGGGTATTTTGGCTTACGATGTATTATGAAGGCTTCCTTAACATTACCAATACTTACATCCATGGTTGGTTGTTTGACTTCTTCCTTATCTTGTTTCTTCTTCGTCTTCCCTTTCTTCTTCTTCTTAGTCACCTGGTTACTAGCATCAAGACTTTTATGAAGCTAAGAATAAAGGGAGGAGGAAATGTTGGTTGAAGAAGGTAAAGGGCCAGCAGTAAGTTGGTGATGTTGAGATGGTGAACTCAGTTGAGGTGAAAAAATCAGTTGAGATGGTATAATTGGAGTATTTGGAATTAAATAAGTTGAGAACAACCATACAGGTAAACCTATCATGAATTTTGGAAGTGTGCTAAGAAGAAATTACATAGATGGGGAAGAGGAGCAAGAAAAGAAACAAGAAACATCAAAAGAAGAGGATATACACCAAGAACCAATCCCAGAGAAACACGAAATTAATCTGACCATATCTTGTAATGCATTGGCAGGAATTACCACTCCTCAAACTCTCAAGATAGAAGGGCATATCAAGAAGAAAAAGGTAATAGTGTTGATTGATTCGTGTAGTACCATAATTTTATTCATTGTAAGATAGCCAAGGAATTGAATTGGTTCCTATATCTAGCACCAGAGTGTCAAGTAATCGTTGCAAATGGAGGAACCATAAATTTCTCTGGAAAGTGCCATAATATCAAGCTATCCATGGGAGAATATGTCTTGAATAGTCCAATGCTTTCCATTCCAATGGGTGGTGCATATGTTGTACTAGGAGTCCAATGGCTACAATCTTTGGGTACGATAGCTTTTAATTTTCAAGAACTTTTCTTGAATTTTTTTTGGGAAAGAAAGGAAGTTGAATTAAGGGGTATCGCAAGGAATTCAAGAAAGATAATTAGCTCTAACAGCATGAAAAAGCTTTTAAATAAAGAACAACGAGGCGTAATTGCACAATTGTGTTCACTAGAGGTTCCCATATCGAAATCATCTATTTCTCTAGATCTCCAAAATGTTTTGGACAATCATTCCAAGGTATTTGAGACTCCCAAAGGCCTCCCAACTATTCATGATCATGATCATGTTATTCATTTGATTCCAGGAAGTTTTCCCCCAAACATCAGGCCTTACAAATATCCCAAATTAAAACAACCAAAATTATACAAAAAAAAAAAAAATACCCAACAATGTTTTGGTTTAATATAGTTTCTTGGTTACATGTATATAATTATAATTCCACCACACATGAAATTTGATTTGATATCCATATAAGGATTTGACATCGATTAACTATGCCATTTATGTTTGTAAATAGTGATGTTATGAGAAATGAATTATACACTTATGGAAATTAAGGATCATTGAATGCGTTTAATAACCACGATGCTTTGAATGGTTCCCGAGACCATCCTTGTACCCTCCCAGGTGTACCCCAACCTGAATTCCACAAGGAGGCCCTTCTGCAGTTGATCTCTTGCCTTTTGATCTGACGACTCATGTGATTTGGGATGGATTTAGGGTAACGGTCTCTGGGTTCACTACTGTGCTCAGTCATTTGTTGCCTTTCTCACCGGCGAGGGAGGCTCTACAAACCATTTTCACCCTTGCCTCCTGTAGCATGGAAACCCATCCAATATTGTCACAAGAGATGTCTAGTTCTGAAATTCCATAATTCTTAGGTTCCTCTTGTAGTTTAATAAGTTTTCTCGGGACTTACCTTGGGTTTATTTAGTAGAAGTCGGTCATTTTCCAGCTCTCAAGCTTCGGTCGGCCTCTTATTCATCTAACGGCGGTAAACCCATTTGAGGACTACTGGTCCCCTTCTTACTGTTCCCTCTTCGCACAGTTTTGGATAGATATTGGTCTTAGAGTTTCGGTCGTGACCATGGCATGTCGAATATCTGGTTGGCTATTGCTTGTAATACATAGTCTCTCATTTTAATGGTCCTTCTAGTTTGGTATGGTTACCATTCAACTTGACAGGGTCAAGCCATTTAAATGAATGTATGATCTATGTTTGCCACTGTCCAGTTGATGTCTATGGAAGGTCGTAAAATTGTTGTAACCCATTACTTTCTTCATTTTGTTGGTCCTTTGTTTCTACTACATCTTTCACAATTTCCTTTAAGAGAAATAGTTTATTATTACAGCAGGGTTTCTTGTTAATTTACTTCCACCTTCTGTTCGACAATTTAATTTGTAAAATCTGCTGAAGTTGGTATCTGGTTAGTTATTGTATGCTCTCGTTACATAATAAATTGTCCGACGTTTACACACTATATTTACCCGTATACACATAGATTATGGTCTTGTACAATCATATTAATGCACCCCTTCCAGGGTTTAATGCTCAAGAAAACAATGCATTAGTTCCATGCCATATTCATTGACAGAGAATTTCCACAATAAAATTTTCTTATTAACCTGAATTGTCATATGTTCTGTACAATTACTAGTTGTTATTTTAATATTACACTGTATGGTTTACATAAGTGAAGGAATTTTGTTTTCTTTGATAGTTCATCAATTACTATAGGGCTTGTCTCCATCCTGGCACTGTCGGTGAGGTTGCTGGAACCAGCTTGGCCTTAGGGCTAATCCAAGTAACATACAGGCTCAATGATTTCGTTATACATAGAAAGAAAATATAGAATAAATTATCAGTTCCATGCCCTTCATTAGATTTTCACAACTCGACTATGTACCAGGCTATCTAAGGCCTCATTGTCTGCAGCACTAACATTAAATATTGAAACATCAGACTTCTAAAGATTAAGAGTTAGGGCCTTTCACACAGGGTTACATTACCTCCTTCTTGTTACCATTTGGTCATCCGAAACCATATCTCATTATTCGAAGGTTTTACTGCTCGCTTCTTTCAATAGTGGAGATATACTAAAGGCTTGAACTAATATTCTTTGAATTGTCCACTCTAATGAGACCCACAAAAGTGTTGGGTTTGTGCTGGAAGTGATCTCTCTATCACAATTCTAACTTTCTAAGATGTTCCTCTTACTAATATCCCTCCTAATTTGGCAGAAAGTTTCCAATCATTTTTTTTCTTCGCTATGAACTGTGCATATCACAAAAATAGTTGCATCTCAGCCATAGTAATACTCTCAGGTTCTTTTCTGCAACATCTCCCATTATTTGTGATAAACTTTCAATTAATAGAATTTACATTAAGCAATAGAAATTACTTTCAACAATAGAATTCTTTAAGCAATTAAGCAAGAGTGATAGTTATCACTGCAAAATTTAATTCCAGTAAAGACTATTCATTAAATAACAGAAGCATATAGTCACAAAATACTTTGTACACTAAAGTGGTCTACTTGTATTTGAATTCTTCAATTGGTTAGGAAAGTGTAATCAGGATGAGACCACGCCTCCCTTCAAATGGAACTAGCAATTACGTCCAGGTTCCCCCCTAACCTTCACTTTCCACACAAGTTGGATATCAACCTCTACAGGTTAAGTTCCCAGACCTCAGGATCCCCCAGTCCAGCTTGAAACACTCAATTTTCATCTAACTATAGAGTTTCCACTGGCCCAGAACCAACTCAGGACAACACTTCGAAAACATTCACATTCCTTATCTTTCTTTACTTAGGTGGTTCTGCCTCCTTTTGGTGGCTAACCCCTTCTCGTCCCTCAGGAGATATTTTATCTCCAGGCCCAGAATGAAAGGAATAACTTCCCCCAACTATCTTTTGGAAGTTTTAATTAGTTAATGAGTCTTCATCCTTATTCCACTTCTTAACATATTTTTAGAATTAACACATAATACAATGCGTTATTTTTTTTTCATGAATTATTTTTCTCCTTTTAATCGTAACTAACAGTAATAATAGTATTAACAGTAATTCTAAAATTTACTTCAGCATCTGAGGGTGTTACACCCTCTAGTCTAGCCAAAGGGAAGGAAAAGGTGGAAGAGGAAACATTTGAGGATTTCTTAAAAAAAAATTAAGGGAAAACGACCATTTTCTAGATTAGGGTTCGTATCCCGTGGGAAACTTAAAATAAAACATTCAGAAAAGCCTTGGTATAGTTTCACCTTCTCAATGTTTTTATTCAAGGTAAAATTGCTACAAGATTCTATCAAAATGAAGGAATATGATATTATGTAGGATTCCATCATTATTTTAAATCTGAGGTTGTGAGGTGGAGCTCAAAGTTCCATAAACCCAAGTGGATCAGTCTCTTTCAAGGATACAATGTAAGGGAAGGCACATAGCCCATCCAACTAGATCCAAAACAACCTAAGACCTTATATCATATATCGAATGGAATAAACACATGTCATGGAAGTTAACCTACAAGAGGTAAATTCCCTTTATTTTGTTCTGCAATCTATGGTCGTTGTATGCAGATTCAATGGTTTCTAACCAAAATATGATGCATTACACAAATGGGTTTTCTCCACTTGGATCCCTAACTATGCTTTATATTTATGCTCCAAAATATTTTTCCTAGTTCAATTTGATACACAAAAAGATTTGGAAGTCATCCTAAATGAGGGACCATAGTTTTGGGGTAGAGAAGTGCCCTTCATTACCCCATGGTTCCCATATTTTGATGCTATTAATATGGTAATATCAATAACGTCGGTATTGGTGAGACTACCCAATATCCCTCTTCCTTTCTGGCACCATAAGGTCCTAAAGGTATTGGAAATAGGAAAATTCAAAACAATGGACCTTGAAAGAAGAGAGAAATGCATTTTTACCTTTGCTAGAATTCGTGTAGAATATATCTGAGCAAATACTTACATAATCATATCCCACTAAAGCATAAAAACTTTTGGTGGACTAAGGTATTAGATTTTTAGAACACAACATTTAGATGTCGAATTTACTTTCAAATAAGACACCTACAAAACACATGCCCACAGGAAAGAATGAATTCAAAAAATAAAAAAAGGCCATTTGAAAATCCAAAGGGATGGCAAGTATCATATCGACATATTTAAGAAGAAGAAGAGGAAGAGCCCATGGAGAACCATAGAAATGTGAATGCTCAAGTCCAATAACGAAATCATGTAGAAGGGGGTGTTGTGACTCATTAGAGATCCAAAATACACGTTCACAAGAGAACCAGACTAGTGATGACCCAAGAATCAGAGCAGTAGGAACATGAAACAAATAATGAAAAGGGTGTGAAGGTTATCAAGAGAAACCATAACTCTGAGGGGTCTGACTCTGTCAAAGAAGTCCCCTTGCAGATAGTTACGAATGAATTGGCAGTGGTATCGTTTGATCTCAACCCCGGGGTGTTAGAAATTAATTAACGGAGCAATGAAACACATAAAATATTGTGGAAAAAAAATACATAAATACATAAAACAAGAGAGACAGAGATTATACGTGGTTCACCCAATTTGGGCTACATCCACCGAGAAACAATCAGTCCTTCCTTTTACATTATCCAACAAAATGAAGAGATACAACCTACAACATATATGTTGTAATTTATTCTTCGCTCTAACACAATCTCCTCTCTCTTTCTTGCTCAGAATAATAATACACATTCGCAATACGATTCCCTCATATAAACTAAGGGTTGACTTCTACGGAAAAAAAAACCCTAAATTAAGATAACTTTTATCATCAAATCATCTGCCTAATGAACGACCTAGATTGGCTACAAAATTACAATATTTTACAAGGTAATTTTTCATCTATTTTTAGCTTCTGGGGCTCACTAGCCCCCAGACCCCCAGTAGGGGGGGACAACCCCCCAGACCCCTACGGGGGGGAAAAGTTCCCCCCACACCCCCTGGGGGGGACAAGTCCTCCCCGCATGGAGGGGTGTATAGTCTTCCTCGCGTATACACCCAATTGAAACAAGACCTATGAATCATGAAGATAATCAGGCTACACACTCGACACGAGGGTTGGCAAGAGCTCTAGGAAAAAGAAAGGACAAAAGGAGCAGTTAGGGGATTTTTATCATACCCACCTTCAATATATTTTTATGTAATTTTCCTTAGTTTTTTTTTATTGCTCGTAAGTTGCATGGATTATATGAAAAAATGCTTTCAACATCTACAAAATGTGAATTTATTACTTGTTTCAAATTGAATAAAACTATTTTTTTTAGTGCAAAAATAAATAAATAAATTAGTATCCAAATCATTAC
Organism: Pinus tabuliformis; assembly: GCA_031772625.1. NCBI lineage: Eukaryota > Viridiplantae > Streptophyta > Pinopsida > Pinales > Pinaceae > Pinus > Pinus tabuliformis. The sequence goes on from CM062814.1 coordinate 148,951,606, forward strand.
TTATAAATGAATCTCTTATTTAGAAAATAAAAATTTGATATACCAATTTTATGTTTAATTTAACCACATAAAAATAAGTTATTGTAATATACAATCATTAAAATTACTTACAAAACAACGATTAGAAATTAAAATATAAAAATTATATCATAAGCAAATTTCACTATATAATTAACCTTTTCCCATTAAAAAAATCTTAAATTATTATTCTCATGAATTTTATATTACATGTATTTCCAAGACACCGATTGTTAGATATGTGAATGGATTCACAATAAATACTAAATCCAATAAATACTAATAAATGGCATGTTTTTTTATCAATCCACCTATAAGAAAATTTTAAGATGTTATCCTTATAAATCTTATTTTACATATATTCCCAAAACACTCCATTTATAAAATATAAAATCAAAATCAAAATATTATAAAATTTACTTAAATTTATTTTTTTTTATTATTATCAATTGAATAATTTATTTTATTTTTAATAAAAAACACATTTAATATTTTCATATTATAAATTCTATATATATAATTTTTCAATATTTTTATTATTTAAAATATATAATAAAAACAATTACATTTATATATAGTCATGAAATATTAGCTTTGGATTTTATAAATATAATTATATCTATGTTTAACTCATACAAAGTACATGTGCTTATTCCCAACGTACTCTATGTATATGGTTGGAATCACACATATTGTTACATGTGCTTTTTCCCAACGTACTCAATGTTAGCGATATGGTGGAATCACAATGTTGAATCTCATGAGTCAATATACTCAACAATATGGGGAAGTTTACATATAAGTATTAAATCTGACTCATATATAAGGAGCATTGTCATATTCCTAACATATCGAATATCAATGTGGGTGGAATTACACTTAAGGTTAAATCACATATAACGTTAATGTGGTTGGAATTACACTTAATGTTAAATCAGTCTATGAATGAGGTATAAGGAATCCAAAATTTATTTATTATAAGATTTGGACTTTTAGATATATTCACAAATCTTTAGCTTTTGGTTATTTCAAAAGTGAAATCACATCTAATATCAATGTAGTTGGAATTATACCTAATGTTAAATCAGTCTATGAATGAGATATAAGGAATCTAAAATTTATTCATTATAAGATTTGGACTTTTAGATATATTTACAAGTCTTTAGCTTTTGGTTATGTAAGAAGTAAAATCACATCTAAAGTTGACTTATACATAATGAAGATGGTTTTATTCCTAACATGCTTAATGACAATTTTGTAAGTAGAATCATATGTAATGTTAAATCTAATTTATACATCAAGAGCGTGCCCTTATTTCTAATATAACCTATGTGGATCATGTGGGTGGCATTACACATCATGTTAAATTTGACTCATGTATAAGAAGCATGTTCTTATTCCCAAAATATGTGAGTGGAATCACATATAATGTTAAATGGTATATATTTGGATGAATGACATATAAGAAATTTGAATCTTTTGGTCAAGTTGTAATTTTTCATTATAAAAATTGTATTTTCTAATTATAAATGGATTCAATGTGGAAATTTTCCTTTTCACGGGATCATGCAATCTCAGCTATTATATATACAATTCCAGCATTTTTTTATTGAATTTTAAACAATAACAACAAATATAAACTCTAGTCATTAAATGATTTGGGTTTTTTCTATCAGTTATATAAGTTTTAGTCAAATTATAAATTTATTAAAATTATATTTTATGATTATAAATAAATTACATGCCACTATATATACAATTATAGCATATTTTCGAAATTTTCAAATTAACTCAAAGAAAAATCAGTTAAAAAAGTTAACTATAACCTATTAAATTACTCTAATTACATTTATATATAATTTAAATATACTCACTATGCAATTAAAATTACATCAAAAATCAATTTACATGTAACAAATAAATAATCTATATAATAAAATTTATTTTGATAAAATTTATTTATTTTTAATTAATAATTATAAAATTTTTAATAAAATTATAATTCAATAATGTCTTCAGAGATTCTTACTTGATGTCAAATACCATGCAATATCAAATACTATGTTGCCAGGAAACATGGGTGCGGGGACAGGGACGGGGACGGGGACGGCATTTTTGGAAACAGGGTGCGTGGGTTCGTCGGATAATATAATAATATTAAATTTTAATAATTATATTTTATAAATTTATAATTTATAATTAATAATATATGTGAAATTTGAATTTGACAATTTGTATATTTTTTCAACTTTAAACAAGAAAACTTTAATGATAATCATTTAAACATTGCACATCATTGAACATTCAACATTGACATTGAAATTTCAAAATTTATCAGTTAAACTTATCACCAAAAAATTGTTCATTGTTTACATATTAACATGAATCATGATATATGTCCATTGTCATACTACATTCAAAATTTGCCTTAAAGCATCTTCAAACATGAACTAGGAAATTTTAAAATACTAAATAGCTAAAGCCTAAGGAACAATGGCTTCCTCAAGCCATGTCTTCAAAATCCATGTCATCAACATCACTTAGATCTTCAGCTAGCATGTTCTCCATGTAGGAATCACACTCATCAACAGACTCTCGCTCATCCATAGCAATTGGAGGTAGATTGATAAGGCCATCTGGTTGTATCTCCTCGTCCACACACGAAGCATCATCTATGTGTTGGTCCCATCTCTTGAAAGGACCCTTCTTATACCCAGGGTCTTTTCGAGATATGAGACGAAGTGTGCTATGAATGTACACTAAGTTTTCTGCCTTCTTTGAGCCCAACCTATTTCTCTTTACTGAATGAATAAAGGCATACGTGCTCCAATTCCTCTCACAAGATGAAGAAATAGCTACCTGAAATATTAGGGGGAGCCCATTAAATTAGTTATAATAATATCATTTTAAAAATAAAAACTAAGACTAAAATGAAAATTTAAAAATTAAAAATTAAAATTAATTTCCTATATTTAATTGAGAATTTTCAAATTTTGAGTAAGATGAGGGAATCCAAATTAGCTACCTGTCCACGTAACCGTATGGCAAATTGCTGCAACTCAGGAGCATCAACACCATGAAGCCACCACCAATCAATTGGATCCTTATTCTTGCGTCTATCTGCCAAAGATACATGTGAACCAAAGACACCTCGGCCACGTGAAAATTGGGCAAACTGAGATCATATGTCAGAGGCTTCTTCTGTATTACCATAAATTTTCTTGACAGCGTTCAAGAATCCTTTGAACACCTCTCTATCTTGGGATGGAGGCCTCCTTCCTGTTGTGGGATCATACCATTTTGGATTAACTGCATAAGCTGCCATATGAAGACAGGTATTCAGTTTATTCCAACGCCCATGTATAAACTCTTTCAGTTGTGGCCATAAAGTAGGATCCTTCCTATCTATGATGGTTTGGATCCGCTCACACATGGAGTCCATGTTCTCATAAATCTCACCTAAACATGGACCATCTGTGTCTGCATAGCGGATCATATCACAAATTGGTTCTATAATTTCCACAACAAATTTGGCATCAACCCAAAAATTATCATTCAAAATCAACCTCTTCACCTCCAAAGCTGCATCTGAGGTAGATAACCTCCATTGTTCCCACATGTCACTAACGACTGTGGCAGATAAAGCCTCCTTCATCTCCACAAGCCGCCTAAGTAAATTGTAGTAAGTTGCGAATCTGGTATCTACTGGTTTAAGAAGCTCCATTTTTGCATGCTTGCGGTAAATGGCTTGTGACTGATGATGGTTGCATATAAAAATTTGAATTTTGCGGCCATTTTCAATTAATGCTTGAATCCATTCAATTTTTCCAATGTCCTTCAATGCATTATTCATAGCATGCACAGCACATGGTGTCCAAAAAATATGCCTGGGTACATCAAGGACAAAATTAAAATATTAATAAATCAAGGACTAAACTTAAAAAATTTAAAAATGTAATTTATCATTTCTGTAATTTAAATATAAGATAAGTCAAACATGAAAGTTGAAACTTGTCACTTACTTGTACTCCTTCTGAACCATTGCTCCTGCTGCTTTGCACACTGGAGCTGCATCAGTAATAACTTGAACAACATTGGATGGCCCCACCTCTGCAATGGCATCACATAATTGGTCTTTTAAGAACATAGTGTTCTTTTCTTGACCAGAACAATCAATGGCCCTAAGAAAATAAGGCCTAGACATGGAAGAGACAATGATGTTTATTAATGGACGATTCCTACAATCAGTCCATCCATCCATGACAATGGAGCATCCATCTACACTCCAAGATTCCTTCAAGGGTGCCATTGCCTTCTCAAGACGGGCTTTCTCCTTGTCCACCAATACAGTTCGAAGCTTTTCATAACCAGGAGCTTTATACCCTTGAGGTCCATCATTGATAGCACGAACCATTTGCTCAAAATAGGGGGAACGAGCTACATTAAAGGGAATGCCACATGCAAGAAAAAATCTTGCTATTGCAAGATCAACACCATCCCTACCTTTCACATCAAACATGTCATAAAGGCCACCAAGTTTAGGCTTCTTGCGTGTTTGATTGGTAGTGATTTTTGATGCTCTAGATGACACTGACACATACTCATCACCAGTTTCATCTTCATCATCAAATGGTAATTCTTCTTCATTTGAATCATCATTTTCAGTCACATTGTGAGATGGCTTAGAGATCTCTTTGCTTGCCTTACCATCAGCCTTTTGTTGCTCTCTTTGTGCACTAGGGAGTCTAGTGGGATCATTTGGGTCTCCAGTGCAAGCATCAACACCCTTCCTTGGTATCTGCATAAAATGAGCTTTAACTCTGGTATAGCTCCCTTTCCATTCAAGCTGACATAAAGTGCATTTTATTGTTGCTGTCCCCCCAGCACCTTTTGGAGGTTTTTGCCTATCCACATATTTCCAAAGTGGATATTGTGGACTTGCTGGAGACATTTTTTATTTTGCAAATTTTGGAAGACAATTTGAATCTGTTTAACAAAATTGAAAGTAAAAGTTATGTTAATACTTCTGGTATGGTCATCACCTTATTAATTTAAATAATAAATTATTAAATAGTAATCACTCCAACGACAACTAATCACTCCCACAGTCTTGTGGGTGAATTACTTCACTGTGGGATGGTAATACTAATATATGGCAGAATGCCAGAAACAGAACTGAGAGATGGTTGTAGAAGGCATAGTATTTAAATACTTCTCAATGTTTTACAAGAGACCCAATGTTATATATTTTTATTGTCTTCACGAAGACCTAATGATATACATTTTTATTGTCTTCAAGAAAACCTTGTACTCTCACTATATCGGCGAAATCCTCTGGTAATACTAGTTTCAATGACTTCAATGATTTATGCTTCAGCTTTCATAAATTTTAATTTTTAATATTTCAGGTGGGCCCCTCATATCAGTGACCCCAACATCTCCTATGATTTTTCCTAGAATTTGGGGTTGTGCTTCCACACATCCCCAGATGCATTTCCCAGCTTCCACCTCCCTGTATCCTGGAAACTTTGTGGAACATTGGAGTGTTTATCAAAAAGTAAACTTGAGTTACTAACTATAGTCATAATGCATTGCCATGATCAAAACATTTGCCACCACTAGAATTTTATCTTGATTCTTAAGAAGAGATTGGCATCAAGCATGTCAAATATACTTGTATTGCAAGTGGGAATTCAGGTTAGAAAAATGATGAATCTGTCAAATAAGTTTTGAACTTTTTCCATTTTATATTTCTTAGCGTTGTCTCTGTACTGAAGCTTAGGAGCTCTAAGTAGATAGGGGACACTATCTTGTAAATAGAAAACCAAGATAGAGTCATGTTCTGTCTCAAGAGACACAGTGCCCAGTGTTAGAACCTATGCCTATTTGTAAATTGATGTGAATAAGGTTACGGAGTTAGAAGCACAAAAACCGTAAACGGTAATAGTGATGAAATGAATCAAGGCTATTTAAATATTGTTATTACTTAATCGATCCGGTTACGTTATTCTTCTGTTGCACAGGAACCGTTCCCAGCTTTTCAAAAACAAGATTCCAGCATTCAGCCTTTCCGGTAGCCTTGGAACAGTTACGAAACATGCCAGATCCAACTGGAACGACTAGGGGAGATCAGGAACTAAATGGAAGCATTTTAAAAGCAAATGTGAGAACAAAGAAATGGTTTCATGGGCTAAAAGTTGCAGCTACAACACTCTTCTAAACAGCTCAAAACGATCTAAGACTATCAGCTGAGAGCATGAATTGAATCTTTCGCAAATATCATTATCTAAGCATGCTTTGCTCCATGTTATGGGGGGTTGTCTTTCTCTATACACCATGAAATTTAAATATATCATCTGCCTTTCAAAGATTCTGTTTGCATGTTTTAGAAAACCCCATACTGAAAACAGAGAACACGGGCCTAGACTCTACAAAGAACTTGTAAATAGTAAATACCGTCCACTGCCGTTGAAGTTGCACGGTCCACTGCCCACTGCTGCCGGAAGCTGCCCACGGTCCACGCTGAAGCTGCTCACTGCTGCGAAACTGGTATGTCGTGGTGCTCTGCCGCCAAGAACCTCTGCCGCCAAGAACAATGAGTATAGCGTATCACTTATTTTTTAAACAATGATATTTGCCTTTAAGATTTAGGGTGTTTTAAATTATTTTTTAAATTTCATTGTTTCAATAAAAAAAATTATTTTTTTTATGGAAGAACCCATTAGTTTTTTAATGAAGAACCCAAAGAACCCCGAAGAACCCAAAGAACCCGAAGAACCCAAGAACCCAAGAACCCGAAGAACCCAAGAACCCAAGCACCCGTCAGAAGGCAAGAACCCGTTTTTTTTTAAGAACCCAATTTTTTTTTGAAGAACCCAGTTCTTCTGGTGCATCTGAGAAGAACCCGTACCCGAATCCGGGACTTGGGTGCGGGAACCCGGGATGGGTTCGAGAACCCCACCCCCGGGTGCGGGTACCCGTGCAACACAGATCAAATATTATGTTTACAAATTTCTACATTTCTTCCGAATGTATGTTTGATTGAATTTAAAATAAAATAATAAAGATACAAATTATAACCTATTAAGATTAAATAAACTACGTTGGTGTATATTCCAGATACACTCACTATTGGTTAAGGATCATGCTTTAATCCGTAGCTCATATGTATTCCCAACCGACCCAGTGTTGTATATATTCCCAAATGTATACCTCCATGGAATGAGGTATTAAATTTTAGAACACGACATATGTCAAATTTTTATTTCAAACAAGACTCGTATAGAACATATGGCCAAAAGTTATTTCAAGCAAGACTCGTATAGAACATATGGCCAAAGGAAAAATGAATTTAGAAAAGAAAAAGAAACCAGATTAAAAGTCAAAGGGATGGTGGTATCCTATCCCCATAATTAAGAAGAAGAGGAAGAGCTCATGGATAACCATACAATGTAAATGCTCAAGTCCAATATGGAAATCAAGTAGAAGGGGGTGTTATGACTTATCCAAGATCCAAAACACACGTTCATAAGAATACTAAAGTAGTGAAGATCCAAGAATGAAAGCAGTAGGAACAAGAGAGACATAATGAAATGTGTATGGAGGCTAACAAGAGAAACCATACTTCTTAGTGGTCTAGTTTTGACAAAGAAGTCCCCTTGCAGATAGTTGCAAATAAGAAGTTAAGGAAATTTTTATTATACTTAATTTTAATTTTAATATATTTTTATGTAATTTTTTTAGTTTTTTACCATAAGTTGTATGGATTATATAAATTAATGTTTTGAACATCTACAAAATGTAATTTTGTTCTTTTTTTGGAAAAAATACAATTGTTTGTTTTCCGTGCAAAAATAAATAAATAAATTAGAAATGAATCTCTTATTTCCCAAATAAAAAATTTCATATACTAATTTTATATTCAATTTAATAAAAAATAAATAAATTATTGCTGTTATGTACAACCATTAAAATTACTTACAAAACAAAAATTAAAAATTAAAATACAAAAATTATATCATAAAGAACTATAATTTTAAATTGGCATCCTCATAAATCTTATATTACATGTATTCTCAAAACAATATTCTATAAGTTGTCATCCTCATAAATCTTATATTACATGTATTCTCAAAACACTAATGGTTAGATATGCCCATGGATTCACACTCAATATTGATAAGTAACTAGCTTTTTATCACTCCACCTGTAAATTATAAAGAAGAAAATTTTAAAATGTTATCCTTATAAATCTTATCTTACATATATTTCCAAAACATTGATAATTATATATGCCAATGGATCCATACTCAATACTAATAAACAACAAGATTTTTATAACTCCACCGTATAAAGAAAAAATCAAAATATTATAAGATATAGATTTTTTAAGATTATTAAGGATTGATTAATTTATTTTATATTTAATAAAATATAAATTTAATATTTTATTTATTTTATATTTGATTGTAATATCTATATATATATATATATAATAATAAAATAGTATCGATATTTAATATTCAAATTACATTTATATATAATCATAAAATATTAATTTTTTATTATACGAGTGAAATTATATTTACGCTTAATTCATACAAGGTACATGTGTTTATTTCCAACATACTCAATGTATGTGGGTGGAATCACACATAATGTTAAATCTAAGGAACAATTCTTATTGTGAACATATATACTCAACACGTGAGCAAAATCACGCATAATGTTAAATCTGACTGATACATAAGGAGCATTGTCATATTCCAAACATATCTAATGTCGATCATGAGGGTGGTATTACACCTAATGTTAAATCACATATAACCTCTATGAATGAGGTATAAGGAATCTAAAATTTAATCAGTTTTATATATATTCACAAGTCTGGCTTTTGGTTATGTAAGTGAAATCAGATGTAAATTTGACTCATACATAATGAACATGGTTTTATTCTTAACATGTTTTTATATATATTCACAAGTCTGGCTTTTGGTTGTGTACGTGAAATCAGATGTAAAGTTGACTCATACATAATGAACATGGTTTTATTCTTAACATGTTTAATATTGGTAGTCTGAGTGGAATTATATGTAATGTTCAATATAACTTAAGAGCATGTTATAACATGAGTTATGTGGATTATGTGGGTAGCATCACACATCATATTAAATCTAGATTAAGAGCATGTTCTTATTTCCAACGTAACATGATATATGTAGATCATGTGGGTGGCATCACACATCATGTTAAATCTAGCTCAAGCATAAGAAGCATGTCCTTATTTTTAGAGTGGAATTATATGTAACATTAAATCTAACTCATACATCAAGAGCATGCCCTTATTCCCAACATAATACAACATAGGTGGATCATGTGGGTGGCATCACACATAATGTTAAATTTAGCTCAAGCATAAAAAGCATACCCTTATTCCTAAGATATGTGTGTGGAATCACATTTAATGTTAAATGGCATACACGTGGATTACGACATCTAAGAAATTTGAATTTTTTTTATCAAGTTGTAACTTTTCATTGTTTAAAATATACTTTCTAATTATTAATGGATTGAATACCCTTGAAATTTCTTGTTTCAGGAGGATCATGCAATCTCAGCAATTATATATACAATTGTAGTGTGTTTTTATTAAATTTCTTGTTTCACGAGGATCATGCAATCTCAGCACCTATATATACAATTCCAGTGTGTTTTTATTAAATTTTGAACAATAACAACGAATATGAACTCTAATCAATAAATGATCTGAACTTTTTCTATCTTTTCTATCATTTATATAAATTTGGTCAAATTATAATTTTCATTATTAAAATTATCTTTTATAATTATAAATGAATTCCATGCCAGAGTGGAATTATACAAACTCAACCTTTATATATACAATTATAACATTTTTTCTAAATTTTTTAATTGACTTTAAAAACATTTAGTTAAAAAAAAATTAAATAGATTAATCTGATCACACTTATATATATTTTAAAAACATTCATTATGCAATTAAATCACATCCAAAATCATTTTACATTTAAAAAAAATAAAACATTCCTAAAATAAGATTTAATTTTTAAATCACATCCAAAATCACTTTATATGTAAAAAAAATAATAAAAAAACTATATATTTTAATTTTTTAATAATTATAGGTCTTAAATCACATCCAAAATCACTTTACACTTTACATGTAAAAAAACATTTAATAAAAAAAAAAATCACATCCAAAATCAAATGCAAAAAAAAATAAAAATAAAGAAAAGATCTGTATATTTTTATTTTTTAATAATTATATATTTTTTTAATGAAATTATAATTCAGTAATGTTGGCAGAGATTCTACTTGATGTGAAATACCTTGCACTATCAAGTATTATGTTAACAAATTCGTGTATTTCTTCCCAATGTATGCTCTATTGACTTAAAAATAAAAATAATAATAATACAAATGCAAATTATAACCTATTAAGATTAAATAAATTAAATAAACGACGTTGGTGTATATTCCAGAGACACTCACTATTGGTTATGTTAGTGGAATCATAACCAGGGTTGATTGACACTGAAGATCATGCTTTAAACCGTATCTGAGATGTACTATTCCCAACCGACCCAATGTTGCTGTCTTCCCAAATGTTGGCCAAGTGGGTGCAATAACAGCTCATGTTAAATCACACAGACAAGGGCGCTGAATGACATAAAAGTATCGGTGTTTTTAGCATACGTTCACAGCGTATAAGAGGCGGCATGAACATGACAAGTGCAACGCCGCGGAAATTTTTTTCCAGAGTTTATATACCGCGACGCTCCCTTTCTGGATGAATTATCTCGATCCTGATTGGATCCTGTTGGGTATTTTTACATGGAGAATACCAACACCAAACAAATAAATACCACAGAGCCAATGCTCTGTTTCATTTGTTCCAGGATATTTACACAGGGAAGCTTTTAAAACAAAAAATAACTCATAAGACAGCATTTCACAGTCACAAAGACATTTCTATTAATTTAGAACAAAACACTGATACATATTTCTTCCTCTGTGCAGAGAGGGATTTACAAAACAAACTCTGTTGCAGTCACAGATTTTCCACTGCTGTGGAGATTACATAAACAGCTTCATACTATTCCTGTGTTTTACAATGACCCAAAAAAAATTACATGCCTCCCCTGTTCTGTATCTCGCACTGCTGTGCGTTCATTACAAAAATCGCACTACTGTGCGCAGCCATCACATAACACCATTACATAAAAAGAATTGTGCGCAGGCACAATACCCATCACCAAAAAAAAATCGCGCACATCACTATACGCTGCCGCAGCCACAATACACCATACACCAAAAAAAAAACTACACATAAAAAACTGCATAACTCTTGCCACACGCAGGCTTACATAGCGATATATAAAAACATATAAAAAATGGGACGTGTGCCCATCACCATATTAAACATATGCCCATAACCATAATAAAGGCCGCCACCCAATTCTACGTAGGCACATTAAAAACCATTAACTTCATCACCTACGGCGGTCAACGCAAAAAGACTTTCAATCCACGTAAAAATGTGATTTGACATGGGCCCGTGCACCTTCGGGAAATCGACGGCAGAGATCGGGCACCCTGAACACTTGGCTGATCCAACGAGGTTCGCACACCAACCTCGGGAAAACCAAACGGACTTTAGCGTCCGGGGAAAGCGGTTTCGTCGTTCGTACTAGGGACGCGTGGCGGGGTGTGATTGTGTCGGAGCCTCCGCTACGGAAACAGCCTTTTGCCAAAGGCGGCGCGGGGAGACCGGGCGGATTCGTTCTGGCGGTTTTGGGTGTTGGTACGGCTGCTGAATCGGCTGCCCACGTCCGCCTGCTACCTGCAGTTGGAATTAACATTCCAACACTCCCCTTTAATTTCAACTGCTGGGCATTAGGACATACCCAAGCACTTCCTCTCGTAGAGGGATTCCTCAGTACTGCTGTTACAAAGATATCTTCCTCACATAGAGGGATTCACCAACTGCTTCTGATGCAGTTCACAAACAAACAAAGTTGTCTTCCTCTTAATAGAGGGATTCACCTGAAACTGTGCTTAAGAGCACCTTCTTCATGACAGAGGGTTTCACCATAACAATGTGCTGAAGAGCACCTTCGTCATGACAGAGGGATTCACCATAACAATGTGCTGAAGAGCACCTTCCTCATGACAGAGGGATTTACCAAACTATGCTAAAGAGCATCTTCCTCTCAACAGAGGGATTCACTAATGACTATGCTGAAAAGCATCATCCTCTTGATAGAGGGTTTCACCAAATGACTGCTTCAAATGCAGTTCCAAAACAAACAATCATTGCACTGATGTGTGTGCAAACTCATTACAATGTTCTTTTATGCTGATGCATATTCTCGGCTGCACTGTTGTGCCATCTTCTTTACTGTGTCTACCCCACACTGCTGTGTCTACACTTGCACTGCTTGTGCACTTTTCAAAGACAAATACTCTGTCTTTTCTGGAACAATTACATTGTCCCAACTTACAAATTTACACTGTTGTGTGTAAATATTTCTTACATTCACTGTTGTTGCATATATTGCATTTCAATTCAATGAACAACAAATTCATTACATTTACCTTTACTGATGTAAGGAAAATTTCTTTTGCATGTGCTACTGTCCATTACATCTCATTTCTTCAACAAAACTTTAATGCTACTGCATCTTTCTTGTTTGCATTGTTGTGCGCTTCTCCTTCTTCACGATGGGAAAACTTTTCTTCAAGCTGCTGCTGTCCATACACTTGCTGTTGTGTTGCTGCTGCAATTTGCACTGCTGTGTGCACATACACTTGGCACTTCATTCTCCACAAAAAATAACACAGGCCGCTGCCTTTTCTTATGCACCCTTGCTTCACACAATCTTAGTCTTCATTTTTTTTACACAATGCACTACTGTGCAATTCCTTTGGCTTTCTGCTGCCACACACATTCTTATACATCCAGTGTGCATTAAAAATCTGCTGTCCTTGTTTTTCTTTATGCATTTCTTTGCATGCTGCATTGCATAAAAAAAACATTACATTTTTTTTTTACTGCTGTGTGAAAGAATTTCATTGCATTCTCAGCCACTGGACATTTATGCTCTGCTGCGTTTTGCCTTCTTCTCATTTTCTTCTCATTGCTTTGCATTTTCAATGCCAATACAAAACATTTCCTTCTCCTGTGTATTATACTCACTCTGCTGTGAGTATATTCTCTCACATTTCATAAAAGAAAACTACATTCCATTGCTATGCATTTCAATGCATGTACTCCATAAAAAATTTCAAACTGTTGTTTTATGTTTTGTCCTCCCACTGCTGTGAGGGTCTCCATGCTCTGCATACTCCTTATTGCGCCACTGCAATTCACATTTGAGCGTTGTCCCCTTTTCTTCTCTGCTCTTATGGCAGATTTGATTTCATGTCTTTCCTTTATAAAAAGAAGTCTTCATTAAAGAATGATTGTTAAGACAGTTCAGCAATAAAAAATTACAAGCTCCCCTTTAGTGTATGCTTGTCTTCTTTTGGCAAATTCTTCTCAAAACAAATTTAGATCCACTGGGAAGTTCAAAGGGTTTTCAGATTGTATTACCTTCCTTCTCCATACTTGTGTAACTTTCTTCTTTTGCATGGGTCTAGCTTGTGTAAGAGCCCATGTCAAGTTACAATCTCGTGCCATATGCCCAATGTTATGACACTTGAAACATTCAACATTGTTCATGAATAACATTTCATGACTTCTTCTAAAATTGTTTCTTGGAGATTGTCGGAGACCACAACATCTATCTTTATGAAATGCTCTACAGTCTTTTGCCATATGACCAAAGTTTGAGCAAGAGTAACAATAACCATAAAATGAACTTTGGTACCTTGGAGATGGAGGTTTCCTTGATGTACTTCTAAATCCTTGCTGCCTTGAGATCCTTTGTTGATGACCATTGCATCTTTCCTCTTTGCCATTAGCTACATTTCTTCTTGGAGCTGGTTTTCTTCTTGGAGTAGGATTTCTTCTATTGCAGCCTTCATTTTTCTCCTTGCCTTTGCTGGAACTAGGAGCATCACAACTTCTTTGTGGCTTCTTCACATCTCCTTTGCTTAAAGCATCCTAATCCTTGTTTGAGGGTTCACCTACATACCCAAGTCCTGATTTATCAAATGGAGATCTATGATAGCTAAGCATGTCATCCAACGCTTGAGAGCTCTTCATGATCTTGTTCATCCCTTCAACCTTCTTCCTGAGGAGGACAATCTCTTCTTCTAGCTTTTCACATACATCATTTCTCTTTGCTAGTTGTCCCTCAATTTCTTCCTTGCTACGAGTAGCTTCAGCTGCTACTACTTTGAAGGAGATAATCTCTGTCTTCATTTTGGAGATTTCTTCATCTTCTGCTTGACTGCTCTTCATTTTCTTTTCAGCTCCTTGTGCCTGCTTCCTAGCTTCTTGTAGTTCAGACTTAAGGGAGGAGACCTCTACCTTGTATTGTCCAATCTCTTCTACAAGTTTGTTCACTCTCATGTGCCTTTGTTCAAGTTGACTTGTCAAGACATCTGCCTGCTTCTTTGCTTCATTCAGCTGATTTGTCATGGATATGACTTCTTCATGATGTTTCTTCTTGCATTGGTCAAGCTCCTTCTTAAGCTTGGCAAGCTCTTCATCCCTTTCTCTTACTTGAAGCTTGATGAGGTCAAGCTTTTCATTCTCAGCTTCTATGATGGGTTCATAAGTTTCTTCTTGACTCATTGTCATGGTCAGTGCTCCCTTTGCATGAAGGTCATGCAGTCTGTCCCATATATCTTTTGCTGATGTATATTTTCCTAGATTCTTCTTCACAGAATCAGGGAGACCATCCAAGATATTCTTTGTTGCTTGTGCATCATACTCCATGGATTCTTTATCCATCTTGCTGTCATCAATCACTGACTCCCAGACTTCAATCCCCTCAGACATTAGGAAAGCCCTCATCTTTATTTCCCATACATCAAAGTTTCCATCAAACTTTGGGGTTTCAAATAAAATGTATTCAAATAAATTGTCTTCTATTTTAATAGAGGAGGGAGACACATTTTTAACAGGCCTGGAGGCTTTCTTCTTTGACCTTGCCATTCTTATCTAGGCTTTAAATACTTGACTGTGTTTTCTTTTAAATCACTGACTGTTCCTTCAACAGTAACACAAAGGAAAGCTTTGAAAAATACCTTAACCCTTTTGGCTGTGACTTCACACTACTGGAGAGGTTTGACTACTGCAACAACACCTTCCTTCAGCTTCTTTGAGTCTTCAAAGAGCCTGGACTAGCTCTGATACCACTGTTGGGTATTTTTACATGGAGAATACCAAAACCAAACAAATAAATACCACAGAGCCAATGCTCTGTTTCATTTGTTCCAGGATCTTTACACAGGGAAGCTTTTAAAACCAAAAATAACTCATAAGACAGCATTTCACAGTCACAAAGACATTTCTATTAATTTAGAACAAAACACTGATACATATTTCTTCCTCTGTGCAGAGAGGGATTTACAAAACAAACTCTGTTGCAGTCACAGATTTTCCACTGTTGTGGAGATTACATAAACAGCTTCATACTATTCCTGTGTTTTACAATGACCCAAAAAAAATTACATGCCTCCCTTGTTCTGTATCTCGCATTGCTGTGCGTTCATTACAAAAATCGCACTACTGTGCACAACCATCACATAACACCATTACATAAAAAGAATTGTGCACAGGCACAATACCCATCACCCAAAAAAAATCGCGCACATCACTATACGCTGCCACAGCCACAATACACCATACACCAAAAAAAAACTACACATAAAAAACTGCATAACTCTTGCCACACGCAGGCTTACATAGCGATATATAAAAACATATAAAAAATGGGACGTGTGCCCATCACCATATTAAACATATGCCCATAACCATAATAAAGGCCACCACCCAATTCTACGTAGGCACATTAAAAACCATTAACTTCATCACCTACGGCGGTCAACGCAAAAAGACTTTCAATCCACGCAAAAATGTGATTTGACGTGGGCCCGTGCACCTTCGGGAAATCGACGGCAGAGATCGGGCGCCCTAAACACTTGGCTGATCCAACGAGGTTCGCACACCAACCTCGGGAAAACCAAACGGACTTTAGCGTCCGGGGAAAGCGGTTTCGTCGTTCGTACTGGGGACACGTGGCGGGGTGTGATTGTGTCGGAGCCTCCGCTACGAAAACAGCCTTTTGCCAAAGGCGGTGCGGGGAGACCGGGCGGATTCATTCTGGCGGTTTTGGGTGTTGGTACGGCTGCTGAATCGGCTGCCCACGTCCGCCTGCTGCCTGCAGTTGGAATTAACATTCCAATAGATCCAGATAGTTTTAACTTTGATGTCCAAAAGTTTCGCCTGCACTTGGAGGGTTGGCCGTAGCCTTAGGCTGCAGTCTTTGAACTGTGCAAAAATGGACTCGGGAAACAAACCGTTGTTGTACCGAGCGTCCTGGCTTGTGTTTGCGGTGACGGTGATGTTGGCAATGGCGCCTGTCTCTTCGGCGATAGTCCAAACCCATAAATGGACGCTCAGTTACCAAAATTGGTCTCCTGATTGTGTGCAAACGACGACTATCTCCATTAATGGGCAGTATCCGGGTCCAACAATCAGAGTTCGGGAAGGAGACACCGTTGTAGTTGAATTAAACAACCAGATGCCCACTGAAAATGTTGTTATTCACTGGCATGGAATTCGCCAGGTGTGTTCTGTCTCTACCAAAGGAATTCGACAACTAATTCTTATGTTGGTGAATTGATTGTCGTTACCCCTATATGCTCTTATCATATAATACAGTACTGATCAATATGTTGTGGTTCAGAAAGGAACTCCGTGGAGCGATGGAACTCCCATGTCCCAATGTGTGATCCAACCGGGCGACACTTTCATCTACAGATTTGTTGTGGACAATGTATGTTTATCATGTTTTTACTTTTCTACAGTTACGTCTTTGGGATTCTGTAATTAGAAGACTATGTCCTAATGTTATCATTCATATATATATATATATATATATGCAGCCTGGGACATACTTCTATCATGGCCATTACGGTCTGCAGCGATCGGCTGGTTTATATGGGTCGTTGATAGTCGATTCCGCAAAACCAGAGCCCTTCGTCTATGATGGGGAACTGAGCATCATCCTCAATGACTGGTGGCACACTAGCACTTACGAACAAGCAGTGGGCCTCTCATCCAATCCCTTCGTCTGGGTTGGAGATCCTCAGGTATTATTCTGCCATGGAACTACTTTTCTATGATCGAAACTTGGAAGTTCAATTAATAGAAGTGAATTTTCTGGTTGAATACATTGCAGTCTCTATTGATAGAGGGCAGAGGAAAATACGACTGCTCGTTAGACAGCACAAAAACTTGCAACGCTACAAGCCGCCAATGCTCACCCCACATTTTACCAGTAAAACCTGGCAAGACATACCGCCTACGCATCGCCAGCGTAGCCTCTTTATGCGCTCTCAATTTTCTGATTCAGGTGAAATAACACATTCATTGATTCGATAATCTTTCATCTTTAATTAGAAGTTAAAGCAGTTGTCTATAACGCGATTTTTTGAAAGTCTTTCCGCCGTGTTTTTCCGGTCGAAATCTGACAGGAATTTATTGGAATCGAAGTTTGATAGCTAGTTTTTGCACAATGAAAGCGTCGCAGGGGCAGGGGTTTTTCAGGGTGCTGAATCCAAATATGCAGTTAAAAAACCATTTTAACTGCAACAAATCAAGATTTAACCTCAATTTCTTCCGGATTCCGTCACCGAAATCTCCAAAAAAATCGCATTATAGACAACTCCGAAGTTAAAATGTGAACTAATTATTTGTTCTATGATTGTCAGGGACACAACATGACCGTTGTTGAGGCTGACGAGCACAACGTAGAACCAGTGTCGGTGCGGAATCTGGACGTGTATTCGGGAGAATCGTATTCAGTTTTGGTAAGGACAGATCAGGATCCCTCGAAAAACTATTGGGCAGCCGTGAATGTGAGAGGGCGGCAAGCCAAGACGCCGACTGGCCTGGCCATCCTCAACTATCTCCCCAATCCCTCCTCTAATCGGCCCACCACGCCGCCCCCTCCAAGCCCTCTCTGAAACGACTTTACCTATAGTAAGACCTTAGCCAAGAAGTTCCTGGCCCTCCGCGGACACGAAAAGCCTCCTCCTATGAAATCTACCAGACAGATGATCTTACTCAACACCCAGAACAAGATCAATGGATTTGTAAAATGGGCAGTCAACAACATCTCTCTGGTTACTCCTCCCACTCCATACCTGGCCGCCATGAAATACAAAATCCAAGGCGCCTATGACCCCACGCCCCTTCCGGACACCTACCACCCTCGAGACTACAACATCTATGTTCCTCCCCCCAACCCTAATACGACTGAAGGGAATGGCGTGTACGTATTTGAGCTGAACTCTGTAGTAGATGTGATTCTTCAGAATGCAAACACACTGACTGTAAATATCTCGGAGATGCATCCATGGCACCTGCACGGTCACGATTTTTGGGTTCTTGGTTACGGTGATGGCGTGTTCGATCCCCTAGAAGATCCCAAGAAATACAACTTGGTCAATCCTCCTCTTCGTAACACGGTGGCTCTGTTTCCGTATGGATGGACAGCTCTGCGGTTCAGGGCAGACAATCCCGGAGTGTGGGTTTTCCATTGCCATTTGTAAGCCCATTTCTTCATGGGAATGGGGGTGATGTTTGCAGAAGGTATTGAGAAACTAGGAAGGTTGCCTCGTTCCGCCACGGGATGTGGCCTCACACTCAATAAGATGATGCGTAACTGATACATCTTGGATTCAATAAGATGATGCGTCACTGATACATATTGGATTCAATAAGATGATGCGTCACTGATATATATTGGATACATTTTTGAAAGCATAATTAAAATTTGAATATTTTTCGTGCCATGGCATAATGGCACTCAAAGGTAATAACACGAAACTGCACATATTAAAAAATAATTGTTGCAGTTTTTGCATAATCCCATTTGTAACATTGGCTTCGCTTTATATTCTAAATGTCAGGTCAATCGATCATATCACTAGTGGAAAGAAGCATTAAAATATGTATCTGGGGCTTGAATCTCGGGTGTTGGACCATTTTTTTGTAGCGTCTACGATAAGTAAAGCGTGTTGTTGTCATCTGTAATCTAGATAGGCCAGATGTTTAGAGTGACATCATCATCCGCATGACAGGCGGGCATCCACTTCATTCTCGACTAGATTGGCAAATTGTAAATTCTGGAAATTTGAATTACATGAATGAAGCAATCTATATGAATTCGTTCATTTATTAAAAATTTCAAAATAATTTTAAATATAGAATTGAATTACGTGGAAACAGATGGATCAACGGTTTATGATACGTTAATCAAAGTGTTAATGTGCTTAATTAACATAGTTGTAGTTTCTATTTTGGCAAATTTTCTACTGTAATTTATTGAGAATCCAGCCCGGATTTATTGAAACTATAAGTTTGAGTCGTAAATTTTTCACAATTTATGTGTTCTAATAATTTTTCATAATAATGAATTTATATATATAATAAAAATACATTTTATATGGAAAAAAATTATAATTTAACCAAAATTTATTTTATCAAATTTCATATAAAAACTCTAAAACTTATAATAGTTAAACAATACCATGACTGTTGTCACATTTCATTGCTCTAGTTTTGCTTAATGTCTTTAGTTAGATCTGTTAATGCCTCTCATCACAATTCATTTTTTTTCATGTGGTTTTAGTTATTGCTTGAAAGTCACTTTGGTTTTAGCTATTCTTTCACCTTTTGTGATGTTTTCCTCATTCTTAGTGTTTATTCATCTTTATAGTCTTTGTTTGTTCTGGAATTTGTAGTTCTAACTATGATCAAAGGGCAGAGTTAGTAAATGGTAACATAATGGTCACGATTCTTCGAAAAGCATATTCATGTCAACATTAATATTTTCGTCTAAATGGTCGATGAATAAAGAAGCAAATGAGTTCCTATTGTTATGGGTTTAATCTAGTTTCCCTTTCACTATTGACAATTAGAAAGAGCAATGCAATGCAGGGAATGAAGTCCTTTTGAGTGAAAATTGTTATAGTTTTTATGGTGGAGAGTTTTGTTGTTTTTTTTTTATTTTGAACTAGGGTTTAAATATTTATATTCGAATTTAGGTTCTTGAAAATTGTTGTAGCTTTTATTCTAAAAGTATTTTCTAATGTTGGCTTGATTTTCAACTGATAAGAGTTGGAATCTTTGGTTTAATTTTCTTAGTGACATCATCAAAAGGGAAAATTTGATTATTCATTATATTAAAAACTTAGAGTTTTACACTAGTTTCTATTTTGTTTTTCATCCTCTATAAATTCAAAAAATAGATTATTATTAGTGTGAAAAGAGCTTATTAGGAATCATACTTCTCTACCTTGCATTGTGCCATGTTTTATGGTTAGCTAAAAGGATTTTAGTACGAAAGACAATTTTGTGCTTATATCTTTTTGTGGCAGGTTTTAGTTGGTAGAATATCAAATATGTTATTCTATAAAATTTGTGTAATTTTTTTATGACAAGCCTTGGCGAAAGAATTTTAGGTACGTTACCCTATAAAATCTGTTTAGTTTATTTAAAGCTTTAGGAGTACTATGAGAAATTATGATATGTCTTATCATCTTTCTAAATATGCGCTGTGGCCCTCTCAATCTCTGCAGAAACCCTAGATTTATCTTGCGATGGCTACCATGGAAGGGGTCTCTCCCCCCCACAAAATGAAGCCACGACCTTCTAAGCTCTTTTGTTTTCCATTTCGAGAAAACCTAGGAGCAAAGAAAGTTAGGCCAAGTTCATGAAGAAGGCGAAAGCCATTCTAATCGTGGCTCTTCCCACGAGTTCCCAAAGAACTACACTAGTGTTTTTTGAGCGAGCATTGATGGGGAAATTTACAAGGATGTGGTTGTCCCCTCGATCCATGGATGCCTAAATAGACAAAACCTGGAAGGCGATGATGAAAGGTAATATCAGACTCTACACATTTGGGAATGGCTTTCTCACTTTCTTATTTGAAATCATGGAAGATAAAGATCTGATATTTAGAAGGAGCCGTTATTTCTTTAGATCTCAAGGTATGTATTTGAATAATTGGTCTTTGGATTTCTACCTAGATGAAGATATTATGAATGCGGTTTCAGTATGGCTCAAATTCCCATGACTTCCACTTTCTTCCTGAGGTGATGTTTGTCTAAAACAACATGAAAAGGAATTTGAAAATATTTGGACAAAGCCAATCCTAAAGGATCTTTGTTTGCATGTGCCAAGATTTGTGTGGAGGTTGATCTAGAGAAAGGTATGCCTTTGGAGTTCAATCTCAATGTAAGGGGATGAACCCATTGCCAAATGTTAGATTATAGGAAGATCCCATTTTAGTGTCAATTATACCATGAGTATGCCCATTTTCCCAGAGATTGTAAAAATGCCCAAGCAAGTAAAAGCCTAGATGCACCAACAGATGAGTAGGAGCAGTAGTGAACTCAAAAGCAAGGGGGGATCAAAGGCAAAGCGTCAACATCTAAGAAACATAATACCTTGAACAAGAGTGGGGCCTCAACTTTGACAAATCCATTGGATGACTACATACCTAAGAAGGAAATGGTTAGGAAGAACCTATTCCTAAGTCAAAGAAGGTGGATTTTGGTGAGGAAGAAGAAAATCTCGAACAAGAAGATGGAGAGTTTAATGATATAGAGGAGGTCCTAGTCATTGAATAAAGAACATATTTGCAACCCATGGAGTTGATCCCTATTGAGGCTCAAATCATTCCAATAAATAATGATGGAAGTACCCCACCCAAATCCAATAATGTTGAGGGTGGTCTGTCTTCCAATAGGATAACTCAGAATATGGCACAAAAATCTAAGCTGGGCAGATGAAGGCAATAGTCAAGAGACAGAAAGCAATAAGAAAAAGAAAGGGAGGCCTTTCAAGATGACTACTCAGGAAGTAGTGGTAAAACATAATAATAGATTGGGCAACCAATTTTTAATCATTAAAATACTCAATCCTATAGCACCTAAGGGGATGGAAACCCCATTATAAGTAGTAGGTAATTCCCAAAATCCTCCCAAAAATTGATGAAGATCTTGCCTTGGAATATAATGGGCTTGGTTAACCCCAAAAAATCCCTATCAGTTAAGGCTTGGGTGAAATATAAGTGCCTTGGATTCTTTTACTTCAGGAAAATAAGCTCGACGAAGGAGAAGTTACTAATGTAGCTAAGTCTTTCCGAAGAGAGAGTGTTGGAATTACGCAAGGCTCCAGGGGAGATTTAGGTGGATTAGGTATGTTTTGGTCAGAAATTCATTTCAATCTAATAGATTGTATAAAATCACAATTCTCAGTGGAAGCGCTTTTAGAAAGAAAAGATACGAGTGAGCATAAACTCGTCATTAATGTATATGAACCGGTGTTATATGGAGAAAACCGTAAATTTGGGACTTGCTAATCTCTCTTAAAGAGAGCTCCTGGCTCAACAAATGCATAATAGGATGGGATTTTAATATTATTCTAAGGTCCACGGAAAAGAGAGGGGGATATCTATTACATGATCCATTTAGAGAACATGTCAAAGATTTAATAGAGGAATAGGACCTTGTGGATATCCCCCTAAAATAGGTAAATACATATGGATGAATAGAAGGTGTGGAGAAAATCAAATAATGACCAAATTGGATCAATTTTTAATACATATTTTTTTTTTAAAGAGGATGGATTGTATTTGTACAATCAAGACGTAGGGTGAATTTGATCATTAACTAATCTCTTTGTCATTGGATCGTATAGATGATTTAGGCCCAATCCTATTTAGGTTTAATCTTGCATGTTTAAAGAAAGAAAGAGTTGTGGAAATGATCAGGTAGACTTGAAGGCTTCCAGTTAGAGGATCTTCTACCTATGTGTGGGAAGCCTAATTAAAATCAGTGAAACAAGCGTTGAGGAAATGGGTAAATGAATATTATTATCCCCCTAGACTTAACTGTACTGAGCTAGTTAACAATTAGAATTTCATCAAAGTCTAACTGAAACAAGCCAAGAGGAGCCTTGGCATCTTGAAAAGGAAAAGGAGTTAACAAAACATATATTTGAAGTAATCAGGCAATAAGAAGAGCTTTGGAGGTTGTTGTAGTGGTGTTGCGGCCTCAATATTCTCCTGTCGAAACATGGGGGATAACCACCCAGTTCGGACCTTAAGGCAACTCCTTTTCTGTTTAAAGTGGTGGCTCCGACTGGGGATAATGGGACCAGTTTCACAATGTGGGTTTTAAGATGAGAGTGGGTGGTTCATGAGTGTTTGCAATAGAATAATGATAATCTAAATGACTTATTCTATGATGCAATTATCTAACTAACTTATTCTAATACAAACCCGAGTATTCCTGTGTGGTATGCGATCTATAAAGGTATCTGCTTAACATGTGATAATAAAGATTGATCACAACTAAATAGAGATGATAATGTATAAAGATAATTTCTTTGACTAAATAGTTAGTCAAAGAAATTTATAAAATATATCGCATATATGATGAGTTATATATGAAAATCACAATTTCAGCTAGGCATCATACAAAAGTGCAATTAACGCTTAACAAAAACAATAAATCTCACATACAATTCATGAAAGTAAAGTTTTGCCACTAATAAATGAAAACAGAAATAATCATACAAGATAATAGTACCATATGTGCAAAGTCCTACTCATTTGACAAATGACATAGACCAACTTCTTTCTTCAAATCAAATTGTCTCCCAAGAATACAATAGTGCATCAAAAAAGGAAAGTAGCTTGATATCTAAAAGAAACGATCATGTTCCATAATTTCCCCAAAGCATTCACAAACTTACAATAGTGCATTCTTTGCAAATGTTTTTGTTAAAATTCTAGACCCTTCCCTAAATGCATGAGAGGGGTATAAATACTATTCTTACTAATGTGCAAAAAGGGATTATACAAAATATGAGGAAGTTTCAAACAACCTTCCTCCTAACTAGGTAACTTACTCCAAAAATAAGCAGTGACTAAATGAATAGAACTAAGAGGATGACTTGCTATCTGTCAGCTTGTCCTTCAAATCACATATATCGGTCATCGGTTGAATTTGATGAGGTGCCCCAAAAAGTGTCCTCATCTATCCTGTGAAAATCACATCAGTGAGAGGTGGCAGCATCTGCTAAGTCATATGAATGGAACAGTTTAGAGTCATAATCTGGCGGTGTGGCTTGACGAGGTACTGCCAATACGACTCCTAATTGGTCTTGTTCAATTTTGTAATTTCCTCCCTTTGAGTCTCCGCCTTTTTCTGCCAGATTTTTTGCAGAGCATTTAAATCGGGCATTTCTTTAAGATTTCCTTCTTTAATGAGGTTGGTGGAAAACAGGGTGTGCTTCACTGCCTTAATGATATTCTTTGATACCTCGGCTGCCATTGCGACTGTTAGCTTGGCCTGTTTGATTCTCGCATCCCAATCCGTGAAGAGAATGTCTTTATAAGTTTCCTCAATCTCGGGTAGATTGGCTTTCCTTCTGTATTATGTTTCCTACCATTCGATGAACTCAAAGATTCTGGTGTTTAAATCATTAGACTTATTTCTTTGGTCGATTGCCTTATCTGTTATCTAGTCGCTAGTAGTTAGATAGGGAGTAATGTGTGACATTTTTTGGCAGAAATACTCTTGTTGTTTCACGAGAAGGGAATTTAATTCCAGTGCCTCTTTAATAAACTCCTCAGTAGTGGGAACATCCTTGTATCTTTCCATAGCTTGCTGCTTTTCTTGGAGTTGCATGTTTTTGGCCGATATATCGGCTTCATGGATTATTTTTAGGACCTCCATGTCTCGTTGCAATTGTGTGAGCTGCTCAGCTTCTTGGCTATTTACGCTTGCTTTCTTTGCTTTGAGTTGCTGCTCGAGTTGTGCAATCCTCTTCTCATTTTCCCTTAACAAAGTAGAGACTTCAGTAGCCTTCTCCATAATGGCCGATGCATATGCTACTATGAACTGTGATAGTCTAGTCAAGTTTTCGGCTGGATTGAAATGAATGTCCTTCCAAACTACGTCCATCGACTCGTTTTGAGGTGGGAATTCGGGCATGTCTACCCTTTTCCTTCTTCTTTGCCTTCTTACTATAGCCTTATGGAGAGGGCTATAGAACACATCAAATGGAGATATTTCAGTTACTTTCAAAATAATTTCTGATGTGGGCAGAGCAGGGATAATTTCAGTATGCTGGGACTTTGTCGGTTGTTCCTCCATAGGCTTAGATTTCTCACCGATAGACTTGAGCTCTGCATCCTTATTAACATGCAGAGGAGTTTTATATTCCACATTTTCTTGGGTATTTTTCATTTTGGGAGTGCCTTGCAATTTCTAATTAAATTGATCCCACTCTTGCTCCAAACTACTACCTTTGACCTCTGAACTGATTTCTGTAGTCAGGGTACTCATCGCTTATTTCTTAGTTGACTTCCTGCTGGACTCAGCTGTGTTATCTTCATCTTGGGGTTTCCCTGTGACTGGAGTCTTCTCAGTATTTACCTGAGAATCTACTCAAGAACTAGGACCTTCACTATCAACAATGATACTTGGTGTAGGCTTATCCTCGGGCTTTAGCAAATGCATTGGGAGAACTTCGAGCCTTTCATTTCTGAATTATTGAAATCTTTAAAAATCTTCAGGTTTTAGATTCACCTTTGCCCATTCGAATGCTTGTTCGAAGGATTCGGAAAACTGTAACAGTCTTCAAAATCATTATCCTCATGGTTGTATTGCTTGAGATTTACTATAGTAGTGATATTATATGCCACTTTTTCTGGATCAAATTGTCTCTTAGGCAATGTATGAAGCCTAAGGGCTTCCATGTGTGTTGACTCCTTAGTAGCATAAACAAAATTTACTAAAGCAAAATAACCACACTTGACAGGAAAAGAGGGCCATAATGACTTCTTGTTGTCTTTGAGAACTTTAGTGAGGCCTTTTCCCATGGTCTGGTAGGAAATATCTCTTGCTAATAATTTATCAGAAACATATAAAGGAAGGACATGTGGTTTGGTTGTGCTACCAAAAACCCTAATGTAAGTGAACCATTCTTAAATGAAATATTTGCCGACAGTAAACATGTCTGTTGCGGCTTCTTGGGAAAACCTAGGGGCTTTCTTATTGAGAATTATTTGATGTAGGGGCAACACAACAGCATGAAATATCTTATATAAGTGAGGTATATAATGCCATTCCCATATTTTTTATGACTGAGATGGATTTGGTAGGGGTCCTGTAAGGTCCATTTCCAACTCATGGTCAAAAATATCGTGCAAAAATAGATGGCATCCATAATGTAGGCACTAAAATAGAATGAAGGGAGGTTATTTGGAGAGGAGGCTCTCTTCTGTCGATATTTGGTAATGGTGTTGGCTAGGTTATGAGATAGGATGGAGGGCCAATTCATGATGTGGGAATTAACATAGGCATCAATCAGAGGAATCCATTATATGGAAAACTTAGTATTATTGGGTAGCCCATATAATATACATAACATAGTTACTGCATAGTTGTAGGGGTTTGCCAAAGAGGCTATAGCATACATACTCGATTTGTCATATTTGAATTTGTTGTCCAATACTCTCCAACCCTCAATCGGCTTGAAGGGATTCGTGTTTTTCTTTGTGAAGTTGGACATGAATGCCTTTTCATAAATATCCTGAGGGTTAGGTATGTGGTACATATTCTTCAGATCCTCTGCTTTGAATGACCCTATGAGCTCCTTTCTTGAATTCCTAAATTGCCTATCTTAAATGGTGAGATTTTCGACCACCCATCTGATCGTATCCGTGTATGGGAGGATTTTAGCTCTTTCTGCTATCCTATGAAGGAAAGAACATGCATCATCCCTTAATTGAAGTCCTCAAGGCCTCATTGAGTCATCTGTTGCTCTAGTGAAAGTGATTTTAGGACGTTCATCTTCGGGTCTATTGTATATGACCTCCCACATTGTTGCGCTTCAGGTAGTGTTGCAGACGGTATTTGAGAAAATGGGAGCCATCTCTATAAACTCATATTCAGCAATTCTCTGCTTGCTCTATTTCTATATCACCTTCCTTAGTGACATGTCTTTTGTAGCTTTCCTAAAATAGACAAGATATATCAGCGCAGATGGTATCGGGTAATTAAGACTGAAAGCTTCTCTGAAATGAATTTGGATCATGAGAAGGTTTAGTGAGATACTCGATGTTAACTACTCATAACTTGGAAAATGATTATCCTTCCTCGGGCTACTAAATATTTATTAACCTATCAATTCTTTCATTTTGATATTAAAATGTAATTATTTCACACATTTTACTACTCTTAATCACACATTGCAATATTTAAATGGATACACTATAGCGCTATCAGATGCATAAAGCGAAATGCAATTGTGAATATCACAATATCGCATTTCGTAAATCACTAATCAACACTCTAATCTCATAGCTAAATTTCTTGC
Organism: Pinus tabuliformis; assembly: GCA_031772625.1. Taxonomy (NCBI): domain Eukaryota; kingdom Viridiplantae; phylum Streptophyta; class Pinopsida; order Pinales; family Pinaceae; genus Pinus; species Pinus tabuliformis. The sequence continues at coordinate 148,979,243 of CM062814.1, forward strand.
GAAGTGTGAAGTGCAATTTGTGAATGACAAGGTGCTATTTATCGAGCTATCGCGGCGGGAGATTTGATCGCAAATTGCAAGTGTTTGAAGATGTTTTAAGACAGTCACATGGAAAAGTGTGATTTACGATGTGGATTTCATCCTTAGTTCGTTTTGTGATGTTTTTCTAGGCATTTTTGTTAGGTATTATCATCCTAAGCGAAAAATTTGAAAGGATCCCCATTTATAACACTAACCTTAGCTATTGTTCTTTATAAATGGGGGGGTTGTTTTGTAGTACAATAATTAGCGATTCACTTGGGAGAACCAGTTATCTCTGAGTAGTTTTCTGAATTTTCTAATAACTTTCAAAGTAATTAGAGTTATAAGAATAATGATTACATGAGTTATAAGGTAAACAACATTTCTCTGTAATCATCATTACTTTCTCACTCTACTTACTTAATTACTTTACTCTTGTAATGATAAAAATATAAACGTTTACATCAGCCAATAATAAGATTTAAAGTTATATAGCAGGTGTGTTCTGCAGATTATTTTTTTGGTGTTTACTCATTTATCACAGATAGAGCCTCTACTGCCAGCGCATGTTAATAGTCTCGACAGGGTTATCTTTTAACCAACAATGATTCATTATCCCATCTGAAGGAATTTTAAAATTTCAAAATGATATTCACTTGCTTTGAATCTCACTTGGACCTTGTCCCTTTCTCCTTTTGAATATAATCTTTTTCTTTTTGGTTTCTTAAAAGACATTGTCTAGGTGTAGTATCCTAATAATGACAATGCCATTCACTGATTGTAACTAAATTGAACAAGTTGGCTCTTAATGGGACCCCTTGTCTTCGGATCGAGGAGATCATTAGCTATTACCCTAAGGGGATGGAAACCCCATTATAAGGAGGAGGCAATTCCCAAAATCCTCCCAAAAATTGATGAAGATCTTGTCTTGGAATATAAGGGATTTAGTTAACCCCAAAAACTCCCTATCAGTTAAGGCTTGGGTGAAATAGAAGCGCCTTGGATTATTTTACTTCAGGAAAATAAGCTCGAGGAAGGAGAAGTTATTAATGTAGGTAATTCTTTCCAGAGAGAGAGTGTTGGAATTACGCAAGGCTCTAGGGGAGCTTTAGGTGGATTAGGTATGTTTTGGTCAGAAATTCATTTCAATCTAATAGATTGTATAAAATCACAATTCTCAGTGGAAGTGCTTTTAGAAAGAAAAGATACAGGTGAGCATAAACTCGTCATCAATGTAAATGAACCGTTGTTATATGGAGAAAAATGTAAATTTGGGACTCGCTAATCTCTCTTAAAGAGAGCTCCTGGCACAACAAATTCATAATAGGATGGGATTTTAATATTATTCTAAGGTCCACGGAAAAGAGTGGGGGATATATAGTACCTAATCCATTTAGAGAACATGTCAAAGATTTAATAGAGGAATGGGACCTTGTGGGTATCCCCCTAAAACATGTAAATACATATGGACAAATAGAAGGTGTGGAGAAAATCAAATAATGACCAAATTGGATCAATTTTTATTACATATATTTTTTTTAAAAGGGGATGGATTGTATTTCTGCAATCAAAACATAGAGTGAATTTTTTCATTGACTAATCTCTTTATCATTGGATCGTATAGATGATTTAGGCCCAATCCTATTTAGGTTTAATCTTGCATGTTTAAAGAAAGAAAGAGTTGTGGAAATGATCAGGTAGACTTGGAGGCTTCCAGTTAGAGGATCTTCTACCTATGTGCGGGAAGCCTAATTAAAATCAATGAAACAAGTGCTGAGGAAATGGGTAAATGAATATTATTATCCCCCTAGACTTAAATGTACTGAGCTGGTTAACAATTAGAATTTCATCAAAGTCTAATTGAAACAAGCCAAGTGGAGCCTTGGCATCTTGAAGTAAGCAGACAAGAAGAAGATCTTTGGAGGTTGTTTTAGTGCCGTTGCAGCCTTATAATTCCACTGTCGAAACCTGGGGGATAACCACCCAGTTCGAACCTTAAGGCAACCCCTTTTCCATTTAAATTGGTGGCTCCAACTAGGGATAATGGGACCAGTTTCACAGTGTGGGTTTTAAGATGAAAGTGGGTGGTTCATGAGTGTTTGAAATAGAATAATGATAATCTAAATGACATTCTATGATGTAATTCTCTAACTAACTTATTCTAATATAAACTCGAGTATTCTTGTGTGGTATGTGATCTACAAAGATATCTGCTTAACATGTCATAATAAAGATTGATCACAACTAAACAGAGATGATAACGTATAAAGATAATTTCTTTGACTAAATAGTTAGTCAAAGAAATTTATAAAATATATTGCATATATGATGATTTATATATGAAAATCACAATTTCAGCTAGGCATCATACAAAAGTGCAATTAACGCCTAACAGAAACAATAAATCTCACATACAATTCATGAAAGTAAAGTTTTTCTACTAATTAAATGAAAACATAAACAATCATACAAGATAATAGTATGATATGTACAAAGTCCTACTCATTTGACAAATGACATAGACCAACTTCTTTCTTCAAATCAAATTGTCTCCCAAGAATACAATAGTGCATAAAAAAAGGAAAGTAGTCTAATATCTAAAAGAAATGATCATGTTCCATAATTTCCCCAAAGCATTCACAAACTTACAATAGTGCATCCTTTACAAATGTTTTGGATAAAATTCTGGACCCATCCCTAAATGCATGAGAAGGGTATAAATACTATTCTAACTAATGCGCAAAAATAGATTATACAAAATATGAGGAAGTTTCAAAAAACCTTCCTCCTAACTAGGTAAATAACTCCAAAAATAAACAGTGACTAAACAAATAGAACTAAGAGGATGACTTGCTGTCTGCCAGGTTGTCCTTCAAATCACATATATCAGCCATCGGTTGAATTTGAGGAGGTGCCCCAAAATGTGTCCTGAGCTGTCCTGTGAAAATCACATTGGTGAGAGGTGGCAGCATCCGCTGAGTCATATGAATGGAACAGTTGAGAGTCATAATCTAACTGTGTTGCTTGACGAGGTACTGCCAATACAACTCCTCGTTGGTCCTATTCAATTTTGTAATTGCCTCCCTTTGAGTCTCTGCCTTTTTCTGCTAGCTTTTATACAAAGCATTTAAATTGGGCATTTCTTTAAGATTGCCTTCTTTAATGAGGTTGGTGGCAAACAGGGTGTGATTCACTACCTTAGTGATATTATTTGATACCTTGGTTGCCCTTGTGACTGCTAGCTCAGCTTGTTTGATTCTCGCATCCCAATCCATGAAGAGAATGTCTTTATGAGTTTCCTCAATCTCGGGTAGATTGGCTTTCCTTTTGTCTTCTGTTTCCTACCATTTGATGAACTCAAATATTCTGGTGTTTAAATCATTAGACTTAGTTCTCTGGTCGATTACCTTATCTGTCATCTAGTCGCTAGTAGTCAGATAGGGAGTAATGTGTGACATCTTTTGGTAGAAATATTATTGTTGTTTCACAAGAAGGGAATTTAATTCTAGTGCCTCTTTAATAAACTCCTCAGTAGTGGGAAAATCCTTGTATCTTTCCATGGCTTGCTGCATTTCTTAGAGTTGCATGTTTTTGGCCGATATATCGGCTTCATGGCTTATTTTCAGGACCTCCATGTCTCGCTGCAATTGTGTGAGCTGCTAAGCTGCTTGCCTATTTACGTTTGCTTTCTCTGCTTCGAGCTTTTGCTCGAGCTATGAAATCCTCTCTTCGTTTTCCCTTAACAAAGTAGAGACTTCAGTAGCCTTGTCCATAGTGGCCAATGCATATGCTCCTGTGAACTGTGATAGTCTAGTCAAGTTTTTGGCCAGATTGAAAGGAATGTCCTTCCAAACTAAGTCCATTGACTCATTTCTAGGTGGGAATTAGGGTGTGTCTACCATTTTCCTTCTTCTTTGCCTTCTTACTAGAGCCTTGTGGAGAGGGCTACAGAACACATCAAGTGGAGGTATTTCAATTACTTTCAAAACAATTTTTGATGTGGGCAGAGTAGGGATAATTTCAATATGCTGGGACATTGTCGCTTGTTCCTCCATAGGCTTGGATTGCTCATCGATAGACTTGGGCTCTGTATCCTTATGAACATGCAGAAGAGTTTTATATTCCAGAGTTTCTTAGGTATTTTTCATTTTGGGAGTTCCTTGCAATTTCTGATTAAACTGATCCCAATCCTTCTCCAAACTACTGCCTTTGACCTCTGAACTGATTTCTGTAGTCGGGGTACTCATCACTTATTCCTTAGCTGACTTATTGCTGGACTCAGTTTTGTTATCTGCATCTTGGGGTTTCCCTGTGACTGGAGTCTTCTCAGTATTTACCTGAGAATCTACTCGAGAACTAGGACCTTCACTATCAACAATGATACTTGGTGTAGGCTTATCCTCAAGCTTTAGGGAATGCATTGGGATCACTTCGAGCCTTTCATTTCTCAACTATTGAAAGCTTTGAAAATCTTCAAGTTTCAAATTCCCCTTTGCCCATTCGAATGCTTGTTCGAAGGATTCGACAAACTGTAACAGGTCTTCAAAATCGTTATCCTCATGGTTGTATTGCTTGATCTTTACTGCAGTAGTGATATTATATGCCACTTTTTTTGGATCAAATTGCCTCTTAGGCAATGTATGAAGCCTAAGGGCTTCCATGTGTGTTGAATCCTTAGTAGCATGAACAAAATTTGCTAAAGCAAAAGAGCCACACTTTACAGGAAAAGAGGGCCATAATGACTTCTTGTTATCTTTGAGAGCTTTAGTCACGCCTTTTCCCACTATCTGGTAGGAAATATCTCTTGCTAATAATTTATTAGAAACATATAAAGGAAGGACATTTGGATCGACTATGCTACCAAAAACCCTAATGTAAGTGAACCATTATTCAATGAAATATTTGCCAAAGTAAACAGGTTGGTTGTGGCTTCTTGGGAAAACCTAGGGGATTTCTTATTGAAAATTATTTGATGTAGGGGCAACACAACAATATGAAATATCTTATAAAAGTGAGGTATATAATGCAATTCCCATATTTTTTTATGACTAAGATGGATTGGGTAGGGTCCTGTAAGATCCATTTCCAACCCATGGTCAAAAATATTGTGAAAAAACAGATGGCATCCATAATGTAGGCACTAAAATAGAACAAGGGAGGTTATGTGGAGAGGAGGCTCTCTTATGTCGATATTCATATGGTGGTGGCTAGGTTATTAGATAGGATGAAGGGCCAATTCATGATATGGGAATTAACATAAGCATCAATCAGAGGAATCCATTATGTGGAAAACTTAGTATTATTGGGTAGCCCATATAATCTACATAACATAGCTGCTGCATAGTTGTATGGCTTTGCCAAAGAGGATATAGCATACATACCTGATTTGTCATATTTGAATTTGTTGTCCAATACTCTCCCACCCTAAATCAGCTTTAAGGGATCCGGGTTTTTCTTTGTGAAGTTGGCCATGAATGCCTTGTCATAGATATCCTAGGCATTAAAAAATAATTGTTGCAGTTTTTGCATAATCCCATTTGTAACATTGGCTTCGCTTTATATTCTAAATGTCAGGTCAATCGATCATATCACTAGTGGAAAGAAGCATTAAAATATTTCTTAAAATATGTATCTGGGGCTTGAATCTCGAGTGTTGGACCATTTTTTTGTAGCGTCTACGATAAGTAAAGCGTGTTGTTGTCATCTGTAATCTAGATAGGCCAGATGTTTAGAGTGACATCATCATCCGCATGACAGGTGGGCATCCACTTCATTCTCGACTAGACTGGCAAATTGTAAATTCTGGAAATTTGAATTACATGAATGAAGCAATCTATATGAATTCGTTCATTTATTAAAAATTTCAAAATAATTTTAAATATAGAATTGAATTACGTGGAAACAGATGGATCAACGGTTTATGATACGTTAATCAAAGTGTTAATGTGCTTAATTAACATAGTTGTAGTTTTTATTTTGGAAAATTTTCTAGTGTAATTTACTGAGAATCCAGCCCGGATTTATTGAAACTATAAGTTTGAGTCGTAAATTTTTCACAATTTATGTGTTCTAATAATTTTTCATAATAATGAATCTATATATATAATAAAAATACATTTTATATGGAAAAAAATTATAATTTAACCAAAATTTATTTTATCAAATTTCATATAAAAACTCTAAAACTTTTAATAGTTAAACAATACCATGACTGGTTTCACATTTCATTGCTCTAGTTTTGCTTAATGTCTTTAGTTAGATCTGTTAATGCCTCTCATCACAATTCATTTTTTTTCATGTGGTTTTAGTTATTGCTTGAAAGTCACTTTGGTTTTAGCTATTCTTTCACCTTTTGTGATGTTTTCCTCATTCTTAGTGTTTATTCATCTTTATAGTCTTTGTTTGTTCTGGAATTTGTAGTTCTAACTATGATCAAAGGGCAGAGTTAGTAAATGGTAACATAATGGTCACGATTCTTCGAAAAGTATATTCATGTCAACATTAATATTTTCGTCTAAATGGTCGATGAATAAAGAAGCAAATGAGTTCCTATTGTTATGGGTTTAATCTAGTTTCCCTTTCACTATTGACAATTAGAAAGAGCAATGCAATGCAGGGAATGAAGTCCTTTTGAGTGAAAATTGTTATAGTTTTTATGGTGGAGAGTTTTGTTGTTTTTTTTTATTTTGAACTAGGGTTTAAATATTTATATTCAAATTTAGGTTCTTGAAAATTGCTGTAGCTTTTATTCTAAAAGTATTTTCTAATGTTGGCTTGATTTTGAGCTGATAAGAGTTGGAATCTTTGGTTTAATTTTCTTAGTGACATCATCAAAAGGGAAAATTTGATTATTCATTATATTAAAAACTTAGAGTTTTACACTAGTTTCTATTTTGTTTTTCATCCTCTATAAATTGAAAAAATAGATTATTATTAGTGTGAAAAGAGCTTATTAGGAATCATACTTCTCTACCTTGCATTGTGCCATGTTTTATGGTTAGCTAAAAGGATTTTAGTACGAAAGACAATTTTGTGCTTATATCTTTTTGTGGCAGGTTTTAGTTGGTAGAATATCAAATATGTTATTCTATAAAATTTGTGTAATTTTTTTATGACAAGCCTTGGCGAAAGAATTTTAGGTACGTTACCCTATAAAATCTGTTTAGTTTATTTAAAGCTTTAGGAGTACTATGAGAAATTATGATATGTCTTATCATCTTTCTAAATATGCGCTGTGGCCCTCTCAATCTCTGCAGAAACCCTAGATTTATCTTGCGATGGCTACCATGGAAGGGGTCTCTCCCCCCCACAAAATGAAGCCACGACCTTCTAAGCTCTTTTGTTTTCCATTTCGAGAAAACCTAGGAGCAAAGAAAGTTAGGCCAAGTTCATGAAGAAGGCGAAAGCCATTCTAATCGTGGCTCTTCCCACGAGTTCCCAAAGAACTACACTAGTGTTTTTTGAGCGAGCATTGATGGGGAAATTTACAAGGATGTGGTTGTCCCCTCGATCAATGGATGCCTAAATAGACAAAACCTGGAAGGCGATGATGAAAGGTAATATCAGACTCTACACATTTGGGAATGGCTTTCTCACTTTCTTATTTGAAATCATGGAAGATAAAGATCTGATATTTAGAAGGAGCTGTTATTTCTTTAGATCTCAAGGTATGTATTTGAATAATTGGTCTTTGGATTTCTACCTAGATGAAGATATTATGAATGCGGTTTCAGTATGGCTCAAATTCCCATGACTTCCACTTTCTTCCTGAGGTGATGTTTGTCTAAAACAACATGAAAAGGAATTTGAAAATATTTGGACAAAGCCAAGCCTAAAGGATCTTTGTTTGCATGTGCCAAGATTTGTGTGGAGGTTGATCTAGAGAAAGGTATGCCTTTGGAGTTCAATCTCAATGTAAGGGGATGAACCCATTGCCAAATGTTAGATTATAGGAAGATCCCATTTTAGTGTCAATTATACCATGAGTATGCCCATTTTCCCAGAGATTGTAAAAATGCCCAAGCAAGTAAAAGCCTAGATGCACCAACAGATGAGTAGGAGCAGTAGTGAACTCAAAAGCAAGGGGGGATCAAAGGCAAAGCGTCAACATCTAAGAAACATAATACCTTGAACAAGAGTGGGGCCTCAACTTTGACAAATCCATTGGATGTACTACATACCTAAGAAGGAAATGGTTAGGAAGAACCTATTCCTAAGTCAAAGAAGGTGGATTTTGGTGAGGAAGAAGAAAATCTCGAACAAGAAGATGGAGAGTTTAATGACATAGTGGAGGTCCTAGTCATTGAATAAAGAACATATTTGCAACCCATGGAGTTGATCCCTATTGAGGCTCAAATCATTCCAATAAATAATGATGGAAGTCCCCCACCCAAATCCAATAATGTTGAGGGTGGTCTGTCTTCCAATAGGATAACTCAGAATATGGCACAAAAATCTAAGCTGGGCAGATGAAGGCAATAGTCAAGAGACAAAAAGCAATAAGAAAAAGAAAGGGAGGCCTTTCAAGATGACTACTCAGGAAGTAGTGGTAAAACATAATAATAGATTGGGCAACCAATTTTTAATCATTAAAATACTCAATCCCATAGCACCTAAGGGGATGGAAACCCCATTATAAGGAGTAGGTAATTCCCAAAATCCTCCCAAAAATTGATGAAGATCTTGCCTTGGAATATAATGGGCTTGGTTAACCCCAAAAAATCCCTATCAGTTAAGGCTTGGGTGAAATATAAGTGCCTTGGATTCTTTTACTTCAGGAAAATAAGCTCGAGCAAGGAGAAGTTACTAATGTAGCTAAGTCTTTCCGAAGAGAGAGTGTTGGAATTACGCAAGGCTCCAGGGGAGATTTAGGTGGATTAGGTATGTTTTGGTCAGAAATTCATTTCAATATAATAGATTGTATAAAATCACAATTCTCAGTGGAAGCGCTTTTAGAAAGAAAAGATACGAGTGAGCATAAACTCGTCATTAATGTATATGAACCGGTGTTATATGGAGAAAACCGTAAATTTGGGACTCGCTAATCTCTCTTAAAGAGAGCTCCTGGCACAACAAATGCATAATAGGATGGGATTTTAATATTATTCTAAGGTCCACGGAAAAGAGAGGGGGGTATCTATTACATGATCCATTTAGAGAACATGTCGAAGATTTAATAGAGGAATAGGACCTTGTGGATATCCCCCTAAAATAGGTAAATACATATGGATGAATAGAAGGTGTGGAGAAAATCAAATAATGACCAAATTGGATCAATTTTTAATACATATTTTTTTTTTAAAGAGGATGGATTGTATTTGTACAATCAAGACATAGGGTGAATTTGATCATTGACTAATCTCTTTGTCATTGGATCGTATAGATGATTTAGGCCCAATCCTATTTAGGTTTAATCTTGCATGTTTAAAGAAAGAAAGAGTTGTGGAAATGATCAGGTAGACTTGAAGGCTTCCAGTTAGAGGATCTTCTACCTATGTGTGGGAAGCCTAATTAAAATCAGTGAAACAAGCGTTGAGGAAATGGGTAAATGAATATTATTATCCCCCTAGACTTAACTGTACTGAGCTAGTTAACAATTAGAATTTCATCAAAGTCTAACTGAAACAAGCCAAGAGGAGCCTTGGCATCTTGAAAAGGAAAAGGAGTTAACAAAACATATATTTGAAGTAAGCAGGCAATAAGAAGAGCTTTGGAGGTTGTTGTAGTGGTGTTGCGGCCTCAATATTCTCCTGTCGAAACATGGGGGATAACCACCCAGTTCGGACCTTAAGGCAACTCCTTTTCTGTTTAAAGTGGTGGCTCCGACTGGGGATAATGGGACCAGTTTCACAATGTGGGTTTTAAGATGAGAGTGGGTGGTTCATGAGTGTTTGCAATAGAATAATGATAATCTAAATGACTTATTCTATGATGCAATTATCTAACTAACTTATTCTAATACAAACCCGAGTACTCCTGTGTGGTATGCTATCTATAAAGGTATCTGCTTAACATGTGATAATAAAGATTGATCACAACTAAATAGAGATGATAATGTATAAAGATAATTTCTTTGACTAAATAGTTAGTCAAAGAAATTTATAAAATATATCGCATATATGATGAGTTATATATGAAAATCACAATTTCAGCTAGGCATCATACAAAAGTGCAATTAACGCTTAACAAAAACAATAAATCTCACATACAATTCATGAAAGTAAAGTTTTGCCACTAATAAATGAAAACAGAAATAATCATACAAGATAATAGTACCATATGTGGAAAGTCCTACTCATTTGACAAATGACATAGACCAACTTCTTTCTTCAAATCAAATTGTCTCCCAAGAATACAATAGTGCATCAAAAAAGGAAAGTGGCTTGATATCTAAAAGAAACGATCATGTTCCATAATTTCCCCAAAGCATTCACAAACTTACAATAGTGCATTCTTTGCAAATGTTTTTGTTAAAATTCTAGACCCTTCCCTAAATGCATGAGAGGGGTATAAATACTATTCTTACTAATGTGCAAAAAGGGATTATACAAAATATGAGGAAGTTTCAAACAACCTTCCTCCTAACTAGGTAACTTACTCCAAAAATAAGCAGTGACTAAATGAATAGAACTAAGAGGATGACTTGCTATCTGTCAGCTTGTCCTTCAAATCGCATATATCGGTCATCGGTTGAATTTGATGAGGTGCCCCAAAAAGTGTCCTCATCTATCCTGTGAAAATCACATCAGTGAGAGGTGGCAGCATCTGCTAAGTCATATGAATGGAACAGTTTAGAGTCATAATCTGGCGGTGTGGCTTGACGAGGTACTGCCAATACGACTCCTAATTGGTCTTGTTCAATTTTGTAATTTCCTCCCTTTGAGTCTCCGCCTTTTTCTGCCAGATTTTATGCAGAGCATTTAAATCGGGCATTTCTTTAAGATTTCCTTCTTTAATGAGGTTGGTGGAAAACAGGGTGTGCTTCATTGCCTTAATGATATTCTTTGATACCTCGGCTGCCATTGTGACTGCTAGCTTGGCCTATTTGATTCTCGCATCCCAATCCGTGAAGAGAATGTCTTTATAAGTTTCCTCAATCTCGGGTAGATTGGCTTTCCTTCTGTATTATGTTTCCTGCCATTCGATGAACTCAAAGATTCTGGTGTTTAAATCATTAGACTTATTTCTTTGGTCGATTGCCTTATCTATTATCTAGTCGCTAGTAGTCAAATAGGGAGTAATGTGTGACATTTTTTGGCAGAAATACTCTTGTTGTTTCACGAGAAGGGAATTTAATTCCAGTGCCTCTTTAATAAACTCCTCAGTAGTGGGAACATCCTTGTATCTTTCCATAGCTTGCTGCTTTTCTTGGAGTTGCATGTTTTTGGCCGATATATCGGCTTCATGGATTATTTTTAGGACCTCCATGTCTCGTTGCAATTGTGTGAGCTGCTCAACTTCTTGGCTATTTACGCTTGCTTTCTTTGCTTTGAGTTGCTGCTCGAGTTGTGCAATCCTCTTCTCATTTTCCCTTAACAATGTAGAGACTTCAGTAGCCTTCTCCATAATGGCCGATGCATATGATACTATGAACTGTGATAGTCTAGTCAAGTTTTCGGCTGGATTGAAATGAATGTCCTTCCAAACTACGTCCATCGACTCGTTTCGAGGTGGGAATTCGGGCATGTCTACCCTTTTCCTTCTTCTTTGCCTTATTACTATAGCCTTATGGAGAGGGCTATAGAACACATCAAATGGAGATATTTCAGTTACTTTCAAAATAATTTCTGATGTGGGCAGAGCAGGGATAATTTCAGTATGCTGGGACTTTGTCGCTTGTTCCTCCATAGGCTTAGATTTCTCACTGATAGACTTGAGCTCTGCATCCTTATTAACATGCAGAGGAGTTTTATATTCCACATTTTCTTGGGTATTTTTCATTTTGGGAGTGCCTTGCAATTTCTAATTAAATTGATCCCACTCTTGCTCCAAACTACTACCTTTGACCTCTGAACTGATTTTTGTAGTCAGGGTACTCATCACTTATTTCTTAGTTGACTTCCTACTGGACTCAGCTGTGTTATCTTCATCTTGGGGTTTCCCTGTGACTGGAGTCTTCTTAGTATTTACCTGAGAATCTACTCAAGAACTAGGACCTTCACTATCAACAGTGATACTTGGTGTAGGCTTATCCTCGGGCTTTAGCAAATGCATTGGGAGAACTTCGAGCCTTTCATTTCTGAATTATTGAAAGCTTTAAAAATCTTTAGGTTTTAGATTCACCTTTGCCCATTCGAATGCTTGTTCGAAGGATTCGGAAAACTGTAACAGTCTTCAAAATCATTATCCTCATGGTTGTATTGCTTCAGATTTACTATAGTAGTGATATTATATGCCACTTTTTCTGGATCAAATTGTCTCTTAGGCAATGTATGAAGCCTAAGGGCTTCCATGTGTGCTGACTCCTTAGTAGCATAAACAAAATTTACTAAAGCAAAATAACCACACTTGACAGGAAAAGAGGGCCATAATGACTTCTTGTTGTCTTTGAGAACTTTAGTGAGGCCTTTTCCCATGATCTGGTAGGAAATATCTCTTGCTAATAATTTATCAGAAACATATAAAGGAAGGACATGTGGTTTGGTTGTGCTACCAAAAACCCTAATGTAAGTGAACCATTCTTCAATGAAATATTTTCCGACAGTAAACAGGTCTGTTGCGGCTTCTTGGGAAAACCTAGGGGCTTTCTTATTGAGAATTATTTGATGTAGGGGCAACACAACAGCATGAAATATCTTATATAAGTGAGGTATATAATGCCATTCCCATATTTTTTATGACTGAGATGGATTTGGTAGGGGTCCTGTAAGGTCCATTTCCAACTCATGGTCAAAAATATCGTGCAAAAACAGATGGTATCCATAATGTAGGCACTAAAATAGAATGAAGGGAGGTTATTTGGAGAGGAGGCTCTCTTCTGTCGATATTTGGTAATGGTGTTGGCTAGGTTATGAGATAGGATGGAGGGCCAATTCATGATGTGGGAATTAACATAGGCATCAATCAGAGGAATCCATTATATGGAAAACTTAGTATTATTGGGTAGCCCATATAATATACATAACATAGTTACTGCATAGTTGTAGGGGTTTGCCAAAGAGGCTATAGCATACATACTCGATTTTTCATATTTGAATTTGTTGTCCAATACTCTCCAACCCTCAATCAGCTTGAAGGGATTCGTGTTTTTCTTTGTGAAGTTGGACATGAATGCCTTGTCATAAATATCCTGAGGGTTAGGTATGTGGTACATATTCTTCAGATCCTCTGCTTTGAATGACCCTATGAGCTCCTTTCTTGAATTCCTAAATTGCCTATCTTAAATGGTGAGATTTTCGACCACCCATCTGATCGTATCCGTGTATGGGAGGATTTTAGCTCTTTCTGCTATCCTATGAAGGAAAGAACATGCATCATCCCTTAATTGAAGTCCTCAAGGCCTCATTGAGTCATCTGTTGCTCTAGTGAAAGTGATTTTAGGACGTTCATCTTCGGGTCTATTGTATATGACCTCCCACATTGTTGCGCTTCAGGCAGTGTTGCAGACGGTATTTGAGAAAATGGGAGCCATCTCTGTAAACTCATATTCAGCAATTCTCTGCTTGCTCTATTTCTGTATCACCTTCCTTAGTGACATGTCTTTTGTAGCTTTCCTAAAATAGACAAGATATATCAGCGCAGATGGTATCGGGTAATTAAGACTGAAAGCTTCTCTGAAATGAATTTGGATCATGAGAAGGTTTAGTGAGATACTCGATGTTAACTACTCATAACTTGGAAAATGATTATCCTTCCTCGGGCTACTAAATATTTATTAACCTATCAATTCTTTCATTTTGATATTAAAATGTAATTATTTCACACATTTTACTGCTCTTAATCACACATTGCAATATTTAAATGGATACACTATCGCGCTATCAGATGCATAAAGCGAAATGCAATTGTGAATATCACAATATTGCATTTCGTAAATCACTAATCAACACTCTAATCTCATAGCTAAATTTCTTGCGAAGTGTGAAGTGCAATTTGTGAAATGACAAGGTGCTATTTATCGAGCTATCACAATGGGAGATTTGATCGCAAATTGCAAGTGTTTGAAGATGTTTTAAGACAGTCACATGGAAAAGTGTGATTTACGATGTGGATTTCATCCTTAGTTCATTTTGTGATGTTTTTCTATGCATTTTTGTTAGGTATTATCATCCTAAGCGAAAAATTTGAAAGGATCCCCATTTATAACACTAACCTTAGCTATTGTTCTTTATAAATGGGGGGGTTGTTTTGTAGTACAATAATTAGCGATTCACTTGGGAGAACCAGTTATCTCTGAGTAGTTTTTTGAATTTTCTAATAACTTTCAAAGTAATTAGAGTTATAAGAATAATGATTACATGAGTTATAAGGTAAACAACATTTCTCTGGAATCATCATTACTTTCTCACTCTACTTACTTAATTACTTTACTCTTGTAATGATAAAAATATAAACGTTTACATCAGCCAATAATAAGATTTAAAGTCATATAGAAGGTGTCTTCTGCAGATTATTTTTTTGGTGTTTACTCATTTATCACAGATAGAGCCTCTACTGCCAGTGCATGTTAATAGTCTCGACAGGGTTATCTTTTAACCAACAATGATTCATTATCCCATCTGAAGGAATTTTAAAATTTCAAAATGATATTCACTTGCTTTGAATCTCACTTGGACCTTGTCCCTTTCTCCTTTTGAATATAATCTTTTTCTTTTTGGTTTCTTAAAAGACATTGTCTAGGTGTAGTATCCTAATAATGACAATGCCATTCACTGATTGTAACTAAATTGAACAAGTTGGCTCTTAATGGGACCCCTTGTCTTCGGATCGAGGAGATCATTAGCTATTACCCTAAGGGGATGGAAACCTAAGGGGATGGAAACCCCATTATAAGGAGGAGGCAATTCCCAAAATCCTCCCAAAAATTGATGAAGATCTTGTCTTGGAATATAAGGGGTTTAGTTAACCCCAAAAACTCCCTATCAGTTAAGGCTTGGGTGAAATAGAAGCGCCTTGGATTATTTTACTTCAGGAAAATAAGCTCGAGGAAGGAGAAGTTATTAATGTAGGTAATTCTTTCCAGAGAGAGAGTGTTGGAATTACGCAAGGCTCTAGGGGAGCTTTAGGTGGATTAGGTATGTTTTGGTCAGAAATTCCTTTCAATCTAATAGATTGTATAAAATCACAATTCTCAGTGGAAGTTCTTTTAGAAAGAAAAGATACAGGTGAGCATAAACTCGTCATCAATGTAAATGAACCGTTGTTATATGGAGAAAAATGTAAATTTGGGACTCGCTAATCTCTCTTAAAGAGAGCTCCTGGCACAACAAATTCATAATAGGATGGGATTTTAATATTATTCTAAGGTCCACGGAAAAGAGTGGGGGATATATAGTACCTGATCCATTTAGAGAACATGTCAAAGATTTAATAGAGGAATGGGACCTTGTGGGTATCCCCCTAAAACATGTAAATACATATGGACAAATAGAAGGTGTGGACAAAATCAAATAATGACCAAATTGGATCAATTTTTAATACACATATTTTTTTTAAAAGGGGATGGATTGTATTTCTGCAATCAAAACATAGAGTGAATTTTTTCATTGACTAATCTCTTTATCATTGGATCGTATAGATGATTTAGGCCCAATCCTATTTAGGTTTAATCTTGCATGTTTAAAGAAAGAAAGAGTTGTGGAAATGATCAGGTGGACTTGGAGGCTTCCAGTTAGAGGATCTTCTACCTATGTGCGAGAAGCCTAATTAAAATCAGTGAAACAAGTGCTGAGGAAATGGGTAAATGAATATTATTATCCCCCTAGACTTAAATGTACTGAGCTGGTTAACAATTAGAATTTCATCAAAGTCTAATTGAAACAAGCCAAGTGGAAACTTGGCATCTTGAAAAAGAAAAGGAGCTAATATATCTATATATATATATATATATATATATATATATATATATATATATATATATATATATATATATATATATATATATATATATATATATATATATATATATATATATATATATATATATATATATATATATATATAGAAGTAAGCAGACAAGAAGAAGATCTTTGGAGGTTGTTTTAGTGCCGTTGCAGCCTTATAATTCCACTTTCGAAACCTGGGGGATAACCACCCAGTTCGAACCTTAAGGCAACCCCTTTTCCATTTAAATTGGTGGCTCCAACTAGGGATAATGGGACCAGTTTCACAGTGTGGGTTTTAAGATGAAAGTGGGTGGTTCATGAGTGTTTGAAATAGAATAATGATAATCTAAATGACATTCTATGATGCAATTCTCTAACTAACTTATTCTAATATAAACTCGAGTATTCTTGTGTGGTATGTGATCTACAAAGATATCTGCTTAACATGTCATAATAAAGATTGATCACAACTAAACAAGATGATAACGTATAAAGATAATTTCTTTGACTAAATAGTTAGTCAAAGAAATTTATAAAATATATTGCATATATGATGGTTTATATATGAAAATCACAATTTCAGCTAGGCATCATACAAAAGTGCAATTAACGCCTAACAGAAACAATAAATCTCACATACAATTCATGAAAGTAAAGTTTTTCTACTAATTAAATGAAAACATAAACAATCATACAAGATAATAGTATGATATGTACAAAGTCCTACTCATTTGACAAATGACATAGACCAACTTCTTTCTTCAAATCAAATTGTCTCCCAAGAATACAATAGTGCATCAAAAAAGGAAAGTAGTCTAATATCTAAAAGAAATGATCATGTTCCATAATTTCCCCAAAGCATTCACAAACTTACAATAGTGCATTCTTTACAAATGTTTTGGATAAAATTTTGGACCCTTCCCTAAATGCATGAGAAGGGTATAAATACTATTCTAACTAATGCGCAAAAATAGATTATACAAAATATGAGGAAGTTTCAAAAAACCTTCCTCCTAACTAGGTAAATAACTCCAAAAATAAACAGTGACTAAACAAATAGAACTAAGAGGATGACTTGTGTCTGCCAGGTTGTCCTTCAAATCACATATATCAGCCATCGGTTGAATTTGAGGAGGTGCCCCAAAATGTGTCCTGAGCTGTCCTGTGAAAATCACATTGGTGAGAGGTGGCAGCATCCGCTGAGTCATATGAATGGAACAGTTGAGAGTCATAATCTAACTGTGTTGCTTGACGAGGTACTGCCAATACAACTCCTAGTTGGTCCTGTTCAATTTTGTAATTGCCTCCCTTTGAGTCTCTGCCTTTTTTGCTAGCTTTTATACAAAGCATTTAAATCGGGCATTTCTTTAAGATTGCCTTCTTTAATGAGGTTGGTGGCAAACAGGGTGTGATTCACTACCTTAGTGATATTATTTGATACCTTGGTTTCCCTTGTGACTGCTAGCTCAGCTTGTTTGATTCTCGCATCCCAATCCATGAAGAGAATGTCTTTATGAGTTTCCTCAATCTCAGGTAGATTGGCTTTCCTTTTGTCTTCTGTTTCCTACCATTTGATGAACTCAAATATTCTGGTGTTTAAATCATTAGACTTAGTTCTCTGGTCGATTGCCTTATCTGTCATCTAGTCGCTAGTAGTCAGATAGGGAGTAATGTGTGACATCTTTTGGTAGAAATATTCTTGTTGTTTCACCAGAAGGGAATTTAATTCCAGTGCCTCTTTAATAAACTCCTCAGTAGTGGGAACATCCTTGTATCTTTCCATGGCTTGCTGCATTTCTTAGAGTTGCATGTTTTTGGCCGATATATCGGCTTCATGGCTTATTTTCAGGACCTCCATGTCTCGCTGCAATTGTGTGAGCTGCTAAGCTGCTTGCCTATTTACGTTTGCTTTCTCTGCTTCGAGTTGTTGCTCGAGCTATGAAATCCTCTCTTCGTTTTCCCTTAACAAAGTAGAGACTTCAGTAGCCTTGTCCATAGTGGCCGATGCATATGCTCCTGTGAACTGTGATAGTCTAGTCAAGTTTTCGGCCAGATTGAAAGGAATGTCCTTCCAAACTAAGTCCATTGACTCATTTCTAGGTGGGAATTAGGGTGTGTCTACCATTTTCCTTCTTCTTTGCCTTCTTACTAGAGCCTTGTGGAGAGGGCTACAGAACACATCAAGTGGAGGTATTTCAATTACTTTCAAAACAATTTTTGATGTGGGCAAAGTAGGGATAATTTCAATATGCTGGGACATTGTCGCTTGTTCCTCCATAGGCTTGGATTGCTCATCGATAGACTTGGGCTCTGTATCCTTATGAACATGCAGAAGAGTTTTATATTCCAGAGTTTCTTAGGTATTTTTCATTTTGGGAGTTCCTTGCAATTTCTGATTAAACTGATCCCAATCCTTCTCCAAACTACTGCCTTTGACCTCTGAACTGATTTCTGTAGTCGGGGTACTCATCACTTATTCCTTAGATGACTTATTGCTGGACTCAGTTTTGTTATCTGCATCTTGGGTTTTCCCTGTGACTGGAGTCTTCTCAGTATTTACCTGAGAATCTACTCGAGAACTAGGACCTTCACTATCAACAATGATACTTGGTGTAGGCTTATCCTCAAGCTTTAGGGAATGCATTGGGATCACTTCGAGCCTTTCATTTCTCAACTATTGAAAGCTTTGAAAATCTTCAAGTTTCAAATTCCCCTTTGCCCATTCGAACGCTTGTTCGAAGGATTCGACAAACTGTAACAGGTCTTCAAAATCGTTATCCTCATGGTTGTATTGCTTGATCTTTACTGCAGTAGTGATATTATATGCCACTTTTTTTGGATCAAATTGCCTCTTAGGAAATGTATGAAGCCTAAGGGCTTCCATGTGTGTTGAATCCTTAGTAGCATGAACAAAATTTGCTAAAGCAAAAGAACCACACTTTACAGGAAAAGAGGGCCATAATGACTTCTTGTTATCTTTGAGAGCTTTAGTCACACCTTTTCCCACTATCTGGTAGGAAATATCTCTTGCTAATAATTTATTAGAAGCATATAAAGGAAGGACATTTGGATCGACTATGCTACCAAAAACCCTAATGTAAGTGAACCATTATTCAATGAAATATTTGCCAAAGTAAACAGGTTGGTTGTGGCTTCTTGGGAAAACCTAGGGGATTTCTTATTGAAAATTATTTGATGTAGGGGCAACACAACAATATGAAATATCTTATAAAAGTGAGGTATATAATGCAATTCCAATATTTTTTTATGACTAAGATGGATTGGGTAGGGTCCTGTAAGATCCATTTCCAACCCATGGTCAAAAATATTGTGAAAAAACAGATGGCATCCATAATGTAGGCACTAAAATAGAACAAGGGAGGTTATGTGGAGAGGAGGCTCTCTTATGTCGATATTCGTATGGTGGTGGCTAGGTTATTAGATAGGATGAAGGGCCAATTCATGACATGATATGGGAATTAACATAAGCATCAATCAGAGGAATCCATTATGTGGAAAACTTAGTATTATTGGGTAGCCCATATAATCTACATAACATAGCTGCTGCATAGTTGTATGGCTTTGCCAAAGAGGATATAGCATACATACCCAATTTGTCATATTTGAATTTGTTTTCCAATACTCTCCAACCCTAAATCAGCTTTAAGGGATCCGGGTTTTTCTTTGTGAAGTTGGCCATGAATGCCTTGTCATAGATATCATAGAGGAGGCTCTCTTATGTCGGAGATGAACGTCTTCAAATCCTCTGCTCTAAATGACCCTAGTCATCTGTTGCTATGTGACAGTGATTTTAGGACGTTCATCTCCGAGCCTATTGTATATGACCTCCGACGTTGTTATGCTTCTGGCAATGTTGCAGACGGTATTTGAGAAAATGGGAGCCATCTCTATAAAGTCGGATTTAGCAATGCTTTGCTTGCTCTGTTTCTGCATCACCTTCCTTAGTGGCATGTCTTCTGTAGCTTGCCTGAAATAAACAAGATATATCAGCGTAGATGGAATTTGGTAATTAAGACTAAAAGCTTCTCTAAAATGACTTTGGATCGTGAGAAGTTTTAATGAGATACTCAATGTTAACTACCCATAACTTGGAAA
Source organism: Pinus tabuliformis (assembly GCA_031772625.1). NCBI lineage: Eukaryota > Viridiplantae > Streptophyta > Pinopsida > Pinales > Pinaceae > Pinus > Pinus tabuliformis. The sequence continues at coordinate 148,999,423 of CM062814.1, forward strand.
ATGATTATCCTTCCTCAGTCTACTAAACATTTATTAACCTGTCGATTATTTCGTTTTGATATTAAAATGAAAATATTTCACACATTTTACCGCTCTTAATTGCACATCGCAATCTTTAATTGGATACACTATAGCACTATCAGATGCATAAAGCAAAATGTGATTGTGAATTTTGCAGTATTTCATTTCAAAAATCACTAATCAACACTCTAATGTCATAGCTAAATTTCTTGCGAAGTTTGCAAAGTGCGAAGTGCGATTTGCAAAATGAAAAGGTGTTATTTATCGAGCTATTGCAGTGGGAGATTTGATCGTAGATCACAAGTTTTTGAAGATGTTTTAAGACAGTCACATGGAAAAGTGCGATTTGCAATGTGGATTTCATCCTTAGTTTGTTTTGCGATGTTTTTCTAGGTATTTTCTTAGAGTTAGGTATTGTCATCCTAAGCCTAAAAATTTAAAAGGGTACCCATTTGTAACTCTAACCTTAGCTATTGTTCTTTATAAGTGGGGGGGTTGTTTCGTAGTACAAAAATTGGCGATTCACTTGGGAGAACCAGTTATCTCAGAGTAGTTTTCTGAAATTTCTAAAAACTTTCAAAGTAATTAGAGTTATAAGAATAATGATTACATGAGTTATAATGTAAACAACATTTCTTTGGAATCATCATTACTTTCTCACTCTACTTATTTAATTACTTTACTCTTGTAATGATAAAAATAAAACGTTCGCATCAGCCAATAATAAGATTTAAAGTCATATAGCAGGTGTCTTCTACAGATTAGTTTTTTGGTGTTTACTCATTTATCGCAAATAGAGCCTTTGCTGCCATCACACGTTAATAGTCTCAACAGGGTTATCTTTTAACCAACATTGATTCATTATCCCATCTAAAGGAATTTTCAAATTTCAAAATGATATTCACTTGCTTTGAATCTCACTTGGACCTTGTCCCTTTTTCCTTTTTGAATATAACCTTTTTCTTTTTGGTTTCTTAGATGACATTGTCTAGGCGTAGTAACCTAATAATGACAATGTCATTCGCTGGTTGTAACTAAATTGAACAAGTTGGCTCTTGATGAGACCCCTTGTCTTCTGATCATGGAGATCATTAGTTATTACCCTGTTTTGATATGCAGTATTGGTAATACCAGTTTAATTTATTTCCCTATGAACATGGTAAACAAGCACATAATAAGACTTTTTATCTTCTAAGTTTCGTATATTTTAGAATTACACTCTAAGAAAAGAAAATTTTATCAAATGGGGTAAACCATTGGCTCTATTAAGAGTTTTGGATGATAATGATAGAGTTTTTTTAAGATACTCATACGCAGAAAGTCCTTACTAGGTTAAATATTCTTTTGTTGACTGATAACAAAACGTTCATACTCTATAAAGATAAAATTTTGTTCGTAGAATAAATGTTTTAAGCAAGATCAAGTTTTTCCAAAGAGATGAAGTTTATTTTAGTACTCAAATGTCCTAATTATTTCTTTGAACTCTTGTTTACTTATAGAAGCGAAAAACAATTTTATTTCGAAAAGCCAAAAGTAAATACTAGTTAACCATTATTTTCCTAAGAATCTTAAATGCAATATGTTACAAAATTGGAAGAGGTTATCTTCTAAGAAAAGTATTTTTTCAAAATTTTCCCATTAATGGGAGAAGAGTCCTTCTTACCTGACAAGTCTTGTAAAAGAAATGTTGATTGTCCAATTTTTTCAATGATTTGAAAAGGGCCAAGCCATAGTCTTTGGAATTTGGTATGTATACCTTTTTCCTCATGTGCTTTGTCCCATTTCAAAATTAAGTCACCTACTTCAAGAGTTTATTGACTGGTAGAAGTTGTATCAAAAGAAGCTTTGACTAATTGTTGATGATGGAAGTGGGTTGCTTTAGCCTTTTCTCGTTCTTCTTCAAGCTTAAGCATCTAAAACTGTCTAGCCTGGAGAGAAGAAGAAGGGTTTTCATCGATGAATTGTACTAGGGCAAGAGATGGGATTTCTATGTTTGTGGGAAGAATAGCTTCTTTTCCATAAACTAAAGAAAAAGGAGAAGAACCAATAGAGGCTTTCTAAGTAATTTTGTCTGCCCATAGAGAAAATGTTAATTATTTGTGTCAATTCCTGTGATTTTGATCAATAGTCCTTTTGATAATTCTGATGAGGTTCTTGTTTGTCGATTCTACTAATCCATTACCTTGTGGATAATAATTGGCTAAATATTTCAACTTTAAACCTCACTTTAGAAAAAATTCTACCATTGTATTTCCAAAAAAGTAAGATGCATTGTTAAACATTAAAGCTGAGGATTAGCCAAACCTGGTAATTATGTACTGATCAATGAAGTTCGTGATGCTTTCTGTATTAGCTATCTTTAATGGGACGACCTCTACCCACTTTGTAAAATAATCAGTAGTTGTAAGGATGCACCTATGTTGTTTGGAAGAGTTAGGAACAATCTCAGCAATTATGTCTAATCCCCATTGTTCGAATGGTTGTTGGATGTTAATTGGTTGTAAAGGGAATTCTGGCTTTATTTCCCTTCCAGCTACAGTTTAACAAGTCTTACACGTTCTTGCATATTCATGTGCATCCTTAAATACCATTGGCTAATAATATCCTGCATGCAGGATTTTGTGAGCTGTGATATTTCCCCCGAAATGCCCTCTAGCTGGTCCATCATATAATTCCTGCATGACCTTTTCAGCTTTAGGTTTCTCCAGGCATCTTAGCAATAATGAATCATATTTTTTTCTAAAGAATACATCATTGACTAGTTCATACTAATTTGATTTCAATATTAAAGCTCGCTTTGTTTTATAATTAAGATGCATAGGAGCATATTCGTTTTAGAGAGAAAATTTCAAATCAGCATATTGTGATTGCGTATCATTGAGGCTTACCTCTGATATTTGCACTTCATTACCTTGATCTTCCTCTGGTGGTAACTCGGAAGTTCATGTTAACATCCTACAAAAACCTTGGCCCCTGACAATTTTAGCTGGCCGGATTTCTACATCATATTCTTGAAGTGCAGCAACCCAATTAGCTCTTTTCTCCCCTACTTCTCTTTGGATTAAATATTGTCTTACTTTAGGGTAGGGTACAATTATCTTTGTATGGGATTTAAGAAGAAAAGGTCTAAAATGTTTCAAAGTTTAAAAAAAAAAAATGCTTGTTTCTCGATGGCTAAAAAATTTAATTTGGCACCTTGCAAGTTATAACTGAAAAAAGAGATGGGTGCCTCGATATTTTCACCGTTCAACGATGTCAAGACTGTTGCATATGATGTATCATATGAAAAAGTATATAATACAAAAGGATTGAAAAAGTCAGGGGTTTTCAATGAAGGAGCATTAATAATGGATTTTTTAATCAACTCAAATGAATCTCTTTCATTCTTGTTCCATCTAAAAACTGCATTTTTTGGTATCATTGCTTGAAGGGGTAGGACGATTGTGAAAAAACTAGAACAAATATTTATACAAAATTTATTTGGCCTAGGAATGATTGCATGGTTTTTTTGTTGTGTGGGAGGGGAATCTTTTTGATCTCTTGGACTCTATCAAGACCAATGTAAATTCCTTTCTTGGACACTATAAATCTAAGGAGTTTGTCTTCTAGTAAAGTAAAATAAGATTTTTAGGGATTTAAGGAAATGCCATATTTCTTGCATCTTTCGAAAATGTATTTCAGGTCACTTAATGATTATTCCTATCCTTATAATAGGCCGTGATGTCATCCAAGTAAATAACAATTGATTTATTAATTAAACCTTTAAAGGCAATGTCCATAGCGCATTGAAATGTGGCACCAACATTAATGAGTCTGAAAGGCATCTTCTGATAGGCATATGTTCCCCACTTGGTCTTGAATGTTGTCTTTAATCTGTCATCTAGATGCACAAGAATTTGATTATATCCCGAGAATCCATTTAGAAAAGACATTAATTTGAAACCTACAACTGATTGCAATTTTTGTTCCATAGTAGGCAAGCGAAAATTATCTTTTTGACAAGCTTTATTCAGGTTTCTAAAATCAATATTCGATACCCACTTAGAATGTCTAACAACGAAGATTATTTTGGCCTTCAGAAACTTCAATTCAGATTTGATTTGACCCTCAAGGTTTGGGTGAATTTTGTGAAGCTTTTGTTGAGCTGGATTTTCGTTCGAAGTCATAGTTATGGTATGTTGAATTACAGAGGTATCGTAGGTTTTGAGATCTTCGTAATCCCAGGAAAAGACAACTTTGTATGTTTTCAACAACCTAATGAATGACATTCTTTATTTAGATGATAGGCCAAGGCCCAGGTTGACATTTTGAGGGTTTTCAGTTGACTCTAGGTTTACTACTTCAAATCTCAAAGTAGAACTTTGAGTTTTCGAGTTGGAAATTTTCTTGAACCTATCCTTTAGATCATAGAGATCTTCCATCTTAACTACATACTTTGGGATTGGGTTTTTATCATGATTATGTTTGATTTCCATATCATGCTCATGTTAATCTATGATATCTTCTTCATACGACCCTTGTGATGTAAGGAAATTAACTATATCTGCATCGTTGTTGAATACTCTCCAATTTGTTACATTATTGGGTATAGATGGCCTAACTATTAACTCTATTGAAAATCTATATGGACTAAATTCTTCTGAGGGTATAATATTGAATGCCACACTAGCAAGTAAGTCAGCACTTGCATTTTATAGTCTAGAGACTAAATAAATGTTAAAAGCAGAAAAATTAGAAGTGAAACTATGGGCTAACGATTGATAATGTTTAAGGTTCCCAGAGACATAATGAATTGTATCTCTCACCTGCATCACAATTATTTTAAAATCACCATAGACTTGTAGGTATTTGAAATTAGGACCGATGGCTTTATACAGTCCTTGGATTAGTGCTTCATATTCAGCAATACTATTAGTGCACTGGAATTCAATTTTGTAGGCTAGCATGGTTTTCTCTCCTTGTGGATTGATCAAAATCCATCCTGCGCCTGCACCATCTTCAGATTTAGAACCGTCAAAATAGAGAAACCAGAATAAAGAATTATTTGAAACTTTATCTGCTAAATTTAGACATTTGGAAGCATCTGTTTTTGAAAAATTTCGATTTGAGAAACTACAACGTTATCTGGAAAGGGAGACCTCTGAGCATTAAAGGATCCCAAAAATGACTCGGCTGAGTAATTTCCAATAATATTATTGGTGAAGGCAATAGATTCTTTACTTCCCTCGAGGTCCGCGACTGTATATTTCATGAATTTTTCTCGGTATACCCTGATTTGGTTTGGTTTACCGTTGTGTGGCAACCACATGTGAGACCAATTAGTTGCGAAATAACCGTGCAACATTTCAGACCAATCCCTACTAAGAATTAAACCATAAAATTTAGGGATATTAGCCACGAAAATATCAATTATTTGTGAAACTTTTGGATTAGAGAAAACCTAATTGAAATTGATGCTATCTCTCCAAGCACCTCTACTTTTTTCCTTTCTAATTGAACTATGTGTACAGTGGATTTTCTAGTTGTAATATTTAGTTTGGTACACAGCTCTTGGCATTAGATTTGAGGAGGCTCTTGAATCAACAAGGCAGTTATGAACATTCCTGTTGAAAATTTCATAAGTGAGTATAAATGGGGGAATATGAGAAATGGACCTATCACCAATTAGAACTAGATCTAAAGGATCTACTCTGTTTAAGGATGAGGGAGGTTTTCCCATATCGTAGGAAGCTTGAGTAACTACAACAGATGACAGAGGAGATACATGAACTACTTTTAATTATCTTAATAGAATTTTTTGTTGCTGCTTGAGTTTAGTGAGCTCATGCAATGATATGTTTGCTCTAGTCTTTTTCATGTCTTCGACTTGTTGTGCTGTACAACAACCCCCCATTTCATAAATTTTTTCTTTAAAAATCATAATATGAAATGGGTCCCTTTTAAACATAGATGTGTGAATAAATTGGTATTAACTTATTATTAGAAAAAACCCTCATCAAAAGGTCCGACTGAAATATGATATACCTTTCAAACAATGATAAAATAGGTCTTTTTAAACAAATCATAAAGCTTTTTATTATTACGATAAAGCGATCGCAAGATCGCATATCGCAATAATAAGAAAAACATATAGAAATACCCATTGATTACTCCGATCCGAAAAGGGAAATCGCTATCGGATATCGAGGAAAGGCAAAGCGCATCATATATATAAGGCACCCCCCACTCCTCTGATGCGATAAAAGGTATCGCTATCGGCAAACGGCTGTGGTAATCAATTCATTAACTGTGACACCTTCAAATCTTCCGATGCGATAAGGCATATCGCCATCGCGATCGTGATTTCGCAATAACATAAGTAAAGTGACCCGAGCCCTATCCCGATTGTGATACATTAAATCAAGGCACGTGTTCCTAAGCATATTAAGGATTGGCATGCATTATATCACCTTTGGTGATTAAACGATATTTTGGACTATTATTTAAACCCTCCCTTTCACGTCACTAATCATCAAATGCGATTAGCCACAAAAAATCTAAGCCACGCTTGAATCAATTATTCACCATATAGACGTTATGATGGATATTTAAAAGCTCCCTTATCATGATTGACAGGTGAAGCGGCCAATTAATGAAGCAGTTATGCCGAGATTTTCCACTTAGATTCTATCTGCGGCAATTTCACTATGATCTTTGATTATTCGCTAATAGATATAACTCTTTCATATTGGCTCATGTTATCTATTTCTCTGTATCACGCTGGTTTCATTCCCTGTGCAGAATTCCATCGAAATAACAAGTTTTAAGCAAATGGGAAATAAATCCAAGAGATCCGCAGCAGCAACGGCCCCTGCAGTAATAGTCCAGCCCACCAGTGACCCAAGACCCAGCAAAAGGGCCTAATCTCAGACACTACATGTCTCTGCCTTGGAAATACAAGCTGGAAAAGCATCTATACTTTAATTGAGGCAGAAGAACCAAAGGAAGTGTCGGAAGAAGCTACTGCAGGCTCAACTAATAAATCAGATGCCTCCCTGAAAGATCTAGCCGACTCATTTTTGCATAGAATGGTAGCTCGGGAGAAAATTCTTCCTTACACTGATGTGGTCAGATGGGTGGTCGAACAAATTCCTATTTCTAATAGGACATTTTGCACAGTTGATGGAAGAGTTTTTGGTTCATTTTAGCTTGACGACTTAAGGAAAATGTATCATTTGCCCGAACCTGAAAAGAAATACAACAAAGCTTTTCTGGAGAAATTCACAGAGGAGAATGAGATGGAATCAACCCCGATTACACAATGGAGAGAGAATCCCACAAAGCACAAACATGAATCATCGGGTAAGTACTCCGTGGATTCCTTGTCATCTCCTTACTCTTACGCTGGGGCAATGATGTGTAGGATATGGGGAATGCATGATTTAGCAAAATTTACTATCATAATGGTTCCTTTAATGGAAGCGGCTGTTAGTAGTTATGTCATGGATTGGGCGAATATATTTTCTGATAAATTAGCCTCTGCAATTCTTGATTTTAGATTCAATTCACGCAAAACCACCAGGACTATTCCCCCCTTCTATTACAGTGCTTATGTTATGGATATGCTTTTCTTTAATTCTGAATACCCGATACTTGGGTGGAGGTGGACACCACAGGACCCTAAGCCAATCCACATCTATCATCAGATGTTATGGAAGGCACATTATAAAGACCACTTGTATCAAATCTGTAATGGTTTCATGTTGCCTATCTATTATGCCATTTTTGATAAGCCTGCTCCAAGGATTTTCGAGGAGGCAGAAGTTGACTTGACTGCTGTGGGGAATTGGTTCAGGGAAGATAAGTTCACATATATAAGGGTGTTTGGTAGCACCACAAGACCCCATGTCCTCCCATTTTATGTACCTGATAAACTTTTGGCACGAGAGTTAGCTTACCAAATAACAACCGCTGGAACGTCCAAAACCCTTAGGACTTCTAAAAAGCAGTCATGGCCCATATTCCCTTTGAGATGCGTGTTTATACCCTACTTTATTACAAACATGCTGAGAAGGAGACAGGAAAAATAAATATGCTCAATCTTGCGACCCTCCCTAACAGGGAATTCGATCCCCAGAAGGTTGCCTATAATGTGCTTGAACAGGCCAAACTTACTAAGTTTGACCATGAAAAAGATGAATTTGACGACCTATTTTCTTCAGCAGAATCATTCTCTCAGGTTGAAACATTGGCCAAGATGAAATATAATGATGAAGGACTGGTAGAATTCAATAGGCTCAGAGAACAGAGGTTGCAAACTCTGCCTCTGGACTTATTGAATACTACACCAACAACTAAGTCAAGCGAGCCTGAACAGAAAAGTATTGACGAGCCTCCTGCTACAGAGAAAATTCCTGAAAATGGAAAAGAGCCAGAAAAAGGAAAAGAGCAGGAAACAGAGCAGGAGAAATTAAAGAAGCAGGACTGTGAAGTTATTGATTTAGAGACTCAAATTGATCCCAAACTCCTCAAAGAGTGGCAACAATTTGACTATATTATAAACAATCCCGAGACTTCACAAGGATTCGGCACACCCCAAGTAACAGTCAGTCAAGAAACGACCCCAATTACGGTTCCAATTGAAGGAACCAACGGCCTACCCATTAGCAAAGATGCGGAAATAATTCCTAAAGATCCATCCGATCAGATTGTTTTACAGATAGAATACATATCACCATTAGATGTCTTTTACAGTCCTAAACACAGGGGTGTGGTGAAAAGACAGAGGAAAAGGAGGAGACTTGATCAATCTTCCCTTTTTCCAGATCAAACAGAGATGGCTAATGTGGTGTGGAAGGAGGAATTGAACCCTTCCGATGACCTTACGAAACTATCCCAGTATGCTGGAGCGTATTCGGCAGCCACCATGGATAAAGCCTCGGAAGTGAGCAATCTCCTTAAGGAAAAAGATCAAATGATTGGTTCATTGCAGTCGCAGGTGTCTGAAGCACAGCGAAAAATAGAACAATTAGAACAACAACTATCAATACAGTGGTAGACAAACAGTCAATTAAATGAGCAATTGCTCAAAGAGAAATAGAGGATAGACTCGAGTGCAGTACAGAAACAAAGGGAATTTTCCGAAGCATTGGCCAGATTAAAGGCGATGAATAAACAAATGAGCAAGACTAAGGATGAGCGAATCGCTCAACTGTCACAACAAGTAGAAAAGTTCAGGAGCCTTCCTCAAGTAGCAGAGTTCAGAACCGAAGCTCTACAAATCAATAAGGCATTGATTACACAGCTAAAACTGCTATGTCATAACATTTCTCTGGTTGAGCCTCTTTGTGAGATTACTACATCAATAGTGGATAAATCAGTTGAAGCTAGGCAGGATTTAGAACAGGCCGATGAGACCTTAACCAGCTTTCTTGCTTGGCAAGACTCCCGTGAAGGACAAGCTTCGGATCTGCCCAAAATTCTAGAGTCACACAAAGACATCCTTTTCCTAGAATGGCAGTCGCAACTAATGAAGGCAGAAAGAGAAACCTCAAGATGTCAATTATCTACTAGAAATTTAATTGAATTTGTCAATGACACTCTTTATCTGTCTAACATGATTTCACAGTGTAATCCAGGTAAATTGACATCGGCCAAAGCCTTGGAACAAACATGCAATCAGGAATTGGAAAAGAATGGAAGACTAATCGCTGGCATCCAAAGTTTAACTTGGGATGCCTTTTGGTTTTTCTTAATCAAGCCATACAGTCAGAGGGCTGCACTCAAATGTTTAACTGATGCCATCAGTTGCATGATTCCCGAGATCCAAGATGCCACATATTCAGCCCAACTGAATTCTCGTCTAAGTCGCCCTCCAGAATTGCAACCGATGCTAGATATCTGCCAGCTCAAGCTGAAGGGAGATCACCCGAAACAATGAATCATGCTGCCGACTGAGGACAAGCCGATTTTGAAGAGATATTCATAATATAGTTGTACCAATTAAATAGCACTTTTATTTTGTAATTAGTTAGCTTAATTAGTATTTATAGGCCCTTTCATGCATTTGGAAAGGGTCCTCAGTTTTTGTATAAACTCAAATCAGTAAGTCACACTATTGTGCTTCTGATCTTTTTTTATGAAGACTGGGCCAGTATTCTGAATTTTGACGAAGAAAGCTTTGATGACATGTGCACTATTGCCTTTTGTGGAACCGTTTCTAAGTTAAAAGAAGGAATTTGAATGCGGTTGATATCGGGAGTGATTCAAATAACATATGGTACTATTATCTATGCTCTTGTGTCATTCTTTTATGTGAATCTACATTCATTTAAATTTTGCTATCATTGAATATATGTATGTGTTTTAACAACAATCCTTGTACTTTTCACTATTGAATGTCTAAGGACTGTTATTCTTTCAATCATATCTATGTCTATGATATATATGAGGAATAGTGTAATAATGTTTGCTTGATTGCTTTGTTCAACTATTTGGGCTTAGTAATTATCATATGAATAAATATCTTTGTTTACCAACAAGAGTCATCTATATGCCTGTTTGTGGATGAAGACCATCAAAAGTTACGCTAAAAGCAACAATTTCCTGGGATAGGATAGTTGTTTATAATTTTACTTTTAGAATAAATCATTCATCCATTACCATTATATATTAGAGAATCAATCATTTATCCATCCTATTTACCAATCATTGGGAAACTGGTCCCATTATATCCAGTCGGAGCCACCACACCAAATGGAAAAGGAGCTGCCTTTAAGGTCCGGACCGGGTGGTTATCCCCGATGTTGATGCAGCGATTTTCGAGGCATCAACATTTTTGGCACTAGAAGGAGGGCATGAACTATGAATGGCGATAAAACCCAAACCTATAACCCATTCTGAGAGTAAATCTCCCTCCACCTCCCCTCGTACCTCCCGTTTGCATGCTGGAACTCCAGTATTCAAGCGAGAAGAAGAGGAATCAACTACCACTGCTCAAACCCACCATACTTCAGAACGATTAAGTCCTGAATCCCATGAAGTTCAGTCTCTCATCCATAAACTTCAAGGCTTTTCGATATCACCACAAAAATCTGAGGTATCTCAAGGCAGTGAGACTTCGCAATTCAATCTACCTCACCCTCTCACCAGACTTCAGAGCGGAAAGCTCGGTATCGAACCTACTCAGTTGCCTTTACCTAAAAGGAAAAGGGAAAAAAAGAATATTGAAGGATCTGATAGTGAAACTTTCTCATCATCATCTTCCATCTCATCTTCCCCAGCGCGAAGTCAGCCATCCACTCCTCCATTACATATTGTTGTTCAACAGGGATCAGGAACTTCAACATCCCAACCCATTCAATCCTCAATATCAACTCCTTCCCAAACATCTGGAATTTCATCAGCAATATCATCCACTACTAGTTTTTCAATGGCTCAGAATCCATGGAATAGTCCTGGTGCGGTCACCATGCCTGCACCATTACACCCATTACCTGATTTCCCTGAAAAATGGTTACCCAAGTTTAATCCAGATGCTGGAACACAAGCTGAAGAACATATTAATAATTTCATGTTATTAGTTAATTTGAAAGGAGTGACAGAGGAAGATGTTTTCATTAGGCTTTTCCCTTATACTTTGCAAGGATCAGCTGGGTCTTGGTATTTTTCCCTGCCCTCTGGATCCATTACTAGTTGGAACATTTTCCAAGAACAGTTTCTTACTAAGTACGGCGATGATATATCTTTAGCCACCTTAATCAATGATCTCTCCAATATTAGGATAGAGTCTAAAGAACCTATTAAGGAATTCAAATCATGATTCAATAAACTCTTGAATAAGATTCCAACCGCCTCCAAACCAAGTGATCAAATCAGAAGCGAATGGTATATAACTGCCCTACCCTCAAATATAGCTATTTTTGTAGATAGGGCTGCAAAACCAACTTTAGCTGAAAACATGAAAGAGGCGCTTGCTGTAGAGAAACGTATTATTGCTTTAGAAAAGAAAGCTGCTCTTGAAGATAGAAAATCCAAAAAAGTTTCTTTCAAGGATGATTCAAAGAAGAAAACCCCTAAAGATCCATATGATATGGAAGGTTTACAAAAAGTCCTCAAGATTATGTCAGATGAAATGGTCGAAATCAAGAAGCAAGTAGTTGAAACCTCAACAACAAGGCCATTTAGAAATTTTAAGAAACCTGAATCAAAACCACCAAATGCTATATCCAACACAGATTCAGATCCTGAAGAAGAAGAAGAAGATGAAACAGTCTTGCCATCTGAGGAACCCGAAGAAGAGGAGACTGTCGAATGTCATGGGATGTGGGATTTTATTTTACCTACCTCCGATACATAAAATGAACAAGAAGCTTTCCCTGTGACTACCAGGAGTAAAGCTACTCCTGAACCTGTCTAGACAACTTCGAAGAAAAGGAATGCAGGTTCCACTACTACCAAAGAAAAGATTCCTACAAAGAAAGCTTCAGCTATACCATCCCAAAATCAACCATCATCTTCAAATCTACCTTCAACATCTAAGACATTGGTAGTGTCAGATTCTATGGACTACAATATTATCGAAGATATGAAGAAGACTAAGGCGAATATTACTATGTTTGAACTTAGCAAACTCAAACATCAACAGAAATTACTCCTTAAGGAGTTAAATGTCGTTCCTTCTTCACCTCTTCCTAATGCTATATTGTCCAAAGCTGCTAATGATTCAGGCCAACCACCTTCTGGTAGAGTGGAAGCTACTGATGCGGTCTTAATTGGGGATAGATCAAATTCTCATACTCCTCCTTTCCTCTTAACCTATGAGATCTATAATAGAAATCTACACAACTATTTGATTGACCAGGGGCTTCCTCTAATATAATGCCAGCTTCGATTTGTTCGAAACTGAACATCGAACCCCAAAAGTCTGCAATTCATAATGTACAGTTGGATAGAACTAAGGTCCAGGTTTTAGGGGAAATCAACTCAGTGACTATCAGCTTATCAGCTGATCCTAGAGTGGTTCAAAGAATTGATATTTTGATCGCTGATATACCTGAATTCAATGGATTGATTTTAAGTAGAGATTGTCTGAAAAACTCCATGGTTATATTTCCACCGATTGGTCCCATATGTGGTTACCTTATAAATGAAAACCAAATCAGATCAAGATTGATTGGGAGAAACACATGACCCATACAGTTACCGAGTTTGAACAAGAAAACCAACCAATAGCATTCAATAACAATATTTTGGGGAATTATTCATCTGAATCACTCTTTGGCAATTTCATTGCCCAACCATCTCCTTTCCCAGTTAATAATCTCACATCTCAGATCGAAAACTTTTCACAAACAGATAGGTCAAGATGTGTTAATTTTGTTGAGGAAATTGTAAATAAAATTGTTGATAATTCTTTATTTTGGTCACTATATTTTGATGGGTCTAAATCTAGTGAAGGTTCAGGAGCAGGATGTATTTTAGTTAGTCCTCAGGGAGAAAAAAATATGTTATCATGCAGATTGGAATTTGAATGCACAAACAACACAGTTGAGGAAACTGTAAATAAAATTGTTGATAATTCTTTATTTTGGTCACTATATTTTGACAGGTCTAAATCTAGTGAAGGTTCAGGAGCAGGATGTATTTTAGTTAGCCCTCAGGGAGAAAAAACTATGTTATCATGCAGATTGGAATTTGAATGCACAAACAACACAGTTGAATATGAGGCCCTAGTTCAAGGACTCTACAAAGCAATTGGCCTCAAGGTTCAATATCTAAAAGTGTTTGGTGATTCAGAAATTGTTATTAAACAGGTTAGAAATTCAATTCATTGCCTTTCTGGTCATCTCAAACACTATCAGTCTCTGGTATAGGAACTCATCTCTCAATTTTTAGCATTCAATATTTCTCCCATCCCTAGGTCCTAGAATGCAGTAGCATACCTGCTAGCTAATGTTGCTTCCAGACTCCTACCATCCGAAGATTACAGCCCAGATAGATTTTCAGTAGAGTTAATTTTTAGACCATCAATTCCCGATAATGTCACCAATTGGAGAGTGTTCAATAATGATGAAGACATTTTAAACTTCTTGACTTCCGACAAGTCCTACGATGACCAAATCATTGATGAAAGTGATCATGACCTTCAGATGAAAGAGAAGCAAGAGGAAAACTCAATACCAAAACCAGTGGTCAAGCTTGAAGATCTTTATGATACTAAAGACAGGTTTAAACGGGTGACCAATTCAAAACTCCAGAGTTCCACTTTAAGATTTGAATTGATAAACCTAGGTACTAAGGAAAACCCTCAAAACATCAATTTGGGACTAGGACTTTCTTTAGAAGAAAGAACAACATTCATTAGGCTGTTAACAAAAAACAAATATGTCTTCGCTTGGAAATATGATGATTTGAAAACATACGATGCATCAATCATTCAACATACTATTCCAATGCTTTCTGAACAAAAACCAGTGCAACAGAAGTTAAGAAAGATTCATCCTAACCTAGAGAGTCAAATAAAGGCTGAATTAAATAAACTCTTGAAGGCTAAGATAATTTTTCCTGTGAGACATTCAAACTGGGTTTCCAACATGGTGCCTGTTAGAAAGAAAAATGGCGATATCAGGATTTGCATTGATTTCAGAAATCTTAATAAGGCAAGCCAAAAGGATAACTTCCCTTTACCTACTATGGAGCAGACATTACATTCGGTAGCTGGTTCAGAACTAATGTCCTTTTTAGACGGTTTTTCAGGATATAACCAAATTCTGGTTCATCCTGATGACAGGCTTAAAACTACCTTCAGAACTAAGTGGGGAACTTATGCTTACCAAAAAATGCCTTTTGGACTCATCAATGCAGGAGCTATATTTCAGAGAGCCATGGACATATCGTTCAAAGGATTGCTCAATAAATTAGTAGTTGTCTATTTAGATGATATTACTGTATTTTCCAAGAAAAGGTCTAATCATTTACATGATTTAAAACAAATCTCTGAACGTTGTAGAAGGTATGGTATTTCTCTTAATCCAAAGAAGTCCTTTTTTGCCCTTAATCAAGGAAAACTTTTAGGCTTCATTGTTTCAAACGATGGTATATTTATTGATCCAGACAGAATTAAAGAGATTTCTGAAATTCCATTCCCTCATAATAAAAAATCCATGCAGTCATTTTTGGGTCAAATTAACTTTGTTAAACGTTTTGTTCCAGATTTTTCCCAGATTATTTTACCATTGCAAATGATGATTAAGAAAAATTCGGTGTTTAAATGGGGATCTGCAGAAAAGGAGGCATTTGATTCCATTAAACAATCAATAATTAATTTCCCTGCTTTAAGCAGCCCCAAATTTTCTAATCATTTCATACTATATACCCTCGCATCCGCTTCGTCATATGCAGCAGTGTTGACTCAAATTAATGATCAAAACTTGGAAGCACCAATTTCGTTTTACAGCTCAAATCTTCAAGGTGCTGAACTAAATTATTTAGAAGTTGAAAAACAAGCCTTTGCTGTATACAAAGCCATAAAACACTACAGGCCCTTCTTCTTAAAAGCTCACACAAAAGTTATAGTTCCTTTTTCAGCAGTAAGACAATTACTAGTTCAAAGGGAATTAGGAGAAAAGAGAGCGAATTGGGTCACAACATTACAAGAATATGACTTGGAAATCAAGCCAGCAAAGATTGTCAAAGGCCAAGGTTTTTGTAGGTTGTTAGCAGGAGCATCCAACATTCAAGAACCTGAAAGTACAGAGGATACTGAAGAAATCAATCAGATAAGTACCACAGGTCCTGAATCGCAATATACAGATCTGATTTTCTATTTAAAAAATGGGTACGCTCCTTCTAATCTCTCCTATAAAAACAAACGTGCCATTAGATTGAAAGCAAAAAACTTCACAATTATAGATGATGTATTGTTTAGGCGAAATTATGATTCAATTTTATTAAGATGCTTAGAAAAACCTGAAGCACAAAAAGTTTTGCAGGAACTTCATGATGGACCAGCAGGAGGACATTTTGGAGCTGACACCACAGCTCACAAAATCATTCATGCTGGGTATTATTGGCCCACCTTGTTCAGAGATACTCATGAATATGTAAATAAATGCCAAAGTTGTCAAACATCCAGTGGAAGACAAAGAAAGCCAGCTTTCCCTTTGCAACCAGTCAACATTGAGCAACCTTTTGAGCAATGAGGATTGGACATCATTGGAGAAATCACTCCACATTCATCCAAACAGCATAAGTATATCCTTACTGCCAATGATTACTTTACTAAGTGGGTTGAAGCAATTCCTTTAAAGACAACAAACTTTGAGGCAATTATGGAATTCATAGACCAATTCATTATTACCAGGTTTGGTGTCCCGAACGCTCTTGTTTTTGATAATGCATCTTATTTCTTTGGAAATTATATGTTTGAGTTTGCTATCGAAAGGGGATTTAAATTGAGGTATTCTGAAAATTACTACCCTCAGGGCAATGGTTTGGCAGAATCCACCAATAAAAACCTTATTAGAATTATTAAGCGAACTATTGAACAAAATCATAAAAACTGGCATAAATCTTTGATATTTGCACTATGGGCTGATAAAATAACTCAAAAAGCCTCTATAGGCACTTCTCCATTCAATCTAGTGTATGGAAAGGAAGCTGTCATACCGGACAACTTAGTGCTTCCATCCTTAGCTTTAGTGCATTTTATTGAAGAAAGTCCGTCATCTTCTATTCAACTAAGACACGATCAAATTTTGAAACTAGAAGAAGAAAGGGAAAAATCCAGAATTATACATGCAAAACATCAACAAATTATCAAATCATCTTTTGATACAACTTCAACCAGTTCAAAACAATTACAAGTTGGTGATCTAGTTTTGAAATAGGACAAAGCCCATGAGGATAAAGGAAAACACACAAAGTTCCAGAAAATGTGGCTCGGATCATTTCAAATCAATGAGAAGATAGGCCCTTCTACTTTCATACTGCAAGATCTATCAGGAAAGAGAGACTCTCTTCTTGTTAACGGCCTTATCTTGAAAAAAATTCTTCAATTGAGGAGGTAACCCCTTCTCCCTTTGTAAATATTCAATTTTTAGCTAAATTTTTGTACATAGCTTAGATTTTTAGGATTGTAGAAAAATAAAGATAGCCTTCCATTGGTCTTTACTATATTGAAATGTTTCTAAAAAAAAACAGTTATAATATTTGCTTTTAAAATGGAAGCCTTAAACAAAAGGAAGATTTCTAGGAAATTAGGTTTATCTAGATTCTGAAACCCCATTTTATTTTTGTGAACTCTTCTCAAGGATTATAAGTACTGTAAACCATTTTAATGTTTTTAAGCAGCCTGAAAATGGTTATCAATACAAAATAGATACTGATTCAATCTTAGCATCTTCAACTCTTATCCTGTCATCCATCTTCTCTTAAGGAAAAAATTGTTCATCCCATTCATCAAGGGTTATAATTACTCAGAGTGTAATTCTAAAATATATTTGAGGTAAAAGATAAGAGGTCTTATTACAAGCCTGCTTACCATGATCATAGGGAAATAATTCAACTGACATTACCAAAACTGCATATCAAAATAGGGTAATGGCTTATAATTATAAGACAAGGGGTCTCATCACGAGCCACCTTGTACAGTTAAATTACAACCAGTGAATGGCATTGTCAAATAGATGGCTACCAAACCAGGACAATGGCTTTTTATCTTACAAAATAAAGAAAAAGAAAAAAATGATACAAAAATATGAAAACATATTTCTGGATTCATTCTTTTTAATTATACTCTGAAATGGATGGGATAATGAACGATCAAATGGTTAAAAGGTATCCCTGTCGAGACTATAGACGTTTGCTGGCAGCAGAGGCTCTACCTATGACAAAGGAGTCATTATAAAGCTAAGTTGGAAAAGTTTTTTGTTTTATCATTAGCAACCAATTAAGGCTAATTTGAAACATAGAATGTATTTAATTGTAACATGAGAAGAGGATAGCAGAAATAGTTATCATTACATTCAGAATTTATGTTTGCCTAGTTATATTAGAATTTTTCGCTCGGATAAGATTTTCAGATTTAAAAAAGTTTAAGTATTTTAACTTTTCCCATAGATAACTGTTTCTCCCAGTGAATCGCCAATTGTTGTGCTGTACAACAACCCCCCATTTCATAAAATTTTTCTTTAGAAATCATAATATGAAATGGGTCCCTTTTAAACATAGATGTGTGAATAAATTGGTATTAACTTATTATTAGAAAAAACCCTCATCAAAAGGCTCGACTGAAATGTGATATACCTTTCAAACAATGAAAAAATAGGTCTTTTTAAACAAATCATAAAGCTTTTTATTATTACGATAAAGCGATCGCAAGATTGCATATCGCAATAATAAGAAAAGCATATAGAAAGACCCATTGATTACTCTGATTCGAAAAGGGAAATCACTATCGGATATCGGGCAAAGGAAAAGTGCATCGTATATATAAGGCACCCCCCATTCCTCCGATGCGATAAAAGGTATCGCTATCGGCAATCGACTATGGTAATCAATTCATTAACTGTGACACCTTCAAATCTTCCGATGCGATAAGGCGTATCGCCATCGCGATCAGCGATTTCGCAATAGCGTAAGTAATGGGACCTATCCAATTGTGATGATTAAATCAAGGCGCGTGTTCCTAAGCATATTAAGGATCGGCATGAGCATTATATCACCTTTGGTGACAAAATGATATTTTGGGTATTATTGGCCCTCCCTTTCACGTCACTAATCATCAAATGCGATTAGCCGCCAAAAATCTAAGCCACGCTTGAATCAATTATTCACCATATAGACGTTATGATGGATATTTAAAAGCTCCCTTATCATGATTGACAGGTGAAGCGGCCAATTAATAATTATGCCGAGATTTCCACTTAGATTCTATCTACGGCAATTTCACTATGATCTTTGATTATTCGCTAATAGATATAACTCTTTCATATTGATGTTATCTATTTCTCTATATCACGCTGTTTCATTCCCTGTGTAGAATTTCGTCGAAATAACAAGTTTTAAGCAAATGGGAAGGAAATCCAAGAGATCCGCAGCAGTGTAGTAACAGTCCAGCCCACCAGTGACCCAGGACCAGAAAAAAGGGCCTAATCTCAGACACTACACTCTCGGCTGATAAAACAAGCTCAAAAAGAATCTATAATTTAATTGAGTGAAGGAAGTGTCGCTACTGCAGGCTCAACTGATGCCTCCCTGATCTAGCCGATCATTTTTGCATAGGATAGCAGCTCGGGAGAAAATTATTCCTTACACTGATGTGGTCAGAAAAAAATCCTGTTTCTAATAGGACGTTTTGCACAGTTGATCTGGTTCATTTTAGCCTGAAGACTTAAGGAAAATGTATCATTTGCCCGAATCTGAAAAGAAATACAACAAAGCTTTTCTGGAGAAATTCGCAAGGAGAATGAGATGGAATCAGTTACACAATGGAGACAGAATCTGAATCATCGGGTAAGTAATTCCTTGTCATCTCCTTACTGTTACAATGATGTGTAGGATATGGGGAATGCATGATTTAGCAAAATTTACTATCATAATGGTTCCTTTAATGGAAGCTCATGGATTGAATATATTTTCTGATAAATTAGCCTCTGCAATTCTTGATTTTAGATTCAATTCTATTCCTTCTATTAAGTGCCTTTTCTTTAATTCTGGATACAAAAGATAAGAGGTCTTATTACAAGCCTGCTTACCATGATCATAGGGAAATAATTCAACTGACATTACCAAAACTGCATATCAAAATAGGGTAATGGCTTATAATTATAAGACAAGGGGTCTCATCACGAGCCACCTTGTACAGTTAAATTACAACCAGTGAATGGCATTGTCAAATAGATGGCTACCAAACCAGGACAATGGCTTTTTATCTTACAAAATAAAGAAAAAGAAAAAAATGATACAAAAATATGAAAACATATTCTGGATTCATTCTTTTTAATTATACTCTGAAATGGATGGGATAATGAACGATCAAATGGTTAAAAGGTATCCCTGTCGAGACTATAGACGTTTGCTGGCAGTAGAGGCTCTACCTATGACAAAGGAGTCATTATAAAGCTAAGTTGGAAAAGTTTTTTGTTTTATCATTAGCAACCAATTAAGGCTAATTTGAAACATAGAATGTATTTAATTGTAACATGAGAAGAGGATAGCAGAAATAGTTATCATTACATTCAGAATTTATGTTTGCCTAGTTATATTAGAATTTTTCGCTCGGATAAGATTTTCAGATTTAAAAAAGTTTAAGTATTTTAACTTTTCCCATAGATAACTGTTTCTCCCAGTGAATCGCCAATTGTTGTGCTGTACAACAACCCCCCATTTCATAAAATTTTTCTTTAGAAATCATAAAATGAAATGGGTCCCTTTTAAACATAGATGTGTGAATAAATTGGTATTAACTTATTATTAGAAAAAACCCTCATCAAAAGGCTCGACTGAAATGTGATATACCTTTCAAACAATGAAAAAATAGGTCTTTTTAAAAAATCATAAAGCTTTTTATTATTACGATAAAGTGATCGCAAGATTGCATATCGCAATAATAAGAAAAGCATATAGAAAGACCCATTGATTACTCTGATTCGAAAAGGGAAATCACTATCAGATATCGGGCAAAGGAAAAGTGCATCGTATATATAAGGCACCCCCCATTCCTCCGATGCGATAAAAGGTATCGCTATCGGCAATCGACTATGGTAATCAATTCATTAACTGTGACACCTTCAAATCTTCCGATGCGATAAGGCGTATCGCCATCGGCGATCAGCGATTTCGCAATAGCGTAAGTAATGGGACCCGAGCCCTATCCTAATTGTGATACATTAAATCAAGGCGCGTGTTCCTAAGCATATTAAGGATCGGCATGCATTATATCACCTTTGGTGATTGAATGATATTTTGGACTATTATTAAAACCCTCCCTTTCACGTCACTAATCATCAAATGCGATTAGCCGCCAAAAATCTAAGCCACGCTTGAATCAATTATTCACCATATAGACGTTATGATGGATATTTAAAAGCTCCCTTATCATGATTGACAGGTGAAGCGGCCAATTAATGAAGCAGTTATGCCGAGATTTTCCACTTAGATTCTATCTACGGCAATTTCACTATGATCTTTGATTATTCGCTAATAGATATAACTCTTTCATATTGGCTCATGTTATCTATTTCTCTATATCACGCTGGTTTCATTCCCTGTGTAGAATTTCGTCAAAATAACAAGTTTTAAGCAAATGGGAAGGAAATCCAAGAGATCCGCAGCAGCAGCGGCCCCTGTAGTAACAGTCCAGCCCACCAGTGACCCAGGACCCAGAAAAAAGGGCCTAATCTCAGACACTACATGTCTCGGCCTTGGAAATACAAGCTAGAAAAGAATCTATAATTTAATTGAGGCAGAAGAACTGAAGGAAGTGTCGGAAGAAGCTACTGCAGGCTCAACTAATAAATCAGATGCCTCCCTGAAAGATCTAGCCGACTCATTTTTGCATAGGATAGCAGCTCGGGAGAAAATTATTCCTTACACTGATGTGGTCAGATGGGTGGTCGAAAAAATTCCTGTTTCTAATAGGACGTTTTGCACAGTTGATGGAAGAGTTTCTGGTTCATTTTAGCCTGAAGACTTAAGGAAAATGTATCATTTGCCCGAACCTGAAAAGAAATACAACAAAGCTTTTCTGGAGAAATTCGCAGAGGAGAATGAGATGGAATCAGCCCCGATTACACAATGGAGACAGAATCCCACAAAGCACAAACATGAATCATCGGGTAAGTACTCCGTGGATTCCTTGTCATCTCCTTACTGTTACGCTGGGGCAATGATGTGTAGGATATGGGGAATGCATGATTTAGCAAAATTTACTATCATAATGGTTCCTTTAATGGAAGCGGCTGTTAGTAGTTATGTCATGGATTGGGCGAATATATTTTCTGATAAATTAGCCTCTGCAATTCTTGATTTTAGATTCAATTCACGCAAAACCACCAGGACTATTCCCCCCTTCTATTACAGTGCTTATGTTATGGATATGCTTTTCTTTAATTCTGAATACCCGATACTTGGGTGGAGGTGGACACCACAGGACCCTAAGCCAATCCACATCTATCATCAGATGTTATGGAAGGCACATTATAAAGACCACTTGTATCAAATCTGTAATGGTTTCATGTTGCCTATCTATTATGCCATTTTTGATAAGCCTGCTCCAAGGATTTTCGAGGAGTCAGAAGTTGACTTGACTGCTCTGGGGAATTGGTTCGGGGAAGATAAGTTCACATATATAAAGGTGTTTGGTAGCGCCACAAGACCACATGTCCTCCCATTGTACGTACCTGATAAACTGTTGGCACGATAGCTAGCTTAACAAATAACAACCGCTGGAACATCCAAAACTCTTAGGACTTCTAAAAAGCAGTCATGGCCCATATTCCCTTTGAGATGCGGTGTTTATACCCTACTTGATTACAAACATGCTGAGAAGGAGACAAGAAAAATAAATATGCTCAATCTTGCAACCCTCCCTAACAGGCAATTCGATCCCCGGAAGGTTGCCTATAATGTGCTTGAACAGGCAAAACTTACTAAGTTTGACCATGAAAAAGATGAATTTGACGACCTATTTTCTTCAGTAGAATCATTGTCTCAGGTTAAAACATTGGCCAAGATGAAATATAATGATGAAGGACTGGTAGAATTCAATAGGCTCAGAGAACAGAGGTTGCAAACTTTGCCTCTGGACTTATCGTCTACTACACAAACAACTAAGTCAAGCGAGCCCGACCAGAAGAGTATTGACGAGCCTCTTGCTACAGAGAAAATTCCCGAAAAGGGAAAAGAGCGAGAAAAAGGAAAAGAGAAGGAAACAGAGCAGGAGAAAGAAAAGAAGCAGGTAGTGAAGTTATTGATTTAGAGACTCAAATTGATCCCAAACTCCTAAAAGAGTGGCAACAATTTGACTCTATTATAAACAATCCCGAGACTTCACAAGGATTCGGCACACCCCAAGTAGCAGTCAGTCAAGAAACGACCACGACTATGGTTCCAATTGAAGGAACCAGCGGCTTACCCATTAGCAAAGATGCGGAAATAATTCCTAAGGATCCATCCAATCATATTGTTTTACAGATAGAATACATACCACCATTAGATGTCTTTTACAGTCCTAAACACAGGGTTGTGGTGAAAAGACAGAGGAAAAGGAGGAGACTTGATCAATCTTCCCTTTTGCCAGATCAAACAGAGATGGCTAATGTGGTGTGGAAGGAGGAATTGAACCCTTCTGATGACCTTACGAAACTATCCCAGTATGTCGAAGCGTATTCGGCAGCCACCATGGATAAAGCCTCGGAAGTGAGCAATCTCCTTAAGGAAAAATATCAAATAATTGGTTCATTACAGTCACAGGTGTCTGAAGCACAGTGAGAAATAGAACAATTAGAACAACAACTATCAATATAGAGGTAGACAAACAGTCAATTAAATGAGCAATTGCTCAAAGAGAAATAGAGGATAGACTCGAGTGCAGTACAAAAACAAAGGGAATTGTCCGAAGCATTGGCCAGATTAAAGGCGATGAATGAACAAATGAGTAAGACTAAGGATGAGCGAATCGCTCAACTGTCACAAGAAGTAGAAAAGTTCAGGAGCCTTCCTCAAGTAGCAGAGTTTAGAACCAAAGCTCTACAAATCAATAAGGCATTGATTACGCAGCTAAAACTGCTATGTCATAACATTTCTCTGGTTGAGCCTCTTTGTGAGATTACTACATCATTAGTGGATAAATCAGTTGAAGCTAGGCAGGATTTAGAATAGGCCGATGAGACCTTAACCAGATTTCTTACTTGGCAAGACTCCCGTGAAGGACAAGCTTCTCTGCCCAAAATTCTAGAGTCACACAAAGACATCCTTTTCCTAGAATGGCAGTCACAACTAATAAAGGCAGAAAGAGAAAACTCAAGATGTGGGTTATCTACTAGCAATTTAATTGAATTTGTCAATGACACTCTTTATCTGTCTAACATGATTTCACAGTGTAATCCAGGTAAATTGACATTGGCCAAAGCCTTGGAACAAACATGCAATCAGGAATTGGAAAAGAATGGAAGACTAATCGCTGGCATCCAAAGTTTAACTTGGGATGCCTTTTGGTTTTTCTTAATCAAGCCATACAGTCAGAGGGCCGCACTCAAATGTTTAACTGATGCCATCAGTTGCATGATTCCCGAGATCCAAGATGCCACATATTTAGCCCAACTGAATTCTTGTCTAAATCGCCCTCCAGAATTGCAACCGATGCTAGATATCTACCAGCTCAAGCTGAAGCGAGATCACCCAAAACAATGAATCAAGATGCCGACTGAGGACAAGCAAATTTTGAAGAGATATTCATAATATAGTTGTACCAATTAAATAGCACTTTTATTTTGTAATTAGTTAGCTTAATTATATTTATAGGCCCTTTCATGCATTTGGAAAGGGTCTTTAGTTTTTGTATAAACTCAAATCAGTAAGTCACACTATTGTGCTTCTGATATTTTTTTATGAAGATTGGGCCAGTATTCTGAATTTTGACAAAGAAAGCTTTGATGACATGTGCACTATTGCCTTTTGTGGAAGTGTTTCTAAGTTAAAAGAAGGAATTTGAATGCGGTTGTTATTGGGAGTGATTCAAATAACATATTGTACTATTATCTATTCTCTTGTGTCATTCTTTTATGTGAATCGGCATTCCTTTAAATTTTTCTATCATTGAATATATGTATGTGTTTTAACAACAATCCTTGTACTTTTCACTATTGAATGTCTAAGGACTGTTATTCTTTCAATCATATCTATGTCTATGATATATATGAGGAATAGTGTAATAATGTTTGCTTGATTGCTTTGTTCAACTATTTGGGCTTAGTAATTATCATATGAATAAATATCTTTGTTTACCAACAAGAGTCATCTATATGCCTGTTTGTGGATGAAGACCATCAAAAGTTACGCTAAAAGCAGCAATTTCCCGGGATAGGATAGTTTTTTATAATTTTACTTTTAGAATAAATCATTCATCCATTATCATTATATATTAGAGAATCAATCATTTATCCAAGCTATTTTCCAATCATTGGTAAATTGGTCCCATTATATCCAGTCGGAGCCACCACACCAAATGGAAAAGGAGCTGCCTTTAAGGTCCGGACCGGGTGGTTATCCCCGATGTTGATGCAGCGATTTTCGAGGCATCAACATGACTATATTGTATTCCACTGTATCTGACATTACCAATGTCTTTGAGGTATTTGGAAGATCTAAAGGAATAGGATCTGTTTGGCTAGTCTTAGATTTCTTAGCTACTATTTTCTCCTTTATAGGAGTAGCAATTTTTTGTTTCTGATTTGTGATAGACATGTCAAGAGAGTTTTTTCTTCTAGTAGTCATTGGCATGGCTTGTGCCTCTTCTTAGTTTGGGAGGATGAAATCCCACATTCCATTTAATTCAATTTCTTCCCCCGCTTCAACTTCCTCTTTATCTAGTGAATCTTCTTCTGCTTCATGATCAGACTCGACATTTGAAATGGTGTTTGGGGGTTGCAATGCAGAAGAAGGGTTCCTCTTGAATGAGCGAAAAGGTTTCTTGGGAGCAGAGGATTCCACGACCTGTTTTTTTATTTCTACCATTTCATTAGACATTCTTTTTAACACTTTCTGAAGGCCTTCAAGATCGAAAGGGTGTTAGAAAATTATATATTATAGAGTAATGAAACACATAAAATATTGCAGAAATATAAACACAAAAAATGCATAAAACAAGAGAGACACAGATATACGAGGTTCACCCAATTTGGGCTACGTCCACGGAGAAACAACCAGTCCTTATTTTATTATATTATCCAGCAAACTGAAGATATACAACCTAGAGAAGATCCACTTTAACACCCTCTTCGCTCTCAATCTCCTCTCTCTTCCTCACTCAAAATATAGATATACATAGACGCAATAAAATTTCCTCATATATAGTGAGGGGTTGCCTTCTAGGGCGAAAAACCCTAAATTAAACATAACTTCTACCATCAGATCATCCGCCTAATGAACGGCCCAGATTGACTAGAAATTACTAGACTTTTACAAGGCAATTTTACATCTATTTTTGACTTGGGGGGCGCTACCCCTGAACCCCTGATGGGGAACCACTGGCCCCCGGACCCCGAACCCCCCCGCGTGGAGGGGTGTACAGTCTTCCTGGGGTATACATCCGGTTGAAACTTTTGAATACATAAGATAATCAGGCTCCACACCAAACAAAGGGTCCTTTGTAGCTTTCTTCTTAAAGTCATCCTTAAATGTTACTTTCTTTTTATTCCTTTCGTATATTTGTGATCTCTTTTCCAAAGCTATAATTATTCTTTCTACAGATAGGGCTTCTTTCATTTTTTCTACTATGGTAGCCTTATTGGCTCTATCTACAAAAATTGCAATATTAGAAGGAAGAGATGATATATACCATTCTATTTGTACATCTACAACAGGTTTAGAGGTAGCTGGGATTTTATTTAGCAACTTGTTAAATATGGAGTTGAAATCTTTGATCTTTTCATCTGGATTAGCTTTCAAATTAGAAAGATCATTGATCAAGGATGATATGGTTCTATCATCATCAAAATTTGCAACAAATACTTCTTGAAAAGTATCCCAATCTCTAATTGAACCCGTTGGAATGGGAAAATACAAAGATCCAACAGATCCTTGGAAAGTGTAAGGAAATTGTCTGATTATAACATCTTCATGTGCGACCCCATTAAGATTCATGGCTAACATAAAATTATTTAGATGTTCTTTGGTTGGGAGAGCATTGTTAGGATTGTACTTAGGTAGCCATTTTTATGGGTTTACTAGGAGTGCATTTGGATTTGCAACTAGGACAACACCAGGATTTGTCCAAGGTTGAGCAGGTTGATTGGCCATAACTTGATTTGGAGACTAAGAAGATGGGAAGGCCGATCCAGAAGTAGGTATAGATGGCGAAGAACTTACTACTGGGTTAGTACTACTAATGGTAGTACTAATTGGAGAAGTGGATAGTTGAGAAGTCGTGGATTGAGTAGAAGTGAATGGGGAAGTGAATGGATGGAAAGGTGATGTGATCTCGCTAGTATCTGATTCAGATCTTGATGAAGTAAATTTCCTATGTTGTGGAGGGATGGGGAACTTGAAAGGGGTGACCCCAAGCCTTTCACTTTGTAGTCTAGTCAATACACCAGTTTGTTGTAATAAAGAGGTAACACTTAATTCAGAAACTTTGGGTCTCTCTAGCTTCTCGGTAGAAATGGATATCTGTTCCAATTTGTCTATGAAAGAATGAAATTCGGGATATGCGGGAGTGTAATATGGAGAGGGTGGTTGCCTTACTACTTTAGGAGACAAGGGAGATTTTTCTACAACTTCATACTTGTGATCAGGAGATTCTGAATGAGATTTAGAAGGTGTAGAAATTGTGGAGGGGTTTTGACTTTTATGAATGTTTTTTGAATAATATCTAGGTTTATATTCCATTCACAGTCGAAGGCCCTCCTTCTAGTGCCAAAATGTTGCGGCCTCAGAATTCTACTGCCGAAACATGGGGGATAACCACCTGGTCTAGACCTTAAGACAACTCCTTTTCCGTTTAAAGTGGTGGCTCCGACTGGGGATAATGGGACCAGTTTTCCATCGTGGGTTTTAAGATGAGAGTGAGTGGTTCATGAGTGTTTGCAACAGAATAATGATAATCTAAATGACTTATTCTATGATGCAATTCTCTAACTAACTTATTCTAATATAAACTTGTGTATTCCTGTGTGGTATGCGATCTACAAATATATCTGCTTAACATGTGATAATAAAGATTGATCACAACTAAATAGAGATGATAATGTATAAGGATAATTTCTTTGACTAAATAGTTAGTCAAAGAAATTTATAAAATATATCGCATATATGATGATTTATATATGAAAATCACAATTTCAACTAGGCATCATACAGAAGTGCAATTAACGCTTAACAGAAACAATAAATCTCACATACAATTCATGAAAGTAAAGTTTTTCTACTAATTAAATGAAAACATAAACAATCATACAAGATAATAGTACGATATGTACAAAGTCCTACTCATTTGACAAATGACATAGACCAACTTCTTTCTTCAAATCAAATTGTCTCCCAAGAATACAATAGTGCATCAACAAAGGAAAGTAGTCTGATATCTAAAAGAAACGATCATGTTCCATAATTTCACCAAAGCGTTCACAAACTTATGATAGTGCATTCTTTGCAAATGTTTTTGATAAAATTAAGGACCCTTCTCTAAATGAATGAGAAGGGTATAAATACTATTCTAACTAATTTGAAAAAATAGATTATACAAAATTTGACGAAGTTTCAAACAACCTTCCTCCTAACTAGGTAACTAACTCCAAAAATAAACAGTGACTAAATGAATAGAACTAAGAGGATGACTTGCTTTTTGCCAGCTTTTCCTTCAAATCGCATATTTGGTTATTGGTTGAATTTGAGGAGGTGCCCCAAAATGTGTCCTAAGCTGTCTTATGAAAATCACATCGGTGAGAGGTAGCAACATCCGCTGAGTCATATGAAGGGAACAGTTGAGAGTCATAATCTAGCTGTGTGGCTTGACGAGGTACTACCAATACGACTCCTAGTTGGTCCTGGTCAATTTTTTTAATTGCCTCCCTTTGAATCTCCACCTTTTCCTGCCAGCTTTTATACATAGAATTTAAATTGGGCATTTCTTTAAGATTACCTTCTTTAATCAAGTTGGTGGCAAATAGGGTGTGATTCACTACCTTAATGATATTATTTGATACCTCAGCTGCCCTTGCGACTGCTAGCTTGGCCTGTTTGTTTCTCGCATCCCAATCCATGAAGAGAATGTCTTTATGAGTTTCCTCAATCTTGGGTAGATTGGCTTTCCATCCGTCTTTTGTTTCTTTCCATTCGATGAACTCATAGATTCTAGTGTTTAAATCATTAAACTCAGTTCTCTAGTTGATTTCCTTATCTGTCAGCTGGTCGCTAGTAGTCAAATAGGGAGTAATGTGTGACATCTTTTGGAAAAAATACTCTTGCTATTTCACCAGAAGGGAATTTAATTCCAGTGCCTTTTTAATAAACTCCTCTGTAGTGGGAACATCCTTGTATCTTTCCATGGCTTGCTACATTTCTTGGAGTTGCATGTTTTTGGTTGATATATTGGCTTCATGGCTTATTTTCAGGACCTCCATGTCTCACTACAATTGTGAGAGCTTCTCAGCCATTTGCCTGTTTATGCTTGCTTTCTCTGCTTTTATCTGCTGCTTGAGCTATGCAATCCTCTACTTTTTCCCTTAACAAAGTAGAGACTTCAGTAGTCTTGTCCATAGTGGCCGATGCATATGATCTTGTGAATTGTGATAGTCTTGTCAAGTTTTCAATGGTATTGAAAGGAATGTCCTTCCAAACTACGTCCATTGGCTCGTTTCCAAGTGGGAATTCGGGTGTGTCTACCCTTTTCCTTTTTATTTGCCTTCTTATTACAACCTTGTGGAGAGGGATATAGAACACATTAAGTGGAGTTATTTCAGTTACTTTCAAAACAATTTCTAATGTGGGCAGAGTAGGGATAATCTCAATATGATGGGATGTTGTCTCTTGTTCCTCCATAGGCTTGGACTACTCACCAATAGACTTGGGCTATGTATCCTTATGAACATGTAGAGGAGTTTTATATTCCACTATTTCTTGGGTATTTTTTGTTTTGGGAGTGCCTTGCAATTTCTGATTAAACTAATCCCACTCCTGCTCCAAACTACTGCCTTTGACCTCTAAACTGATTTCTATAGTTGTGGTGCTCATCACTTGTTTCTCAGCTGACTACCTGCTGGACTCAGCTGTGTTATCTGCGTGTTGGGGTTTCCCTATGTCTGGTGTCTCCTTAGTATTTACCTAATAATCTACTCGAGAACTAGGACCTTCAATATCAACAGTGATACTTGGTGTAGGCTTATCCTTGGGCTTTAACAAATGCATTGCGATCACTTTGAGCCTTTCATTTCTGAATTCTTGAAAGATTTGAAAATCTTCACGTTTCAGATTCGCCTTTACCCATTCGAATGCTTGTTCGAAGGATTTGACAGACTGTTACAATTCTTCAAAATCGTTATCCTCATGGTTGCATTGCTTGAGCTTTACTGCAGTAGTGATATTATATGCCACTTTGTTTGGATCAAATTGCCTCTCAGGCAATGTATGAATCTTGAGGGCTTCCATGTGTGATGACTCCTTAGTAGCTTGAACAAAATTTTCTAAAGAAAAAGAACCACACTTGATAGGAAAAGAGGGCCATAATGACTTCTTGTTGTCTTTGAGAACTTTAGTCAGGCCTTTTCCCACGGCCTGGTAGGCATTCGCTCTTGCTAATAATTTATCAGAAACATATAAAGGAAGGACATGTGGATCGGTTGTGCTACCAAAAACACTAATGTAAGTGAACCATTCTTCAATGAAATATTTTCCAACAGTGAATAGGTCTGTTGCGGCTTCTTGGGAAAACTTGGGGGCTTTCTTATTGAAATTTATTTGATGTAGGGGAAACACAACAGCATGAAATATCTTATAGAAGTGAGGTATATAATGCGATTCCCATATTTGTTTATGACTGAGATGGATTGGGTAGGGGTCCTGTAAGGTCCATTTCCAACCCATGGTCAGAAATTTCGTGAAAAAGCAGATGACATACATAATGTAGGCACTAAAATAGAACGTAGGGAGGTTATCTGGATAGGAGGCTCTCTTTTGTCGATATTTGGTAATTGTGGTGGCTAGGTTATCAGATAGGATGGAGGGCCAATTCATCATGTGGGAATTAACACAGGCATCAATCAGAGGAATCCATTAAGTGGAAAACTTAGTATTATTAGGTAGCCCATATAATCTACATAACATAGCTTCTGCATAGTTGTAGGGGTTTGCCAAAGAGGTTATACCATACATACTCGATTTTTCATATTTGAATTTGTTGTCCAATACTCTCCAATCCTGAATCAACTTGAAGGGATCTAGGTTTTTCTTTGTGAAGTTGGCCACGAATTCCTTGTCATAGATATCTTGAGGGTCAGGTATGTGGTACATGTTCTTCAAATCCTCGGCTCTAAACGACCCTATGAGATCCTTTCATGAATTCCTGAATTGCCTATCTTCAATAGTGATATTTTTGATGACCCATTTGATCATATCTGTGTATGGGAGGATTTTAGCTCTTACTCCTATCCTATGAAGAAAAGAACAAGAAGCATCCCTGAATTGAAGTCCTAAAGGCCTCGTTGAGTCAGTTGTTGCCCTAGTGACAGTGATTTTAGGACGTTCATCTTCGAGTCTATTGTATATGACCTCCCACACTGTTGCGCCTCTTGTAGTGTTGTAGACAGTATCTGAGAAAATGGGAGCCATCTCTGTAAACTCAGATTTAGCAATGCTCTGCTTGCTTTGTTTTTGCATCACCTTCCTTAGTGACATGCCTTTTGTAGCTTGCCTGAAATAGACAAGATATATCAGCGCAGACGGTATCAGGTAATTAAGACTGAAAGCTTCTTTAAAATGACTTTGTAGACATTTTGAATAATAAACACTTATTCACAGAGATTATCCCGATTATACACTATTGTGGAATACATGCATAATACATAACCTCCTCTACGTTGATCATCAATTTTGCGGAATTAAAAACAATGAAACATCAATCGCATGCACACATTAACACAGTATGTAACCGGGGAAAGCATACAGCTGAAAACCCCACACTATTTGTATATTATAGTGATTGAGAAGATGTAACAATACATATTACAATACTCCTCACAAGTACTCGGTACTATCTCCACCTGTTACACACAAAACTAGCTCAGATCCGAACAAGTCACAGGTTCAAATCTCCTCTGCTGCTTTGCCTGCCTCCACTGCACAATCCCAAGTGAAAATCACGTGAGCACAAGCTACAATTGCCTGGGTATTAGCGCACACTGTGCAGCCCTCATTGGCATAACTCAATCCATGCATGTGCAAATCTCATGCACACCTATAGTCACATCTATAGTCACAACTTATAGCAATCTCAACCTCTAACACCTGTCTCCACTGAACTGTACATGCATTGAGTTAACTGATGTATTCTTCATTTGCTTTATGAGTTAATAATTAGTGAATTAATTAATATTTAATTCACACAACTCATCACTAGTGTATTCTTTAGTTAGACTAAAATACAACTAGTTCAACCAGGTCAAGTTGAACACAACTCCATCAACTCCACAATCAACTCCACTAAACTCAACCACATGAGTTCAACTGAAGTCTTGCATGCAATAGCTCAACTGACCCACAAAGAAAGCGTATTTCCTTCTGACAGCTACATATGCCACATCTGTAGCTCAAACTGAAGTGCTCCAAGAGGATAAGATAATGTTTATAGTCCAAATATTATTATGAGACAATAATATTTGACTTTTCTATTTTTAGCCTGCAGTCTAAAAATAGAAACCTTCCCATATGTCTAAAAATAGAAGTCCATCTATTTTTACCGACATGACCAATCATCCACAAATAATACACTGCAACTCATAGACCATGATCCCTATGTCTAAAAATAGACTTTGCGCCAAAAATAGCCTGCGGGCCCACTTAGTGAAGGCGACTTCTTTCCACTAAGCTCCATCATCCCGTTGCATTCTCAACAGACTTTGGATTGTGAGAAGGTTTAATGAGATACTCGATGTTAACTACCCATAACTTGGAAAATGATTATCCTTCCTCGGACCGCTAAATATTTATTAACCTGTCAATTTGTTCATTTTGATATTAAAACGTAATTATTTCACACGTTTTACCACTCTTAATTGCACATTGCAATATTTAAATGGATACACTATAGCACTATCATATGCATAAAGCGAAATGAGATTGAGAATATTGCAATATCTCATTTTGCAAATCGCTAATGGACACTCTAATTACATAGCCAAATTTCTTGTGAAGTTTGCGAAGTGCGATTTGTGAAATGGAAAGGTGCTATTTATTGGGCTATCACAGCGGGAGATTTGATCGTAGATCGCAAGTGTTTGAAGATGTTTTAAGACAGTCACATGGAAAAGTGTGATTTGCAATTTGCGATGCGGATTTCATCCTTAGTTCATTTTGTGAGGTTTTGCTAGGTATTTTCTTAGAGTTAGGTATTATCATCCTAAGCCTAAAGATTTAAAAGGGTCCCTATTTATAACTCTAAACTTAGCTATTATTCTGTATAAATGGGGGGGTTGTTTCACAATACAACAAGTGGCTACAACCACCCTACAAATGTTTTCCTATGCTTCGATTTTGGAGACTTCCTTCCTATCCACAGGAGATAATATTGCACTAATTCAGGTATTCATGCTTTGACTGAGACTTATATTCTTCATTTGTGCTTACTTGTTTCCACACCTAGCTGATCTTTCTAACTCACAAACTAATCTCCTGACTTGGTTTCTCAGGAGTTATGTGCTTGCATCCAAAAACTACGGAAGGGAAAACAACCTTGATGATGGGAATTGCGCAATTCTGACTGGCAATTTTCCTTGTGCTCATAAATTGCGCAGCCATGGAAGGCAACCCAACATTGAGCCTAGAAACTTCACAATCCCTCACTGAACTCAAAAACTGCGCAATGCACTGAGTTGGAAAACTTCCTAGTTCCCCAAAATTGTGTATCTTTCCTGGCAGTGTGCATGGAAAGTTTCCTGAAAAGAAAAAAAAAGAAGCTAAAAGAAAAAAATCATCCCTTGAAAATAGGGATCCATTTGTAGTTTACCGAAGGCGGCACATCGTTATTTTTATAAGTTTCCTCCAAGCATCACTTTGTCATAAACCCTAATTTTATTGAATCTAGTTAATTGACGTCTCTAGAGCTCATTTGCACATCCTATCTTGGATCTCTAGCATTCCTGATGAGATCAAGGAGCCTTTAGTGGAGTTGTCATTGCTTTTCTAGGTGAGTTTTTCTTTTATCACCTTTTGTCGCTTTTCTATTGCTTTTTGTCGTTTCTCTTATTGAGTTCTATTTTTCTTATTTATCTTCGTTGTTGCCAGTGTTTCAACTTATTTTAGCTCATAGAACTATTTTTCTAAGTTGTCATTTTCGTTTCATAAGTGTCACATTGGTTTTCTTACTTTTGCACCGATGGTTGTTATTTCAATGACTCTCCTCACATGTTTGCTTTTCCTTCCATTTGTTGGCTTTTTGCACTTTATTAACATTAATTTTTCTGTACTTAGTTAGATATGCACTCAATCTCACATCATCACTCACTTCTACTTGTTTTCCACACTTCCACCAAGTAGATCAACACTTTCCTTGGCCATATCTTGTCTTGCCTAGCTGGGCACTGCCCAAGCCACAAACTTGGCCTTTGGAATTTCTTAGTGTGTAGTACAGGTTGACCCTAACTATTCTCTACGTAGATCCAATGGTTAGCCTATCACCTTGGCCATTGAGACAACACAATGTGCAGTCTCTCCTAGTCTCTACCTAGGATGGGACTGTGCATTATGGAGTCTCAAGCCTCATGTTTCATCCTTGGTTGTTGGGATTGAGTAATGTGTAGTTCACACAATCACCTAGTATCCCTTGATAAAACTTGCACGTTCATTCTCTTCAGTTTCCCGGTTTGCTACTTGATCATGCTTTGAAGGTAGATTTACTAAACATAATGTTTGCTTGCCATGATTGTCATTTTTGTCCCACAAGTACCACACTTGTGAAGCATTTTCTCCCACCATTCATTGTTAGTATGGCACCAAAGAGAGCTACTTCAAAAGATACCACTGAAAGAAGTACTATGGAAGCAGTTAAGCAAACACCAATAAACTTTCCAGTATATGCAAACACTCAATTGTTTATAGAAAAGGATTCAACACTAGCATGGAAAAAAGTTAATGAAGCTCTTTCGGGAAAGCGCATTGAGGCAGATATAGAGGAAAACTTTAGAAGCAACAACAACAAAAAGCAGTAATCACGTAGAAGATTGTTGGGATGGGGTCCCCTAGGTCAATTTTTGGGTTCAAATAACCCAAGTTTTGATCATATTTTGTAATTAATATAAAGTCTTTGGGATTTGTGGATGTGGATCGCATAGATGATTAGGAGTCAAAGGGGTTTTAGCTCCTTGTTTATGTAAAGTTTAAGCCGGTTTTGAGACCCACCCATGGTCTGCGGACCATCAGATTGTATGAAAAAGGCTATAAATAGGTGTGTCTTAGAGAGTCTAAGATATGTTGAAAATAGCAACAAGAAATGCTAAATATAGAAATTCTAAAAGTAGCATTGCTATAAATAGCATTTCGGGATACATTCCAATTTTAATTAGTCCCTAAATTAAAATTCGAATTTGATCTCAACAGTGGTTCGTAAAATAATTAATTATTCATCTCGAGTTAATTAGTTGGAGAAAATCAAACATGAAGTCTATGTGAAGACATGCAATAGTTATCCCTTTGATTGTGGAAGTTATCCCTTAATTAAGGAGATCATGATGAGCTGTACTTTGAGTTGTAATTAGTTAGCTCAGTTTACTGAGTTAAGTCCAGATAGATTAGTTCCAACAATTTGTGGAACTGATTGTGAGTTCAGTTAGTCAATGCATGCATGCATGCAAGTAGTGTACTTCAGATCACTGAATATTCTCTCATAAATAACTCATGCATGTCAGTTCAGACAGAGACCCAGTTGAGATCAAAGGATGGGACAGTGTACTATCAATTGCAGGAATATTCCCATGAGGATATTTCTTGCATACAGAAGTAATTCTTTCCTTGAGGATTGCGCAGTTATTTCTGAGGTTAGTGAGCAGTGTGTGAGGTAATTACACACAGGTGGTAGCTTGAGGACCCAAGAGAAACTGTGCAAGGAAATAGGAGGCTTGGAGGACTGAAGGAAGGCATATGTGTTGTCTATTCTGTCTATGAGCAACAATGAGGGATTGTACTGAGAGCTGGATAGCTTGTGAGCTAAAGCTTTGTGTAATCCTGAGATATTTCCACTTGTATGATAATACAGATAGTGGGGAGGCTTTACCCAAAGTATTATTCTATGTTCAGGTGTGATTATTTCTTCTTCATCTATTATATGTGTTCTATTTGATCTTGCTCAAAATTGATTAAGCTTCCGCAAGTTTGTTTGTAGAAGTAGATCAAGTATTTTGCTTTAGTATGTTGCACAATCAAGTCATCTACGGTGATAATTTCTACATGGTATTGGAGAAAAGGTGATCAAAGAAGAGAACGGTATACAAAGAAGGGAGAAGTTTGAAGTTTGAAGTTCTTGATTATAGAAATCGAATTCTTATCACATCTCAAATTTCACCAATGGCATTCAATGGTTTGAGACTTGATTATGCCTTGGATGGTAGCTCAAATTATATAGCCTAGAAGGATCACATGGAAGTGGTATTAGAGGACAACGGTTTGAAGGAGTTCATTGATCAAGAAGTCCCCAAGCCAGCAGCAGTTAATGCCCAAGAATTGGCGGAATGGAAGAAATGTGTGGCTAGAGCGAGAAGGATTATTCTAGAGGGAGTTCGAGACCACATTGTCTCGAGTCTCCATGGGAAGGAGACACCATTTTCAATGTGGAAAACATTGAAGGATCTATATCAGAACAATAGTGAATAGAGGAAGCTGGCACTGAAAGACAAGCTTCAGAAAATCAAGTGTGAAAGGGTGACATGATCTCTACATATCTGAACAAGCTCACCACCTACAGGGATGAGCTTGGAAGTGTAGGAATCACGAAAGCCACTGATGACATGGTGGGCCTTGCTCTCCTTGGTCTTCTTAAGAGCTGGCATAGCTAACAAGACTGAGTAAATGGAAGAGAGAAGCTTCTAGATTGGGAACAACTATAGTCATATTTGATGCTGGAGGAGATCAGGAGAAGCACCAAAGATGGTTCTTCATCAAAGCATGATGATGAAGAAAATCTTGCCTTGGTGAGTAAGGCGAGGAAATGGAAAGGGAAGGCTTCCCATTCCAAATTGAGCTCTTCCCATGGTGGGAAGAAGATTGACAAATCTTAAGTGCGATGCTTTAAATGTCATGAGGTTGGACATTATGCTACAAATTGTCCACAAAAGAAATCCAAGAAGGGGTCCTCAAAAGGATCAAATGGTGAGGCACTGGCCTCATAGTTCGAATTGGATTTCACCCTCATTGCATGCATAGTTTCATCGATGGTGGGTTGTGTTTGGTACCTGGATAGTGGAGCCTCATTCCACATGACCGGGGACAAGAGTTTATTCATTACCTTGGAGGAGAAGGACCTCCAGATGCGCATAGAGATGGGCGATCATGGAAAGTACCATGTTTCAGGTGAAGGCACGGTTGTGTTTCAGAGGGACCATGGAGCTCCTCTCACCCTGACTGATGTAAAGTATGTGCCTGGACTGAAGAAGAACCTGGTATCCGTCACTATGTTGGAAGACAAAGGCTATGATGCAGTATTTAGTAAAGAAAAGGCATTCCTGAGACACATCGGCATGGGATAGACCAAGAGGATTTGGATTCGAGTGAAGAATCTCTACAAGTTGGAGGTAGATGACTCTGCTGCATTGAGTTCCAAAGTAGAGTTGGTTCAAAGCCAAGATATTGGTGAGTTATGGCATAGAAGATTGGGCCAATTGCACCATGGGGCCTTGAAGATCATGCAACAGATTTCTACCGGACTTCCCAAGGGAAAACTTGAGCAAGTGGATACATGCAAAGGTTGTACCTTGGGTAAGTATGCAAAATCTTCCTTTCAGGATTGAGACAGTCAAGCTGGAGCAATCTTGGAGCGAGTTCATACATATGTGCGTGGACCATTCTCAATAGCCTCCACCGCTAAACAAAGGTACTGTGTTCTTTTCATTGATGATTTTTCTCGTAGATGCTAGATCTATTTCATGCAGAAGAAGGATCAAACCTTCTCAAGGTTTTGTGAGTTCAAAGCCTTGGTTGAGAAAGAATCTGGAAAGAAAATAAGGGCCTTGCGAAGTGACAATGGTGGAGAGTACATCTCTCAAGAGTTTAAGGATTTCTATGCAACAGAAGGAATTAAACGGGAGTTGACGGTAGCCCATAACCCACAGTAGAATGGGGTGGCTGAAAGGAAGAATAGAATGATTGTGGGAGCAAGTCGGGCGATGCTGCATGACCAACACCTACCATTTCATTTGTGGGCTGAGGCATGCAATACAACGGTTTACTTGCAGAATAGAAGCCCACATCGCATACTGGGGATGAAGACACCAGAGGAGGCTTTCTCCAAGAAGTTACCAGATGTGAGTCACTTTAGGATCTTTGTCTCATCAGTATTTTGCAATGTGACCAAAGATGCTCGGAAGAAACTTGAGCCAACAGTTAAGTTGGGGATACTTGTGGGGTACACTAATACACCCCATAACTATCGAGTGTTCTTGCCTACTAGTCAGAGGACAATGGTACGCAGAGATCTAAAGTTCGACGAGAAGAAGGCCATCCAAGTTTCCCTTGAGAGGGAGTTCAAGTTGCATGCAGAGGAGGAACTTTTGGTTCTAAGGACGAGGAGCCTTAGGCTGATGCGAAGCAGCCACATGTAGAGGATCCAGGAGTGGAGACATCCACTCATGCAGAGTCTTCCAGAGATGGGTGGAAATGCTCAAAGGAAGCTGACAGATTGTTGATGGATGTGAGAGAGAATGTGGTACAACCATCTTCTCAGTTCAAACAGAGGAGGTCACCTGAGCAGTACACTGGTTACATGGCCCTGGCTGGGGAATGTATATAGACCAAACCATCTTTCTTTAAGGAAGCAGTGCAACAGCCAGTTTAGGTTGATGCTATGGTGGAGTATGACTCCAGAGTTTGGAACAGTGTTTGAGATGTTGTTCCAAGACGGGAGAATAATTCAGTGGTAATTTCCTTATGGCTTTACAAGGTAAAGCAAGCAGCTGATGGTAGTGTGGAGAAACATAAGGCAAGGTTTGTTGCCCGTGGTTTCTCACAAGTCGAGGGGATCGACTATGATGAGACTTTTGCTCCTGTAGCAAGGTACTCATCTATGAGATCGATGTTGACACTATCAACATAGATGGGTTGGAAGATCCATCAGATGGATGTGAAAACTGCATTCCTCAATGGCAAGATTGAGGAATAGGTGTACATAGAGCAACCGGAAGGTTTTGAGACCTTCAATCGTGAGGCGCATGTGTGCCGATTCAAAGAGCTTTGTACGAGCTGAAGCAAGCACCTTGTGCTTTCTACACCAGTATTGACAGCTATTTCACTGGGTTGGGCTTCACAAAGAGTGAAGCAGATGTGAACCTATACCACATAATGGTAGAAGGTAAGCCATTGATCATTGTTCTTTATGTTGATGATCTAATATTAACAGGTGATGATCAGTTGATCAAGTCTTGCAAGGAGGACCTTGCAAGAGAGTTCGAGATGAAAGACATGAGTCTCATGCACTACTTTCTAGGCATGGAAGTGTGGCAGAAAGATGGGGAAGTGTTTGTGTCTCAAGGCAAGTATGTCAATGAGATACTCAGGAGATTCCACATGGAGAAGTGCAAGCCCTTGCAGACTCCTCTAGTAGGTAACTAGAGGAAGGAGGATGCTACTTCAAGTGAGGTAGTAGTTTCTATTGTGTATCAGTAGCTTGTGGGTTCATTGATGTATTTAGTGAACACACAACCAGATTTGTGCTTTGCGGTGAACCAGTTGAGGCAAGCTATGGTTCAGCCTACCAAGCTGTTTTGGAAGGCAGTGAAGCATGTGCTGAGATACCTTAGAGGCACATCTTAGTATGGATTATGGTACAGACAGACAGAGAGAGTGAAGCTTTAGGGCTTCACAGATGCAGATTTGGCAGGGAGTCCATCAGATCGAAAGAGCACTTCAGGAGGAATTTTTAACCTTGGTTCAACTACAGTTTCTTGGTACAGTAGGAAACAAAGGTTAGTTGCACTCAACTCATTAGAGGCTGAATACATGGCTACCAATCAGGCTACATGTGAGGCCATTTGGATGCGGAAAATTCTAGTTGGATTGCTTGATCAGATGATGGATCCAACTATGATCTATTGCGATAATGAACAAAGGGGGTGCAACCATCATAATGAACACAAAAAATAATTCAAAATCATTTTCATTATGATAGGGCTGGCTTCCATTCACATTACATCCCTCAACTGTATTTAGCCATTCCAATGAGATCTATCTTACACACTTACTGATCTATCCTGATGATGAGCCACGGTGGATGGCTCAAAACACTGATTCAAACAATCATGTATGCGAGAACTCCAGAAGTAAACTACACACTAACCAGAGTTGTATCAAACTCTCTAATAATCTAGTATTTCATGACAGGTCCAAGCACATTGATATCCAGTATCATCATCTTCGAGACTATGTGGTTAAGAGGATCATGTTGTTGGAGTATGTTTCGACCGAAGAGAAGGATGCAGACATTTTGACTAAGGCATTGTCAAAATGAAAATTTGAGTTCCACAGAGACATGATCGAGGTGAAAGATAATCCCTTTCTTGTTGAGAGGGAGTGTTGAAAATAGCAACAAGAAATGTTAAATATAGAAATGCTAAAAATAACATTGTTATAAATAGCATTTCAGGATACATTCCAATTTTAATTAGTCCCTAAATTTAAATTATGACTTAAAATTCGAATTTGAGCTCAGCAGTTGTTTGTAAAATAATTAATTAATTCATCTTGAGTTAATTAGTTGGAGAAAATCAAACATGAAGTCTATGTGAAGACATGCAACAATTATCCCTTTGATTGAGGAAGTTATCCCTTAATTAAGGAGATCATGATCAGTTGTACTTTGAGTTGTAATTAGTTAGCTCAGTTAACTGAGTTAAGTCTAGTTAGATTAGTTCCAATAGTTTGTGGAACTGATTGTGAGTTCAGTTCGTCAATGCATGCACGCATGAAACTAGTGTACTTCAGATAACTGAATATTCTCTCATAAATAACTCATGCATGTCAGTTTAGACAGACACCCAGTTGAGATCAAAGATTAGGACAATTTACTATCAATTGTAGGAATATTTCCATGAGGATATCTCTTGTATGCAGAAGGAATTCTTTCCTTGAGGATTGCGTAGTTATTTCTGAGGTTGGTGAGCAGTATGTGAGGTAATTACACACAGGTGGCAGCTTGAGGACCCTGGAGAAACTGTGCAAGGAAATAGGAGGCTTGGAGGACTAAAGGAAGGCATATGTGTTGTCTATTCTGTCTATGAGCAGCAGTGAGGATTTGTACTGAGAGCTAGATAGCTTGTGAGCTAAAGCTTTGTGTAATCCTAAGATATTTCCACTTGTATGATAATACAGATAACAGGGTTTTTAGCTGAGGCTTTCCCTAGAGTATTCTTCCATGTTCATGTGTGATTGTTTCTTCTTCATCTGTTATATGTGTTCTATTTGATCTCAAAATCGATTAAGTTTCCACAAGTTTGTTTGTAGAAGTAGATCAAGTATTTTGCTTCAGTATATTGCACAATCAGGTGATCTACAATGAGAATTTCTACAAGATATGGATGTAATGGGTCAATAGAAGAGAAATTATAGAGAAGAGAAGCGAGTCAGATAGTGGAAGAAAGTCTCTACATCTGAGTTCGTAGAGGCCTAGGTAGAGTACACAACTAAGTGTGCGGACCCCTGTAGCTAAGTGTGCAGGGTAGTTTTGAGTTTGTAAATCTAAACTGAAGATCAATAAAGAAAATTACAAAAGAATTGTTGTGTATTTATATTTATCATTGTTAATATTATATGTTGTCAATGAATGATATGGTTTATGAAATATTGGTTGAATGTTGCACGATCCTACTGAATAAGTGTTTATGATGTACATAATGCATGTCTATGTGTTTTTGTGAAGACTTTGATGCAATATCTGATGTTTACGGATAACTTTAGTATATCTATGTGAAACCTAATTTAGGACTGCTTCCTGATGTGTGTAAGTAGATAGATTGATTGTTAAAGCTCCGCAAAGACTAATCATAGACCTTCACGAAGGTCTGAAGGTTGTTTTATCTGAGTTATTGTACTAAGACCTAAGGGCATATCGATCTGCACGATGGAAGATATAAGGCACTAAAAGATATCACACTCGTCTCTGGATGCAGAAACTTGGTTCTTGCATCCCCCCATACTGCTTCAAGTGAGACTGTAGCCTATGCTACATGGGTTGTTGCCGAAAGGGCTAGTAGTGTAGGGATCTGTTGGTTGGCACGACTAACGCTGAACTTGGGTCAGGACCCCCTAAGCCAACAAATGGTTCTGTTGCCGAGATCGGATATGATTGAAAGAGATGTGTGATGTCGCATCACTCGAATTTGAACAAGAAAGAAATTGAAAAGTGGTCGAATCAGAATATTCACGAGTTCGTGGCATAACAAAATAGGAATCCACACCTATCAAAGGAAGAGTGGTTGAACATGTATGTGTATACAGAAATACGCGAGATCTTCTTCTGCATGTTTCCCATTGAACTGCACGAGTGGTTAGCTAAATTGACAGCTAGCCAAGGAATGTGGAACCTTGATAATCCTATAGTGTGGACTCCTGAATTAGTACAATGATTAGAAGCCTCTGAAAATGAGATCACATTGGCTGTTGATCATTGGCTCGATCAGATTCTTGGAGGATTTGTTACAAAATTCGCAGTTGATACCTCAGTCAGCTACATCGAAGCGGAGTGGATATTTTTCAAAGGACCGCAAGGTAAGTATTTAAGATCTTTGAATACTTAGATTAAAATGATGTTGTGTGAAAAATAGGTTATGTCATTCCCTTGATGTTCAGAGCTAGGCAAAGTGGAAGACTCTTTAAAAATCACAAAGGAATGGGACTGGAGTATAGCCCATTGATTGGACCTCCTTTAAGCGTTGACGAAGGGGTTAAATGGACTCCACCATGAAGTGTTGTTCAGCTAATCACTTAGGGGATTCCTAAAGTAAATCAACCGTCCACTCCACCTCTACCTCCACCTCCACCACATACACCTTCACCCACACCTCCACCTCCACCACCACCATCCAACATGGCGAACACCATGAAGGTGTCAATTTTCAAAGGCATAGGGAGTGAAGATACATAGAAGTTCTGGTTTGTTGCGAATGTTGTGTGGACAACGTAACAGAACTATGATGATAATATAAAGAAGGCATAATTGCTTACCGCTCTGCAGGATTGCGTGCTGACTTGGTATATTAAGTATTGTTATGATAATCCTTTAGCATCGCTAGTAGAAACTAAGGCTGCTTTAAACAAGGAATTTAGTAAGCCTAAGTCTGACTCACAGTCAATAGTTGGATTTAAGGAAATTATGATGAGGGTCGACTAGATGCCTTGGGAATTAGATCAAAGGTTGAATTGTCAGATTCGAGAAGCTGACATGCAGCTCATAGACAATTAGCATCATGAATGGATTATAGCCTCGCTTCTACCCCACCTAAGGATTTCTCTGTCATAACAGAAGATAGGAACATAGGCGGAAGCTTTGGAAATCGCGATGAGGTTGCATGCAACGCCTATTCAGGATGTGACCTTGGGGGTACAACATATTCACTCTCAGTTATAGAGCCTCTTCTTAGAATTGCAGAGCTTGAAGAAAGATAAGGAGACTAAACCAGAGATGCGTGTGGAATTCTGGTGTCTAAACTGCAAGAGACAGGGGCACGATAAAGACCACTATCCCGTATTCGCAAACTATATTACTGGAGGGGGACCAATTCGCCTGAATCTAGAAGCTCTAGTAGGATCAAGCATGGGGGTCACGCTATGGTGTGATATTTGTCAGGTTGTTGGAAAACATGTGATAGTAACTATCATTTACTTCAGAAGTTTGTCCAGACACCGCAATGGTTGTTTTGTAACTTCTACAATTAGTGGGCCATGATGAGCGCCACTGCTCTAGCTATGAGCTGATGATGGAAAGAATGCTTTCATATTGGATGCAAGTGGAAACTCGACCTCCAAATCAAGGTGCCGAAGGGGTGCATGGACGTTATCAGGGAAGAGGATGAGGCCAAGAAGGGGAGGACCTGGTATAGGCCAGGGTCAAGTTATCTATTACAACTGTAGAACACTAGGGCACTACGCACAGGAATGTCAGAATCAGACACGCTCTTCATGTCAATACCGTAGCCAGTTTGACCATACCATAGAAGAATTCTTGGTGCTGATAGA
This sequence comes from Pinus tabuliformis, assembly GCA_031772625.1. Classification (NCBI taxonomy): domain Eukaryota; kingdom Viridiplantae; phylum Streptophyta; class Pinopsida; order Pinales; family Pinaceae; genus Pinus; species Pinus tabuliformis. The sequence continues at coordinate 149,043,784 of CM062814.1, forward strand.
TAAAATGCAAGAAAATAAAGCACAACCTCAGCAACCTATGTAGAACTTACAAATGATGAGGGATGAGCCTCTTGAGGAAGATCAAAATGTGAATATAGTGTTGAGAAGTGGAATAACAACTGGCGATGATAAGGGTAAACAACCTAAAGAGGACAGATGGGTCGATAAGACCCCAGAGAAGGAAGTTGGCTTTGATCTGGAGCATTCTAAGGAAACATTTATGGAGGCTAAGAAAATATTCGTTGAGGCATCCACCTCAGGAAGCCAGGACAAGATGCAAGAAACCAATGCACCTGCAGAGGTTGACCCCTCTATGCTTACTACATTTTTGGAGACCTCCATAAAACTGTTGCACGATATAAAAGTTGTGGAGGGCTTGCAAGAGTTGATAAAAAAATGCACCAGCAAAGAGAAGGTCCCTGATGGACATCAGGTGGTCAGAAAAATTGGAAACATAAGGCAAGAACAGGCCGCAAGATGATGCTCACTCTGCAAGTAGGGGATTATCAGATGGACTAGGTCATCTTGGACTTGGAATCAGATGTGAACTTATTGCCAAAACAAACCTGGGAAAGAATGGGGAGACCTGCACTGCAGTGGTCTCCAATTCAGCTCAAAATGGTGAACCAGAAGAAAATCATCCCTATGAGAGGATTATATGAAGTAACTATTGATATCAATGGTGCGAGCGCGATGGCCAACTTTGAGGTGATAGAAATCATTGATGACAGTAATCCATACCCCGCAATCCTAGGAATTTACTGGGCCATTGACATGAACGGGGTCATCAATTTGAAGAAGAGGACAATGTCATTTGAAAGGAAATCGCTTCAGGTTGTAGTGTCATTGGATCCTGCAAAAGGGATGCACTGCACTGAACCAGTCCGCGATTATGAAGAAAGTGATGATGAAATAGACCAAATATATAAAATAACAGCGCGAGACCAGGACTGGATCAATCCGATGATAGATGGATGAATTGCATGGGACCAGGAAAGTTCCTGCACCTCTGATTCAGACGAGGAACTGGAACATTGGCAGAATCATTTGCATGAAGTATCCATGTTGCGATGCAATATGATGACGAAGTCGCTGTGTTGTGTTTCGTCAGAGGTAAGGAACTTACCTTATTATGATGGTTTAACTGACATGGATAAGTTTTTGGATGCATTTGAGCGTGAAGTCCCTGAGGATCACCACTTCCAAGCCTTAGATTTGGCACTGCACTCTATGCCCACACAATGGTGGGGTACGCACAAGGATAGATTTGATGGATGGCGGGATTACAGAAGAATGATGAGGTTACGGTTTGGGCATCCTAACACTAGATTGACTGAGAAATATAGTGGGAAGGATGATCCGCGCGATCACCTAGAAAAATGGACTAAAGCATGGGGGACAAAACCATAGCTAGAGTGGGTACACCTATTCTGCCATACTTTGGATACAATTCCCATGAACTGGTATCTGGAAACGAAGCTCCACCATGGCACCACGGAGTGGGATATATTGAGGGAAGGGTTCTTATTGACCTTCAGTTTTGAAGATGGCTTCGCAAGCATCAATGAAGATCTGTAGGAGATTAAGGCAGTAATCTTTAGAACACCGCAAGAACCTATGTAGTGGGTCCAACCAGATTGGAGCACCCTACTGTGCTATTCATTGGAATGCTATAATGTGATCGCTGAAGAGGAATATGAAGATCCAAGAACTATTAACATTCCAGATGTAGAAGGGCATCGAGAAGTCAAGGGCCTGCAAATAGACAATCCGGACATCACCGCGCCATTGAAGACAAAGAAAGTAAACGTTGGTACTGAAGCGGAACTGAAGTTGCAAAGACTAGATATTATTGGGATGATGCTATTGTGGATAAAGTTGCTGAGTCACTCAGTGAATATCAGGATCTTTTCCCTACCAAGTTTTCAGATTTGAAGGGCATAGTAGGAGATTTGGGCGTTATGAAAATCACTCTAAAGCTGGACGTGAAGCTTATTAAGTAAAGACTGTATCGCCTTAATCCTAAATACAAGGAAAAGTTTCACCAGAGTTGCATAAGATGTTGGAGGCGAGCATTATAGAACCGGTTGAAGAATCTGACTAGGTAAGCCTGATGGTTGTTTAAGAGAAGAAATAGAGGGGAGAAATAAGGATTTGTAGATTTGCATAGATCTGCAGAAGCTTAATGATGTGTGTGTCCATGATCCATTCCCGATGTCGTTTATCGATGAGCTGCTAGATAATGTTGTAGGGTAGGAAGCCTACTCATTTACTGATGGGTTCTCTGGGTATCATCAAATTAAGATCATGCCAGAGGATAGGATAAAAATGACCTTCGTGATGGAATGGGGATGTTTTCAATACACTTTGATGTCATTCAAACTCAAGAATGCGCCTATGATATTTTCTCACGTAGTCATCGCAGCGTTGAAAGAGTTCATTTATAAGTTCCTGGAAGTATACTTTGATGACTAGACAATGTTCGGATTAGTAAAGTGCCATGTAGCAAGTTTGTGCTTGATGATAGATATGTGTCATAGATACTAGATCACACTAAATTTGAAGAAATGCATCTTTTGTGTTCCCTTTGGAATCTTGCTGGGTCATGTGGTGTACAAGAAAGGGCTAATGGTGGACCCTGCAAAGATTGTGGTGATTTTAAATTTGGAGGCCCCAAGGAACATTAAGCAGCTACGCGTGACATTGGGAGATACAAGATATTATCAAAATTTTATCAAAGCATATGCTCAAATTACTGTGCCCATGTAGAAACTACTAAAGAAGGATGTAACATTCTGTTGGGACGAAAAATGTCAGCGCAAC